>CAKJTW010000037.1:14375000-15588132 GCA_917880005.1 Nanger dama
GCTGTTTCCTCTTTTCCAAAATGTCACTTATCATTTACTAAAAACTTCCTTATTTTGACAGTAATCAGTATAAGGCTAGAGCTCATTAAAATGAAACTTGTTTAAAAAAACAAAAAGAAAGAAAGAAAGAAATCTAGAAAGACTTCCCTAGTGGTACAGTGGCTAAGAATTCACCTGTCAACACAGGGAACACAGGCTTGTGTTCTATCACTGCCTCAGAAGATTCCACATGCACAGAGCAACTAGCCTGTGCACCACTAGTACTGAGCCCACGTGCTGCAACCACTAAAGCCTATGGACCAAGACACTGCTCTGCAACAAGAGAATCCACCACAATGAGAAGCCTGTACACCCGGCAATGAAGAGTAATTACCACTGGTGCCTCCCAGGTGGCGCTAGAGGTAAAGAACCCACTTTCCAATGCAGGAGACATAAGAGATGTGTGTTCAATCCGTGGGTTGGGAAGATCCCCTCGAGGAGGGCACGGCAACCCACACAAATATTCTTGCACGGAGAAAATCATGGATAGAGGAACCTGGTGGGCTACAGTGCTTTAGGTTCCAAAAAGTTGGGTATGCCTGTGTGGCTAACATTTTTCCTTTCACTTACCACTTGTGCAACTGGAGAAAGCCCATGTGCCATAACGAAAACCCAGTGCAATCAAAAAACAAAAAGCACATTAGGAGAGGTAACTTCTATACACATCAAAATTCTCACTGATACTAACAGAGAATCAATAATTGTCACAACTGTTCTATTAAATAAGCAGAGAACTCACAAATGGAGAACCCAATACAATTTTCAGACTATGGGAACAAGTAGTATGGCTAACTTATGAAAATGAAAGGGTAATAAAATCACAATCCAGATACATCTTTATCATGAATTCCCCTTCTCAGTATGTTTCTTGCCATAAATTCATTCGTAGTATGTCACTGTAGAAAGTAATATGATTAAAATGTTGGTAATCCTAAAAGATGATGCAGAGAAAGTGCTGCACTGAATACGCCAGCAAATTTGGAAAACTCAGCAATGGCCACAGGACTGGAAAAGATCAGTTTTCATTCCAAACCCAAAGAAAGGCAATGTCAAAGAATGCTCAAATTACTGCACAGTCTCACTCATCTCACACACTAGCAAAATAATGCTCAAAATTCTCCAAGTCAGGCTCCAACAATACATGAAGCATGAACTTCCAGATGTTCAAGCCAGTTTTAGAAAAGGCAGAGGAACCAGAAATCAAATTGCCAACATCTGCTGGATCATCAAAAAAGCAGGTGAGTTCCAGGAAAACATCTATTTCTGTATTACTGACTACGCCAAAGCCTTTGATTGTGTGGATCACAAGAAACTGTGGAAAATTCTGAGAGAGATGGGAATACCAGACCACCTAACCTGCCTCTTGAGAAACCTGTATGCAGGTCAGGAAGCAACAGATAGAACTGGACGTGGAACAACAGACTGGTTCCAAATAGGAAAAGGAGTACGTCAAGGCTGTATATTGTCACCCTGCTTATTTAACTTAAATGCAGAGCACATCATGAGAAACACTGGAGTGGAGGAAGCACAAGCTGGAATCAAGATTACTGTGAGTAATATCAATAACCTCAGACATGCAGATGACACCACCCTTATGGCAGAAAGTGAAGAAGAATTAAAGAGCCTCTTGATGAAAGTGAAAGAGGAGGGTGAAAAAGTTGGCTTAAAGTTCAACAATCAGAAAACTAAGATCATGGCATCTGGTCCCATCACTTCATGTCAAATAGACGGGAAACAGTACAAACAGTGGCTGACTTTATTTTGGGGGGCTCCAAAATCACTGAAGATGGTGACTGTAGCCATGATATTAAAAACCACTTACTCCTTGGAAGGAAAGTTATACTCACAAATGTGGGTATCAGAGAAGAATTTTCCTTTTGTCACTGAGAAGCCTATGAATATATTACCATTTTTCTCCCAGAAATGGAATATAGAATTATACTGCTGTGTGTGCTATCATTTATAAAATGTTCACCAATTTTAGAAGTTCTGCATGTTTCTGTATAATCCCTATAAATGGATAACTAAAATTTTAACTTTCCATTGGTGTAAACAGCATAATTGGAAAAGTATTTCATTAAAAGAATGCAGAAAAGAAAGATCAAAAATTTAAACAGAAAAATTATTATAATGTATAAAAGTAACAAAATTAACAAGAAAAACTAAAATCAAAATAATATAATTAGGCATTATTTATTGGCTAAATAATTATTATAATAAAATACTGTGTATGTAATAAAATACTGTATAATAAGATAAAATTTATATAAATATAATTTATCAAAATACTATATTTTATCAATATAATTTTATTAAAATATTATTGCTTTAATAGTGATGATTACTTTGTAAAACTCTCCAATCACATAGAAACTAAGAAAAAAATCATAAATTGGTCTCATGACATCCTAAGAAAAAATAACTAACCTTAATATTTAGTGAACCTTATTCCAGGTATCAGTTTATTCACACATTATGAAAAAAGAGAATGATAGTTTTGCTTTTTGTCAACAGTGCTCTTTTGATACATAGTTTTTGTTAGTTACTCATATGGTTTTCTCCCTGGGACTATGTTATAGACATTTTATTTGTGAAAGTTCGCAGAGACTGAAAAATTTCTAGCATGACCCTTGCATAACCTTTGGTTTCACAACTATTCCTCCCCATCCTCCACCTTTCCTTTCAAATCCAAATTGCTCACACAAAGGCTGCTAAATTATAAGAGCAATGGGTCCTCATCTGAGAACTGTTTTTGAACAACTATTACAGAAAATGGATGAACTTCACTTTATCCCTCTGGCTAAAATCTACCTTTCTTCCCAAAGGTAGACCAGTGTTTCTGGGTGTTGTCAGCATTTCCTGGCATTCTGAATAAAAGCTTTGGCCTAGAGGCACAGGCCATAGTTAAACGCTTCTGCAGTTTGTGGTGTGATTGGGAGGGGACTAGATCTGCTGCATATAAGCCAAGGTCACTTCATATTGCCTTGTTATCTTCCTTTCTCAATTTGACCAGTACCCTACCTTCTTCTCTTGAGAACCACCTAAACATTTCCTCCTCCTTTTTAGAGTTCTTTGTATAGATCTCTTGATTGAAATCATCTTCACTACTCAGGACTGGAGAAGGAAATGGCAACTCACTCCAGTGCTCTTGCCTGGAGAATTCCATGGACAGAGGAGCCATGGGGTTGCAAAGAGTTGGACACGACTGAGCAACTTCACTCACTCACTCAGGATTCCCATAGATAAAGTAAGAAGCTGAAATGATATTGATGAGATCTTCTTATCCATCCCTCATTTTCTCTTTATTTAATTATGGGTAATCATCAGTCCAGTGAAACTTCCATCCACTATTCAGCATCTTGCATGTACAAATATCATGGTGCCACAGCACTAAATTGCTTTTAGAGGATTTTACCCACAGTAACTTAGAACTTCAGACATGGAAAGTAATTCATGTATGTCGCAAATGTAACTGAGCAGGACCCTATGGGGCTTTCATTGGACAGAACTCTCCATGTCCTCCTTCTGCCTTTTATTTGTAGAAAAACTTTAACCATCTGGACTTCCCCGGTGTCTCAGATGGTAAAGCATCTATCTGTCTACAATGCGGGAGACCCGGGTTCAATCCCTGGGTCTGGAAGATCCCCTGGAGAAGGAAATGGCAATCCACTCCAGTACTACTGCCTGGAAAATCCCATGGACAGAGGACCCTGGTAGGCTACAGTCCATGGGGTCGCAAAGAGTCAGACACGAGTGACTTCACTCACTCACTCATTTAACCATCTGGGCCTTCCAAAGAACAGATTTCAACAAAAAGTGAGAAGACGCAGAAACAAAGGAAAATAAAGAGTTTAGCTATGAAACAAATTCAAGAAGCTTTAGTTCCTCCTCTGAGGATATAGATAGGTCTTCCCAGGTGGCTCAGTGGTAGACAATCCACCTGCCAATGCAGGATACATAGGAGATACAGGTTCAATCCCTGGGTTGGGAAGATCCCCTGCAGGATGAAATAGAAACCCACTTCAGTATTCTTGCCTGGGAAATCCCATGGACAGAGGAGCCTGGCAGGCTACAGTCTAAGGAGTTGCAAAGAGTCAGACATGACTGAGCATGCACACAGGATATAGATAATATTCTGAACCATATCCTCTGGAGGTGCTTTGAAGATACTGAAACTTCTACCAATTGGAAGAAATTGGAAGCATGCTGACCATCAGCATGAGCCAGAAGCTGGAGCCAGAAGGTTGGAAGATGTTGGCTCCTAATTACCTCACTACTAACCAAAGAGAAGAATGTCCACTAGCTAATCAAACACAATACAATAATCTTTCTCACTTTCTTTTAAAAAAATCTTTCCCTGGGACTTCCCTGGTGGTCCAGTGGTTAAGACCCTGCACTTCCACTGCAGGGGGAGGGGTTCAATCCCTAGTAAGGGAAGTAAGATCCAACATACCATGCAGAGTGGCCAAAAAATAAATATATATTTTAAAAATTTACTAAAAAATAAATAAATACATAAAATACCTTCATTGAAAACTGTCAGGGAGTTGGAGTCTTATGAGTATTGACCCCCACGTGTCTCCTTTGGTGCCCTGAAATATGCAATGAACTTCCCTTCACCACAACTCAGTGTCAGAAGATTGACTTTACTACTTAGGGATGAGCAGAACCAAGTTTGGTTTGTAACACAAAGACTCCAGATAGTCTATGGACAGCATAATTATTTGTTTGATAGGAAAAGGCCTCTAAAAGACAGGAAAATTCTAAAATTGCTTCCCTAAAAACTCCTTACAAAAGACTAATAAAAATATGGAAAATCTAAAGTTCCACTCAAACTGTCCTTTTTCGCTTCTTGCTCAACCTCAGATTCATCAACCATCTCACCCCTATAACTTGACTTCCTCTGCCCATTCATATAATCTTCTATCACTGCATAACAAATTACCACAAATATATCAGTTTAAAAGAATGTTTGTTTATTATTTCACTGATAAGATCCAAGTAGGCTCCACTGGCTCCTTTGTTTTCAGTCTCACGAGGCCAAAGTCAAGCTATATGACAGGCTGCACTTTTATTTGGAAGTTCTAGAGAAGGATCCATTTCCAAACTTTCTGAGGCTATGGGAGAATTCAGTTCTTTACATTTAGAAGAACGAGACCCATATCTTTGCTGGCTATCAACTAGGGACTGTTCTCAGCTCCTAGTGGCCACATATATTCCCTTCTCAAGGTGCCATCTGACTCCATTCCAGCAATGGCATATCCATATCTCTCATGCTTCAAATGTTTATGACTGCCTCTTCCATCATTGTGCATGCTAAGTTGCTTCAGTTGTGTCTGACTCCTCTTTACTCTATGGACTATAGCTTTTCAGGTTCCTCTGTCCATGGAATTCTCCAGGCAAGAATACTGGAGTGGGTTGCCATGTCCTCCTCCAGGGGATTTTCCTGACCCAGGGATCTAACCCGGGTCTCTTACATCTCCGCAGTGGCAGGCGGGTTTTTTATCACTAGTGCCACATGGGAACCCTATAACAGGAACCATAGTATTAATTTAAGAATAATGAGGTGGTAGTGGTTTAATTGCTAAGTCGTGTCCAACTGTTTTGCAACCCCTTGGACTGTAGCCCACAAGGCTCTTCTATCCATGGGATTCTCTAGGCAAGAACACTAGAGTGAGTTGTCATTCCCTTCTCCAGGGCATCTTCCCAAACCCTGGGATTGAACCCATGTCTCTTAGCTCTTCTGCATTGGCTAGTGAGTTCTTTACCCCTACCAACACCTAGAAAGCCCTTCTATCATTAGTCAAAGAAATACTTTTGCAAGGGCTCATGCAGTTAGATTAAGCCAACATTAATATACTCCCTATTGTAAAGTCAAGCAATTAGCAACCATAATTACATCTTCAAAATTTCTTTTGCCATATAAAATAATGTAATCCTAGAAATAGCAACAGGAAGTCATGCAAACTACCTAGAATTCTGCCTCTTATACACATTGCTTTGTAACTCCTACTCCTTCAGCATTTCACCTGACCTTTCCCCTCTTCCTCCACCATACCCTCTCATTAGACAATATCCCCTCCCAATATCTTATGATGTACTCAGAGATGATAATTTACCTTTCTTTTCTTATAACATTAAATCTCAGTTAAATTAGATTTCTGTAATTTACTTAATTTGAAAACTTTCAAATTCTTCTAAGGAAGGATAAACATTCACAAAATAATATAACCTAGCAATTTACAGAAAGTCTTGAATTGAACACATCATTTAGAGGCACAAGAGATATTAAGAAAAAAATAAAGCTGGTTAGAGAAGGCAAGGTGAATTGATAACCAAAATGACACTGAAAATATGTATTAAAATCTGAGCATGGGTGGCTATGAATATAAAAGTAGGACAAAAATTCTGACATTGAGATATTTACTGTTAGTATTTTTTATTGCAATATTAATTGATCAAAACCCAATTCTGTAAAGAAGGAGAAAGTAGTTTTCAGATTTCAGAGGCCATCACATTTCTATTTCCAGAGAATATTCTACTCTGATTCAGGGAGAAATTATTATAACTGACCTATCTACTTTCTTTGCTGATGGTCTTAATCCTAAAATGACAAGAGATTGCTCAGAACTTTGAGGACAGTTTGATTGGGAAAGAAATTTTAAGTTCCATTAATACCTCTTCTGGTTAAGTATCTAAATAAACTCATGTAGAAGTACATGTCTAAATCATACACACACACACACACACACACACACAATCTGTAGCTATTGTACAGAAAGAGCAACTATCCTGCCATTATTTGAAAGACAGAATCTAAGTACAGAAAGAACAAACTTGTCTGAGAGAATGACACCCCTCTGAGGAATTAACTGTTCTGGTCAGCCCAAAGTCTCCTTCATAAAAATGGAGATATTTCTGTATAATTGTAAATAAAGCATGTTCTGTTTCTGCTTGATACTGTGTCCAGCCTCTCTACCATAAACCTATTATTTTTCTATCATTTGTCCTTAGAGTAACAGACTTATAAAAGTAGGTATCTCAAATGATTCTCAGACTGCATTTGTCTCAGCCACTTTCTGCTTCTGTGGGCTTTCTTACTAATTGATATGCTTTACTATCTCCTGAATCTTTTAAGAGTAGACCTATTTTGTTTACATGTACTACTATTAAATTTAGACCAGAAGGCCTCTTTCTGGAATGTCCAGAAAAAGAACCCCCAGACTATAATCTAATAATGTCACAGTCTTATTTTTACTATCTGATGCTTCCCCTACCAATAATTCAGACTTTAAATCTGAACATAATAGCATTTGAGCTAAAGAAAGAAAGTATGGGATGTATAAGCAAAAGTAAACTCTTAAGGATCTCCATCAGTCTGGCTTTTCCATTATTGAAACTGACCTATTATTCATTGAGAAACAAAAACTATTGAAAAACTGACACCCATTATACTTCCTCCTTCTGCCACACATATTGGAGTGTTTCTCTTTGCATAAAGATTGAAAGTTATTCTTGATTTTTCTGGGCTAATTATCAAAAGACATCTTAGAGTATTGCTTAATCTCATAGGACATTGTTGACATTGGATTCTTACTTTTCTGAAATGGGCTAGCCCTATAAATGATCTGAAAAAAATCAGTACCTTGCCTTGGACAGACTTAATAAAGACTGTATGTGTAATATGAAAGACTCCCTTTGAAAATCTCCTTATTCTGTTCTTATTCATTGACATGAACTTTTCATTCTGGCACATGAAAGGTCATAATAAAATTTGGAGTTCTAACTCAACAGGACAATAAAATTCAGAGACCACTATTTATTGAATCTGGAGTGAAATTCTACCCCTCCTATTTTTGCACAGTTACAGCAATCTCCAAGTTAATGCAGATTTCTGGTAACTTAAATCTTAAGATCTCCACATAAACTCTATATAGCATGATGTTCAATGATGTCATTGAAATATATATTATCATGTACTGCTAACCAAATACACAATCCAGTGAGACTTCAGAAAAACCAACCTTTGTGTTCATGTTTTCCAGTTAAAAGGTATCAAGTACTAATTTTCTTGACCTCTGTGGAATTTTCCAGGCAACGGTACTGAGTAGGTTGCTATTTCCTTCTCCAGGGGATCTTCCCGACCCAAGAATCAAATCCATATCTCTTGCATCTCCTGCACTGGCAGGAAGATTCTTTATCAATTGCTTCACCCAGGAACCCTTCTAAGTCAGTAGAAAATTTAAAACAGAGTGCTTCATAGTTCTCCAGGAAAAGTCTCTATCCTAAAGTAGGAAGCTTTCCATAACCTCAGATCAAGCAGCAGACTTGGTGAGATCATATCTTTGCCTAAGACATTGGAATAAGACCCGCACCTGGCAGAAATCAGTGATTCTATGCTTCTCTTGAGTTTTCTGCTTGCTTTTTGAGAATATTATTTTCCTACTGAGTTGCCTTAAAAGTTTTTACTGCTGTAATGTGATTTTTACCTTTTTTTCCTCTAATCTTAATTCTTTGAGTAAATCAAGAAGATAAACACAGTTTCTGTAAATCTATGGATATCAAAAGTCCCTGCAACTGACTCAGAGTGGTGAGAAATACTTACCTAAAACCAGTGATAGCAGAATTTTGGCTAAGATGTACTGTTCAAGATTTGCTAGCAATTCTCCACTTAATACTTTTTTTCCTGACTATTAGTGGTTCTTCTCCAAAATCTTAAATCTTTCATTACATATGATATAAATACAAATGTAAAGATAGAAGTCACTGGAAGCCATGACAGCAGCCGTTTTCAGTGAGTCCTTGCCTGCCATCAGTACTGGATTTGGGCTTCTGAACAAACCAAAGTGCAATAAACTGACGAGACTCATCTCCCTGTTAACCAAGAGGGATATCCACAACAGCTTTCATATTCCCTTGGCGTCTGCAGCCCACCCTCGTGCATATGACCTTAACTTCTTGAAACTATGTTTCCTTAAATAAAATCAAATTGTACAAACAAAGGTTGCTACATCAGGAAAACAATTCCATCTCTTCCCCAAGCCATTTTTTATCAATGATTCATGATACAGCTGAATTTCTTCTATGTCCTCTAAAAGCCCCTCTTTCTAACCCAAGGCAGAATATTCCTGCAAAGTTCTAAAACTGCAGTATTCTCAAGGAAGACTTCTGTTTAGCAGTGCTAATGAATTCCTTCCATGTATTAATAACTCAGGAATTGTTCAGATTATTACTACATGTTTATATAGTTTTCAGTTCAATTTCTTCAATTCTTTATTATTACTATTACTGTTACATGAGACTTTCTTTTCATAAAATCTGTTTTAAATAAGTATAATTTTGTAAAAAATAATTTTATCTATTTGCTTTACAACATTCCTTAAACCTATCCATAACATCGCTAACAATTTTATATTTATTTACTTCAAAAGTGGCTTTGGCATTTTTTCTTCTTTCACTTGCCATGGGGTTCTACATGTTAAAAAGTATATAGTTTATCCTGTTGGTCATGGTATATGCACTAAAGAACCAAACTCAGTTTGAAGAGTTTCCAATAGCCAGAAACACGTATTCGAGAAACAAAAATTTTAATGGAAAAGGATTTTCTCCATCTTCCTATTTCTAAGAAAATTCAAGCACTCTCTATTTTTATGATTCTTTTAACAGCTGTGTTTAGGTATATATACCAAAAAAATCAGCACAATTTAATGTGTATAATTTGATGAATTTGGATATATGTATATACTTACAAAGCCATCACTACAATTAAGGTTATATATATATATTCTCTTTTTGATTCATGCTCATATACAAGACTCATGCATGAGTTTTTAAACACTTAGAGATGGGATCATACTAGAATCAAGTAGAATAACGATCCATGACCCTTTGTGAAAATGTGTTAAAAGCAATGGAACTCTTTTCATAAAAATACATGTAAGCACTTACTTATATCAAAATTTACATGCATTCTAGAGTTCATAGACTTCTTGAAGTCAGTTCCCATACATCTAGGCAATTACAAGAATCTATTTTATTTTGCCTAAAAGAGTGCTTAAGTATTTGTCATGTACTCTGCTTCTCTTCTGCTGTTGTCTTGTCAGAATTTCTTTTTTTCTTTTTCCTGGGTTGACAATAAATAAATAGTTTAAGCAAGTGACACCCGGGAAATGCCCTATCTGAGCTCACTTCAAATGACTCAATTAATATTGCAATGAATATTTATTGATTCTCTCCAGAATTCATGGAACTCTCACATAAAGGCTATTTGTTTTAGTGTTCTCCTGTGCACACTTGGGCAGAGATTGATGAAAGGCTTTAGTTAAACAGAGAGCTTCTTTTATATAAACTACTCCTTTAAAAATAGAACTATGCCCGTTTAGAAGTCCATATTAAGTAACTAATTAAATCATGTGACAAGTGTGAGATAATCTGACGGATGATATTTCTAATTTTGCTTTGTAGAAAAAGAAATATTTGAATAAGAGAAGAAAACCACAATAAACCCCACTCACCTGTATTCGTCACTTTTTAATTATCTTTGTCCCACTGCTCTCTTTTGACTATGTCAGTTAGAACAAGAAAATGAATCTAGACAAAGACATAATGGAGAATGACATATTGGCAGCTATCATTCTGTTTATATGAAAGGCATTTAGATACCCAGTTTAAACCTAACCTGTATACTTTTATAATTTCCACTTGTCTGACTCAATAATGAGAAGTGAAACTGAAAGTGAAGTTGCTCAGTCATGTCTGACTCTTTGTGACACCATGGACTTTAGCCTACCAGGCTCCTCCATCCATGGAATTTTCCAGGCAAGAGTACAGGAGTGGGTTGCCATTTCCTCTTCCAAGGTATCTTCCTGACCGAGGAACTGAACCTAGGTTTCCTTCATTTCTGTAAGACGCTTTACTCTCTGAGTCACCAGGAAGCCCCAATAATGAGAAGGCCAATGCTTAAATAAAGAAGAACCTAAAAAGATGTTTAGGAATAAACCTTCATATGGGAAGAGAAAATATCTCACATATCTTAGTTGAGCTTGAATTTTAAATTAACAATAGTTATAAAGAAAAAAGCAAAACAGGCAGCATTTGGGCATTAAGAGATAGGATCTCTTATAAACATTAGCATTCTCATGGTATGCAGTGACACTGGTCACCAGCGTAAACGGCCTCCTGTTAGTAGAAAAGTTCTTAGTAGAGATTTTCTACCACCATGAAAGAAATCTAGATCAGGAGAGAAAAAAGGGCAGATGCTACATCAAAGCTAAAAAGCTAAGTATCATAATGCACACATGGTATACCCCCAGTCTCCCTAGTTTAAACATACCAGATGCCTACACCTCAATTTTGTTTTTTCAGGGGTGAATGGAATTTCATCAGTTGTAGGTAAATGTGAGAGCCAAAGACATATAGTTTATTGCATAAATACATATAGCATCAATGAAGAATGGTATAACAGTTCTAATTTAATGTTACATGATGAGTTAAACACATTAACTGCTTATATATCATACACATATTATACAGGTATATGGATATTAAGGAATGATTCTTGCCATCAAAGAGTTTCAATATGACTGCAGAAATAATTATAAATTTATCCAATGAAAATATCCACACTCTTACTATATACTACTCCTGAGAAATCACTGATGTGTAAAAAATAACTTAAATATAAAAAGCAGTGGATGGTATAGTTGATACACGAAATCATGTTACTGCAGTAGAGATAAATCTGGCAGACTAGTGAAGCAAAAAGAAATAAGTTCGTATTAAAGTTTTGATACATTAATTATTCAAGTTTAAATTATCTGGCTCTCACTTTCTTATGTACATAGAAATTCTACATAGGGATATTGTGGAACTAATAAAAGTATAAATGTGGCAGGAAATATATTCATTTATTTCACTTTATAAGAAGATGAATCTGGGTAACTGATAATTTTGAGATGTGCTACTTATCCTCTTTAAAGTATATGTGACTGTGATAAAAAAAAAATAACTATGGTCTAAATGGGTACCTTTCTTTGGGTTTTTATATACATTTTATTAAGTAAGTCATTATTGCAGCATATATTTACTATCACCAGTTACAGAGCAGGCAATGTACTAGGTGAAGTACTTTTTGTTGGTTTGTTTTTATTTTTAAAGATAGGTAAAAATCTACTCTCCTGGAGATTTCAATCTAAGTATGAAAGCAGATATTAAGTAAATGTAAAATTATATCTTTAATTGAATATTTTGGTCATGAATATGCAATCAACCATGGTATAATAATGGGTACTAAACTTGTACTTCCACTATAAACAGCTAGAAAACTGTTTCCACATATTGGAAAGGCACCACAGGATTTTGCTTCCCGAGAGTTGAGAAATAAACAAAATGAGTCCAACTCTGCTCCAGCTTATAGCCTGGAGGTAGTCTTGAAAACAGAGGAAAGAAAGGGAACCAAGCAGAGTCCAACATTCTTTCACTGAGACAAGGAGATAGAAATCAAAGGCCATGTACGAAGTGTCTGGAGAAGATTTTATCTTTAATGAATAATGAATTAATAGCTCACTATGGGTTTTCTTGCCAACTAAGGTCCATCTAGTCAAGGCTATGGTTTTTCCTGTGGTCATGTATGGATGTGAGAGTTGGACTGTGAAGAAGGCTGAGCGCTGAGGAATTGATGCTTTTGAACTGTAGTGTTGGAGAAGACTCGAGAGTCCCTTGGACTGCAAGGAGATCCAACCAGTCCATTGTGAAGGAGATCAGCCCTGGGATTTTTTTGGAAGGAATGATGCTGAAGCTGAAACTCCAGTACTTTGGCCACCTCATGCGAAGAGTTGACTCATTGGAAAAGACTGTGATGCTGGGAGGGATTGGGGGCAGGAGAAGAAGGGGACGACAGAGGATGAGATGGCTGGATGGCATCACTGACTCGATGGACATGAGTCTGAGTGAACTCTGGGAGTTGTTGATGGACAGGGAGGCTTGGCGTGCTGCGATTCATGGGGTCAGAAAGAGTCAGACACGACTGAGTGACTGAACTGAACTGATGAGTTTTCTATTTATAAGAAAAAAACTGTAAATTCTGCTATGGCATTTAAATGAAGTAGGATTCACAAAAGCACAAAAAGAGATAGATTTTCAAGTGAGAGTTGACAACCTTCACTCTTTATGCACAGTATAAGTTATGGAGTTGTTTTTATCCTCTAGTTATTTTCCTCTGAAGATATCCAGTTTGTTACATTTCTCTTAAAACTTGAAAATTCAGTGTAAGAGAGTGTTTCAGCTTTGTTTAATTAAGATATGATACAGTAGTTTCAAGCTATATATTTTTTTCTGATTTTAAAAGGTAAGTACTCTTGAATTCAAATTATAGAATCTACTATAAATCTGTGATTCACTCAAAAAGCTTTTTCCTTTAAATGTTTCTAAATTAATATAAAAATCATAATGGAATCATAATTTATGAAGAATTACATATTATTATTATTCTACAGTTGGATACTAATTTAATTCATCTGATAAAAGAGATGAAAGAGTATACAGGACAGACTAAGTTCTGTTCTTAATGCATTCTAGTAGGATGACAATGGAAGTATAAATGAATACTACCAAATGACCCAGCAATCCCACTCCTGGCACATTCCTGGAGAAAACCATAATCCCAAATGATACATTTACTCCAACATTCATTGCAGTACTATTTATAATAGCAAGGACATGGAAGCAACCTAAATGACCATCCAAAGAGGAATGGATAAAGAAGTGGCACATATATAGAAAGGAATATTCCTCAGCCATAAAAAAGGAATTAAGTTGTGTAATTTTCAGAGAGATGTAAGAAACTAGAGACTGTCATACAGAGTGAAGTAAGTCAGAAAGAGAAAAACAAATATTATATATTAACATATATATGTGGAATCTAGAAAAATGATACAGATGAACTTATTTGCAAAGCAGAAAGGAAGACACTGACATAGAAAACAAATGTATGGACACCAGTGGGGGTGGGTAGTGGGATGAATTAGGAGATTGGGATTGACATGCATACACTACTAGGTGTACGATAGATAACTAATGAGAGCCTACTATACATCACAGGTAACTTGAATCAGTGCTCTCTGGTGACCTAAATGGGAAGGAAATTTTAAAAAAAAAATAAAAAGAAAGGATATATGTATACATATAACTGATTCACTTCACTGTTCAGTAGAAATTAACACAACACTGTAAAGCAACTCCACCACAATAAAATTTTAAATGAATAATTATAATACCATATGCTTCTCAATAATTAAAATTATAAAGAAAAACAAATACATACATTATCAATATGGGAAATAACTGAAGACCAATACTCAAATCAGTATTCTATCCATAGTGTACAAATTGCAGGCAATACTCTGATCACAATATCACCAGTATCCATATCTCCTGCATCACCAGCTTGGTAGGTAGATTCTCACCCACTGAGCCACCAGGGAAACCCTATATCTGATTATTTTTGTTTAAAATTTTTTTGGAGAAATCATTGATGACTTTGCATGTAAATATAGATTCTCTATTCTAAGTACTGTATAATCTGCCACTGTGTAAATATCTCAAAATTTATATCAAATATAGATACACATTTGGCTTTTCTGCAGATTTGTGCTATAAATAATATAGCTATGAATATTATGATTATCAACATTTGGTGATGGCATCCAATTTTAAATAAAGTGGTCAGGAAGTCTTTTCTGAGAATCTGGTATTGCAGTAAGATTTATATAATTTTTCAGTTACTATTGTTGCATAACAATTTATTTCAAAATGTAATTGATTAAACAACCACTTATTTATCTATTTATTTATCTATGTCTGTGCCAAGTCTTTGTTGCTGCATGTGGCCTTTGTCTAGTTTCAGAGAACAGGAGAGACTCTCTAGTTTTGGGCAGGCTTCTCATTTTGGTGGCTTTTCTTGTTGCAACTCACAGGCTCAGTAGTTGTGGCTTATGGCCTGAGTTGCCCAGCAGCATGTGGGATCTTCCTGGACTAGGGATCAAATCCATGTCATTTACAATGGCAAGCAGATTCTTAAATCACTGAACCACCAGAAAAGTCCAAATAACCAATTTTTACGCAAAGGAGTTTTGTGGAAATTTCAGACATGATGCAATAGGATAATTTGCCCTATACTTCATGGTATTAATACCTAAGACTTCAGCTTACAGACTTAAGTTGGCTATGGTTGGATGGTGGAAAACTGCAACAGTTCAAAGGTCAATCACATTTATGGTACTTGGGTTGGAATGACTTGAAGACCTCCACTGCTGACTTTAATTCATGAGCTGATTCTGTGTTTCTTGGCTTCCTAAAAATAGTTGGACTTTTTACATGACAACTCGAGACCTAAACAAGAGTGTTATATAATATCACTTCTGGCACACTCTGTTGGTCACACCAGCACTTTGATTCAGGAGGCCAAGACATAGATCTATTGTAGATAGAATGCCAAAAAAAAAAAAAAAAAAAAAGGCAAAGTAGGGCCATATTTTAAAACATCCAAAAAGTCAGCCATGAGGAACTCATTCATGAAAGCAGGGGAAACAATAAGTCTAAAGTTTCTCAGTAGGAAACACGTTTTAACTTTTGAGAAGGGGAAATAAAATCAGATTGCTTAAGTATAGTGAGAAGTGAGTAGTAGGCAGAGATCTTTTTTTTTTTTCAGAATATTTTATACCATTGCGTAGACCATAATGAATTTGGATCCTATTTTAAGTTCCAAGAAGTTACTGGAAAACATAGGCTAGAAAAATTTACATTTCATCAATAACATTTTTGTGGCAGCCA
The DNA here is from genome assembly GCA_917880005.1 of Nanger dama. Classification (NCBI taxonomy): domain Eukaryota; kingdom Metazoa; phylum Chordata; class Mammalia; order Artiodactyla; family Bovidae; genus Nanger; species Nanger dama. The sequence continues at coordinate 14,390,868 of CAKJTW010000037.1, forward strand.
TAGAATTAACTATGTTTAGGGAAGCACAAAAAACCTTTTTAATCATATAGGTACCTGAGAATGTAGGTTAGGATAGTGACAATAAACATGTAGATGTGAAAAAATGGCACGATGCGTTTGATCATTTTTGGCTAACAAAATAGTCTTTCAACATTCCACTATGCATTATCATTTTTCTTGAAATCTACATGATTTGTCTTTATCTACCTACCCTAATCCAAGATAATTTAAGAAATCATTTGCTATCTTAGGAATTTATACATATATTTGTGACATATTTACAATATTAGAGGAAAATCGCTTATATGCATATTTTCATACATTATGATCACTGAGATCAGGAATTTGGTCTTACCTGAACTTGATTCCCAGGGTCAAACACAATATTTAGAACTGAGTAAAAATTTAGACACTAAAATAATAATAATATTCTTCCAAAATAAACATTTCAGCTGATGATAGCTATAACTAGTATTTCAATATATACATAATAATACATATCACAAAATATTCCACATGTATAAAATTTATTATATGCATGTATCTCCATAATATCTTATATTTCTTGAAATAATTCTTAACCTTTACATTATTATTAATTACTTCTAAAATTATTGCCAGAATATTTTTTTGCTGTTTTAGCTATTCTGTATACAAATGAGCATCTCAGATAGTGATTTCATAACCTATAGAAACAGCTTTTTAAAATGATCAATGCATTTAGAAGCAGTTCTTTTGCAATAACTTAACACATTGGAACACTGATGTGCTGCTGTCAAAAGAAATGCTGATCAAATTAAATGCTCATAAGAAATTATATCTTTGCAAGATGAGGTATTTAATATTACTTGAAATAGATATTGAGAAAACAATGTCTAAAGTCAAATCAAAAATGACACTCATTTTATAGTAACATTAGTTTGGACCACTGAACATATGTAATTGATTGGTAACTTTTGAAATGACTTTAACACCAATCAAAAATAAAAGAAAAATGTGAAGAATGCTATTTTGTTGGGTAAAACAACTAAATTTTTACACAAGACTGAGAATGTTTCTTTTTTTTTCCAGTCTATTTAGTCCTAGTGCTGCCTTGAGGCACAATAATGGATCCAAGGAATTCTCAGAGTCATTTCAAGCTTATAATTCACCAGAAAATAGCACAATGGTTTCCTAAGGCATTGCTGTCAGCATGGAAGTGCAAAATTAAAAGCAAACAAAATGCTGGGTTGAGGGGTTTGCTGGACCTTGTGTAAGAAAACTGAGGTGAATGCATCAGGGTGAAAAGCCAATTATTGTTAATCATTTTATTCACTTATTTATTCTTTTCAGATAATATTTGTGAATCTTCCACTAAACCATACAAACAAAAAGAAGATATAAACTCTTGCCTAAACCCTTGTGCTGTACATATAACCAGTAAAGAATCAATGCCAAGCTATGTAAGTTGTCTGACATTTCTCTCTTCTGGCCATTCAGAAGTTTCATCTCACTCAGCTTCTGCACAAAAATCTAGGATCCATGGTAACACTGGTGTGTGCCTGTGCTCAGTCTTCCTGACCCAAGGATCGGACTCCTATCTCTTTCATCTCCTGCACTGGCAGGTGGATTCTTTACCATTACTGCCACCTGGGAAGCATTAGATACAGATTCACTTGTGAGTAACGAGACCAGCTTTATTTGATCACATTATTTTTTGTTCCACTACTGGAGTCTCTTAATGTTGGTCTAGAATAACTGGTTCTAGATCCCTACTATTACTTCTGGAACTCTGCTACCCCTGCTTCATCTGTATTCACTTAATGCATATTCATGGACTTGATACTACATTAGACTTGCTGGGTTTTCATTAATAGTTCCCTATACATCTCGATCTCCTTTCAACTCAGTTGTGACTTTATCTACTTCCTAATGTAATCATTTGAAAAATGGGCATTAAGTTTAGAAACACATTCAATTGCCATAAATAGGATTTTTTTCCCAAGGTTCGGGTACCAATAGAACAATTTGACAATAAAAGAGAAAACAAACACTGTATAAAGAGATTTAGAGTCATTTAGAGTAGTATTCTGGGGCTTCTAAGGTGGCTCAGTGTTAAAGAAGCCACCTGCCAAGCAGGAGACGTAGGAGATGTGGGTTTGATCCCTAGATATGGAAGATCACCTGGAGGAGGCAATGGCAACCACTCCAGTATTCATGCCTGGGAAAATCAGAGGAGACTGACGGGCTACAGTCCATGGGGTTGCAAAATTCAGACTCAACTTAGCAACTAAACAGCAGCAGTAGCAACAGAGGAGTATTCCAGACAGCAGTCAGTCTATAACTAAATAGTATGAATGGTAAAATAAGTAACCATCTTTAATTTGCTAGTTTTTCTTCTTTAAAGGTTTTACTCATGTTGTAGTGAGATCATATTTATATATTATTTACAATTTGCTGATATCATTATTCATTACATTGCTTGAATGCAACAAATATTCTCAGAGACCATCAAGAGAAGAGCACAAAGAAGGCATGAGAATCACTCTTCAAGGTCATTTGGAAGAGACAGAAACACAAATAAATAAGCATAATATAAATCAATACAGATAATATTCAAGATATGTGCAAATGTAGTTGGAACTACAGAAGAAAATTTTCAAGGAATTTGGAGTGGCATTGTAGGAGTAAGAATTGAGCTGAAGAGTAATATACTAGATGAATGGAAAGATAAAGGTCATCCCAGGAACATTAATCAGAAAGTTCAAAGACATAAATACATGAACAATAATGAAAGGGCCATATTTTAGAACTGTTAGAGGTGTGAGAAGTTTATAGAGAAAATAGAAAAGGGTTGAACATAAAACTCTAGAGAACACAACTAATTAAAGATTAAGGGAGACAAGAAAAATGAAAAGGTTTTAAGAATAAGGAGAGAAATTTAGAAGAGTGTTACAGAAGTGTAAGAGAAAAATAAGGATATATATTTTAGGGAGAACATCTATTTAAATTTTTTCACTCCTTTTCTAGGAAGTGAAGGAAAAATAGAAAGAAGCAAAACTTAGGTTGGAGCAGAAAATGCATTAGAAAATAGCAGTCAACTGTTTATCAGAATAAGCCATCTCATCTGGAGAGTGAAGCCGTAGATGAAGCTGTGTTTCTGTTCTTGCATACAGCAAAGCTGAATAACTTTGTGCAAATAGACACTTAGCTTATAGACTCCACACTTTGCAAAGATTACAGTCGTTCTGTAATTTTCATCTTAACTACACTTATTTACATTTTATGTTCAGGACTTCATATTCCAAGTAAAACATTTAGCTTAATACCTTTATCTGGTAAGTGAAGTGAAAGTCACTCAGTCGTGTCTGACTTTTGTGACTCCATGGACTATAAAGTCCATGGAATTCTCCAGGCCAGAATACTGGAGTGGGTACCCTTTCCTTTCCTCATTACAGGCAGATTCTTTACCAGCTGAGCCAACAAGGAAGCCTTTATCTGGTAAGTGGTCAAAATGAACTAATCCTTGCTGTATGTATTATAATAAAGGGAAGAGTAATTTCCTTACTGTTTCTGTTATTATTTTATTGATTTGAATTCTGTATTTACATAAACTATTATCAATTCCTTTAAGAATCAAGTTCCTTTCTTTGGGGTCACCTGCTATACACTGCAGAGCATTCATTTAGACCAGTAGTCCTTAAAAACCTAGCCCCATAACAGCAATAATACCAACATTTGGGAACATGTAAAACATGAAAATTCAAGGACACCACCATGCATATACTGAATCAGAACCTCTGTATGTGAATGAAGTTCAGTAAGAAGTGTTTCCATAAGCCCTGATTGAATCTAAAGTTCTATGTCAGTAGAATGAAGTCATCCATTCCTCCATTAGCTTTAAGTATAATGACCTTTAATTAACCAAGATGTCAGAAAGAGAATATTGCCTTAGGCCAGGGGAACGTATGCTTTTTAACTAGGTGGAAAAAGTGGGGATTTGGAGTTCGAAAGATCTAGATTCAAGCCCTAAACTTGGCCAACAGTATACCTGTTTCCCTTAGCACTTTTTCCACTGCTGTCTTGGAATATTCTACCCATCTCCCATTGATACTGAAATAATTGAGGTAGTAAATGTAGAATGTCAGGCACATAATGGCCAATAAACACTAGTTTCTTCCACATCATAATCACTTTTATTGAGTAAAAATGAATTATACATTCTGCTTTTATTAAGAGTTTCACAAGAAACAGTCCTATGGAAATGATTTCAGCATCTATTTTATAACTATTGCTGATGACATTTTCCATTCTGTCATTCAAGGTCTCATATATAAATTTTTATATGAGCAATGTCTTTATATCTTTGGATATAAAAAAAGAAAACTAATTTACATATTAATCTAGAATATGTGGTAGACTGTTTCTTCAAAATAAATTCATAGGTGTCAAATATTTGTGAATGACTTGTAACTAAATAAATTCAACAGAAAAAATAAAATTAAAACATGGTGCAACTATGGGCAAAATCCACAATTTAAAGTATTCTTTGCATATAGACATTCCTATCTTTATAAAATGTTAATAACTAAATAGCTAAATTGTTACTTTTATTTTTTATTGTTTTCCAAACATTATTTTCCAAGGTTTTAATAGAAAAAAAAAGATGCATACATTTATTAAGCATAATACATATATAATTTACTAAGAATTATAAGAGACCTAAAATGCCCTTTAAAATAGTAAAATTCAATATTTTTTATTTTAAGATGAAGAGACAGCTCCAAAAGGCTTAGGCCCTTGATCTAGGTCAATTATTTAGTGTTAGAACTTAGCCTAGAAATAAACTCCCTGTAATGGTTTGGTCTCACTGAAGTTTTCTTCTTTGTTAGAATGAAACCTAAAAGAGCAATCTTTTGCTTTATATTAAATGCAAATTTTGAAAAGGTAATTCATCAATTTTCCAAATTCCCTGCTTTTAGTAAAATAAATCATAAGAGTGATATACAGCAAGTTGAGACAAATATTTCCTTTGCTTTCATAGCAATTGAGTGCTCTGATCTCGGAAATATGAATTTATTTTTCCCCTGTTTTACTGAGGTATGATTCAAATATTTAACAAACGGGATATGTTTAGGTTTAATAACATGATTTTCTAAGGTTCACAATAAGATTAGTTAACATTATTTCCAAACTCAAATAAATTACATCCATCATCTCATATATTCACCATTTCTGTGTGTATGTGTGTGGTAAGAACACTTACGATCTATTCCCTTAGTAAACTTCAAGTATATTCTACCATATTAACTACAATCACTGTTCTGTATACCTGAACCCAGGACTTATTCATCTTATAACTGAAGGTTTGTACTCTTTCACCAGCCTCTTCCCATTTTCACCACCCTCTAAACCCTAGGCAACCACTACCTTTGTCCTTACTTACATGCCCTTTTAATGCCTCTTCCTTTATACCTGCATGTTTTCATAATCTTGAACAATACTTTCATAGAAACAGCTTCTCCCTTAATTCTTACAACAAATATATCTCTTTAGAAGAAATGGGAGTGTTCCCTGCTCTAATTCAGTCATATTTCACACACACATTCTCTGTGACACCTTCTTGAATCACAGTTTCTGTTTCAGTCTCTTCAGTCCTAATTCTGATGTTCTAAAATAGAATTTTATTTCAAAATTGAAAGTTATAACATTCAAGTTTTCTCAGTTGTCCGTTAGTGTTCATTCCCTGGTGGCTCAGACGGTAAAGCGTCTGTCTACAATGAGGGAGACCTGGGTTCAATCCCTGGGTTGGGAAGATCCGCTGGAGATGGAAACGGCAATCTACTCCAGTACTATCGCCTGGAAAATCCCATGGACAGATGAGCCTGATAAGTTACAGTCCATGGGGTCGCAAAGAGTTGGACACAACTGAGCGACTTCACTTCACCTTACTTCACCTCACATTAAACCTCAATAAAATGGGTTTCAGCTAATATGTTCAAAGTCTAGACAGTTTTTCAATTGAATTTAGTAATTATACTTGTCAGTGGCACCACAGTACTATTCAATATTTATGAAGTCTTTTTATTTTTTTCTTTTACTGAGTGAGTAGTGAAGCATCACCCAATGCTGTAGCAAGATACAAAATTAACACACAGAAATCAGTTGCACTTCTTCACACTAACAATGGAATAACAGAAGGGAAGTATAAACAAACAATTCCTTTTAAAAGAGCAACAAAAATAAATAAATACTTAGGAATACACTCTGAAGGCAAAAGACTTGTAAGTTGTAATAAAGGAAATTGAAAATGATTCAAAGAAATGGAAAGATATCCTATATTCTTTGGTTGAAATGATTAATACTGATAAAATGACCATACTACTGAAAGCAATCTACAGATCCAATGTGATCCCTATAAAATTATCTAAGATTTTGTTTTACAGAACTAAAACAATCTTAAAATTTATATAAAACCATAAAAAGACTCAGAATTACCAAAGCAATCCTTAGGAGAAAGAGCAAAGCCAGAGGCATAACCCTTCCAGACTTCAGACAATACAACAAAACTACAGTAATCCAAACAGCATGATGTTAGCATAAAAACAGACATATGGAAAAAGACAACAGAAAAGAAATCTCAGAAAGAAAGCCACAAACCTATGGACAATTAATCTTCTACAAAGGAGGCAGCTACAATAAGGGAAGTCTTCAGCAAGTAGTATTGGAAAAATTGGACATCTGGATATAAAGCACTGAAGTTAGAACATTTCCTCACATCACATACAAAAATAAATTCAACATGGTTTAAAGACTTAAATATAAGACATGATACCACGAAACTCCAAAATATTATCTGACATAAATCATACCAAATGTTGCCTTAGGTATGTTTTCTTAGGTCCATTTTCCCAGACAATAGAAATATAAAATAAGCTTCTGCTGCTGCTGCTGTTGCTGCTAAGTCGCTTCAGTCATGTCCAACTCTGTGTGACCCCATAGACTGAAGCCTACTAGGCTCCTCTGTCCATGGGACTTTCCAGGTACGAGTACTGGAGTGGGTTGCCATTGCCTTCTCCAATAAAATAAACTAATTGAACCTAATCAAATGTACAAGCTTCTGTATAGCAAAGGAAACCATAAACAAAACAAAGAGAGAATCTATGGACTCAGAGAAAATATTTGTAAATGATGTAACTGACAAGGACTTAATCTCCAAAACATATCACTATTTCATGTGTATCAATAACAAAACAAAACAAAAACAAATAACTCAGTTGAAAAATGGGCAAAAGACCTGAATAGACACTTCTCCAAAGAAGACAAACATATAGCCAACAGGTACAAGAAAAGGTGCTCATCATCACTAATTATTAGAGAAATGCAAGTCTAAACTACAATGAGGTACCGCCTCAAACCAGTCAGAATGCCCATCATTATTAAGTCTATAAATAATGAATGCTGGAGAAGTTGTGGAGGAAAGGGAACCCTACTACATTGTTGGTGGGAATGTAAACTGGTAGAGCTATTATGGAAAACAGTATGAATGTTCTTCAAAAACTAAGAAAAGAGCTACCATATGATCTAGCAATCCTACTCCTAGGCATATAGTGAGACAAAACTGTAATTTGAAAACATACAAGCAACCCTCTGTGTTCATATCATCACTATTTACAATAGCCAAGATGTGGAAACAAACTAAATATCCATCAACAGATGCAAGCATAAAGAAGTGGTATATAAATACAATGGAGTATTACTCAGCCATAAAAAAGAATGAAATATTGCCATTTGTAGCAACATAGATGGATTTAGAGATTGTCATCCTAATCGAACAAATCAGAGAGAGAAAGAAAACTACATGATATCACTTATATGGGGAATCTAAAATACAACTCAAATGAGCATATCTATGAAACACAAAAAGGACTCACAGACACTGAGAACAGAATTTCAGTTGCCAGTGGGGAGCAGTGAAGGCAGGTAAGAAGGATTTGGAGTTTGGGATTAGCAGATACAAACTAGTATAGGATGGATAAATACTAAAGTCCTACTGTCATAGGGACCATAATGGGAAAGAATATGAAAAAGCATATATATATATACACACACACACACACATATATAATCACTGATATCACTGTACTGTATAGCAGAAATTAACACAGCATTGCAAATCAACTATACTTCAATAAAACTTTTAAAAAAACAATAAAATAATCACACTGATATATGATTATTAAGTTGTTTCCTTCTTTCACTCATATATTTATTAGTTTCCAATAGTTAACCTGTTTAATATCTTTAAATTAATGTTAGCATTAGGTCTGACACATAGGTGATCTACTTTAGTTTGTCAGATCTCAAGTAAGACTGCTCAATATGCTCTACTAATATGCTTTATTTGAAACTAAACATTATTGTACAATATAATTTCTATTCTATCCTACAAATTCATATTACTTCATTTGGATTATTATAAACTGCCTATATAAAGATGGTATATATTCCTTCCAATAGCAAATACATTTATAGAATACAATGGAAGTATTTTGCTGGGTCAGCAAGTAGCCAAAAAAGTAAAAGAATTTTCCTTTATATGAAGACTATTTCACATTTAGTTGTTTTCAAAAATACCTTAATTGAAATATTAATATGTATTTGGAGAATCACAAGATATGGACATGCTTTGAATAATTATGTATAATCCTTAGAATTTTTTAAAATGAAGTGAATACAAACTGTTGAAAACAAAATAAAAGGCAAATCAATTTACAAAGAAAGCTAAAATTCCCTTTATGTTAATCAGGGAAATGTAAATCAAGATCACAATGAGGTAATACTCTACATCTAGTCAGTTGGAAAAGATTCAGAAATCTAACTATAACAAATATTATAAAAATTAAAATTAAAAAAGCAATAAATTTCCAGTTATAAGATAAATAAATTCTGGAGATGTATTGCACAGCATGGTAGTGATAGTTAATAATACTGCATTGTACATTTGAAAGTTGTTGAGAGTAATTATAAAAACCTTCATCACAAGAAAAAAAGTTTTAAACTATTGAACAATGTTAATTAGATTTATTGTAGTAATCATTCTGCAGTACACATAGCAAAATGCTAATGTTCTACATCTGAAACAATATTATATGTCAATTATATCTCAAAAAAAAGATAAAAGAGCAAAATTTTCAGAGGCCACCAGTTGACTGGATCTCTAACAGAATGTTGGTATAAGTTAAAAACTGTACAACCTTTGGAAAACAATTAGAATAATATTGGATACTGCCTACCATATATCTCATATATCAGCAATTCCACTTTTAGGTACAAACCTCCTTGCGTGTATTAATCAGAGGACATATGATAACATTCTTATGATTACTTTTACAATAGAAAAAATTACAAAATTTAATTATGAAATTATCTTATGCATGTAACTGTTACACAGCCATGAAAAAAAATTATTATTTATTTTTATTAGGGGATAATTGCTTTACCGTATTGTGGTGGTCTCTGCCACACATCATGTTGAATCAGTCATAATTATATATATATTCCCTCCCTCTTGAACCTCCCACCCTGCTCCCATTCCACCCCTCTATGTCATCACAGAATACCAAGCTGGGTTCCCTGTGTTATAGAGCAGCTTTCCAACAGTTATCTATTTTACACACGATAGCACATATATGCCAATGCTACTTCCTCAATTTGTCCTAACCTCTCCTTGCCTTGCTGCCTCCATCAAACTGTTCTCTACCCCTGTGTCTCCATTTCTTCTGTGTAAATACGTTCATTAGTACCATTTTTCTAGATTTCATGCATATGCATTCATATATGATACTTGTTTTTTCTCTCTGACTTCACTTGATATAACAAGCTCTAAGTTCATTCACCTCACTACAACTGACTCATGAATACAGAATAATGTATTCATGAAGCCAGATTCATTCTTTTAAACAGCTGAGTAATATTCTATTGCATATATGTACCACAATTTCTTTATCCATTTATGTTGATGGACATCTAAGTTGATTCCATATCCTGGCTATTGTAAATAGTGGGGTGCATGAGTCTTTAGAATTGTTGTTTTCTTGGAGTAAATGCCCAGTAGTGACATTGCTGCATAATGATAAAGAAATCAATCCAAGAAGATTTAACAATTATAAATATATACGCACCCAACATAGGAGGTCCTGAACATACAAGGCAAATGATAACAACTATAAAAGGGGAAATCAATAGTAAAACAGTAACAGTGGGAGACTTTCACATCCCACTTATGCCAATGGACAGATCATCCAGACAGAAAATGAAGGGAACATAAGCTTTAAGTTGGCTTCCATGATGGTTCGGATAGTAAAGGATCTGCCTGCCATGCAGGAAACCCAGGTTCCATCCCTGGGCCAGGATGGTCCTCTGGAGAAAGGGAATGGCTGCCCACTACAGCATTCTTGCCAGGAAAACTCCATGGATGAGATGGACCCAGCTGATCTCTATATTTTATATTTTTCATAGAAAAACAGTAGATTTCACTTTTTCTCAAATGCATATGGAACATTCTCCAGAACAGATCACATCTTGGGTCACAAATCAAGCCTTGAAGAAATTGTAATAAGCATTTTTTCTGACCATAATGCTATACAATCACATATCAACTATAGGGGAAAAAATAACTGAAAAACACAAACACATGGAGGCTAAACAATATGCTTATGAATAACTGAGAGGCCACTGAAGACATCAAAGAGGAAATCAGAAAATACCTAGAAACAATGATTTTCAATGACATACAATAATATTGATCAAATTTTATAACATAATATTTAGTGAAAAAGAGTCCCAATGGAAAGGATTTAGTTTTAGAGACTTTATATACAGTTTAAAAGCAAAGGCAAATTTTAGACTAACAGTTACTATGAGAGAGATGGAAGGAGATGGTAAAAGTGAGCACACAAGTATATACAAATTATCAACTATGCTCTGGTTTGTGGTAAATAGGTGCTCATTCTATAACTAAAAATAAAGCATAATGAAATGAAATAAAATAACACTATTCATGGAAAATGAGGCTATCTTTTAGGAAAAAAGAGTTTTAATTAAGTCAATTCTGTACGCCTGAAATTCTTAAAAGGAAAGTTTTTGAAGTATCATGAAGGTTTGTAAATTAGATTCTTAGTGATATTATTTCAGCAATTTATGTGGTAACAATATGTCTTGATTGTATAATACTCTGAGGGATGCCTGCTATAACAATTTGGAAAAGACTCTGATAGCTTCAATTAAAATATCCCCTTTAATATTGAAATGGAACCTGTGCTCCATTTGAAGTCATGTTCACAAAAGTACACTAGAAAGGTGAAATACTGTGCCATGTTGCTTTCATGTCACTGATAGATAAGAATAAACTGAGAAAACTGTTTCAGTGATGAAGTCTGAAATTTCATTTACAATAATATTGGATCAAGTGGTAATATAATCTAATGATATTTTCCAAATGTGATGCATGGGCTAACTTTTTCCTAAACCCTGATTTATTAACACAAATATTTACACAGTTGTCCTCTTGACTCTACTTTTAAAGCAAGTTGCTCAGTAGAATTTTTATGTTGCACTGATATAGAGGTGCCTGACTGACATTTATCGTGTCCCACCCTATATCTCTTCCCTGTAATAGCTTCTAAGTCAGCCCTGGAGAAGTGATGCTGCTGATTTTTGCCCTTTTGAAATTTTACCCTGGAGTCAGGTCAGAATGGTATAAATTATTCTAGTTGTAAAGTTTGGCTAATAGTGTATTTGAAGAGAGAGTACATTAAAGGAGACTGAGAAATGACCTAATGGATTATAATCATTGATAATTTGGAATCAAATGGACCTCAGTTAAGATGCATCCATTCTCTGTTATTGGCTGCATACCTTCAGAGGTATTATTTAATCACTCCAAGTTTCAGTCTGTACCTCTGTCAAATCTGATATTAATCATATCTACTTTTATGACTATTGAAAGAGCAATACAGAGATAATAAAGTATGCATATTAATAAGAAACAGAAAAATTAATAAAGGTCTGTTTTGTAATTATGAAAACCAACTGACTCAATTTTTCAACATCAGAGTATGTTAGAGGTGAGTATGTAAGAAAAATACTGTACTATGTCTATTACATATACTGTAGAAAGCAACTTATTCTTTTTCCTTCAGTTCTAAGTCTAGTGCAATCTAATATCTGTCTCTTATCTATTTTAAATATTTGCTCCCATTAAGTTCAGGTTGAACTTAGGCTCTACAGACTACAGGGGATAGTCAGAAAATGGGCATACTCTTTTCATTCTTTTGACTTACAATTTACCCCCATACTCTGTGCTGTCAAAGAATGGAGAGGTACAAAAACGGGGAAAAGAGAAAAACAAATACTATGTTGCAACATATCAGTATTTCTCCCTTGGCAGTCAAGCACCATCTCATATGGTAACTCTCCCATGGTAGCTCTCCAAGTGCAATCTTTTTCCTCACCTCAAAATCTTTTGTGGATTATTAAGAACTCCAGGAAAATAAATGATCCAATGAAAAAATGGGCCAAAGAACTAAATAGGCATTTCTCCAAAGAAGACATACGGATGGCTAACAAACACATGAAAAGATGCTCAACATCACTCATTATCAGAGAAATGCAAATCAAGACCACAATGAGGTACCATTTCACACCCGTCAGAATAGCTGCGATCCAAAAGTCTACAAGCAATAAATGCTGGAGAGGATGTGGAGAAAAGGGAACCCTCTTACACTGCTGGTGGGAATGCAAACTAGTACAGCCATTATGGAAAACAGTGTGGAGATTCCTTAAAAATTGCAAATAGAACTGCCTTATGACCCAGCAATCCCACTGCTGGGCATACACACTGAGGAAACCAGAATTGAAAGAGACACATGTACCCCAATGTTCATTGCAGCGCTGTTTATAATAGCCAGGACATGGAAGCAACCTAGATGTCCATCAGCAGATGAATGGATAAGAAAACTGTGGTACATATACACTATGGAATACTACTCAGCCCTTAAAAAGAATAAATTTGACTCAGTTCTAATGAGATGGATGAAATTGGAACCAATTATACAGAGTGAAGTTAAGCCAGAAAGAAAAACACCAATACAGTATACTGACACATATATATGGAATTTAGAAGACAGTAATGATGACCCTGTATGTGAGACAACCAAGAGACACAGAGGTATAGAGTGGACTTTTGGACTCTGAGGGAGAGGGAAAGGGTGGGATGGTTTGGGAGAATGGCAATGAAACGTATATTTTCGTGTAAGAAACGAAGCGCCAATCTATGTTCAATGTAGGATGCAGGATGCATGGGGCTGATGCACAGGATGATTCAAGTAGAGGATGTGGGGTGGGAGGTGGGAGGGGGCTTCGGCATTGGGAGATTGTGTTCACCTATGGCTGATTCGTGTCAATGTATGGCAAAACAAATACGGTATTGTAATTTAAAATAAATAAATTAATTAATTAAAAAGAAAAAAATAAAAAAAAAAAAAAAAGAAACCTAGACCTCGGGACACTGGCATATTCTGTTTCTTGGTGATGCGGTTGATTATTTTCACTGCTATTTACTCCTTCTTCCTCCCCCACCTCCAAACACCGAACAATCTGGCTAACCACTCCAAACAAACTCTTTTTACTGTTGCTACTATATCTTTTATACCTTGAAAGTCCTTTAAAAAATAATTCAACACTGATATTTGGTATCTATACATTGCCAACAGGAAATAGGAACTTTGTTATGCTCTCATGATAGGCTGCACTTTCATTCTAGTCTTCTCCCTTCTCACTGAAATTATGGATAGCTTTAGCCAGCCCTTGATTTTTAGTCTTTTTAAAATATGACTAAGAGCCATTTCATGTAATTCACTCAGATTCAAGGAAACCAATGTCAAGCTACCTTAAAACGTCTCTGAATCTCACCTTAGTTATTTTGAGCAAGGGTGAAGTTGCTTACTTCTTTCCCTGCAGAGATATGCATTGGCTACGGAATGTACACAGTTGATTCCTTATAAGGAATCCCCACGACTGTAATTTCTTGATCAATCTCCTTAGTTATTTTGTAATTTTTGCAAATGAGTGGTGAACTCAGAGTCAAACATATTTTTATTGTCTTACATTGTCTTATGCAAATGATCTTGAACCAATCATTTGTGGTCAATAGTCTAGAAAAATAAAAGTTACATTTAATATCCCATTGAATCTTTATTCAAAGTAGTTTAAATGACTTGATACAATTATTTTATCAGTAAGTAGTAGAATCATGACCTGGCCACATATCTTTCATAGAATAAGTCTTTACATGCAACAGATATAGAAAGACATAGACATATACTGATATATTTCATGCAGATGGAGATAAATCTATTTCTCTCCTTGTATGTATATATGAAAACCTTTCTATACAACTATATCTCATGCAGAAATGCACAGTGACAAGAATCCATATAATTTATCTCTGTCTGTCTTTGTTGCATGATTTTTGAATAACTAGATTTATGATTCAGGGATATAAAAATTGAATTTCCATTAAGTATGTATTGATGGATCACATTTCCAAACATGTTGAGTTGTACATATAAATTCTTCTCTATACCTGTATCTGACTATAAAAAAACAGAAGTAAACACTTTAGTGAATTTGTTCTCTATTCAGTTAAAGAAAACAGGAAAGCAAGACTGGACTGGCTTTTCTTCAAGTAGCATAAACTTGAAACAAGAAAATCACAATACATCTTAATATTGGTAACATCTGATGTATTTTTGGATAATGAATTTCTTACCTAAGAATAATCTCACATGATTTACCTCTAGATTTTAACTTGTTAAATTGTGATTAGATACCTTACTTCTTAAGGACAGTATGAATTCAAACATTATTAATATCCAACTATTCCCATTTGCTTAAGTGTCATTTAATCAGAGGAATACATAATACAATAATGATGAGGATGGGAACATAAAGTACTATTATGCTCTATACCTGCTCTGTCTAGAGAAAAATCAAAGTATTCTTACAATTAGTTGTGCACATCATAACATGCAATGAAAGTAAAGATTTTAGCAAACATGTGCTCTACATGCTCATCTCTTTGATTTACCAAGTTAAGTCCTTCCTGGATTTCCCAGACTGATTGAAAATGGAATAGGAGCAATTAAAAGCACAACAGATTTATTTTGTAACTTCCTGTGGAGGTCACCTACAAGACCTTCTAGAACTAACACCCAAAAAGATGTCCTTTTCTTTATAGGGGACTGGAATGCAAAGGTAGGAAGTCAAGTTGTACCTGGGGTAAAAGGCAAATTTAGCCTTGGAGTGTGATGAGAAGCAGGTCAAAGGCTAACAGAGTTTTGCCAAGAGAAGGCACTAGTCAGATCAAGCACCCTCTTCTAACAACACAAGAGAAGACTCCATATCACCAGATGGTCAATATTGAAATCAGATTGATTATATTCTTTCCAGCTAAAGATGGAGAAGCTCTATACAGTCAGCAAAAACAAGACCAGGAGCTAACTGTGACTCAGATCATGAACTCCTTATTGCTCAATTCAGACTTAAATTGAAGAAAGTAGGGAAAACCACTAGGCAATTCAAGTATGACCTAAATCAAATCCTTTACAGTTATACAAAGGAAGTGACAAATAGATTCAAGGGATAGATCTGATAGACAGAGTGCTAGAAGAATTATGGATGGAGGTTCATAACATTGTACAAGAGGCAGTGATCAAGACCATCCCCAAGAAAAAGTAATGCAAAAGGAAAATGGTTGTCTGAAGAAGCCTTACAAATAGCTGAGAAAAGAAAAGACATGAAAAGCAAAGGAGAAAAGAAAAAATATACCCATTTGAATGCAGAGTTCCAAAGAATAGCACGGAGAGATAAGAAAGCCTTCCTAGGTGATCAATGAAAAGAAACAGAGGAAAACAATAGAATAGGAAAGACTTAGAGATCTCTTCAAGAAAATTAGAAATACCAAGGGAACATTTCATGCAAAGATGGGCACAATAAAGGACAGAAATGATATGGACCTAACAGAAACAGAAGATATTAAGAAGAGGTGGCAAGAATACACAGAAGAACTATACAAAAAAATCTTCACGATCCAGATAATCACAATGATGTGATCACTCAACTAGAGCCAGACATCTTGGAATGTGAAGTCAAGTGGGCCTTAGGAAGCATCACTACAAACAAAGCTAGTGGAGGTGATGGAATTCCAGTTGAGCTATTTCAAATACTAACAGATAATGCTGAGAAAGTGCTCCACTCAATATACCAGGAAATATGGAAAACTCAGCAGTGGTCACAGGACTGGAAAAGATCAGTTTTCATTCCAATCCCAAAGAAAGGCAATGTCAAAGAGTGTTCAACCTACCGCAGAATCTCACACTCATTGCACTCATCTCACATGTTAGTAAATTAATGCTCAAAATTCTCCATGCCAGGCTTCAACAGTATGTTAAATGTGAACTCCAGATGTTCAACCTGGGTTTAGAAAAGGAAGAGGAACCAGAGATCAAATTGCCAACATCCGTCGGATAATCAAAAAAACAAGAGAGTTCCAGGAAAACATCTACTTCTGCTTTATTGACTATACCAAAACCTTTGACTATGTGAATCACAAGAGATGGGAATACCAGACCACCTGACCTGCCTCCTGAGAAATCTGGATGCAGGTTAAGAAACAACAGTTAGAACTGGACATGGAACAACAGACTGATTCCAAATTGAGAAAGGAGTATGTTGAGGTTGAGGCTATATATTGTCACCCTGCTTATTTAACTTATATACAGAGTATATCATGAGAAATGCTGGGCTGGATGAAGCACAAACTGGAATCAAAATTGCCAGGAAAAATATCAATAACATCAGATATGCAGATGACACCCTACTTATGGCAGAAAGCGAACAAGAAATAAAATCCTCTTGATTAAACAGAAGAGTGAAAATGTTGGCTTAAAGTGCAACATCCAGAAAACTAACATCATGACATCCAGTCCCATCACTTCATGGCAAATAGATGGAGAAACAAAGGAAACAGTGAGAGACTTTATTTTGGGGGATTTCAAAATCACTACAGATGGTAACTGCAGCCATGAAATTACAAGACACTTGCTCTTTGGAAGAAAAGCTATGATAAGCCTAGACAGCATATTAAAAAGCAGAGACACACACAAAAAACAACAAAGATTCATCTAGTCAATGCTATGGCTTTTCCAGTAGACATGGATGGATGTGAGAGTTGGACTATAAAGAAAGCTAAGTGCTGAAGAATTGATGCTTTTGAACTATGGTGTTGGAGAAGACTCTTGAGAGTCCCTTGGACTGCAAGGAGATCTAACCAGTCCATCCTAAAGGAAATCAGTCCTGAATATTCATTGGAAGGCAGATGCTGAAGCTTAAAGGCAATCCTTTGTCCACCTAATGTGAAGAACTGACTCATTTGAAATGACCTTGATGTTGGCAAAGAGTGAAGGTGGGAGGAGAAGGGGACAACAGAGTATGAGATCATTGGATGGCATCACCAACTCGATGGACATAAGTTTGAGTAAGCTTCAGGAGTTGGTGATGGACAGGGAAGCTGGCATGCTGCAGTCCATGGTGTTGCAAACAGTTGGACACAGCTGAGTGACTGAACTGAACAGAGGTGGCCTTATTTTATCTGTGTGTATATCACCATTTATGTATCAATTACTATCCATGACAGCAAGAACTTATTATATTTTATTGTTTATCTTACTGTATTTTTACATTATAGTATGTCTCATTAGGTAAGTGCAATTTATCTCTTTAGATTTGGATTTTCTATTTTTATCATCGTATCTTGATCCTTGTATAACTTGTAGCCATCTGATGTGTAAAATTATGCTAAATAGGTGGTTATTTTTCTAGATGTTCAAGAACCAGTATCTGTCTTTGTGAAATTTACATTTTCTCTTGCTTGATCATGCAATTGATTATTGTCACACTTCATTTGTATCCCTTCATAATTTGTATAAGTACAGTTCATTTCTAAAATCCTAATACCACAAGTCTCATCTTGTCATTATATAGCAATCAGGAAGCTCTGCTTCAAGAAGCAGTGAAGTCAGGGTAGTGGCAGTAAAGGTGAACTGCTATTGGCTAAAAAATCCCCAAAGTCTGAAAATTAGTTCTGTTTCAACAGCTCAATATGTCTTCAAGGATCAAATTTCTCTTCAACTGCTGTGTTCCTTTCTCAGTGTTAGCTTGTCTTAATCTACCTTTCCTTCACATTGGCAAAATAGTTTATTTCAGGCTTCATATCAACACATGCAAATAACTAAAATGAAATATTCAAACAAGAGTCTTAAAATCATACTGTGTATTACAGTTAAGGATGAATTTCCAATTGGCTTAGACTAACCACAGCTTATCCCCAGGACCAGGGTCAGTCAGCATAAGGACACTGCAGGAAGAAAGGAAACCCAAGGAAAATATTTGGATTCTGTTACATGTACTATATAAAAGAGGAAATAGATGCTAGGTAGGCACTCAGCACAATTTTACCACACCTAAAATAAAACAGACAAATTTGTGAAAATTTATTATTTGAAAAAAATCAACCTGGTATTTTCTGGAAAAAAAATGTTTATTTTTCCTTTTCAAAGAATATTACTCATTTTTAAGTTTCCAAAATTGTAGAGTTTGTGTCCAAAATATTATAATCAATTGATCACATTAAGTATAAGCTTACTTCATGTGAACAGTAAATACAGTACAAAAGGAAACAGCTATAAAACTTATTCTCATTGATTTTTCTCTTCTTTGATATCTTACTTTGTACTGGGAAGTCATCATATTCAAGCTAAACATTCATTGAGAATCAGAAAAATAACCTCAAAGAAATTTATGTTGCTACTCTAAGATTTTATTTATATATTTCTAACTTAATTACATGGAATCACTCGTCATTTCACTGACACAATTAATTTTCATAGCATATGATTACAGTCACACACTAAAAGACATTATAAATTTTATTACATTAGGAACTTAATAAAATTTTTCATCCATAAACAATCCATTTTTGCATTCTAACAATTTTTTGTCAGTTCTCAGAACCTGTTATCATCAAACCAAAATTATAAAATTGTACACTGCCTGGATTTCATTTATTAATGCATTCATTTGTATATAAATTACCTCATTCCTCAAAAGGCATAAAATGTCTATCAGTGATTTTTTATTTATTATTTTAGATATTACCTTATTCATAAAACAATTGGACCCAACAGCAAAAACATGATATGGTTATTTAGAGTTGAAATGGTACTAAATATAGGGAAAATAGTGATATCTGGCCTCCTTCTCTGGTGGCTCAGATGGTAAAGACTCTGCCTGCAATGCAGGAAATCTGTGTTCAATCCCTGGGTTAGGAAGATCCCCTGGAGAAGGAAATGGCAATTCAGAGATATCTGAGAATTCTAATTAGTTCAACAGTGATTGCAAATGAGAAAATTTTCAGAAAATCTTTTTCGTTGATGATGGACAGGGAAGCCTGGTGTGCTATAGTCCATGGGGTTGCAGAGTTGACGTAACTGAGCAACTGAACTGAACTGATAATCTTTAAACATTTTAGGACATGTATTTCCAAATGAAAAAAGTACCTGGATACTTACATTATTTTTTCATTTTGTGTTATGTAATCTTTGGTTATTTAGGTCTTGATTGAGAAGGGAATGGATAGTGGAAGGACAATCTACAATGAGGTGGGCAAGAATATCTGTACAATTATTTGTGAGATATGTTCCAGGGGTCCAGTTTTACTTCAGCCATATTCAGAACCATGTAGTTTCTCAAAGTATGGGTTTCCCTGGTGGCTCAGATGGTAAAGAATCTGATGGAATCTAGATCAGGAACATCCACTGCAGAAGGGAATGGCCACCCACTCCAGAAGGGAATGGCTACCCACTCCAGTATTCTTGCCTGGATAATTCAATGGACAGAAGATCCTGGTGGGCTACAGTCCCTGGGGTCTAAGAGTTGGACATGACTGTGTGACCAACACTTTCACTACTACTTTTGCTATATTCCTTATCTGTAGTTTCTCAAATAGACTGTATTCCCTGTCATTTTGTCTTTTCTTATGCCTTCCCTTAAACTGGAATGTATTAATCTCCTTGTGCTTTAAAAGCTTCTTTATTTACATTCTGTGAGTATCCTCAGGCAAGTCACTTTGAAATATTCTATGTTCCTGTTTACTCATTCTAGGCATGGAGATAATAATGCACCATCATATCAGATTGTTGTAGTTATTAAAAATGACTTAGCACAAATGTGTATATGTTTAAAACACTGCTTAACTCATAGGATTAACAAAAATTATACAATATTAATTGTGCCTGGACTGCTTTATTAGTCCTTCTAGATTCAGTATGAGCACTTAAGACATTGGAAAGAAGGCTAGTACACATAAAGTGGAGACACTAGGAGAGAGTAGTAAAAGATGAAGTGAGAGAGGAAGTATAGATTGCAACATTTTTTTATCATGAGGTGAAAGGAAACTACTGAACAATTTTAATCACAGTTAGATAGAGACTGGGATTTTGAATAAAGCAATCTATTTAAAGAAGACCTTTGAGAGTACCATGGGAATAATCTCTTCATATGTGCCAGCAAGCATCTCTCTAAACTTTCTGCAGAGAGACTTTAATAATTGACAGATGTGTTTAGATGCACTGTTGCTGTTGTTCAGTCACTAAATTGTGCCCAACTCTTTGTGAACCTATGAACTGCAACACACCTAGCTTCCCTGTCTTTCTCTATCTCCCAGGGTTTATTCAAATTTATGTTAATCAGTGATGCTATCTAACTATCTCACCCTCTGCTTCCTCCTTTTCTTTTTGCCACCAATTTTTCCCAGCATCAGGGTCTTTTCCAATGAGATAGTTCTTTACATCAAGTGGCCAAAGGTTTGGAGCTTCAGCATCAATCCTTCCAATGAATATTCAGGGCTGATTTCCTTTAGGATTGACTGGTTTGATGTCCTTGCCATCCAAGGGACTTTCAAGAGTCTTCTCCAGCACCATGGTTCAACAGCATCAATTCTTCAGCACTCAGCCTTCATTATGGTCCAACGTTCACATCAGTACATGACTACTGGGATAAACATAGCTTTGACTATATGGACATTTGTTGGCAAAGGGATGTCTTTGCTTGTTAGCTTTCCTTTCAAGGAGCAAACGTCTTTTAATTTCATGGCTTATCAGCATTATTTAAACAGAATCTCACCCGTTGAGAAACACTGTATTAGGAAAAGATAAATCATTGCACTTCAGATTTAAAGAGGGAGGAGGATTAGGTTCCCTGCTGTGGTTCAATTTGAGGGACTAACACTGCATCCCTGTAGGGGTCTGAATAGGTAGCACCTCACCAAGTTTGCCACACAATTGATTGCTATAGTAGGCGTGTATCTGCATTATGGAAACAGATTTCATTAGGCATAAATATCCTGTCACTAACACTTGTTAAATTTTCACAATAATGTACCCTCATATAAAGCATACTCTGTGCCCTATACAAGGAGACAGAATCAAAGATGTATGAGAAAAATGACTGTAAATTTAAAACTTTTTCTTTAGTTTGAACTAAAATGATCGTTTGCACCTTTTATTGAGGGGCAGCCTGGGGTAATGGGGAAAAATGCCTTTAGATATGAACTCTATCTCTTCACCATGTAAGGGGGACACACTGCACAGTTTGTGCACATATTATCCATACTTGTGTGTCACTGTGTTATTTATGCTATTTTATTTTGAACAAGCAAGAGCTTACTGCAATTTCTTATTATTTTATTTTATTTTATTTTTTTGTTGTTGAACAGTTTTTTTTTAATTTATTTATTTTTTTAATTACAATACTGTATTTGTTTTGCCATACATTGACACGAATCAGCCATAGGTGAACACAATCGCCCAATGCCGAAGCCCCCTCCCACCTCCCACCCCACATCCTCTACCTGAATCATCCTGTGCATCAGCCCCATACTTCCTGCATCCTACACCAAACATAGATCAGCGCTTCGTTTCTTACAGGAAAATACACATGCTTCACTGCCATTCTCCCAAACCATCCCACCCTTTCCCCTCTCCCTCAGAGTCCAAAAGTTCACTCTATACCTCTGTGTCTCTTGTTGTCTCACATATAGGGTCATCATTACTGTCTTCTAAATTCCATATATATGTGTCAGTATACTGTATCGGTGTTTTTCTTTCTGGCTTACTTCACTCTGTATAATCGGTTCCAATTTCATCCATCTCATTAGAACTGAGTCAAATTTATTCTTTTTAAGGGCTGAGTAGTATTCCATAGTGTATATGTACCACAGCTTTCTTATCCATTCATCTGCTGATGGACATCTAGGTTGCTTCCATGTCCTGGCTATTATAAACAGTGCTGCAATGAACATTGGGGTGCATGTGTCTCTTTCAATTCTGGTTTCCTCAGTGTGTATGCCCAGCAGTGGGATTGCTGGGTCATAAGGCAGTTCTATTTGCAATTTTTAAGGAATCTCCACACTGTTTTCCATAATGGCTGTTCTAGTTTGCATTCCCACCAGCAGTGTAAGAGGGTTCCCTTTTCTCCACACCCTCTCCAGCATTTATTGCTTGTAGACTTTTGGATCGCAGCCATTCTGACTGGTGTGAAATGATACCTCATTGTGGTCTTGATTTGCATTTCTCTGATAATGAGTGATGTTGAGCATCTTTTCATGTGTTTGTTAGCCATCCGTATGTCTTCTTTGGAGAAATGCCTATTTAGTTCTTTGGCCCATTTTTTTATTGGATCATTTATTTTTCTGGAGTTGAGCTGCATAAGTTGCTTATATATCTTTGAGATTAGTTGTCTGTCAGTTGTTTCATTTGCTATTGTTTTCTCCCATTCAGAAGGCTGTGTTTTCACCTTGCTTATTATTTTAATAGTACCATTTATTTCAGAAAATAACATGAATTATTTATACGATTGAAACTATTGTTGATGAATATACATGTTCTTTTCACAATGAATGAATGAATGAATGAATGAAGTCACTCAGTCATGTCCGACTCTTTGCAACTCCACAGACTGCAGCCTATCAGGCTCCTCTGTCCATAGCATTTTCCAGGCAAGAGTGCTGGAGTGGTTTGCCATTTCCTTCTCCAGGGGATCTTCCTGACCCAGGAATTGAACCTGGGTCTCCTGCATTGTAGGCAGACGCTTTACCGTCTGAGCCACCAGGGAAGCGCTATACAGTCAACTCTTCTACATCTTGGGGTTAATCTTTGTAAAACTTCAAATATCTTTTCTAAAAAAAAAAAAAATGAAATATCTTACCGCCTTCTGTTAAGTTACCCTCTTATCACTTGGCAATGCTAAGTAATTCACAAAATATTCACTATGCATATATTATGAAAAAATCCACTTTATTTTAAATAACAATCAAAATCCTACATTAAGAAAAACCTGGATCCATTCTTCTGATAATCTAAGTTTACATCTAATGTCATTATAAAATCTTTAAATATAGTTTGATAATAAGAGCTATATTTATCATTAAAATATTCTGAAAAACTGCTTCTTTTCGCTTAACCCTAAAATTAAAATGGTTCATTTTTTTCAAATTAACTGGTGAAGCAACATACTAAGAGGGGTATTTGGTGAATTTCAAGAGCAACAAATAAAAGTGAATTTCTTAAAACCTGTGTGTGTGTGTTAGTCACTCATTCATGTCCAACTCTTCGTGACCCCATGGACTACAGCCTGCCAGGCTCCTCTGTCCATGGAATTCTCCAATAAAACCTACTTTATTATGAGCAAACGATTTAACAAATTACTTAAAATAGTCAATTGTTAACACAAAACTGAATGAACCTTTTTGAACCTTTAAGAATGCTTGTATTTTATTAGTAATATAAACAAATTAAACAATCTAACAGATTCATATTATCAATTTTTAGAACAAAATTGGACCGAACCTTTAAAAATGCCTGTACTGTTTGATCTGTTACTCTGAAAAATAAAAATAGTTCTAGGAGTAATCAAATTTTATTTTCTGCAGAAACATCATGTGCTCTTTCTCTACAAAGCACTGCAGCCTGCACTGAAACATTCTGTTTCATCTTTACTTAAATTACTAATATATTTGTAAATCTTACATTTTTAAAATTCTGACAAACACTCAAAAAGTAATATGTTGTAAAGTGTATTTGCTTGATCTCTCTATCTAAATAAAGTATATGGCTATATTTTCTCAGAGATGAGAATAAGAGTTTTTAGGAAAAGTTTTTATGACCTCTCTTTATAACTCATTTGAAAGAGCTACACAACTTTCACAGTGAGGCATGTCTTCTTTCTAGCCACCCTTTATCCTTCTGACTTAGTTTGATTTTAGTTTTTAATCCTAAGTAGAAATGCAAAACAGCTGGTCATTTCCATCAGCTCAATTTTATCTACATCAACACAAACTGCTAACGAAGTGAAAACTCAACAACTATTATCTTTGTCTCTTGATGCTTAATTACCAGTTTGTCTTTTTCAACAAGTGAAAAGAAGTTATGTGGCTGAATTCAGTGATGTGATTGCGGTTTATAGTTATTTAACTATTCACAACAACCCTTGGCTTTCTTTATTCCATGTTGAACAATTAAAATTCCATTAAGCTTTTTTTTTCCCTAAGAGATTTCATTTCCCAGACCTCTGAATCACTCCTGTGAATGGTCTTTAGATTAAAAATAATAAGCATAATATGTCCTTCTTGTCACTTGTAATTATATTAATTCAACCAGGAAATGTTTTCAAGATTACCATTAGTTGTTGCTGCTGCTGCTAAGTTGCTTCAGTCACATCCAACTGTGTGACCCCATAGATGGCAGCAAACCAGAGTCCCCCATCCCTGGGATTCTCCAGGCAAGAACACTGGAATGGGTTGCCATTTCCTTCTCCAATGCATGAAAGTGAAAAGTGAAAGTGAAATGGCTCAGTCGGACTGTTTGAGACCCCATGGACTGCAGCCTCCCAGGCTCCTCCATCCATGGGATTTTCCAGGCAAGAGTACTGGAGTGGGTTGCCATTGCCTTCTCCATACCATGAGTTAGGTATTATGAATTTGTAGAATAAACCGCTGAACCAAAATAAGATATAATTACTATATACTATTGCTCTTCTAGTATATAGCAACTCATTTATTCTTCACAATAACCCTAAGGGGTTGATATCATTATTTTCATCTTCATTTTGAGATATGTGCTAAAGACATACAGTAGGATTCCCTGATGGCTCAGATGGTAAGGAATTCACCTGCAATGCAGAAGACCCAGGTTCAATTCCTGGTTTGGGAAGATTCCTTGGAGAAGGAAATGGCAACCCACTCCAGTATTCTTTCCTGGAGAATTCGATGGACAGAGGAGTTTGGTGGGTTATAGTCTATGGGGACACAGAGTCAGACAGAACTGAGCAGATAACACATACAAAGACACACAATACATGAACAAATAGTAAGAACTATGAAGAAACAAATTAGGGGTTGGGGTAAAGGCTCTCATATCTATACACTGGCTGACCTGGGAAAGTCACAGTGCTGAGGTGCAGTAAGATATGGATAAATTAAATCAGCTGTACCATGCTACGCATGGGAAAAGTCACCCAGCAATTACAAATTCTCTCTGATGGGAGTTTCTTACACGTGAGAAGCGAATGAAGCTCTTTGTGTCTATACCTGGAAAAAACACAAAAACATGAATTATGGACTCAGAGAAGTATAGAAAGTGTCAAATAATAGATGGTGTTTGATTTTCCTGACTCTACTGCAATGGAAAGTCATACAGCAATTTTATTAACAGGATTAATAACATTTCTTTTAATTTTTAAAAAGGTTATCTGGAATATATATAGTAAGGGAAGCAAGTGCAAGCAGATTAAAATTTTGCAGTTACCTGAATATCAATGCTGCTTGATGCATAAACTTAACGGTTTAGAGAGAATGTTTGAGCAAAGACTTAAGTTAGCAAGAGTTGAAGAAGACTGACATATGGGAACCATTACACTAGAATCAGAGAGAGTAAGAGGAACAAGGTACACAGAATAAAAAGAGATTCAGTTAGGCAGAAAGAAATCCAAGAAACTGAGTCACAGATGCTAAGTGAAGAAATCATTTCAGAGAAGAAGCAGTTTGACTGTTTTGAATGCTTCTGAGGTGTTGATTGAAAAAGAATAAGGAAAAGAAAGATCTTTGGGCTTTAAAAACTAGCAGTCATGCTGACCTTATTAGAGACAATCTTGCAGAGTATTGAGGATTAAAGAGTGAGCTGATGAAAAATAAGAGGAAGTTGAAACGATTAGAGATTCTTCTTACTGTATCCTTATATTCTTTATACCAGGGACCACAATTACAGAGGGGATGTGCCCTGGTTACTTATATCAGTTATCTATAGCACAGACTAGTTGTGAGTTTACAGTTAATAGACAATTCTTTGCAAGATGCCTATAAATACTAAACCTTAAGAAATATTAAGTGGCCTTATTGTCATCCTCTTTCGTTACTTCTCAGATCTAATCGGATGCATGTGCATCTCACTCTTTTTGCAATCCCATGGACTGTAGCCCACCAGGCTCCATTGTCCACAGGATTATCCAGGCAAGAGTATTGGAGTGGGTTGCCATTTTCTTCTCCAGGGGATTTTCCTGACCCAGGGATCAAACCCTTGTCTTTGTGTCTCCTTCATTAGCAGGTGGATACTTTACCACTGAGCTACCTGGGAATCCCACTAATCAAATAGCTATGGGCAAATACATAATACACATACATAAATGCATTGATATTGCATAGTGTCCTAAGAAGCCCTTGAAATGGTGTTGGATTTATACTCAATTCTTAGAATTACTATAGTTGTAAAACAAGTTTACAAATAAAACATACAAATATAAAATGGATTATTAAATTAGAACTCTGAAGATATACTGTTATATTTATAAAATGTAGATTTTAGACATGAAAATGTTAGAGTTTTCAATATGCTTTCAGGAAGTGTTTTTCTAAATATTCCTGGCATTTTTATGGAAGGTTTAATTTTTATTGTTGATATAATGATATTTCTTACTCCTTTTTCCTAAAAAGTAATACATTGGGTTGGCCAAAAATTCATTTTAACTTCCATACAATCTTATGAAAAATGCAAATGAACTTTTTGGCCAATACAATATGTACAATGGATCTTGAGGTTTGGAAAATTTTACATGCAATACTAATTTATTGAGAATATTAGTTGCTTTTTTGACAATTACCTAAGCTTCATAATTTAGAGACCCAGGTTCAATCCCAGGGTCCAGAAGATCCCCTGGAGAAGGAAATAGCAACCCATTCCAGTATTCTTGCCTGGAGAATTCCATAGACAGAGGAGCCTAGCAGGCTATAGTCAGTGGGGTTGCAAAGATTTGGACATGACTGCTCGACTAACACACACACACAAAATTCACTTTTATTTGCTGCTCTTGCATAAGAATGTTCTATAATTAATATTACTATACATATTTTGTCTCCTTAAATTCATTAAGCAAATAGTGAACATTGTAAATACTTTGTTTTTCATACATTAATATTTTCATTTTCTATTTTTCACATGTTACTAGTACAGAATTTTGTTATTATCCTCTAAGATTTCTGTGAAACGTACAGATAAAAAGTGATATGTTAATAAATTCTCTTGACAGTATACTTTAATATGAATAGTGAAGGCAGCTTTTATAGTCATAAATTAGAATGTAACAAGCTTAAATGATTTATCCAAAATTTAAAAAATCTTCTTAAAGAAACTTAAGACTTATAAATACCTAGCATCAAATTTTACTATCTATTGACATCATATTAGAGAAGGAAATGGCAACCCACCCGATGTTCTTGCCAGGAGAATCCCAGGGGCAGGGGAGCCTGGTGGGCTGCCAGCTATGGGGTCGCACAGGATCGGACACGACTGAAGCGACTTAGCAGTTAGCAGAAATCATAAGATTATCATATAACATTTATTGTCCTTCTAAAATTCTATGTTTAGCAGTAGAAAACTCACACATGGAAAATGACAATTAAATCACGTCTTATTGGATAATTTTTGTGTAAAGTAATTCAGTTACAGATCAAATATGGAGACAATTATAGATTCTATGAAGTTAAAGATATAATGAAACAGTGGTTCTCACCAGTTTTGTTCTAGGGAATATTTTATGCTCAAAATGTTTTAAGGACCTCAAAGAGTTTTGTATCTGTAAGTTATATCAATCAATATGAAAACAGAAAAAGTAAAAGTGTAAGTCTTCAGTCATGTCCAACTCTGTGTGACCCCATGGACTGTAGCTTGCCAGGTTTCTCTGTCTTGGGATTCCCCAGGCAAGAATACTGTAGTGGGTTTCCATTTCCTTCTCCAGGGAATCTTCTCAACCTTAGGATCAAACTTTGTCTTTTATGTCTCCTGCATTGGCAGGTGGATTCTTTACCGCTAGCACCACCTGGGAAATCTCAGTGTTCATGTTCACTATATTAAATACTGGAAAAAAATTTAATTTATAATTTATTAAATATAATAACAAATCTAGTATATGTTAAAATAACCAATTTTTATGAAAAAAGAGCTACATCTTCCGAAAGAAAAGAAACCAGTGAGTAAGAAAACATTGTTTAAAATTTTTACCATTTTAAAAATATCTGACTTAATAGAAGGCAGCTGGTTTCTAGTATGTGTGCCAGAATTTCAATATATGCTGGTATGTTTTCTAGTAAAAAATGCATCCATATAATCTGGCTTCATATAGACATGTAGTAGGAAAAAGAAGTTGTGTTTTAATATATTTTAGGAGTAATTATAAAAGTTCCATTTGATATTGTACCAATGCTTAACAAGTGGGGATTTCTTAAAGGTTTGCTGCAGTGTGGAATCCTAGTTCTAAATATCATGGACAATTTTCTACTATTCTATATTTTTCTTACATTTTGACTGGATCATTTTAAATCATCAACACTTTGCAACATTTTGCTTTGCCAATTCACTTTTTCAACTGTACACAATGCAATTTCAATAGTTGGTTATTTGGAAAATAGAAGTTCCTTAAGCTGTGCAGATCTTCCACAATTTGACACAATTCACTAAAGTATCAAAATCACAATTGTTATTAATCACCATTGTCTCATAAGATAGAATCTAAATGTTGGAAAACTGTGTATCCATTGGTGACACAAGGACACAAGTTTCCCCCAAATCTAATCATCTCATGAAAACTTGACTCTCACTGTTGGCAATAAATATAATTTGCTTTTCACAACAGGCAAACTAATTTCTTTCATTTTTTCAGAAAATATCAAATATCTAAATCTGAATAATCAAAGTTTGTATGCCTCTTGTTTTCTCAAGTAAGAATGGTATATCTTAAAAATTAAATGGCTAAGTCAGCTCACAAGTTTGATGACAATACCAGCACTTTTCTCCCAAACAATTATCATTCTGTATCAGAACTGCTTTATGTCTACATGACCTTTTATCACACAGAATATTGAAAAAGCATATCCTCAAAAGTTAAGGGCAAATAGAATGTTTGTTTGTTTGTTTTTTCCCCAGCAAGGATAGTCTTATAATGAACTGTTTTTCGTTTACAAGTTCCTGACAGTGAAGAACAAATTAGAATTAGTTTGGGGTGACTACCTTGATTTATACTGAGCCACCAGTAGTTTTATGCACCATTGTTTTTGCTCTATCAGTGGAGATTTTAACTTAATAGAAAAGGCCAGTGACCTCTTAGTATTATTAAAATAATAACTTTGAGCTTGTAGACATCTTGACAAGGTTTTTAGGACCATCAGCCATTGGCAGATCAGACTTTAAGAAACCCTTTAGTAAATAAAAGTGTTAACAATATTTACTTAGGTTATGTACTAACAGTCATAAAGTTATTGCACTTCTGTGTGTGTGTGTGTGTGTGTGTGTGTGTGTGTGTGTGTACGCTCAGTCACTTCAGTCGTGTCAGACTCTATGTGACCCAATGGACTGAAGACCAACAAGCTCCTCTGTCCACGGATTCTCCAAGGCAAGAATACTGGAGTGGGTTGCCATGCCCTCCTCCACGGGATCTTCCTGACCCAGGAATCGAACCCACAGAATTTCCCACAGCCTCTGCATCGCAGTCAGATTCTTTACCACTGAGCCAGCCTGGAAGTCCACTGCACTTCATACCATAGGACAATTTTTAAAAGTCTAGGAGAAGAAAATGTTCAGGTATATGAAGTCCTTGTAACTATTTCTCACTTTCACATAATGAACTTAATAACAATCTAAGGCTCTTTGAACCCACTCTCATGACCTCTAATTCCGAAGACAATGTTTTTACCTAATATTTTTGACTTTTATTAATTGCATGACAAGTATGTTTAATGCTACAAAACAAAGCAACAGGGGCTCTCTGTTAATTATTAATGTTCTTTTACTTCAAATATTAAACTATAGGATTTACAACAAATATGTCAGTCCATCTCACAACAGGGAGCATAGAAAAGAGAAAGAGGATTGTAAAAGCTTAGAAAGATGTTTTATTCTGGAAGCAAACAGAGGAAATGGATCAGTTGATTTACAATTTCATCTCTTTCATCACAAATTTGCCTTAGGCTGTCTTTGTTTATCTTTAATTCTAAAATTGGACAGGTGTAACTGTACACATAGGTTAGTTTGTTTTCCACATATGTAGCTTACAGGAAACACTGATGCTCAGCAAGGCATAAAGTGTATCTGAAAGGAAATGTGATTATGCCTTTCCAAAGTAGCAAACAAACAAAAAAAATTGAAATAGCTTTATTTCCTTTTTAAATATAAAACAATTAAATTTGTTAGTCATAATTACATCTTTATAATATCGCTATCAATATCCTGAAATACCAACCTAGGAAGCAACAATGGCTTATAAAATAACACAAAGGAAAATTCTCTACTAAATACTTATATTTGGACTATGTGACATCTAAGGTGATAAAACTCAGCTAATATCTTTCACCATCAGCCAAGTAGTCCTAGTACTTTCACTCTCTTGGTCCGGATGCACACCTTCATTCCAGACCCACAAGGCCCACCATGTAATATTTCGTCTCAAAGCTCCTCATTTTAATTCATATTCATTCAAATAGAAGAAATTCCTGAGGGGGAGAGAATATTCCATATGCTATATATAAAGATTTAATTAATAAATAATCACAATGCATATATAATAAAATAAACACATATAGTGATATTTAATAATTTCAAACTGACAATTACTTCATAGTAAATTCATTCTTTCTGTACATAAATCTTGATTCCACTGTATCTACTACTTTTAATAGTGATGTTCCTCTTGTGACCTCCATGAATGTCTCATCATTTTCCTGTAAAAATAGCTAAGTTTATAAAAGAGGCAAAGAATTTGGAATAATTTTTACCTTAGGCATATCCCTATCAGATTAGGTTTGCTCAGAGAAGTTAATAAGGAGGGCTTTCCTGATGGCTCAGAGCTTAAAGCATCTTCCTGCAATGTGGAAGACCTGGATTCAATCCCTGGGTTGGGAAGATCCCCTGGAGAATGAAATGGCAACCCATTCCAGTACTCTTGCCTGGAGAATCCCATGGACAGAGGAGCCTGGTGGGCTACAGTCCATGGGGTCACAAAGAGGCAGACATGACTGAGCAACTTCACTTTCATTTTCTTTTCTTCAGTGAAGTTGACATGCTTTGACTGATAAACTGGAGACAAAACTCAATACATCTTATGTCAGTTATCCTAAGTTGCCTGGGGACACGGGTTTTTTGTTTGTTTGTTTTTAATAATCACTAATAAACTCACAATGGTAGTAAAGGAGAACAGTGTGAATTTATCCAGTTATCTTCTCGGTAAACACAATTTCTGACTCTAACATTAACTAAAAACAAAATTGAGGAGGCTCAAGTTATTCATAGAGGCAATCAAACTTACTGCTATTTTGTTAATGATTTAATTAGAGAAAATGGAGAATTGTTTTCTAGCAGAGAAAAGGAAAAATGAGCAAAATAAAAATTTAATTAAATGTTTTAACATTGAAAATTTTTAATAATGAAAACTCATGTTAACCATTTACCAAAAATATCTAGTTATCTTTAAGGCATGCTGCTTCTGCTGCTGCCGCTGGCACCTCAGTCACATCCGACTTTTTGCGACCCCATGGATTGCAGCCTACCAGGCTTCTCTCTCCATGAGATTTTCCAGGCAAGAGTACTGGAGTTGGTTGCCATTGCCTTCTCCGCTTTAAGGCATGATTGTTACTTAATCTTGACCAGGATTTTTCAAAGTGGAATTTCATAATCCTTAAAAGTTTTCCTGAATATCTCACTCACTCAACCTTCTCACAAAGACAAACTTCTGTAAAGACATTTGGTCTGAA
This sequence comes from Nanger dama, assembly GCA_917880005.1. NCBI lineage: Eukaryota > Metazoa > Chordata > Mammalia > Artiodactyla > Bovidae > Nanger > Nanger dama. The sequence goes on from CAKJTW010000037.1 coordinate 14,423,314, forward strand.
ATATGAATAACAGACCGACATATGTTACAAAGCTGAAGTGGAAGTTGAATAGTATTGTATTATTTTATCCACATGTCAGTAACCTTTACTGTGTGAAACTGGAACACTATCTTATTATAATACTCATAGAAAATATTCTGTGCCTTCTTATTCCTTCTAATGAACTCATTGAATCCCAGTAGGAGAAGACACAGAGTCAGACACAACTGATGTGACTTAGCAGCAGCAGCAACAGCAATGCCTAGATCCCTTTAAAACTGATTTTATAAACAAGCATCAGTTGGTGGATGATTGTAGTACTTTCAAATTTACCATGAGGCTTTTAGAGATATTTTCTATCAAATTTCATGTTTTGGTCTGTGAAACTTATTTCAGTGTTCAAACAAAAATGTTGTTTTTCATTTCATACTGTGAAATTTTTCCTAAATCCACCTCTTTTTGTTTAAAATTACGATAGCTTATTTAGTTTACATTCTCCTAGTGTGATGGCAAAAATGTTCCACAATATGGGATTTTAACCTATTTTGACATACAAATCTGCCTGCAATAAGGGAGATCTGAGTTCGATCCCTGAGTCAGGAAGATCTCCTGAAGCAGGGAATGGCAACCCACTTCATTATTCTTGCCTGGAGAATTCCATGGACAGAAGAGCCTGGCTACAATCCATGGGGTGGTAAAGAGTTGGACATGACTGAGTGCCTAACTCTCTGAATTCATTTTATCAATACATATAGTCAGTTGATATTTTTGAACATCTGTGTAACCTCAGACATGGTTCAAATGAGGGATATTGAGAGTTTTTTGGGCTTTTTCCCATTTAAAACTTAAGATACCGTTCCAAGGCAATGTTGCCCAATTATAGAGACTGTCTCTTCAGGAAGAGTCTGCTTGTTTTTCACAGGATATTCCTGGAACAAGTCCTCTGCCATATCAGCTTCTTATATTAGAAGTATTAGTGATATGTGGCAAATGTGTCACCTGATTTATTGTTGAGTTGCACTCATCTTTTAGCTGAGGAAATAACATGATGTCAGCTTTAAATATCTCCTTCTCTCAGGTTCCATCTGCATTTTATCAGGATACTTTATTGTTTCAGACAGAGAGCAACGTTGTATGTCTCAAATTCATTACTGATGTAAAATGTTCTGTGTTTTACAGTTTTTGATAAATTTTCTTTAAAAAAAAAAAGGAAAATATGTGATTAAGTTATGCTCACACAGCTGTCCTCTTTAAAAAAAAAATTATCCTTGAATATTGACATATTTATCCAGATCCAGACAAAGGCATTCAAATATTAGCAAAGTAATACAAGAGTCACACATGGCCTGTATTCTAGAGCTGGTATTCTGTTTAGGCTTAAGAATTGTCTGATAGAATCTAGAGCATAAACATTGCAAAGGAAGGTTCCTGAAGTATCTGGTAGCAATCATACCTCCATAACTGGTTGTATTACTAAAATTGAAAGATCAGAGTGGATACACTCTAAGTTGTCATTTTTTAACTATTTGCATACAATTAAGTGATTTTTATCATTTTCTTATAGTAAAGGAACATATGACTTTTGACTGTTACTGTTCAGTTTTTGTACCAAACATACCTATCATCACCACACCATCATACTTCGACTATGAAGATATCTATAGCAATTATTATTTTTGGAGTTTGTCTTTAGCCCTTCCTGAGCTAAAGCTAATTGAAATAAGAGAAATTATTGAAATAAGAGAAATTATTGAAATAATTGTCCAGTTTAGTTGCTCCAACAGAGCACATCTAGACTTTAAGGAATAAATGCACGTTTGCTTTCATAACTCAGTTGGTAAAGAATCCGCCTACAATGCAGGAGACCCCAGTTCAATTCCCGAGTCAGGGAGATCTGCTGGAGAAGGGATAGGCTACCCACTCCAGTACTGTTTGGCTTCCCTGGTGGCTCAGCTGGTAAAGAATCTGCCTGCAATGTGGGAGACCTGGGTTTGATCCCTGGGTTGGTAAGATCCCCTGGAGACAGAAAAGACTACCCACCCCAGTATTCTGGCCTGGAGAATTCCATGGACTGTATATTCCATGGGGTCACAAAAAATCAGACAGGACTGACTGACTTTCACTTTCACTTTAAAACTGTGTTTTTGTGCACCCCAATGTTCATCGCAGCACTGTTTATAATAGCCAGGACATGGAAGCAACCTAGATATCCATCAGCAGATGAATGGATACAAAATCTATGGTACATATACACAATGGAGTATTATTCAGCCATTAGAAAGAATACAGTTGAGTCAGTTCTAATGAGGTGGATGAAACTGGAGCCTATTATACAGAGTGAAGTAAGCTAGAAAGAAAAACACCAATACAGTATACTAATGTATACATATGGAGTTTAATAAGATGGTAATGATAATACTGTATGTGAGACAGCAAAAGTAGGACAGATGTATAGAAGTCTTTTGGACTCTATGGGAGAGGGCGAGGGTGGGATGGTTTGCGAGAATGGCATTGAAACATGTATATTATCATACATGAAATGGATCACCAGTCCAGGTTCGATGCATGATACAGGGTGCTCAGTTCTGGTGCACTGGGATGACCCAGAGGGATGGGATAGGAGGGAGGTGGGAGGGGGGTTCAGGATGGGGAACCCATGTACACCTGTGGTGGATTTATGTCAATGTATGGCAAAACCAATACAATATTGTAAAGTAATTAGCCTCCAAAAATAACTAAATAAATTTAAAAATAAAAATAAAACTGTTTTTTCAACTAACTTTCAGAAGTTTGAAATGGTGTAATACTGAGATATTAACATTGCATTTATCCAGTGGCTTTTAAAAATTGTAAAAAACAAAACAAAACACCTTGCTGCCCATATTTAATAGGAGAATTCAGGGAAATATCAAATGCTTGCATTTTTATACCTGGTCCCTCTCATTGCTATTTTCTGTTAATTGCATATGCTTGCTGTGCTGTGTGTTTGTTCAGTTGCTTCAGTTATGCTGGACTCTTTGCGAGACTATGGACTCATTCGTCCATGGGATTTTCCAGAATACTGAGGTGGGTTGCCATACCCTCCTCCAAGGGATCTTCCCCTAGAGATTGAACTTCCCCAGGGATTGAACTCTTGTCTCCTGCATTGTAGGCTGATTCTTTACCCACTGAGCCACCTGAGACTCCCCATACAGTTGCTAATCTATATCATTCCTTTACTGAGAATTTTGATTTTCCAGGTAGATAACTGATGCTGGTATGATGTTGAGAAGTATTGTTATTGTGTACATTTTGGTATTATCCAAAGATTCTTGAACCCAGGATTAAAGGGACATACTATATACAGACTGCTTTGTACAATATACTACATTTTCTTAATAAAGCAGTTCAAGAAGTAACTGTACTCGTGATGCTTGACTTGTGCTTGATTTGTTATGGTTAATTTTTAAAGATCAAAAAACAAACAAAAAAGAGCCTAAACCTACTAAGTGGATTCTGCTCTAAACCTGCAGAACGGAAACTACAATAATACTAGAAATTATTTTAGGAATAAATGTAGAATGGCATGGCTTCTGTGATTGCTGGTTACCTTGGAAATGGACCAACCATTCAGTAAGAACAGAGCATGCTCTGGGGTTGTTCCTGCACCTCAAGAGAAGCAGGAACCGAGCCTGAATCTCCAGAACTATTTTGAAGGCTGATAAGGAACTTATATTCTATAGAAATATAAAAGGTAATTTGTCAACAAATCTAACAAAATGAAATCTGCAACCCAATCAGGCAGTGTCATTATCAGCAGGATGGATACTATGGGGCCTGGAGTCAAGGTAGATTCTGACTGACAATGCTGTCAGAATCCCTGTTATATAGAGCCTCTTATCATGTCTGCTGGCATCTCTCTAACAATCCTTTCCTCATGTCTGTTGTACACTGATGCACTCATTGCTTCTAATCATCTATATATTCTCTCTTTTAATAACATCAGCTAATATTTACTACTCATGGCCTCAGATCTGCTTCAAAGCTCCTATGAATGCATATTTTAGCATCAGTATCCACTGCTAATTAACTCATCCAATTTGATGTTTTTCCATTCATATTTTTGAAACAGAAAATTTATTTTTTTAACCAAATTCTATTTCCTCAACAAGTAATTACATAAATCCCAGAGTACTGCATATGTTTCTAGTATATTGTCAGAAGTGGCTTCTCCAGTATTTTATACTGATTGCAAGTTTAATATGTGGGAAACAAAATCATACAGGTTAACAAGAAAATTCCAGTGAAAAGAGGCTACAATGAGAGTAGGTACTATGCATGGCATATCTTACTTATTTGGACAACTGATGGGAAAGAATGGGAAAGAATGGGAAATATTCCTGTGATAATAAATTGAGGCCAAAGAGCTAATAACTTTGTCATGCTAAATTACTACAGCTTTAATTGAAAGTGAAATTTGTTTGTCCAAAATTATTGTAATAAGAATTGTGCTTTAGAAAAGTTAACCTGATAATAGAGATGTGATGGAAAGAAACTGAAGACAGAGAGATGCTGGTAGCATGACATCCAAGAGAGGAAATAAAGTGTTAAATTAGGTAGCTATTGGACTAGAAAGTTGTATACTAAGAAGGTACATCGATCTCATAAAAGTGGCAATAGTATGGCGTGAGAGTCATTTGCAAAATTTGGTTTACGGGTCTGCTGTTCATTCTTTATCTGAGTCTGCTTCACCTCTAGGACGTTTTTGTATTTTCTGTTGATCCACAAACCATACTAAAATAACCACTTCCCTATTTTAACAACTCCATTGACATTCAGACAAAATTCTAATAACCAACTATTTAATTCATCCAGATTTACTGATAATTTCCTTTTAGAGAATTGCAAGCATCAGAGCAAAATTCAGTCATAGTCCTATTTTTCTTGTTAAAACTCTTAACTCCTCTTGATATGATTGAAAAACAGATGACCCTACTTTCATCTTCAGATTAGCAGTATTTTTAATATGCCAGCAATACCTATGCCACAATTAGTGATTACTTGGGAATGCAATTCAATTCTTAAAATGAGTGATTATAGTTTAGGTTAATTTTAATATTTTTAAGCTTATCTTGCAAATTAACAACTTCACTCTATCTTCCAAAGTAGTTTAAAATTTTTGTCTTACATAAGAAAGATGCTGTAAAAAAAAAAAAAATCCAATATCATGTTCTAAATTGTGGTGAACATTTTGTTGAACCTTGTAGATGACATTCTCACATCTCTGTGATCTTAGTTCATGATATAAAAAGACAGAGCAGAGTGCTTTATCAGCTAATCTTCACATTTTACTTTCACACCCATGGGAGACATTCTCATTTTAGTAGACAGCTGTAAATTTTTATAACCACCGTGTGATATCTAATACTTGAAGTTTGCTGGCCACTTTGTCAGCTGTGTTGACATTTGATAGCCAGGATATAACTAAAAGGACTTTTCAGGAGATTGGTACTTTTTCTTATTGACTTGAAGCAACACTGTGGTAGGACACTCAAATTCTGCAAAGCACGCAGACTCAAGCCTTGTCAAGAGTAGTTCCATTGCAATCAATTACAGTTGTCAGCAAGGACATTAGAGTATGACCCTTGCATGGTAAACAATTCACATTATTTTCACAGAAACATTATGTTAAACAGGGTCCATGAAAACCGGAGTTCTCAAAAAGTTTCTCATTTTCTTTCATAAATTATGTAATACCAAGTCAGACATTTCTCTGTGCATTCTGGAATAATTTGCCCTCTTTGACACCAAAGTAGAAAGAGAATATCTATCAGTCAGCTTTCAAGTTTTATCTCAACAAATATTCTATTTATATTTAGCTTTGTTTGTAGATGAAATATGAGAAGAGATGCAAATCTAATTCCTGTCCTTAAAAGTGTTAGAATCATTTGAAATTTTCTCCCAGTCTCTAGAATACTTGTCATTCTCTTAACAAAGATTTTCATAGGGAAAAATGTGTAATTTTTATGAGGTTCAATTTATAAATTTGTACTTGCATGAATCATTTTTAGTACCAGATATAAAAGTTTTTGTTTTTGTCTAGTCTATGTTCTAAATATTTTTCCTACTTTTTTACTTTTCTAAACATTAGATTTACATTTATGCTTAACTTCAAGAACCATTTTGAATTAATTTTGGTATAAAGTGTGGTATAGGTTCATTTTTTTATATAGATGTCCAATTGTTCTAGCACAACATGCTGAAAAGCTTGTCCCTTGTCCATTAAATTGCTTTATACCTTAGTCAATTTTGCATATTTTTATGGCACTGCATTCTCTATTCTGTTCCATTGATCTATGGATCTATCACCCTGTAACTACCACACTATCTTGATTTGTACCTACAATATTTAAATAACTCCTCAGATTAAGAATATATATTTCATATAATATAAACAACTATCCAATTAAAAATGAGGGAAAATATAGAAACATGTATTCCACTGAAAAGAACACAGAGATTACAAATAAGCACTTCAAAAATGTTTACCACCATTAGTCATTATGAAAGTGTTAATTAAAACTTCAATCCAACACAAAATTAAACTATATAAATCAGAATGGCTAAAATATTTTAAACTGATAATAACTTCAATAATGGGAAAGATGTAGAGAAACTTGAATGCTATTACACTGTTATGAGAATGTAAAATATTATACAATTTTTTAAAAATTGATGGTTTCTTAAAAAAACAACAACTGTAAACTTACTACATGAGCTGGTAAGTGTGTCTCAGTCAATTATCCCAGATGAATAAAAACTCAGGTTTGCACATACTTGTAAAATGATGCTCATAGAATCTTTATTTCTAACAGCCCCAAACTGGAAACTATCCAGTACTCTTCTGTGGGTGAATGGTTAAACAAACCATGGCACACTTGTACTATGGAAAACTACTCAATGATTAAAAAACAAACAAACAAAAAAAAAACTGTAACACACACAATTTGGATGAACATCAAGGGAATAACACACCATGAAAAAAAAAAAGCCAGTCTCAGAAGGATGCATTATGTATAATTCTACTTGAAATAACGTCTATAGACATTATGAACAGGTTATTGTTTGCCAAGGTTTTGGGAAGTTAGGTTGGATGGGTGTGGTGACTATGCACGTGTGTAGCTATAAAGAAGCAGCACAAGGGAGACTTGTGGTAATGGTAGTTCTGTGTCCTGTGGTTTAGGTACTTAAATATGTCTGTGTGATTTTATTGCATAGAAACACACAAACGTGCATACATGCAATTTAGTACATGTATTACTAACTGGCTTCCCTAATAGCTCAGATGGTAAAGCATCTGCCTGCAATGCAGGAAATCTGGGTTCTATCCCTGGGTCAGGAAGATCCCCTGGAGAAGGAAATGGCAACCCACTCCAGTATTCTTGCCTGAAGAATTCCATGGACAGATGAACCTGGTGTGCTATAGTCCACGGTGTCACAAAGAGTTTGACATGACTGAGCGACTAACATACACACACATCACTAACTGGTGAAATCTGGTTTTTATACCAGTATCAATTCTCTGGTTATGGATGCCATATTATAGTTATGTAAGATATTAAAATTGGGAAAGTCTAGGTAAATGGTACACAGGACATTACTGTAATTTCTTCACAATGTCCTGAGAATCTGTAATTATTTCCAATAAAAATTCAAACTATATCAGAATGATAAACTTTTTGTATTGGTTCAAGAACAGTCAGACTAATCTATGGTTATATAAGTCATAAAAATGGATTTCCTGTGAGAGGGGAAGTGAGAATGAGACAGACTAGGAAAGTATACAAGTGAACCCTATGGGTTGTTGGAAGTGATTTTTATCTTGATATGAGTGGCTATTTAATTGAAGTAGATTAGGAAAAATCCATTTGGCTGTACACTTAAGATGAGTATAACTCATTCTATTTATGTATGTAGTTATCCAAACAAACATAAAATAAAGTTTTTAAAGAGATGTGACTAAACCTAGATACACAAAAGAACATAAAATAGTGGTAGAAGTAATATAGGCTAAATTAGCTCAGTGAAAGGAAAAAGTAGGAGAAAAGCTCATTGACAAGGAGATCATGGAAAAGGCAATATTTTTCTTGGGCTTGAAAAATGGCATATGATTCTACAGTAAGAGAAAAGTTAGTGGAATGACTAAAAATTTGTGACAGGGACCTTGAACTTGAACTATGTTAAAAGTGAAGACTATGATCTCAAAAGTCAGTTATAAGTGATAATGATGATGACAATGTTGGTCATGACGATGGCAACAATGATGAGGACAATGATGATCGTGGTAGCTATTAGCTAATATTTTTGACTATTCAGTTTAACCTTCAGTTAGTACTTTATGGGATTATCTCATTCAATCCACAAAACGTATACGACATTTTGCAAAATAGTCCACTCCTTACTGAACGGGACTTAATTTTACCATAATAGAAAAATCTCTAGCTGAATTTTGTATGAGGATGATTTAGCTATTTTACCTGAAGTGACACGATAGTTTTGCTAGGAAGAACAGAAATAAACAAAGAGGAGTTAGCAATGAAAATGATTACAAAGAGTGAGACGTCTGAACATTTAAAGAAGCATGGCTGTTTATAAGGTTTATTGTCCCTCTTTTAGAATACTACACAAAGGATTAGGGACCATGTTTAGCATTAGTCACCAAATAGAAGAGGTAAGATTCAGTAGACTAGTGATTGTTTTACTGGAATTTGAAATATTTGAAGCTGAGGAAGATTTGTATCTAAAAGAAAGTCTATACCAATGCTCACTTTAGGGTTATTAAATACAAAAAGACACATGACACAATGGACTAGTAGCATTTAAATCCTAATTGTTATCAATTCTTTTCAAGTTTTATAATTTATGGAGGATAAAGATAATATTTTACTGGCCCTCATATACATTTATTTAAAGAGGTAATATCAAGAGCAGTAGCAAAAGGTAACTACATTGAAACATTAAGGGGACTAACTACCCAAGTCACAATGCAAAGGGAGAAAAATTGTAGCCAATTTTTCAAACAGACTGACCCACATGGGAATGTTATGTAGCCTCTTTATTCTCCTTAAACAGTATTTACTACAGGATTTAAACAATGATATAGAACTCTTTGTACAGAAAAACAAAGAAATTAAATGACATGTTATCAACAAAATAATAATGATTTGAGTAAATTGTAACCGAGTTACAAAAGTATTTCTGTTTTGTAGCCTCTTATTAACTGCAATATATGCCTGGGTGACCCAGGAACATTTTCAGTGATCATCCAGGAACATTTTCAGCGAACACTCAGGAACAATTTAACTGAATCCCCAAGAACATTTTTACTGAATTGCAATATATGCTTGGAAGACCCAGAAACATTTTCCCTGAAAAATGTGCTTTTTCTAAATTCAAAAGAATTTTGTGTTTATAAAGTCCCTTTTAATGCATTTGAATAAATTAACTACTTGATTAGACTTCAAAAAGAGTTACCTCATTCTGTCTTCATCTATTCATCCTGACTCATCTTAAGTGTCTCGTAATTTGGTCTTCACTATGTTATAAACAGGGTGGTTAGTCATCTGAATATTTCTGACCAGGCCATTGTAAGTGTAAAATGTTTTCCTTCTAAATGCTTTTAAAAAAAATATTTTGCTCTTATTCCTTTACTGGGTCTCTTTGCTACCAGGTAATCTCTGTGTTTCATTTATCCTCATACTCCAAAGAGAATCTTTGGTTTTAGGGCTTTTTGTGGAAAAGAGAAGAGATGGAAAGGATGGGAGATAGTAAATTTCCTGTGACTATCACCTATCTTCATTTCAATCAATATTATATCAGATGTTTTTATTAATATAAGTACTGAGTTTAAAAACTTAGAAACAAAGACAGAAAAAATGTATGTATAAGTTGAGAACTGGCCCTCTAAGGACCTAGGAGAAATAGTATTATAGAAAAGTATAACAAAGGAACAATGAGGTTATCTGTCATGTTTATTATTTTAGTAAGAAAAATAGGTCTCAAGTAAATGACCAAAATAGGATTTGGCCATTTTAGATGATGAACTTTTAAGCAAATTTGTTCCTGTATCTTTATGCATTTAAACCTTTATCTCCTAAACATGTTAAAATTACAGAAGAAAATCTATTTCTGCATGTTCTTCAATTTACAAAAATCTGAGAAAAAAGCCTGAAAAAAATCTATTAACGTTTTGTACTTAATGATTTTAAATATTAGCATTTAATTCATCTTATTTTAAAAAGGCAAATCGTTCTTTTATGTGATTATTGCCTCTTCTTGGAGACCACTACTAAGGTACTATCCCAGCACACATCATGACAGCATTTCCAGGCTTTGTTTCATCTCTTTTTTCTGCTTTTTCTTTTTCTCCAAGATATATATCTCCCCTTTTGCAACATAAGTATAAATACTGGAACTTGGTAAATTTCTGAAAATTTTCTTTTTCAGTACTACCCCTATTACTGTGAGAAATGTGCCTTTTTCCCTATTTTTATTTTTCAAAATTATTTATTTTAATTGGAGTCTAATTACTTACAATATTGTATTGGTTTTGCCATATATCAACATGAATCCACCACAGGTGTACACGTGTTCCCCATCCTGAATCACCCTCCCTCTTCCCTCCCCATACCATCCCTCTGGATCATCCCAGTGCACCAGCCCCAAGCAACCAGTATCATGCATTGGACCTGGACTGGCGATTCATTTCATATATGATATTATACATGTTTCAATGCCATTCTCCCAAATCATTCCACCCTCTCCCTCTCCCACAGAGTCCAAAAGCCTGTTCTATACATCTGTGTCTCTTTTGCTGTCTCTCATACAGGGTTATCATTACCATTTTTCTAAATTCCATATATATGTGTTAGTATACTGTATTGGTGTTTTTCTTTCTGGCTTACTTCACTCTGTATAATAGGTTCCAGTTTAATCTATCTCATTAGAACTGATTCTAATGAATTCTTTTTAATGGCTGAGTAATACTCCATTGTGTATATGTACCACAGCTTTCTTATCCATTCATCTGCTGATGGACATCTAGGTTGCTTCCATGTCCTGGCTATTATAAACAGTGCTGCAATGAACATTGGGGTACATGTGTCTCTTTCAATTCTGGTTTCCTTGGTGTGTATGCTCAGCAGTAGGATTACTGGGTCATAAGGCACTTCTATTTCCAGGTTTTTAAGGAATCTCCACACTGTTCTCCAGAGCGGCTGTACTAGATTGAATTCCCACCAACAGTGTAAGAGGTTTCCCTTTTCTCCACACCCTCTCCAGCATTTATTGCTTGTAGACTTTTGGATCAAAGCCATTCTGACTGGCGTGAAATGGTACCTCATTGTGGTTTTGATTTGCATTTCTCTGATAATGACTGATGTTGAGCATGTTTTCATGTGTTTGTTAGCTATTTGTATGTCTTTTTGGAGAAATGTCTATTTAGTTCTTTGGCCCATTTTTTTATTGGGTCGTTAATTTTTCTGGGATTGAGCTGTAGGACTTGCTTGTATATTTCTGAGATTAGTTGTTTGTCAGTTGCTTCATTTGCTATTATTTTCTCCCATTCTGAAGGCTGTCTTTTCACCTTGCTTATAGTTTCCTTTGTTTTGCAGAAGCTTTTAAGTTTAATTAGGTCCCATTTGTTTATTTTTGCTTTTATTTCCAGTATTCTGGGAGGTGGGTCATAGAGGATCCTGCTGTGATTTATGTTGGAGAGTGTTTTGCCTGTGTTCTCCTCTAGGAGATTTATAGTTTCTGGTATTACATTTAGATCTTTAATCCATTTTGAGTTTATTTTTGTGTATGGTGTTAGAAAGTATTTTAGCTTCATTCTTTTACAAGTGGTTGACCAGTTTTCCCAGTACCACTTTTTAAAGAGATTGTCTTTTCTCCATTGTATATTCTTGCCTCCTTTGTCAAAGATAAGGTGTCCATAGGTGTGTGGATTCATCTCTGGGCTTTCTATTTTATTCCATTGATGTATATTTTTGTCTTGTGACAGTACCACACTGTCTTGATGACTGTGGCTTTGCAGTAGAGACTGAAGTCATGCAGGTTGATTCCTCCAGTTCCATTCTTCTTTCTAAAGATTGCTTTGGCTATTCGAGGTTTTTTGTATGTCCAGAAAAATTGTGAAATTATTTGTTCTAGCTCTGTGAAAAATACTGCTGGTAGCTTGATAGGGATTGCAATGAATCTATAGATTGCTTTGGGTAGTATACTCATTTTCACTATATTGATTCTTCGATCCATGAACATGGTATATTTCTCCATCTATTAGTGTCCTCTTTGATTTCTTTCACCAGTGTTTTCTAGTTTTCTATATATAGGTCTTTAGTTTTTAGGTAGATATATTCCTAAGTATTTTATTCTTTTCATTGCAATGGTGAATGGAACTGTTTCCTTAATTTCTTTTTCTATTTTCTCATTATTAGTGTATAGGAATGCAAGGGATTTCCTTGTGTTGATTTTATATCCTGCAACTTTATTATATTTATTGTTTAGCTCTAGTAATTTTCTGGTGGAGTCTTTAGAGTTTTCTATGAAGAGGATCATGTCATCTGCAAACAGTGAGTATTTTACTTCTTTTCCAATTTGGATTTCTTTTATTTCTTTTTCTGCTCTGATTGCTGTGGCCCAAACTTCCAAAACTATGTTGAATAGTAGTGGTGAAAGTGGGCACCCTTGTCTTCTTCCTGACTTTAGGGGAAACGCTTTCAATTTTTCACCATTGAGGATAATGTTTGCTGTGGGTTTGTCATATATAACTTTTATTATGTTGAAGTATGTTCCTTCTATTCCTGCTTTCTGGAGAGTTTTTATCATAAATGGATGTTGAATTTTGTCAAAGGCTTTCTCTACATCTATTGAGATAATCATATGGCTTTCATTTTTCAATTTGTTAATGTGGTGTATTACATTGATTGATTTATGGATATTGAAGAATCCTTGCATCCCTGGGATGAAGCCCACTTGGTCATGGTGTATGATCTTTTAAATGTGTTGTTGGATTCTAATTGCTAGAATTTTGTTAAGAATTTTTGCATCTATGTTCATCAGTGATATTGGCCTGTAGTTTTCTTTTTTGTGGTATCTTTGTCAGGTTTTGGTATTAGGGTGATGGTGGCCTCATAGAATGAATTTGGAAGTTTACCTTCCTCTGCAATTTTCTGCAAGAGTTTGAGTAGGATAGGTATTAGCTCTTCTGGTCCAGATGGCTTCACAGATGAATTCTATCAAAACTTTAGAGAAGCGCTAACACCTATCCTGCTTTTGTTTTTTTAGGACATTTTGCTAGAAAACTCTATGCCTTTACAGATGATATTACTCACACCTAGATTTAGAGTCCCTCCATTGTTTCTTAAATCTCGTTTCAGAGTCAGCCTTCTCAAAAAGTTTACTCTGATAACTCATCAATTACCCTTTTGTCCCATTCTACTTTATCCAAATTCCTATTGTTACAAAGACATGGCTGCTTTAGAGAGATTTATATGATCTAAAAGCATAAAATATACTCACAGTATGGATTTGAGAGTTGGACCATAGAGAAAGCTGAGTGCCAAAGTACTGATGCTTTTGAACTGTGGTGTTGGAGAAGACTCTTGAGAGTCCCTTGGACAGCAAGGAGACCAAATCAGTCAATCCTAAAGGAAATCAATCCTGAATATTGACTGGATGCTGAAACTGAGGCTCTAATATTTGGCCAGCTGATGTGAAGAACTGACTCACTGGAAAAAGCCTGATAATGGCAAAGGTTGAAGGCAGAAGGAGGAGGGGACAATAGAGATGAGATGGTTGGATGGAATCACCAACTCAATGGACACAAATTTGAGCAAGTTCCAGGAGTTGGTGATGGACAGGGAAGCCTGGCATGCTGCAGAGTCAGACATGGGACTGCAGAGTCAGACATGACTGAGCAACTAAACTAAACTGATACCCAAGTCACACACTATGCAACAAATTATAAAACTACATATATATATATATATATATACACACACACACACACACATATACATATATATATGTGTGTATGTGTATATATATATATGTAGTTTTATATATATATAAAACTTATATATATATATATATATAAGTTTTGTTCAGTCACTCAGTTGTGTCCAACCCCATGAACTGCAGCACTCCAGACCTCTCTGTTCATCACCAGCTCCCAGAGTTAATCCAAATTTATGTCCATTGAGTCAGTGATGCCTTCCGATCATCTCATCCTCTATTGTCCCCTTTTCCTTCTGTCTTCAATCTTTCCCAACATCAAGGTCTTTTCAAATGAGTCAGCTCTTTGCATCAGGTGGCCAAAATATTGTGTGTGTGTGTGTGTGTGTGTGTGTGTGTGTGTGTGTGTTTGTATTTAGCTAGTCTGGTCTCTGCTACTTAAAAACTGGGCAATTTGAAAGAGTTAATCAAACTTCATATACAGTGATATCTTCATACACAAAACTGAGGTAAGAAAATATACTTTACAAAATTGTCATAAGGATTAAACAATATAAAGAATGGGATCAGTCCATCATATTTCTACCTTCTGAGAGTGCTTGGTAAACACAAATCCTCTTTCTTCATTGTAAGTAAAGTTTCCTACCACTATGCCCACCAGACAGAGATCTCTTTTTAGAAATACCTGCTCACTGCCCAAAGATCCAGTACTCAAACATACAGAAAAAAATCTTGTATGTTTTACTTCTCAAAATGTTAAGACTTAGGTTAAAGAGTATTATAAAGTGAATGCTTGTGTTTCTCCAAAATTCATATGTTGAATTTTAATTCCCAAGGTAGTGGTATTTAGTGGTGAGGTCTTTAGGAGGTAAATCTGCAGGCCAGGAAGTATGACCTCATCAGGAACTAAAACAGCTTGCACCTTGAAATTCTGGATATTATTTAAGTCACCCAGTCTATGATGTTCCATTATAGCAGCCTGAGCTGATTATAACAAAGAGGGAACAACATCCTAGAGAAAGTGCCCATGCTGTTCTTAGAAGACCTTTTAAAAACTTGTATCAGCCTAGGCAATGATATAATTATATAAGAATAATTAAATTGACTCTGTAGCAAGGGCTTATCTGAATGGAAGAGAATGTTTGTAGGGAAGTAATACTAGAGAATGAAAGAAGAGGAAATAGGATTTTGAAGGTTTGTTCATGAAGCCTTATATAAATGTAATGTCTCATAAGCATGGCATTGATTTTAAATCTCTGAGCACCTGCACGATCAGTGATAGAGAATATTTTTTTCTTTTCTTTTTTTCCCTTCAATATATGGGAAGGGAGAGAAAAACAATAAAAGGATTTTCCAGGCTTCCATGGTGGCTCAGTGGTAAAGAATCCACCAGCTAATGCAGGAGAGATAATGTGATCCCTGATCCAGGAGGATCCCACATGCCACAGAGGAACTAAGCCCCTGTGTCACAAACTACTGAGCCCACACTATACAGCCTGAAAGCCACAGCTACTGAGCCAAACTACTGAAGCCCCCTGGCCTTATAGCAAGAGAAGCCACTGCCATTAGAAGTTCACACACAGAAAGTGGAGAGTAGCCCCCGCTTGATGTAACAAAAGAAAAAAGCCTATGCAGCAACAAAGACCCAGCAGAACAAAAAATAAATATTTTTTTTTTTTTTAATTAATTTATTTATTTATTTTAAATTACAATACTGTATTTGTTTTGCCATACATTGACACGAATCAGCCATAGGTGAACACAAAGGGATTTTCCTCTGAAATCCCACTGTAATGTGAAGTCTTTTTTCTTAATGTTCAGTGGTCCTCTCACAGCCTGCAATAGGAAAGATGTTAATACTGTGGACTTTACTATTTTTCTCTATTTATACACTACTGAACTTGGTTTGAGAATTCCTAAATCCAAATGATAATTTTTATTTATTTATACAACAGAACTAGAGTCAATTTTCTGATGAGTAAGAAGTAGGTTACAATGCCTACTTTAATAGTAGTGCCATATTAATAAAAATGATAGATTTGAAAGGTCATTGTGAATTGTAAGTTTATATACATACTTATGCATGGCTATGCTTATTATTACGATGATGATTATTATTAAGGTGTCATCTTGGGTCAAGACTAAGATGCAGGTTACTAAATAGTGTAGGAGACACTAGTTCAAACTGTTAGTCCTGAAGCTTACTTTTGCTCTATATTTAGTATCACTTCCTTTACAAAATAGGGAAATAAGAAACTAAATATGCCTTTTTCAAATATTTTAATGAAGTCATATTAAGATCCTTTTGTATCTATTTCAGAAAAGTGAACTGTACATTTTTGTAAGAAATAAGATAAGTATAGTTTTGAATATGAAAGATCTTTGTTCAAGGAAAAAAAAAAAAGAAAAAGAAGACCATATCTATTAAACCCACATCATATGAGATGGAATTGTAATTGGACTTTAGCTATCTATGACCTACAAGGGCTGGTAGGAAGTCTAGGATACTACCTACTTCTCCAAAACATACTAGGAGAGACCCTTTGGATTTGCAAAAAAAGAAAAAAAAAATTGTCAGCTATCTGTACCTGCTCAAACATTTAAGGAAAAAAAAATTTCATATCAATTTTGAGAACTCTGATTAAATGCAAATTTTTGTAGTAATTGCTTTGTGTAAAACACAAGGAGACAATATAATTACCCTTTCAATGATAAAGACTGTTATGTGTTCTGAAACATTTCATTTCTTATCTCAGAAAAAACAATCTATATGCATTGCTTCTTTCACTAATACATTAATTATCTTACATTAGACTAGTGAATGTATGCTTCAAATGTAAAAATAATTCATGGTAATTATATTATAAATCATGCTAATAAAGTTTATATAATGATTAAAATAAGTGCCCACTGTAAAATCCAAATGTGTAATCATATCATTTTTAACAAAAATTTCTCTGAATTTTAAATACTTGTACTTTCACTTTGCAATTAATTAGTGCGCTGAGGAAGCTTTTAGAAGTAAAATTCTATTATGATGAAATGCAGTAATTCCACACTGTTTTGTTGTTATAATCTTATCTTATAATGAATCTTTTATTTGATATCAAATTTCCAGTCAGCAGAATTAGAGTAAAATTTGAATTCATGCCCAGTATATCTAATTCATTAGAATAGGAGGAAAAAAAGAAAGAAAGAAAGCTTTGAACTCAGCAGAGAAAAAGGGAAAAATTAACTGCATCCCTATACAGTGAACTGGAGAGAGCTCTCTTGCCAGTATTTCCCTCTCATTCCTCTTCCATATTTTCCCACTCTCCCATCTCTCCTCTTACCACTTTCTCTTCCCTCTGTCTTTTGGGAAGATTCTAGACACTTAGTTGGTCTGAGTGGTTTAAATATGTAGGAGGCCTTTGAGTGATGAGTTGGAAATATCTGAGTTTTAAGATCATTCAAGCTGAATTTGGGTAAGGGAGAGTTAAGAAATTGTTAACGCAATTTTCACTTCAACTTTTATTGTCTTAAATTTTCTGAGTTTGGACCAATTGGACTTACTCTAGTAATGCAAATTACACTTATATTTGGTTTTGAAAATGTCTGTTGCTGGGTTAGGATCATAAGAATCATCCACAATATAATTTGATTCTTCATGGAGGGTTCAATTCAATCACATTATTGGAGTTTACTCAGTATTGGCCATCTGCCCATGGTAGAAATAACATGGTTAGAAAGAACATTTCTTTGTAATGAAGTTTGCTACAAATGGGTTTAAGAAAGGGAAGTGTACTCTTAATTATTTATGTGCTTGTTCAATATTTGGCTGCTTTTATGTCCTTCATGACAGGGATCATACATCTAAAATTATGATAAACCAAATGAAGTGATTAAATAGTTTGATATTCGGTTACAGTGTTGTTGAAGATGATGATTAATAACAATGATAATTATGATGATGGCAACAACAAAAATAAATGGCAAATTCAAACAGAGGAGAACTGATGGTTTCCTCAATGACCAGTTTTATAACTAAAAAGGATGCAGCAACCTTATATGGTTCTGTCTAGATTTGTAAAACCATATTCTGTGTGTAGACGTCTCACTAATTAGAGTTTGTGTCAATTTGTCAATTATAATGACTATTTATCCAAAATGCCAGTTCTGATTTCCTTAGTTTGTATATAGGTTTCCCAGGGCTGTTCAAACAAAGTACAAACTGGATAGCATAAAATATTCTTTCACAGTTTAGGAAACCAAAAGTCTGAAATCAAGGTATCTGCAGGGTTGACTCTTCCTAAAGGTTTTAGAGAGCATTTGTTTCATGTCTCACTTTTAGGTTCTGATGACTGCTAGCCATCTTGGCTTTCTTGAGTAGTAGACTCACAACTGCAGTCTCTAGCTCCATCCTCTCCTAGCATTCCCCCATGTGTATACCTGCATATTCACACAGATTTCTTATATTAAAAAAAAAGGAGTCATTGGATTTCATGCCCACTCCAAATCCAGTATAACCTAATCTTAGTTACATTTGAAAGACTTATTTCCAAATAAGATCATGTTCTCAAGTTCCTGGGGGACATGAATTTTGAGATACACTGTGCAATACAATATAATTGACTCTTATATCCTTAGATCCTTTAGATTTTCTTTTTGGTGAAACTAGCTATTAAAGACTATTTAAAATAATCTAAATTATAGATGTTATGTTCTCAATTATAATAACTATAATATTATAGTTAATGTATGAAAGTGCTGTAAGAATGGTTTGTACTTTGTTTCTGTTGTCAGTATTAGTTTATTTTCCATTTTTAAACATCTATTTTTCTTCTTCATCAGTTTACTTTCTATTAATTTAATAGCCATTCACAAGCCTATTGGGTTTCCTTCATAGCTTAGTTGGTGAAGAATCAGCTTGCAATGCACGAGACCCCAGTTCAATTTCTGGGTTGGGAAGATCTGCTGGAGAAGGGATAGGCTACCCACTCCAGTATTCTTGGGTTTCCCTTGTGACTCAGCTGGTAAAGAATCCAACTGCAATGTGGTAGATCTTGGTTCAATTCCTGAGTTGGGAAGATCACTTGGAGAAGTGAAAGGCTACCCACTCCAGTATTCTCGCCTGGAGAATTTGATGGACTGTATAGAATTTCTATGGGGTTGCAAGAGTTGGATACAACTGAGTGACTTCCACTTTCAACAAGCCTATTATGTTCCACTGATATTTCTAGGTTGATCTGAAACATATCAACATATATAAAATATAGAGTTTATTCCTTTCAAGATACTTACAATAAAAATGACCCAATTTTCTATATCTAACAAAGTAAATACTGCTCACATAAAACAGATGGTGCTAGTGGTAAAGAACTCACCTGCCAATACAGGAGACATAAGAGATGCAGGTTTGATTCCTGGGTCAGGAAGTTCCCCTGGAGAAGAAAATGGCAAAACTCACTCCAGTATACTTGCCTGGAGAATCCCATGGACAGAGGTGCCTGGAAGGCTACTATCCTTGGGGTCACAAAGAGTCAGACACCACTGAAGCAACGTAGCATGCATGAACTCACAATAAAATAGTTTGGTAAACTGTTTGATAAAGTGAGGCTTTATGGCTTTATATTAATTCCATGAAAACTGATGTGATGCCTGTACTAGTGATTAAGACTGTAGCTTTCAAAAATTGCCAAATATTCTAAGAACTAAATCTCGAATTATTGGGCTTGGAAAATCAATGTGCATCTGTGTGCAAGGACATGTGTATATATACACATTATTTGTTAAAAAAAAATCAGTTCAGATATTGTGAGTTTATGTGTTCATGTGCGTCCATTTGTGTGTGGGAGAGAGTGCATCTCAGGGCCTATTAGGATCCAGGAGCCTCAGGTACCTTTCTATATAATATCCCATCAAAGCTGTGTTCTGCACAATTTCATGAGGATGGTCATTTGGCTGCTTTACTGTAGGCCTGAGGTCACTCATACCACTTTAGATTAGCATATTCCATTTTAGAGAAGATCCCACTGTCCATATCTTCCCAACAACCTCCTCCTTGGAAATATCCATTATATCCTCCAACTTAGCCTTTAAGGATGAGAGACACAACAAAGGCCTCAGAAAGAAGGGATGAAAACAAGCTAAAGCCCAGTCTGCTCAGAGATGTGGCAGAGTGTTGGAACATTTTCACTGCCTTAGCTTGATCCAGATATTAGTAGGCATGAGGTAGCTATAAGTGGATTCCATTGCAGAAAATTTCTCAGAATATTGAGTTATTGCTACTCCTCTGAACACTAAGAGCTTCTTTATTCCTGAGGTTGCAATAAGAAGTACTCCGCAGAGTTGGAGGGGTATTGATGGACTTCAGGATAATACTGTTGCTTGGTGGCAGAGGTCATGGTTAGCAGATCTGACCAGAGAGGCACAGGGCTGGTGTTTGGGAGATGTGACATGTCCTCATACTTATTGAGAGCCTCTGGTCTGGGAACCCAGTGGTCACTATAGACACCTTGGATAAGATATCAAATATAAATGACTATCAAGCAGATTAGGAAAGTGATGATGATACAGATCTCCCTTATCTTTCTACCCTAGTTTATCCAGTAACAGATGGGCCCCTTTGTGTCCTGGATAAGTAGTGCTGGTAAAAGGATTCACATCCTATAATAAGAGAAGGGTATATATTCTTATAAGAAGTTAGCTCCAAAACATCTGAATCCCTGAAAGTGGGTAAATAAGTATAATGTTTAGCTGCAGCTTCATAAAAATCCACCAGAGAGATGAACAGCATGGTAATTAATTGTCAAGAACTGTGAAATGTCCTAGATATATACTCAGAGTACAATCTACCAAGGTAGTCTGCCATCATTTCATGAATGTTAGTAAAAGACATGAGTATCCTGGATCAGAGACAAAGGGCTTCCTTACTCAGCAACAGTAATAGCTAGTGCAGCAGCATTTTCTTGTGCCAATTTCCTGAGCACGAAATCCTTCAGGGTAGGGTAGAAGGAGTCAGGGATAACCTGGCCTCAGGGTAAGTTGAGTTCCTCTTCTGTATAGCAGAAAGTAGGGAACTTGCAGATTTGTAATGGGCAGAAAATATGCCAACACTAGGGCAAAATATGCCTTCTCTGGGTTACTATATCTAAATTTCAAGACTATTCACAGTACAGTCATACTCAAAAGAGATGGCAAAGGTAAACTGTTCAAAAGATTTGCAAAAATTCAAGAGCTCTAGGAAGAATTGTCTGCTCACAGATTAAGTAGGGATTCTGGATTTGAGCTAAACACATACTTTTTTATATCAGTCATGCGATTTCTATGAACAAACTTTCATTTCAGGCATAATTCACAGAGTAGCATTTTTTACCCTCCTGGAAGCAACTATTATGATAAAGAATTATGCTACCATAGGCATTGGTCTATTATTTATGTTTATGGAAATAGTCATTTTTAGCCCTTTTGGACACACATTGTAGTCAAGGTAAAGAGAATCTTTAGCTGTTATTTATCTTTCCAGAATTTTATTTGGAATTAAATAAAATCTATTTAATTCTATGAGATTTGCCATGAGAATAATGGAGATTTGCCATGAGAATCAAAGGAAAAATAATTATTTAAGCCTTATTTACCTTAATTCCTTTACCACTTCATTGAAACTGGGAGAAAAGTGGGGAAGGGATAAATTGGGAGATTGAGATCGACATATACACACTGCTATGTATAATATGTGGGCTCCTGATGACTCAGACATTAAAGAACCCACCTGCAATGTGGGAAACTTGGGTTCGATCCCTGAGTTGGGAAGATCCCCTGGAGGTGAGCATGGCAACCCACTCCAGTATTCTCGGCTGGAAAATCCCACAGACAGAGGAGCCTGGCAGGCTACAGTCTGGGGGTCACAGTGAGTTGGACACAACTGAGTGACTAAGCACACACATGTATAAAATAGATAACTAGTAGAGATGTAGATATGGCACATGGAACTCTATTCAATACTCTGTAATGACCTATATGGGAAAAAGACTAAAAAAGTAGATACATGCATAACTGATTCACTTTGTTGTACAGCAGAAACTAACACAGCATTGCAAATCAACTATACTCCAATATTAAAAAAAATGAAACTTAATTCATACACATAATTCTCATTGCCTGCCAAAATGTCTCTTCACTTCCAACAGTTTGCTGAACATCTTCACTTAGATGCCTAGTAAGACTCTCAAATTATGCATGATCAAGGTAAATGCCTCTCTTCTCAACTGCTGAGACTTCCTCTGTCATCTCACATTCATTAACGGTAATGTTGTGGAATGTTGATTATTTCCTTCCTCACACCACACACTGATCCATCAACAAAACCAAATGCTATACTCATCATCTCTTAAAATACACACAGATTCTAAACACTTTTATTGCCACTTCCTTGTTGAGATGTTTGCATTTTTTTCACTTCCGTTGCTGTAATAATCTAGAACTGACAAGTCTCTCTGATTTTGATCTTACCTTCCGTCTATTTCAACAGAGAAATGAGAGTAATCTTCAAATATTAAGTCAGGCAATGTCATTCTTCTGTTTTAAATTCTCCAATACCTCCCAAACTCACTTGGAGTAAACCCTAAATCTTTACAATATCTTACATGTATCTACACAACCTCCTGATCTTTGTTATATTTCTGACAGTATTTTACCATAGTCCTCACTGGCAGCATTGCAGCTCCAGATCCATGAAGGCGCCAGGTATGCTGTGCAAGGTTTTTTATACTTGATGTTTCTCTGCCTAGAATTCTTTTCCCATAGATATCAGTAAGAATCTCTACATTGCCTTCAGAACTTTGCTCAAATATAACTTTCTTAACCATTTTTATCAATAATTTAAAAATCAACTCCCAACTCACTGCATTCTGTTTCCTCCCAAGCTTCTTTATTTTCTTTTTCAGTTTTGTCTTTCTATAGCTCTTGCTAGCAGTTGACAGCACACATCTGATAGAGTATATTACTATTCTCTTATATCTAGTGTCATTCACTATAAAATGAATCCATGGGATAAATGCTCCAGCATCTTGTTATTCCAAATAGACAATTTCAGTAGATAATCTGGATTTTCTGAGGAGGTGCCAGCAGAGGCGATGCAAATCCCCATTGCCTGGAGCATCCATCTCTATAGGACCTTTTCATATTAGCTTTGTCCTGTTTCCCTGACTCATTCTCCCCACTCTTCTGGCTATCTAGAATAACATCTTATATAAACTACTTGAAACTAATCTTAGGTTCTACTTTTGTGGGAAACCAATTGAAGATATTATGATGCTGAATTTTATATTAATGTTTCAATTTCTATAGTTTTTACAAGCTATCAGATGAGTTTTATATATTTCTAGTTAAGTTAGAATGACACGATTGATTTGACAAATGTGAACAAAAGCTTCAATGGTTAACATATGTTTTACCACACTCTTATCTTCTTCACTTAAGACAAGCAGAAATGTTGCCGAAAGAGGCTACTCTGTCAATCTGGGGTCTAGAGTGAAGGCCATGTAAACGATGACTATAGCCAACCATGAATGATATGTACTATAACACAGAAAAGAAAGCCTGTATAATTCTTAGCTAGAGATTTGGGGAGTTGTTTGATACCACAGCAGCAAAACCTATTTTCTACTCACTGACAGATCTCATAATTTACTTAGCTGTGTATTTACTGTTTGTCTCTACCTGATCGTAGCATAAACAGCATGAGGTAGTGAACTTTGCTTTTCTCTTCCCTAGTTGATGTATTCCACTTGAAACAGTCTATGACATATAGGACATCTTTAAAGTTATGTTGAAGCCTCAACTCACTGTTGGTCAAACACAACTCCCACATAGGAAATTTGTTCATACATTCTAAATCAGAGGCTTTCAACCACTGAAACCCTAATCCAGTTAGGACTGCCTGATAAAATACAAGATGGCAAAATAAATTTGAATTTCAGATAAACAATAAATAATGTAGACCATATTTAAAATTTTTGTTTTGTTGGAAATTCTAACGTAATTAGTGTCCTATATTTTTATTTGGTATAATATTCATCTTTATTTGCTAAATCTGGGAACAATACCTCTAGATGCCATTTGTCAGTATCTGGAGACATTTGACAAAACCTGCTGACAAAAAATTAATTGGCCCACAGTGTCAGTAGTATTGAGGTAGGGAACTTCTCCAGTGGCTTAGTGGGTAAAGAACCCACCTGCCAATGCAGGAGATACAGGAGACTTGGGTTCAGTCCTTTGGTCGGGAAGATTGGACAAGGAAAATGGCAACCCACTCCAGTATTCTTGCCTGGAGAATCCCATGGACAGAGGCGCCTGGCAGGCTGTAGTCCAAATGATCACAAAGAATCAGACACAGTGGAGTGACTAAGTGCACGTGCATACACAGACACACACAGACACACACAGACACACACACACACACACACACACAGGAAAACTATGATTTGGACTATTTTCCTGTTCCTTTCTATACACCTGGTATCTATGCATTGTCCTTTGCCATTTATCTTATATATAACTGGTTCCAATAAACTCATTTACCTTTAAGAATTTTATTTGCCCACATCATTTCTGTATTTTCTTTTAATCTTAGTTGTCTTTCCACAGGTATTTATAAATGGCATACAGCCAAGGCCAGCAAAGCTTCTAAGGTATCTGAAGGCAAACAAAAGTCTATGTTTTCCTTTATATCTAAAGCAGAGAACCCACCCCCTGGGCCACAGATTTGATCTTATTCCTGGCCTGTTAGGAAATGGGTCACAAAGCAGGACGTGAGTGGCAGGTAAGTGAGCAGAAAATTCATTTGTATTTATAGCCAATCTCATTGCTTACATTATTGCCTGAGTTCCACCTTCTGTCAGATCAGCAATGGCATTAGGTTCTCATAGAAGCATGAACCCTACTATGTACTACACATGCAAGGGATCTAGGTCACCTGCTCCTTATGAGAGTCAACTTGAAACCATCCCCACCCCACCCCATCCATGGAAAAATGTCTTCCACAACACTAATCAGTCCTTGGTGCCAAAAAGGTTGGAGGCTGATCATCTAAAGCATTTTAAATGACACCTTATTTACACAAATATTTGATGCATACTGAGTGAAAGATCAACTAGATAAGGACAACTCTAGGCAGACATGAATTCCAGTACAATACCACTTCCTTCCTGGGTCTGCCAAGCTATTGTCAGGCTACTTCTTGTTGACTAAGAAGTGCAATTATTCTATTACCAGTTGAAATTATCTAATGTCAGGCATATTTTTGTGTTCTTAAATTTACTGGTCTATTGTCTTCCCTAGACAGAATAACAAGTGTATCCCATCTTTCTGTTGTATTACATAAACATTTTATAGGAAGAAGATAAGGAAAGAAATAAGGAGAGAAATTTCAATTATAGGGCTTTTAATATGCTTGCCAATATGAATTTTAATAAAAAAACTCAATTGAAATCTATGCAATATTTAATTAAATGGAGGACATTATTTTAAAAATTAAAATTGTATTTTCATCTCTCGCCCCACAACATTGCTTATTTATTTTATTCTGGGTTGGGGGTGGGGACTAGCAGGGAAGGGTCTGGCTTTGGGCCATTTTAATATCATTCTTGAGAATGCATTGTTTTTGAGATGAAGCCAAAAAATAGCTGAGAGTGTCTTGAGAGAATTTTGAGCTAGATCAGCTACAAAACTTACTCTGATGTAAGTAAAATATTTAAATCTATATATATATATATATATATATATATACACACACATATATATACTATATATATATGTACACATATATGTGTGATTGCTATATATGTTTTATTTATGCATATACTTTGCATCTCATGCTACTTTTCAGTAAATGTCACAAATATTTATATGTATCTTCTTCATATTGTTTTTAAAAAGTTAATAATGGTATGAGATAAAAGCAAGTAATTTTAAAAACAAATACTTTATGAATATTTGAATATTTTGCTATTACTAACACTACTACCAGGAATGTGTGTGGGTGTGTGTGTGTATGTGTGTTGTTGCTGCTAAGTCGCTTCAGTCGTGTCCGACTCTGTGTGACCCCATAGAAGGCAGCCCACCAGGCTTCCCCATCCCTGGGATTCTCCAGGCAAGAACACTGGAGTGAGTTGCCATTTCCTTCTCCAATGCATGAAAGTGAAAAGTGAAAGTGAAGTTGCTCAGTCTGTCCGACTCTTAGTGACCCCATGGACTGCAGCCTACCAGGCTCCTCCATCTATGGGATTTTCCAGACAACAGTACTGGAGTGGGGTGCCAATGCCTTCTCCTATCTATCTATCTATCTATCTATCTATCTATATATCATTGAAAGATATAGAGACATAAAGATATGTGAATATATGCAAAATAAAGCCATTTTGAATGGAAATCAACAGATACTAACATATTCTTCAGTTTAGTTGCTCAGCTGTGTCCAACTCTTTGCAACTCCATGAATCGCAGCAAGCCAGGCCTCCCTGTCCATCATCAACTCCCAGAGTTCATTCAGACTCACGTCCATCGAGTCAGTGATGCCATCCAGCCATCTCATATTCTTACTCCTTCCAAAACTCAAATATAACCACCAAGATGCAATGAAAACTTAAGTGAATTGTTAAGTATTTCTTTAGTAGTAGGAAAAAAATTAATGTCTATAATAAAACAAAATTTTATAAACACTCATATTTGCCATAGAAATGTTTATCGGTCAAATTACTTCCCTGTCAATTTCAGAGCAGTTTTTCATTTTATTTCTCTTGAAATGCTTTAGTAGGTTTAATTACAGTTTTGCTTTCCTGGCTGTTAACTTTCTTTTTCTCTAGTCAATCCTATGTAAATTTATTTTTAAATATACAAAGAATGGCTACTGGTGAAAGCTAAATTCATTCTGACTTTGTGTTCAATGAAAGTACAAAATCTCATTTACTTCTTTATCTTCACAGTAAATTGATTTAATAGTCATTTTTTATCCTAGAGAAAATGTATCAAAGATCATAATTTTCCATAACTAAAAAAGACAACTTCTGCTTCTGAGAAGATATATTGAGATAAGCATTTCCTTATTCTTTCTCATAAGTACAAATATAAAATCTATATATTATATGTATATAAAACAAACAATAGGAGACACTTAAAAGTGGATAGAAGTTAATTCAGTCGAGAAACCCATGAATGAATAACTAGTATCAGACTAGGAGATGAGGAAGCCCCAAACCTGGAAACTATAGCAGAAAAACAAAGCCCCAAGAAAGCAGCAAAATGAACAGTAAAAACATAAACTAGTAAGAAGGACAACTTTTGGACAATTACCTAAACTAGGAGAGCAAACTAAATCCAAATAAAGAAGAAATTAAATCATGATTTCAAAGATAAAAGGAAGAAATTAACAAAATCAAAAACAAAAAAACAAATGGAAACTCATATAAACAAAGATGTGGTTTACTGAAAAGATCAATAAAATTGACAAACTTTAAGAAAGACTGATTTAAAAAGAGAAAGAAGACATAGATTACCAAGAGTAGATATTTTTAAAAGGGGCAATCACTACAAACCCTATAGACATCAAAAGGATAATAAGAGAATAAAACTTTTAAAAAAAAGTCTAAGGACTTAAATTTGATAGTGTACACAAAATAAACTAACCATTGAAAAACATGTACCATAATTCTCCCAATAGTAAATATATATTATGGATAACCAGAACATAGGAAGTAAATCTCCAGGTCCAAATGTTTGGAAAAATTTTTCCAAACATTTAAAGAACAATTAAGATTAATTCTACATGATCTTTTCCAGATGACATAAGAATAGGTAAACATTTCCAATCATCTTATTAATTTAGTATTACATTAATACCTAAAAGGGGCTTCCCTGGTGGCTCAGAAGTTAAAGTGTCTGCCTCCAGTGCAGGAGACCTGGGTTTGATCCCTGGGTGGGAAAGATCCCCTGAAGAAGGAAATGGTAACCCAATCCAGTATTCTTGCCTAGAGAATCCCATGGATGGAGAAGCCTGGTAGGCTATAGTTCACTGGGATGCAAAGAGTCAGACATGACTGAGTGACTTCACTTTCACTTTCAAATCTAAAAACAGCTAAGAGAATACCAAAAAAAAATCAAAACTACAGACTAATATCCTTAATGAATAAAAATGCAGATGTCCTTAACAAAATATTAGCAAATATAATTCACCAATAAATAGGGAGTCATATACTATATCCAAGTGAGCTTTATTTCTCAAGAATAATGCGAGATTCAATAAATATTCAAAAAAATCAATATAATGATCATACTAATGTGCTCAGGAAAAATCACATGATCATATCAACTGATACTGAGAAAAAAATTTGACAAAATTTAACATTCATTTAAAATTTAAAAATCTCAGCAAACCAGAAATAGAGGAAATTCTCTGAATTTCATAAAGAATTATCTATAAAACTTTAACAGAGATGGCAATGGCAATCCACTCAAGTACTCTTGCCTAGAAAATCCCACGGACAGAGCAGCCTGGTAAGCTGTAGTCCATGGGGTCACAAAGAGTTGGACACGACTGACCAACTTCACTTTCATGCATTGGAGAAAGAAATGGCAACCCACTCCAGTGTTCTTGCCTGGAAAACCCCAAGGATGGGGGAGCCTGGTGGGTTGCCATCTATGGGGTCACACAGAGTCAGACATAACTGAAGCGACTTAGCAGCAGAAGCAGCAGCATAAAACATTAAAGTCTATAATTTATTTAATGGTGAAAGACTAAATGTTTATGCTTTTAGATCAACACAATAAATGTCTACTCTCACCATTCAATTGTATCTAATGTTACAATTGAATTTGTAGCTGAACTGAATGTTAGATTTGAATTTGTAGCTACTTCAATAAATTAAGAAAATAAAAGGCACACTGATTAGAAGGAATAAATGAAATGATATTCCTGTTTGTAAATGTCATAGGAATCTATAGAATTAGAGAAAAGGAAGGGGGGAAAAAAAAAGGAAAACAAGTAGAAAAGTGAGGGAGGGACCAAAGAAAAGAAGAAAGAAAGACTCTTCTATGACCAATAAATGAGTTCAGAAAGTCACATGATACACAATAAGTACACAAAAAGTCATATTTTTAATATTAAAAATTTGTACATGCAACTAAAATTAGAAACACAGTAACATTTATAGTCACTCACATACCCAACACAGGAGTAAATTTTAGAATATATAAAGAACTCAAACCTGTAAGAACAAACAAACCAATTTAAACATGAGCAACAGATGTGAAGAAATAGTTCAACAAAGAAGATGCACAGATGAAATAAAGTAAGTACATGAAAAGATGTTCAAATTCAGCAACCATGAGGGAAATGTACATAAAGCCATATACGAGTTATTGTTATTTACTATAAGTATTCAGTTAAGTTCAGTCCTGTCCAACTCTTTGCGACCCTATGAATCGCAACATGCCGGGCCTCCCTGTTCATCACCATCTCCCGGAGTTCACTCAGATTCACGTCCGTAGAGTCCGTGATGCCATTCAGCCATCTCATTCTTGGTTGTCCCCTTCTCCTCCTGCCCCCAATCCCTCCCAGCATCAGAGCATCAGAGTCTTTTCCAAGGAGTCAACTCTCCTCATGAGGTGGCCAAAGTACTGGAGTTTCAGCTTCAGCATCATTCCTTCCAAAGAAATCCCAGGGCTGATCTTCAGAATGGACTGGTTGGATCTCCTTGCAGTCCAAGGGACTCCCAAAAGTCTTCTCCAACACCACACTTCAAAAGCATCAATTCTTCGGCGCTCAGCCTTCTTCACAGTCCAACTCTCACATCCATACATGACCACAGGAAAAACCATAGCCTTGTATAGACAGACCTTTGTCGGCAAAGTAATGTCTCTGCTATTTAATATGCTGTCTAGGATGGTCATAACTTTCCTTCCAAGGAGTAAGCGTCTTCTAATTTCATGGCTGCAGTCACCATCTGCAGTGATTTTGGAGCCCCCAAAAATAAAGTCTGACACTGTTTCCACTGTTTCCCCGTCTATTTCCCATGAAGTGATGGGACCGGATGCCAGGATCTTAGTTTTCTGAATGTTGAGCTTTAAGCCAACTTTTTCATTCTCCTCTTTCACTTTCATCAAGAGGCTTTTTGGTTCCTCTTCACTTTCTGCCATAGGGTGGTGTCTTCTGCATATCTGAGGTTATTGATATTTCTCCTACAATCTTGATTCCAGCTTGTGCTTCTTCCAGCCCAGCATTTCTTGTGATGTACTCTATATATAAGTTAAATGAGCAGGGAGACAATATACAGCCTTGACGTACTCCTTTTCCTATTTGGAACCAGTCTGTTTTTCCATGTCCAGTTCTAACTGTTGCTTCCTGACCTGCAGACAGGTTTCTCAAGAGGCAGGTAAGGTGGTCTGGTATTTCCATCTCTTGAAGATTTTTCCAGTTTATTGTGGCCCACACAGTCAAAGGCTTTGGCATAGTCAATAAAGCAGAAATAGATGTTTTTCTGGAACTCTCTTGCTTTTTCCATGATCCAGCAGATGTTGGCCATTTGAGCTCTGGATCCTTTGCCTTTTCTAAAACCAGCTTGAACATCTGGAATTTCATGGTTCACATACTGCTGAAGCCTGGCTTTTACAATTTTGAGCATTATTTTACTAGCATGTGAGATGAGTGCAGTTGTGCAGTAGTTTAAGCATTCTTTGGCATTGCCTTTCTTTGGAATTGGAATGAAAACTGACCTTTTCCAGTCCCGTGGCCACTGCTGAGTTTTCCAAATTCGCTGGCCTATTGAGTGCAGCACTTTCACAGCATCATCTTTCAGGATTTGAAACATTTCCACTGGAATTCCATCACCTCCACTAGCTTTGTTCGTAGTGATGCTTTCTAAGGCCCACTTGACTTCACATTCCAGGATGTCTGGCTCTAGCTGAGTGATCACACGATCATGATTATCTCAGTCGTGAAGCACTTTTTGTACAGTTCTGTGTATTCTTGCTACCTCTTCTTAATATCTTCTGCTTCTTTTAGGTCCATACAATTTCTGTCCTTAATTGTGCCCAACTTTGCATGAAATATTCCCTTTGTATCTCTAATTTTGTTGAAGAGATCTCCAGCCTTTCCCATTCTGTTGTTTTCCTCTATTTGTTTACATTGATCGCTGAAGAAGGCTTTTTATCTCTCTTTGCTATTCTTTGGAATTCTGCATTAGATGCTTATATCGTTCCTTTTCTCCTTTGCTTTTCACTACCTTTTCTTTTCACAGCTATTTGTAAAGCCTCCTCAGACAGCCATTTTGCTGTTTTGCATTTCATTTCCATGGGGATGGTCTTGATCCCTGTCTCTTGTACAATGTCAGGAACCTCCATCCATAGTTCATTAGGTACTCTGTCTATCAGATCTAGTCCCTTAAATCTATTTCTCACTTCTAAGTGATTTGATTTAGGTCATATCTGAATGGTCTAGTGGTTTTCCCTACTTTCTTCAGTTTAAGTCTGAATTTGGCAATAAAGAGTTCATGATCTGAGCCACAGTCAGCTCCTGGTCTTGTTTTTGCTGACTGTATAGAGCTTTTCCATCTTTGGCTGCAAAGAATATAATCAATCTGATTCTGGTGTTGACAATCTGGTGATGTTCATGTGTAGAGTCTTTTGCTATGACCAGTGCATTCTCTTGGCAAAACTCTATTAGCATTTGCCCTGCTTAGTTCCATATTCCAAGGCCAAATTTGCCTGTTACTCCAGGTGTTTTTTGATTTTCTACTTTTGCATTCCAGTCCCCTATAATAAAAAGGACACTTTCTTTGGGTGCTAGTTCTAAAAGGTCTTGTAGGTATTCATAGAACTATTCAACTTCAGCTTCTTCAGTGTTACTGGTTGTGGCATAGAATTGGATTATCGTGATATCGAATGATTTGCCTTGGAAATGAACAGAGATCATTCTGTCATTTTTGAGATTGCATCCATGTAGTTAGATATACATATGGGTAAATAGTGTATTCAATATGTATTTTCAGTACTCCAGTAATTAAAGACATAAGTGAGGAGTCTGGCTTATGATCAAAGAAAGCTATCTTTGATTTTTAAAACCCAGACCTAAGCAATTATACAGCCTTTGAATAAGGAAAGTGTTAGCTGCTCAGTCTTGTTGACTCTTTGCTACCCCATGGGCTGTAGCCCATTAAACTCTTCTGTTTGTGGAATTCTCTGGCAAGAATACTGGAACGGTAGCCATTTGCTTCTCCAGAGGATGTTTCCACCCCAGGGATTGAACCTGGTTTGCAAGCAGATTCTTTACCATCTGAGCCACCATGGAAGCCCTAGCCTTTACCTCGCCTCAAGAGGGAAGCTACCCCCACACCCACACCAGAACTGAAGTGCAGCCAATGACTTTCATTTCACTCTGTAAGGGCAGTTGCAGTTGTAAACTTGGTACCCCTAACCAGTCATGCTCTTATGAATATCTATAATCCTAGCCCAACCTACCTTCATTAAGAAAATTTTTAGCTGGATCCTTCTGCAAATCCTTACTCTGGAGCCTCCATGGAAACTTTGCTATTGGGAGGAAGTCGAAACCTTGAAAAAGACACTTTGCTTCTGTGTCCTCTGTATGCTCAGAACTTTTCTATTATGCTGATTTACCTGGCTCTTGACCTAAACTAATCCCGTTTCATTTTCCCCCATGTATTGCTGTGGATGCTATTCCATGAGACAAAATGGAATAGGCTGAGTTTAGCCTCTTGCTTATAGTGTCACGGGAAGTAATTAAAGTTTCAGCTATTACATCATATCTTGCTTCAGTTGGCTACTTCTAACTTGGCAGGCCAACTCTCTCAGTTAAGCTGAGGTCCTCTGCTTAGACTTTTTTATTTTATTTTAGTCAGGCTTATTTTCTATACCAGTTTAACATAAACTTTAACTGTCTAGGTTTTACTGTTTTAAATTGATTTAAAATATATTTTAATCCTCTGGCTCTAACAGAGGTTATATTTTATTACTTGACTTATTTCCATAATAAATAAGACATTTTCTCTATCATTATGATGCTATAATATGCCATATTTATTATTTTTAATATATAGTAGAACTTTTTAGAATATTGGCTTTGAAGTGAATAGGTGCCAAATATTATAAAGATTTATATGCAAACCCTATCTAGAAAACCATTAAAAAGATGAATATCATTTTTATATATTAATACAAATTTCTTTCTGTGGGATGACTGCCCGATTGTTAGAAATTTGTTTAAGGAAATCTCAAGTGCATTACAGATTTTCTGCTAAACTCTTTGCACATTATAAAAGGACATAAGTTATTGCATGGAATACAATCAGGTATTTTTGGAGCCAGAAAATATAATTAGGCTAAAATTTTACATAATTTATGTGTACTATATGCTTGTATATCTAATGATTATGCTTTACCTTCTACTATCATAAGTGATACGGATCTAGGTCTTTTAACATATGACTAATATAATTAAGAAATTACAATATTAAGACCTTCAATGAGTCACCTTATCTCATTTGTCCCAAAACTTAATATAATACTTGGCATAATATAAGTATTTAATAAATATAGATAGAATAAAATAATTTAAAATTAATGACTTTATGAATTTATTATATCTTATTAGAGATCCAAAGAAAACAGGTAAACTAGAAGTTGGATTCTTAGAATCTGTAAGAAAAATCATAAAACTAAGTTGTACTTCTGAAGTTCTAAATCCGTGCAATTTTGCTCAGACAAACTTTGTCATCACAATGTTCAGTTAAACAATTAGCAGTTTCTATACAAGAGCAATGTCTCTAAAGCAAGGATGGGGCAAATGTTGACTATGATGGAGGTCACGGTTCTCATTGAGTTTTAATCATTTGAAGATGACTCAAAATGGGTGTACTGGAAGTTAAAACAATCTATTTCCTTCCCATATCTAGAGAAAGCATTATTTCCCCCAAACACTGTTACTGCTTAAAAGCTTAAAAAGAAAGCAAAACAAAACCTCTTATTTCATCTATATTACTGATTACTGCATTGGAATGATTGAAGTGACATCACATAGCTAAAAACTTACCAACCAATATAAGTCAAGAATATTATTCTTTCAAAATAAAGTATATTCCCAACGTAAGACTGAATATAAATGCAGGGAATATATCTCATCATTTCTGTTTGCTGATACTTTGAATAAAGAAACAAATGACAAACATATATAAACATCTTTAAAATTTAGTTTCTAATAAAACTAGGAATTAGGTTCAGTTCAGTTCAGTTCAGTCACTTAGTCGTGTTCAACTCTTCATGACCCCATGAATCGCAGCACTCCTGGCCTCCCTGTTCATCACCAACTCCCGGAGCTCACTCAGACTCACGTCCATCGAGTCGGTGATGCCATCCAGCCATCTCATCATCTGTCATCCCCTTCTCCTCCTGCCCCCAATCCCTCCCAGCATCAGAGTCTTTTCCAGTGAGTCAACTCTTTGCATGAGATGGCCAAAGTATTGGAGTTTCAGCTTTAGCATCATTCCTTCCAAAGAAATCCCAGGGCTGATCTCCCTTAGAATGGACTGGTTGGATCTCCTTGCAGTCCAAGGGACTCTCAAGAATCTTCTCCAACACTACACTTCAAAAGCATCAATTCTTCGGCGCTCAGCCTTCTTCACAGGCCAACTCTCACATCCAGACATGACCACAGGAAAAATCATAGCCTTGACTAGACGGACATTAGTTGGCAAAGTAATAGCTCTGCTTTTTAATATGCTATCTAGATTGGTCATAACTTTCCTTCCAAGGAGTGTCTTTTAAATTCATGGCTTCAATCACCACCTGCAGTGATTTTGGAGCCCCCAAAATAAAATCTGACACTGTTTCCACTGTTTCCCCATCTATTTCCCATGAAGTGATGGGACCGGATGCCATGATCTTCGTTTTCTGGATGTTGAGCTTTAAGCCAACTTTTTAACTCTCCTCTTTCACTTTCATCAAGAAGCTTTTTAGTTCCTCTTCACTTTCTGCCATAAGGTGGTATCATCTACATATCTGAGGTGATTGATATTGCTCCCGGCAATCTTGATTCCAGCTTGTGTTTCTTCCAGCCCAGCGTTTCTCATGATGTACTCTGCATAGAAGTTAAATAAGCACGGTGACAACATACAGCCTTGACGTACTCCTTTTCCTATTTGGAACCAGTCTGTTGTTCCATGTCCAGTTCTTTTTTTTTTTTTTAATTACAATACTATATTTGTTTTGCCATACATTGACACGAATCAGCCATAGGTGAACACAATCTCCCAATGCCGAAGCCCTCTCCCACCTCCCACACCACAATACTGTATTTGTTTTGCCATACATTGACATGAATCAGCCACAGGTGTCCACGATCTCCCAATGCCATGTCCAGTTCTAACTGTTGCTTCCTGACCTGCATACAGATTTCTCAAGAGGCAGATCAGGTGGTCTGGTATTCCCATCTCTTTCAGAATTTTCCACAGTTTATTGTGGCCCACAAAGTGAAAGGCTTTGGCATAGTCAATAAAGAAGAAATGGATATTTTTCTGGAACTCTCACTTTTTGATGATCCAGCGGATGTTGGCAATTTGATCTCTGGATCCTTTGCCTTTTCTAAAACCAACTTGAACATCAGGAAGTTCATGGTTCAAGTATTGCTGAAGCCTGGCTTGGAGAATTTTGACCATTACTTTACTAGTGTCTGAGATGAATGTAATTGTGTGGTAGTTTCAGCATTCTTTGGCATTGTATTTCTTTGGGATTGGAATGAAAACTGACCTTTTCCAGCCCTGTGGCCACTGCTGAGTTTTCCAAATCTGCTGGTATATTTAGTGCAGCACTTTCACAGCATCATCTTTCAGGATTTGAAACAGCTCAACTGGAATTCCATCACCTCCACTAGCTTTGTTTGTAGCGATGTTTTCCTAGGCCCACTTGATTTCACATTCCAGGATGTCTGGCTCTAGATTAGTGATCACACCATGATGATTATGTGGGTCGTGAAGCTCTTTTTGTACAGTTCTTCTGTGTATTCTTGCCATTTCTTCTTAATATCTTCTGCTTCTCTTAGGTCAGACTATTTCTGTCCTTTATTGAGCCCATCTTTGCATGAAATGTTCCCTTGGTATCTCTAATTTTCTTGAAGAGATCTCTAGCCTTTCCCATTCTCTTCTCTTCCTCTAATTCTTTGCATTGACCACTGAAGAAGGCTTTCTTATCTCTTCTTGCTATTCTTTGGAACTCTGCATTCATGTGCTTATATTTTTCCTTTTCTCCTTTGCTTTTCACCTCTCTTCTTTTCACAGCTATTTGTAAGGCCTCCCCAGACAGCCATTTTGCTTTTTTGCATTTTTTTTTCCCATGAGGATGGTCTTGATCCCTGTCTCCTGTACAATGTCATGAACCTCATTCCATAGTTCATCATGCACTCTATTTATCAGATCTAGGCCCTTTGATCTATTTCTCACTTCCACTGTATAATCATAAGGGATTTGATTTAGGTCATAGCTGAATGGTCTAGTGGTTTTCCCTACTTTCTTCAATTTGAGTCTGAATTTGGTAATAAGGGGTTCATGATCTGAGCCACAGTCAGCTCCTGGTCTTGTTTTTGTTGACTTTGTATCTGCTGCTGCTGTCACTTCAGTCGTGTCCGACTCTGTGTGATCCCATAGACAGCAGCCCACCAGGCTCCCCCCGTCCCTGGGATTCCCCAGGCAAGAACACTGGAGTGGGTTGCCATTTCCTTTTCCAATGCATAAAAGTGAAGCGTGAAAGAGAAGTCACTCAGTAGTGTCTGACTCTTCGTGACCCCATGGACTGCAGCCCACCAGGCTCTTCTGTCCATGGGATTTTCCAGGAGAGAGTACTGAAATGGGGTGCCATTGCCTTCTCTCTATTTATCCTCAACAGTACTCATTTATTAATTTCCACCCTCTGGATTTCCCTGGGGTGAAATACAAAACTGGCCCCCATACAAGAAGGGCAAGGAGAAACTCAAGACAAAGGCAGACCACTCTTGATTAGTAGGTGGTGGTATAAGCAAGGAAATTTATATAGGAGACTTGTGTGCAACCACAATGTGAGTACATCTTGTACTTGCCCTCTAGCATCTTAAAATCTTACATAGAGGCCTTAACAGCCTTCAGTTAGGTATTCAATCCATATGAAACAGCTGTTAGTAATAAAAATAGTGGGCAGAATGTACATTCCAAGGACGAGGGGGTGGGCAGGGTGGGCTGGGAAGACTCCAGTCATCCTGTCTAGCTTCTGGGTCAACCAGAGGTCACATACTCTCAGTGACCTTTTCCAATATCATCGGATTCTTAAATGCAGTTAGTCAGCTTCATAATAGACAGCTGTCTAGTGAATTATTGTAAATTAAAACAAAATTTTTTGAAAGAGATAGGAATACCAGACCCTTTGACCTGCCTCTTCAGAAATCTGTATGCAGGTCAGGAAGCAATAGTTAGAACTGTACATGGAACAACAAACTGGTTCTAAATAGGAAAAGAAGTATGTCAATGCTGTATATTGTCACCTTGCTTATTTAACTTATATGCAGAGTACATTATGAGAAATGCTGGGCTGGCAGAAGCACAAGTTGGAATCAAGATTGCCAGGAGAAATATCAATAACCTTAGATATGCAGATGATACCACCCTATGGCAGAAAGTGAAGAGGAACTAAAGAGCCTCTTGATGATAGTGAAAGAGGAGAGTGAAAAACTTGGCTTAAATCTTGACATTCAGAAAGCTAAGATCATGGCATCTGGTCCCATCACTTCATAGCAAATAGATGAAGAAACAGTGGAAACAGTAGCAGATTTTATTTTGGGGGCTCCAATATCTCTGCAGATGGTGACTGCAGCCTTGAAATTAAAAGATGTTTACTCCTTGGCAGGAAAGTTGTGACCAACCTAGACGGGATACTGAAAAGCAGAGACATTGCCAACAAAGGTCTTTCTAGTCAAGGCTATGCTTTTTCCAGCAGTCAAGTATGGATATGAGAGTTGGACTATAAAGAAAGCTGAACACCGAAGAATTGATGCTTTTGAACTGTGGTGTTGGAGAAGACTCTTGAGAGTCCCTTGGACTTCAAGGAGATCCAACCAGTCCATCTTAAAGGAGATCAGTCTTAAGTATTCATTGGAAGGACTGATGTTGAAGCTGAAATTCCAATACTTTGGCCACTTGATAGGAAGAACTGACTCATTTGAAAAGACCCTGATGCTGGGAAAGATTGAAAGCAGGAGGCGAAAGGGATGACAGAGGAAGAGATTGTTGAATGGAATCAGAGACTCAATGGACATGAGTTTGGGTAAACTCTGGGAGTTGATGAACTCAGAGGTAAACTCAGGGAGGCCTGGCATGCTGCAGTCCATGGGGTAGCATAGAGTAGGACACAACTGAGTGACTGAACAGAACTGAAAATAAAAACAGCAAAAAGCTTTTATGAGTTGATGTTATATAAGTATTTAATACATATTAATTGGAAAGCAAAGTTTTAGAAGCTTTCAGCTGAAAACACTTCAAAATGTTTAAGCCAGTTTTCAGAAGTAGCTGTTTTTTAAAATGGCTTAAAACTGTGCCATCCAAT
The DNA here is from genome assembly GCA_917880005.1 of Nanger dama. Lineage (NCBI taxonomy): Eukaryota > Metazoa > Chordata > Mammalia > Artiodactyla > Bovidae > Nanger > Nanger dama. The sequence goes on from CAKJTW010000037.1 coordinate 14,461,891, forward strand.
ATTTTTGATTAACATCTAAAATTTATAACAAGTTCTAGGAGCTCTTATCCCCAAAACAGATTATCATAAAATGAGTAGTGTGAACAACTACATATAACCTAAATATAGTACTGAGGAGAGAGAACTCTTCTATAGCATGGCTTTCGCCAGATGTTCCACCCAGTTCAGTTTTTGTTGTAAATTATAATCAGTGTTAACAACTGGAGAACACTGTAATATAGATGTTCATTAATCTAGCAAAAGCAGTGAGAAATGTATTTTATATAAAAATAGGTTAACATACGAGTAGTCAGCATAGAAATACTTACTTATAAAATATATACAATAAATATTGCATGATTCATAATAAGTTTATTATAATAATTTTGTGAACTCCTTAAGTTGTCTTTATTTTAATTTAGCTAGAGGTGCCTTAAAATTCTTCTTCAGTGAAGAAAGACTAAGAAATTAAATAGATGCATAGCTATACAGACAGAAATATAACTAAGTAGACTGGTTCTATACAGTTCTTTATTATTCTAAGTTAGAATGTTAATTATTTAGCAACAGTATTAGTACTAAATATTACTATATTAGGAGTACTAAATTCTAAGTATTATTGATACTAAATTGTTCAAGTACTAATACTGGTGCCTATCTTGTTGAGAAGCCTCCTCTACCCATATTAGCTTTGGATGCTGTGCACAGGAGCCATATTTAAGCAAATTCATCCAAAATATCTCATCTATCCATTTCTATGTGATGTAGTTACAGAAGGCCAGAGGTCAGATACATGATGCTTTTATTCTACAAACTGCATAAGATACTAAATTCTGCTGTTCTTGTTTGATCATGCAGCAAGTTCACTTTAAGTACAGACTTTATAAATTTTAAATGTGAGACAGTATGTCTCCATGAATATCATTTGCAAGGCTCATGCATCAAGCTGCTATTAATCCCAGTAATGGATTCTTTTTCTTCTGACATAGCTCTTCAGCTTTGCCATCTTTCTCTGACCTTCTCTAAACACAATCTAACCACTATCTTAATATGAAAATTGATTTTTCTCTCCTATAGGATGGAAGAACTTTTTCTATGTAGGCTAACTCACATAAATTTCTCCCATTCAGTAAAACCATGAAGCTACTTCTGAAAATCTAGTAAGCATTTCATCTAGTACACTTTAAGTTTAATAACTCTGTATAAGAACATATAGGCCACCACAATTATAGGAATAATAGATTTATTGAGTGTTTACACTATGAAAAGTTATTTTTGACTAACACAATTGGCATTTTCTAATTTTTTGAAGTGCAAAGTGCAGAACATTTAACATAAATTTTAGTTTTGAGGGTGTGACAGTTACAGAGAGAATAAAAGTAAAGATGAGAGAAATTTAATGGAAATATTAAGCTTGAGGTTTTTGTATTTCCTTTTGAAACAACCCATAGTCCAGGTTGTATGTACTAATTTCTGTTTCAAATGCACTCTGATTTTAGTTGAACATGATAAAATATTAGCTAAGATTGACAAGGTGCAATTGATATAAGCCTTCTGTTGTTTAAGAAAATAAAGTGAATTATTACAGGAAAAAATGTATTTATCATAAATATCAGGACTTGAAGGAATATCAGAAACCCAAGAAACACTGTCTATGTTTATGAATCTATTCATTTCTTTATTGTTATCTTCTACACTGCTTCTGGCTCTGTTCACAAGCTTCTACTACCTCTCCATACTCCTGTTAGAATTTACACACCTTCATTATAAAAAATTTGCCTGTTACTGTTCCAAATATCAACAAAACTAACTGGTTGCCTTTTATTTCTCAGTCTCAGTTCTTCTGGATAAGTGAGAGGAGTTTGTTACAGCTTGGATCAGTTCAGTTCTGTCGCTCAGTCATGTCTGACTCTTTGTGACCCCATGAACCTCAGCACACCAGGACTCCCTTTTCATCACCAACTCCCAGAGCCCACTCAAACCCATGTCCATTGAGTCGGTGATACCATCCAAACATCTCATCCTCTGTTGTCCCCTTCACCTCCTGCCCTCAATCTTTTCCAGCATCAGGGTCTTTTCCAATAAGTCAGCTCTTCGCATCAGGTGGCCAAAGTATTGGAGTTTCAGCTTCAGCATCAGTCTTTCCAAAGAACACCCAGGACTGATCTTTAGGATGGACTGGTTGGATCTCCCTGCTGTCCACAGTTCAAAAGCATCAATTCTTCAGTGCTCAGCTTTCTTTATAGTATCACTTTCACAGCCATACATGACCACTGAAAAAACCATAGCCATGACTAGCAGGCCTTTGTTGGCAAAGTAATGTCTCTGCCTTTTAATATGCTCTCTAGGTGGGTCATAACTTTCCTTCCAAGGAGTTCAGTATAGTTGCTCAGTCATGTCTGACTCTGAGACCCCATGAGTCACAGCATGCCAGGCATCCCTGTCCATCACCAACACCCGGAGTTCACTCAGACTCATGTTCATCGAGTCAGTGATGCCATCCAGCCATCTCATCCTCTGTCGTCCCTTTCTCCTCCTGTCCCCAATCCCTCCCAGCATCAGAGTCTTTTCCAATGAGTCAACTCTTTGCATGAGGTGGCCAAAGTGCTGGAGTAAGCGTCTTTTAATTTCATGGTTGCAATTACCATCTGCAATGATTTGTTGTTGTTGTTGTTGTTTTGATTTTTTTTTTTTGTATTGGTTTTGCCACACATTAACATGAATCTGCTATGGGTGTACATGTGTTCCCAATCCCGAACACTCCTCCCACCTCCATCCCTCCAAGTCCCCAGAAAAATAAAGTCAGCTACTGTTTCCACTGTTTCGCCATCTGTTTGCCAAGAAGTGATGAGACTGGGTACCATGATCTTAGTTTTCTGAATGTTTAGCTTTAAGCCAACTTTGTCACTCCCCTCTTTCACTTTCATCAAGAGGCTCTTTAGTTCTTCTTCACTCTCTGCCATAAGGGTGGTGTCATCTGCATATCTGAGGTTATTGATATTTCTTCCGGCAATCTTGATTCCAGCTTGTGCTTCTTCCAGTCCAGCATTTCTCATGATGCACTCTGCATAGAAGTTAAATAAGCAGAGTGACAATATACAGCCTTGACATACTCCTTTTCCTATTTGGAACCAGTCTGTTGTTCCATGTCCAGTTCTAACTGTTGCCTCCTGACCTGCATACAGATTTCTCAAGAGGCAGGTCAGATGGTCTAGTATTCCCATCTCTTTCAGAATTTTCTAAGTTTATTATGATCCTCACAGTCAAAGGCTTTGGCATAGTCAATAAAGCAGAAATAGATGTTTTTTTCTGGAACTCTCTTGCTTTTCAGTGATCCAACTTGGATAGTTATATGGTTTTGGTGTGATTAGATATAGCAGAAGAAGGGTACACAAGGTCACAGTTCTTCTTGATGGCAGACAGAAAGGAAAGGAGGATTTCAAAGGTAGATGTCTAAGGAGTTGGGTGGATACTCTATGCCAGTAGGAACAAATATCATCACTGAAAAAAGAGCCTGTTGAGAAAGACTATTAAGAGCATCAAGATGAGCACTGGGAACCTCCATATTTAAGTGGTAACAATAAATTCATGCAGAAAAGAAAACAGAGGCAGAATGACTGAAAAGCTAAAACTATGAGAAAGCAACAGGGAAACCAAACAGGGGATAATTTCCAGAGGGTAAAAGTAGCAACAATGACAATTATCTAAAATGAAAATAGAGATCAACAAATAGCAAGCATTAGCAAAGTCAGTGATGGCAGTTTCAGTGAGGAAGAATGCCAGTAATTGAAGTGTAAGCAGTAAAGAGAATACGGTCTCAAGAACTGTGGCAGTTTAAAAAGTTTGTACATTGGGATTTTAACAATAAAGACAGTTTTCACAACTATGCTCTCTTGACTGGTAGACACAAGAAAAATAGCACTTAGTCAAGAGTAATTAGCTGGTAAAAATGTTATGTGGCAACCTGGATGGGAGCGGAATTTTAGGGGAAAGTGAATACATGTGTATATGGCTGAGTCCTTTTGCTTTCACCTGAAATTATGACAACACTGTTGATTGGCTATACTTCAATATAAAATAAAAAAGATTAAAAAATACAATAAACTTATTTCTGTATTCATTTTTGTTGAATCTTATTTTGAAATTTTGATTTGAAAAACAACAGAGTTGGCTATCACTTAAATACCTTAAAACTATAGACTATTTTACCTTTCACAGTGTGCTTTTATATGTTATTTATTCAGACATCAAAATTGTGATCTAACTATAATTGAGTCCCTATTTACAGATAACTGAAATACAAATCAATCAAAATGACTTGCTCAGGTTATGTGATCACAGAGAGCTAACAATCACAGACCTAAATCTCTTCGGTCATATTTCAATTTCCTTCTTTAGGACACAAAATAAAAATAATTCCATGCAACAGAAATATTAATGCATTTGTGATGAGAAACCTCTTCAAGCAGTTTTGCAAATGGAAACATAGCATGCTGTCTCTATCACTAAATTCACTTCAAAAGGAAAGAGCATGAGATTGGAATTCAAACAGAACTACTTCACTGCTTTGTGCCTGCCTGGACCCAATCAAAACATTCTACGTCTATCACCCTCAGTTTATTCATCTGTAACACAGATTCTTGTTGCTTATCTCCCAAGATTTGAAACAGAAGGCCTCTGACCCGTAGTGGATATTGAATTCATAACACTGAACTTAACAGAGGCACAAATCATTAAAACAGAAAAGTTTCCTGCATATATACTCTCATGTATCAATGATGCTAAAAAAAAAAATGACAGAGAGATTAGGAAGATGAAAATGCAAACACAGTGTGCAGTGAAAGTTACACAAATTTTACTTATCCTAATTTATTCTACACTGCAGGTGACTTGCTCAATAAGGTGCAGGTGTTGGCTTTAATACAGCCAAATAAAACAGGAGTTAATGGTATGTCCCTGTGTGTTTGCTGAAAGCAATCCACAAGCAGTCTGGAGTTAGCCAAATCTTTCACAAGTGGTTGAAGAAAGGAAATAAAAGTGCATCACAGTGCTCTAGAGACTCATACTGCAGAGAAAATGTTCAAGACAGCAATATCAATATGGGATTTAAAAAGTCACCCAGAATTTACACAATTTATCAGAAGCCACAGCTGTGAAACCTCATTGTTATTTAATGCTCCAATGTCTTAATTTCATTCACCTGCAAAATGAGTCTACTTCCTCTTTCTCAGAGGCTCTGAGAAACACAATTCTCTCAAAAATGGTTTGGAAACTGATGATGATCTGACAGTCAATATCACAAAGAAAGAGAGAAATGTTTTGAGGCTGGAATAACTAGAGTGACCAGAGAATAAAGTTTGAGGTTGGCTGTGAAATGTGCCAGAAGTCATTAATGTTTTGAGTAAGTATAAATATGGGTTAAACTTGTCGTTATGGCATTAAAATCACACATAACTGTTACAGGGTCCAATGGCATTTTGCTCCTATATATCTGTTTCAGGCACCTTAAATATATCTTTCCTACCTGACTGACTTTTTCTTTAATCACAGGAAACAGATGCAAGGTTGGGGTGACTTTGTACTCCTTGCTCACTGCCAATTCATTCTTCCATCAAGTCTTTAGTGCATATACTAGTATGATCAGAAGGTACATGCAAATACACACACACACATATATATACAGACACATACCTACATATGTATCATATATTATGCATATACTGAGAAATGGAATATTTCCAGCCATATCAGTAACAAAAGGATGTCACAGTCATCAGGACTGCAGCCACCACTTTCCTTGAGAAAACTGAAGAAGAAAATAGCTGCCACCTAGTAGCCATCAGACTGTAGGCACCTCCCTACATGAGAAAATTCAAGCTGTGAAAATACAGGATACTGCCCCAGAAAATGGAAATATATATCAAAGGAATGATTTCAGTGAGCCAAACTCTTGCATCTTCCTATACATATAAAAGTACTAAATTCTTTAACTTGAGGTATCTAGTTTTCTTTCATTAACAACCATCTTTTGATGTTCTTGACTACCTGCCTTTTGTTGCAAAACTTCTTTGTATCCCAACTTCCCCCAAGCCCTGCTCACCTCCTCGGAGCAGTTCTCTTGGGGTTACTTGAGATGATGGTTACCAGGCTTGAAGTCCTAAAAATTTCCATCAAGTAAAATATAATGCTCAACTGTGAAGTTGTACATATTTTTAAGATGACACTACACATAAATATGTTATATATATCAAAATTATAATCTAAGTATATTAAGGGATGGTAAGTAATGCTTTATTGACTATGCCAAAGCCTTTGACTGTGTGGATCACAATAAACTGTGGAAAATTCTGAAAGAGATGGGAATACCAGACCATGTGACCTGACTCTTGAGAAATCTGTACGCAGGTCAGGAAGCAACAGTTAGAACTGGACATAGAACAACAGACTGGTTCCAAATAGGAAAAGGAGTACGTCAAGGCTGTATATTGTCACCGTGCTTATTTAACATCTCTGCAGAGTACATCATGAGAAATGCTGGGCTGGAAGAAACACAAGCTGGAATCAAGATTGCTGGAAGAAATATCAATAACCTCAGATATGCAGATGACACCACCCTTATGGCAGAAAGTGAAGAGGAGCTAAAAACCCTTTTGATGAAAGTGAAAGAGGAGAGTGAAAAAGTTCGCTTAAAGCTCAATATTCAGGAAATGAAGATCATGGCATCCGGTCCCATCACTTCATGGGAAATAGATGGGGAAACAGTGGAAACAGTGTCAGACTTTATTTTGGGGGGCTCCAAAATCACTGCAGATGCTGACTGCAGCCATGAAATTAAAAGACGCTTACTCCTTGGAAGAAAAGTTATGACCAACCTAGATAGTATATTCAAAAGCAGAGACATTACTTTGCAGAATAAGGTCGGTCTAGCCAAGGCTATGGTTTTTCCAGTGGTCATGTATGGATGTGAGAGTTGGACTGTAAAGAAGGCTGAGCGCCAAAGAATTGATGCTTTTGAAGTGTGGTGTTGGAGAAGACTCTTGAGAGTCCCTTGGACTGCAAGGAGATCCAACCAGTCCATTCTGAAGGAGACCAATCCTGGGATTTCTTTGAAAGGAATGATGCTAAAGCTGAAACTCCTGTACTTTGGCCACCTCAAGCAAAGAGTTGACTCATTGGAAAAGACTCTGATGCTGGGAAGGATTGGGGGCAGGAGGAGAAGGGGACGACAGAGGATCAGATGGCTGGATGGCATCACGGACTCGATGGACGTGAGTCTGAGTGAACTCTGAGAGATGGTGAAGGACAGGGAGGCCTAGCATGCTGCCATTCATGGGGTCGCAAAGAGTCGGACACGACTGAGCTACTGAACTGAACTGAAGTAATGCTAATGGTAATAATAATAACAGTAAATAAGGTGATATTTGCTAATGCTGTTGAGTTCTTGCTATACCACCTAATTTGTACTTACATTACCACATCTAGTCCTCAGTCCTATGAAATGAAAGCTGTTGACACTTTAGAAATGAGAGACTTGAGGCTTAAGAAAATATTCAGTGAGTGCTCAAGTTTACAATACTCACTTTCAACAAGCACATGATTCTTCCCCCAGTTACTATCAAGGAGTTCAGCAGTGAGAGGAACCACTAAGGAGAGCTCAGTCTTGAGAAGTTAGCAGACACAAAGGGAGGGAATTAAGAATGGAGTGTTTAAGAGTAATAAACACTCTGATCAGTCCACCCCCTTTTTTTTCTTTTAGAGAGACTTTTTCAAACTTTCTTGGGAATCATAATCAATATATTATATACCATAAATAAACTGTTTATATACCATATGTATATTTTAATTTTGAAACGGGGCTTTTGGAACAATATGAGAAAAACAGAATATATGAGGTTATACTGTCTGCCTTTTCTCCAGAAATGTGTACTTCTGATTTAACAACTTGAACTCAGTCACAGTTTTATTATTAACACAACTTCAATATGACTCATGTCATATATATATTCTATCAACCCAGAATTTGCCTCTCTGCAAAATTCAATCTTTGTCTTTTCCTTTATTTTCCTTTCTTGTTCTTCTCTCCTTCTCATTTCTCCCTCCTCCCTTTTCTCTTCCTCTCTAATATGACTGTCTGGAAAACCAGTCCTGAAACTTATTACAAAGAAGCTGTCAAATTCTACACCAATGTGTGTGTGTGTGTGTGTGTGTGTGTGTGTGTGTGTGTGTACACAACAACTACTCTGCATTCCATGCAACCATGTCAATGTCAATGTCAGCATTATAAAAATGAAAGAAAGGGTTGGGGGATGTTTGTTAACAAAACTTATTAGACAGCTTCCTAGTAGTGGGCTCTTCCTTTTCTCAGTCTTCCTAACTTTCGCTTAGTAAGCTGTTCAAGAGTTATGGTTGGAAGCTATAATGTCAAATATAATATATAGTTAATGTTTTAGCAAACATTTTTAGTTTTCTGACAGGTATTTGTCTACATTTAATATATGTGTTTATAGATTATATTCTCTCAGATACATCTTAAGAAAATACCAATCTTCTATTTTATTTTTTAAATATATATTTATTTTAATTGGAGGTTAATTACTTTACAATATTGTATTGGTTTTGTCATACATCAATATGTATCCACCACAGGTATACACGTGTTCCCTATCCTGAACCCCCCTCTCTCATCCCTCCCCATACCATCCCTCTGGGTCCTCTCAGTGCACCAGCCCCAAGCAATCAGTATCATGCATTGAACCTGGACTGGCAACTCGTTTCATATATGATATTATACATGTTTCAATCTTTTAGAGTTAGTTGTCTAACTTAAGGAGATTTTGCAAATGCTAAATACTAAAACCCTTAAATAAGCGAAATCCAGTAGCATGAACTGTTTGGATCTGTGACCATGTACTACACTGATTCTTGTTGTTTCTCAAGTGCAAGCTTTTGCAGTGTGACTTCCTCCTTTCTAGGATACCCTTCCATTTTCTGTCTGATCCTCCTCAGGATTTCTGTTAAATCCTACCCACCCTCGAGGTCTTGTTCAAGTAACCTCCTCTGTGAAGCTTAATCTTCATCCTCAAAGCATAATTAATAAATTTTATTTTGTAATCCAATACTCAGAGCTCTGTTTACTCAACTCATTCTATTTTCCCCCTTGTATTACATGTCTGTTTCCCCAATTGATTAATAAACCCATGAAGGCCATGGAAAGTTCTTATTCAACTTCACATGCAATTGACACACAGTTGAGACAACAGAAGTTTGATGAAGATACAAGAATGATATTTTAGCGAAAAATCTATTGACTTTGAGAAAATGAGTATAAATGTCCATGAGTTCACTCAGCAGGAGAGAATAAAATCAGTCTTCTAGTGCTTTTTGTTGTTCATTTTGGAATTCTGTTTAGTAAAAATGGGGTAGCTAAACAAAGAATGAATTTCTTAAATGGGCTATATGCTAGTTTGTGAACATAGAAGGTTGTACATAACAGGTAACTTCTGAAAATATTTTATAAATAAGGATTTTTAAATAACTGGGCAAAAATAAAGACTTTAGGATATTCATTCCTGAATATGTTAGAATTATTAACTATAAAATGTAATTCTTTGGATTTTTAAAGGATTCCAGAAACAATTATTTTGAAAAAGTTATGGATTTTCATTTTTAAAAGTCATAAATTATGTTTAAAGGACTATCAGAAAAACAGAGTGAAAATATGTGTAGACATCAATTTTTTCCAGGCAAATCAAATTGATCTAAGTACATAAATAGCTAAAATCATGTTCCACTAAACAAAAAGGAGAATTATCAGTAGTGAATAGCTCAAAATCAAATGTATAAATGGTCATTAACTTTTTTAGTACATAAAAATGATGTTTTTTAAATGGTATATACTAATTTGTTTGTTATAAAATTTAGGAATATTATTAAATATTTTTCTGCTTTCAAAATGCAATAAAATGTCTATTCATAGCCATTTACATTATGCACTATAGCTCTGTTCTGATAAAAATATTATAATTTCAAGTACAGCATCTCCCAGCAAATAGTTGATACTTTAGTCTAATAACTCTGACATTAAAGTGTCTTAATAAATTATTGTAATGTTTCTGCAGGATTCAGGTAAAGCCAAGAAGCATATATTAGTTGTACTGGTGAGGGAATAACGGCTCAATTTGTGTATCATGCCTTAACACACAGGTGTTGCAAAGCTAGCTAGGAAATTCATCATAATACAAAAAGCTTAAGAACCTCAGTGAGAGACATTTGGCAGTCATCAAAGTTTTCATTGTCTCTGAAACATCTTGACATTTTTTAATATTGGTCTTGAGATTTACTGGTGTCACTTTCAATAAAATATTATTTGGTAAATTCCATTGAATTATTAATATAAATGATAAAAGACACCTTAATTCAGTGTTTAGAAGATTGATATTTTAGGATATCATGCTGTCAAAATTAAGATATCTTAGGAGTTTCTCAAAGATGTATGTGCTAATCTCTTTCTTTACTCAATTAGGTAACAAATTTGATGTGACTTTCCTCATTCCTTCAGATTTGGTTTATATGTTTTCCACAAATGCTTTCAAATCTAATTATATTTCTTCAAAAATATGAACTTCATTGCTCATTGTGGTCTTCTTCAAAACATTACCATTGTTTATTTCTCACAAAAATTTGATGCTTAAATGGCACATTTGTATTTCCTAATACTGTCTTCACATATTCACCTTCTAAGCAAAGATACTATGAAATTTAAAAAGACAACCTTTCCTATCAATTAATAAACACCTACCGTTGAATCAAGGAAAGCAGTGAGGTAGTGTGTGTTAGTCACCTAGTCGTGTCTGATGCATTGTGACTACATGGACTGCAGTGCACCAGGCTCCTGTGTCCATGGAATTCTCTAGGCAAGAATACTGGAGTGCATTGCCATTCCCTTCTCCAGGGGATCTTTCCAGCCTATGGATTGAACCTGGGCTCCTGCTTTACAGGCAGATTCTTTACCCTCTGAGTTGCCAGGGAAGTAGTTGTGGGATCAGTTCAGTTCAGTCACTCAGTCCTGTTCCACTCTTTGAGACTCCATGAACTGCAGCAAACCAGGCCTCCCTGTCCATCACCAACTAATGGAGTTTACCAGAACTGATGTCCATTTAGATGGTGATGCTATTCAACCATCTCATCCTCTGTCATCGCCTTCTACTCTGGCCTACAATCTTTGCCGGCATCAAGGTCTTTCCAATGGGCCAGTTCTTCACATCAGATGGCCAAAGTATTGGAGTTCCAGCTTCAGCATCAGTCCTTCCAATCAGTATTCTGTACTGATTTCCTTTAAGATGGACTGGTTGGATCTCCTTGCTGTCCAAGGGACTCTCAAGAGTCTTCTCCAACACCACAGTTCAAAAGCATCAATGCTTCAGTGCTCAGCTTTCTTCACAGTCCAACTCTTACATCCATACATGACTACTGGAAAAACTATAGCCTTGACTAGATAGACATTTGTTGGCAAAGTAACGTCTCTGCTTTTCAATAGGTTGGTCATAACTTGTCTTCCAAGGAACAAGCATCTTTTAATTTCATGGCTGTAATCACATCTGCAGTGATTTTGGAGCCCAGGAAAATAAACTCTGACACTGTTTCCACCTGTTTCTCCATCTACTTGCCATGAAGTGATAAGAGTGGATGCCATGATCTTAGTCTTTTAAATGTTGAGCTTTAAGCCAACTTTGTCACTCCCCTCTTTTACTTTCAGCCATAAGAGTGGTGTCATCTGCATACCTGAAGGTACTGATATTACTCCCAGAAATCTTGATTCCAGCTTTTGCTTCATCCAGCCCAGCATTTCTCATGATGCATATAAGTTAAATAAGCAGTGTGTCAATGTACAGCCTTGATGTACTCCTTTTCCTAATTTGGAACCAGTCTGTCTAACTGTTGCTTCCTGACTGACATACAGATTTCTCAGGAGTCAGGTCAGGAGGTCTGGTATTTCCATCTCTTTCAGAATTTTCCAGTTTGTGGTGATCAACACAGTCAAAGGCTTTGTCATAGTCAATAAAGCAGAAATAGCTGTTTTTCTGGAACTCTCTTGCTTTTTTAATGATCCAGCATTTCAGTTCAGTTAAGCCACTCAGTCATGTCTGACTCTTTGGACCCCATGAATCACACCATGCCAGGCCTCCTTGTCCATCAACAACTACTGGAGTTCATTCAAACTCATGTCCATTGAGTAGGTGATTCCATCCAGCCATCTCATCCTCTGTCATCCACTTCTCTTCCTGCCCCCAATTGCTCCCAGCATCATGGTCTTTTCCAATGAGTCAACTGTTTGCATGAGGTGGCCAAAGTATTGGAGTTTCAGCTTCAGCATCAGTCCTTCCAATGAACACCCAGGGCTGATCTCCTTCAGAATGGACTGGTTGGATCTCCTTGCAGTCCAAGGGACTTTCAAGAGTCTTCTCCAACACCACAGTTCAAAAGTATCAATTCTTTGGCACTCAGCTTTCTTCACAGTCCAACTCTCACATCCATACATGACCACAGGAAAAACCATAGCCTTGACTAGACCGACCTTATTCTGCAAAGTAATGTCTCTGCTTTTTAATATGCTGTCTAGGTTGGTCACAACTTTCCTTCCAAGGAGTAAGCATCTTTTAATTTCATGGCTGCAATCCCCATCTGCAGTGATTTTGGAGCCAAAAAAACACAAAGTCTGACACTGTTTCCACTGTTTCCCCATCTATTTCCCATGAAGTGATGGGACCAGATGCCAAGATCTTAGTTTTCTGAATGTTGAACTTTATGCCAACTTTTCACTCTCCCCTTTCACTTTCATCAAGAGGCTTTGAGTTCCTCTTCACTTTCTGCCATAGGGTGATGTCATCTGCATATCTGAGGTTGATATTTCTCTCCGCAATCTTGATTCTAGCTTGTTTTTCCTCCAGTGCAGCATTCCTCATGATATACTCTGCATATAAGTTAAATAAGCAGGGTTCAATATACAGCCTTGACATACTCCTTTTCCTATTTGGAACCAACTGATGTTGGCAATTTGATCCCTGGTTCCTCTGCCTTTTCTAAAATCAGCTTGAACATCTGGAAGTTCACCTACATGTACTGTTGAAGCCTGGCTTTGAGAATCTTGAGCATCACTTTACTAGTGAGATGAGTGCAATTGTGCTGTAGTTTGAGCATTCTTTGGCATTGCCTTTTTGGGATTGGAATGAAAACTAACCTTTTCCAGTCCTGTGGCCACTGCTGAATATTCCAAATTTGCTGGTATATTGAGTGCATCACCTTCACAGCATCATCTTTAAGGGTTTGAAATAACTCAACTGGAATTCTATCACCTCCACTAGCTTTGTTCATAGTAATGCTTCCTAAAGCCCACTTGACTTCACATTCCAGGATGTCTGGCTCTAGGTGAGTGATCACACCATCATAGGGGCTTCATATATAAGTTCCTCTTTACACTGGGACACATGGCATGTAAAGAAGTTCCAAGATTTAGAATTGGTTGATCATTCAAAGCATAATGCATTTAAAAGATGAGATATTCTTAGTACCTAGATATTTTATGATAGTTGATCTAACTTTATTTTCCAGGAATGAGATGTACTTAAAATTGCATTATTTCACCACTACCTCTTGTGCTTTTCTCATTATATGTTAAAAGCATGATAATCTGACTCTCTGTTAGCTCTTAGAATCTTGGTGCAATGGTGTGGGGAGGATCCCTTAGAAGAAATGGAGTAGCCATCATGATCAACAAAAAGTCTGAAATGCAGTATTTGGATGCAATCTTAAAAATGACAGAATGATCTGTTTGTTTCTAAGGCAAAGCATTCATTGTCACAGTAGTCCAAGCCTATGTCCCAACCAGTAACTATGAAGAAGGTGAAGTTAAATGGTTCTGTGAAGATCTACAAGACCTTTTAGAACAAACACTCCTCAAAAATGTCCTTTTCATTATAGGGGACTGGAATGCAAAAGTAAGAGTCAAGAAACACATGGAGTAACAGGCAAATTTGGCCCTGGAGTACGGAATGAAGCAGGGCAAAGACTAATAGAGTTTTGCCAAGAGAACGCACTGATCATAGCAAATATCCTCTTCCAACAACACAAGAGAAGACCCTACACATGGACATCACCAGATGGTCAACATCAGAATCAGATTAATTATATCATTTGCAGCCAAAGATGGAACGCTCTATACAGTCAGCAAAAAACAAAACCAGGAGCTGACTGTGGCTCAGATCATGAACTCCTTATTGCCAAATTCAGACTTAAATTGAAGAAAGGGAGAAAGCCACTAGACCACTCAGGTATGACTTAAATCAAATCCCTTATGATTATGCAGTGGAAGTGAGAAATAGATTTAAGGGACTAGATCAGATAGAGATCCGTGTCTGATGAACTATGGATGGAAGTTCATGAATTGTACAGAAGACAGGAATCAAGACCATCCCCACGGAAAAGAAGAAATGCAAAAAGTGTGTTTTTCTATGACCAGTGTGTTCTCTTGGCAAAACTCTATTAGCTTTTGCCCTCCTTCATTCCGTACTCCAAGGTCAAATTTGCCTGTTACTCCAGGTGTTTCTTGACTTCCTACTTTTGCATTCCAGTCCCCTATAATGAAAAGTTTTATTTTGTGTGTGTGGGGGTGTTAGTGTCTGAGGTGGCTGTACAAATAGCTGTGAAAAGAAGAGAAGTGGAAAGCAAAAAAAAAAAAAAGGAAAGATATTCCCTTTTGAATGAAGAGATAAGAAAGCCTTCCTCAGGAATCAATGCAAAGAAATAGAGGGGAAAAAAACAGATCGGGAAAGACTAGAGATCTTTCAAGAAAATTAGAGATACCAAGGGAAATTTTCATGTAAAGTTGGGCTCAATAAAGGACAGAAATGATATGGACCTAACAGAAGCAGAAGATATTAAGAAGAGGTGGAAAGAATACATGGAAGAACCATACAAAAAGATCTTCATGACCCAGATAATCATGATGGTATGATCACTCACCTAGAGCTAGACATCCTGGAATGTGAAACCAAGTGAGCCTTAGAAAGTATCACTATGAACAAAGCTAGTGGAGGTGATGGAATTCCAGTTGAGCTATTTCAAATCCTGAAAAATGATGCTGTGAAAGTGCTGCACTCAATATGCCAACAAATTTGGAAAACTCAGCAATGGCCACAGGACTGCAAAAGTCAGTTTTCATTCTAATCCCAAAGAAAGACAATGCCAAAAATGCTTGAAATACTACACAAATGCACTCATCTCAGACACTAGTAAAGTAATGGTCAAAATTTTCCAAGCCAGGCTTCAGCAATACATGAACCGTGAACTTCCAGATGTTCAAGCTGGTTTTAGAACAGGCAGAGGAACCAGAGATCAAATGGCCAACATCCGCTGGATCATGGAAAAAGCAAGAGAGTTCCAGAAAAACATCTATTTCTGCTTTATTGACTATGCCAAAGCCTTTGACTGTGTGGATCACAAGAAACTGTGGGAAATTCTGAAAGAGATGGGAATACCAGACCACCTGACCTTCCTCTTGAGAAATCTGTATGCAGTCAGGAAGCAACATTTAGAACGGGACATGGAAAAAAAGATTGGTTCCAAATAGGAAAAGGAGTACGTCAAGGAAGTATATTGTCACCCTGCTTGTTTAACTTATATGCAGAGTATATCATGAGAAATGCTGGGCTGGAAGAAACACAAGCTGGAATCAAGATTGCTGGGAGAATTATCAATAACCTTGGATATGTGGATGACACCACCCTTATGGCAGAAAATGAAGAGGAACTAAAGAGCCTCTTGATGAAAGTGAAAAAGAGAGTGAAAAAGTTGGCTTAAAGCTGAACATTCAGAATCCTAAAATCATGGTATCCGGTCCCATGACTTCATGGGAAATAGATGAGGAAACAATGGAAACAGTGTCAAATTTTATTTTGGGGGCTCCAAAATCACTGCAGATGGGGACTGCAGCCATGAAATTAAAAGACGCTTACTCCTTGGAAGGAAAGTTATGACCAACCTAGACAGCATATTAAAAAACAGAGACATTGCCAACAAAGGTCCATCTAGTCAAGGCTATGGTTTTTCCAGTGGTCATGTATGGATGTGAGAGTTGGACTGTGAAGAAAGCTGAGCACCGAAGGATTGATGCTTTTGATGTTTGGTGGAGAAGATTCTTCAGAGTCCCTTGAACTGCAAGGAGTTCCAACCAGTCCTTCCTAAAGGAGATCAGTCCTGGTGTTTATTGTAAGGACTGATGCTAAAGCTGAAACTCCAATACCTTGGCCACCTCATGTGAAAAGTTGACTCAGTGAAAAGACCATGATGCTGGGAGGGATTGGGGGCAGGAGGAGAAGGGGAAGACAGAGGATGAGATGGCTCGATGGAATCACCAACTCTATGGATAAATGAGTTTGAGTAAACTCTGGGAGTTGTTGGTGGACAGGGAGGCCTGGCATGCTGCTATTCATGGGGTCGCAAAGAGTCAGACACGACTGAGTGACTGAGCTGAATTGAATGATGCTTTTTATTAAGAAAACAAACAAACTCTTCAAGCCTTGTGCAAAATTGTATTGATTTGTCCGTATTTTTTTATTGCATGATGGACATAAATTCTTCCTTAGATATACATATTGCAAACATGTTCACCCAGTTTGTACCTTTTTTTTTCATTTACTTAACAGTCTTTTAATGAGAAGGCTTTTAATTTTGAATATCAAAATTTTCTTTTTTTTCCATAGAGAGTATATTTGAAGTCATCTCTGTGAAAACCATTGGTGCAAATATTTTTCATATATGTTTTCTTTCAGAGGTTTTAGCTTTTACATTTAAGTCCATGAGCTACCTCAAATTAATTCTACTGTATTGTGTAGTATGGGAGTTGAAGATCACATATTTTCATATATTTATTCAACTTTCTCAGTTTACATGTATGAAGAAAATTTTTGTTCTCCATTAAGAAATGTCAGTTTATATTGTGGGCCAAATTCTTATTTACTCATTTGTTTATCCCAGTGTGTTAATATATGCTGTTGATTGCTGTGATTTTATATTGACCTTTAAATCAGGTAGTATACATCCTCAAATTTTGCTTTTATTTTCAAGATTATGTTTGCTATCACAGATTACAGGTATTTCCATAAAAGGGAAATTGACTTTTGAATCAAATTTTCAACTTCTATTAAAACAATAATGTCTTACAAATTGTATTGGTATTGTATTGAAACTACAATCCAGGAAGAACTGATAACTTAACAATATTGTAACTTCCAAAATATGATTATATTATAGCTTCCTATTTATTTTATGTTTTCCTTAATATTATCTCTGTAATCTCTTATAATTTTCAGCAAAAAGCCAAATTTTTACTCCAATTTGGTTAATATGTTTTTATGCAATTGTATATGACATTTAAATGTAATTTCCCAGTATTCACAGTTAATATATTAAAATAAAATTATTTATATTTTGACTAAACAGACGAACAACTTGAGAGTTGCAAGTTTAATTTGGGGCAAAATGAGGACTGTAGGCCGTGAGGCATCACCTCCCATAGCTCTGAGAGACTGCTCTAAAGAGGTAGTAGGGGAAGGTCAATATATAGGACTTTGGTGAAGAGGGGAGTTCAATAACATTAAGCAATCATTTTACAAAAAGTTTGCTGCTAGTTATGAGAATCTGATGTCACCATGAAGGGACTTATTGCTTTTCTAGATATAAGGAGATGCAATGATTGAGATCATAAAATTTGTTCCTAAAACACCTATCTAAAGACCTGAGGCCCTGGTTGTTCAGTTATCAGCAATGATCTTGCCAAGTGACAATTTGTAGTTGACACTGTATAATATATATGTTACTAAATATATGCATTAGTTTTAATAGATTTTTAATATTCATTTAAACATTCTAGCTAGTCAATTATGCTTTGTAATAAATGAATAAATAAATTTTTACTTCATATACAGCTGTATGTCTTGCACTGATTGTGTCATTTCTGCATCCAATAGGAAGGACTTTGAAGTCAAGACTGAATGGAAATGAAGAGTGAACATCTTGGCCTCACCTCACTTTTAGCAGAAATAAACTCAATATTTCACCATTACACATATGTTAGCTAAATGTATGATTATAGTGTTTAAGAGATTTATCAGTTTTAAAATCAGATTAAAGAAATGCCTTTCAATGCCTAGTTTGCTGAGACTTTTAACACGAATTAGGATTTATCAGAAATTTTTCTGCATATCTTGAAATAATATTCTATATTGTATAACCATAACACATTTTCAAACTCAACCAACTTTACCCTATTTAAATAAACCTCAGTTAAGATATGTTATCTGTTTTAAATAATATCAGGTTCAATGGCTAATACTGTTTTACAGACTTTTTCTCTATGCTGATGAGTACTATTGAATTGAAATTATCCATGAAACAATGTGGGCATATATTTTCTGTGAAGTTGTTTGATTACATACCCAATTTAATCAGCAGATATAAGGCTATTCTGGAGACATTAGAAATAAACTCACACACCCACAGTCAATTTCTGACAAAGGTGGCAAGAAGGTACAATAGAGTACCTTCTTTTCAGCAAGTATTGTTAAGAAAGCTGGACAGCCACGTGTGAATCAATGAATTTAATACACACCTCATGCTATATAAAAATAAAAAGTCAAAATGGCTTAAAGACTTAAATGGAAGACATGACACCTAAACACTCCTAGAAGAGAACAGGGCAAAATATTCTCTGACATAAGTCATACCAAAGTTTTCTTAGGTCAGTATCCCAAGAAAACAGAAATAAAAACAAAATAAATAGATGGGACCTAATCAAACTTATAAGCTTTTGCATAGCAAAGGTAACCATAAACAAAATTAAAACTTAACCTACAGACTGGGAGAAAATATATGCAAGCTATGCAACCAATAAGGACTTAATTTCCAAAATATGTAATAGCTCATACAACACAATTAAAAAAAAAAAAAAAAAAACTGGGCAGGAGACCTAAATAGACAGCTATCCAAAGAAGATATAATAATGGCCAATAGGCACCTGAAAAGATCCTCAGGATTGCTAATTATTAGAAAAACGTAACCCAAAACTATAATAAGTTACCACCTCATAACGGCCATCATCAAAACGTCTACAAATTAAACATGCTGGAGACAGTGTGGAGAGCAGGTTGGTAGGAATGTAAACTGGTGCAGCCACTCTGGAGAACAGTATGGAGGTTCCTTTAAAAAATAATCAAATAATCTCAAGATTTGTATGGAAATACAAAACGCCTCGAATAGCCAAAGCAATCTTGAGAAAGAAAAATGGAACTGGAGGAATCAACTTGCCTGACTTCAGGCTCTACTACAAAGCCACAGTCATTAAGACAGTATGGTACTGGCACAAAGACAGAAATATAGATCAATGGAACAAAATAGAAAGCCCTGAGATTAACCCACACACCTATGGACACCTTATCTTCGACAAAGGAGGCAAGAATATACAATGGAGTAAAGACAGTCTCTTTAACAGGTGGTGCTGGGAAAACTGGACGACCACTTGTAAAAGAATGAAACTAGACCCCTTTCTAACACCATACACAAAAATAAACTCAAAATGGATTAAAGATCTAAATGTAAGACCCAAAACTATAAAACT
Organism: Nanger dama; assembly: GCA_917880005.1. Classification (NCBI taxonomy): domain Eukaryota; kingdom Metazoa; phylum Chordata; class Mammalia; order Artiodactyla; family Bovidae; genus Nanger; species Nanger dama. The sequence continues at coordinate 14,481,539 of CAKJTW010000037.1, forward strand.
CCTAGAGGAGAACATAGGCAAAACACTCTCCAACATAAATCACAGCAGGATCCTCTATGATCCAACTCCCAGTATACTGGAAATAAAAGCAAAGATAAACAAATGGGATCTAATTAAAATTAAAAGCTTCTGCACAACAAAGGAAACTACAAGCAAGGTGAAAAGACAGCCTTCTGAATGGGAGAAAACAATAGCAAATGAAACAACTGACAAACAACTAATCTCAAAGATATATAAGCAACTTATGCAGCTCAACTCCAGAAAAATAAATGATCCAATAAAAAAATGGGCCAAAGAACTAAATAGGCATTTCTCCAAAGAAGACATACGGATGGCTAACAAACACATGAAAAAATGTTCAACATCACTCATTATCAGAGAAATGCAAATCAAGACCACAATGAGGTACCATTTCACACCAGTCAGAATAGCTGCGATCCAAAAGTCTACAAGCAATAAATGCTGGAGAGGATGTGGAGAAAAGGGAACCCTCTTACACTGCTGGTGGGAATGCAAACTAGTACAGCCATTATGGAAAACAGTGTGGAGATTCCTTAAAAAATTGCAAATAGAACTGCCTTATGACCCAGCAATCCCACTGCTGGGCATACACACCGAGGAAACCAGAATTGAAAGAGACACATGTACCCCAATGTTCATTGCAGCGCTGTTTATAATAGCCAGGACATGGAAGCAACCTAGATGTCCATCAGCAGATGAATGGATAAGAAAGCTGTGGTACATATACACTATGGAATACTACTCAGCCCTTAAGAAGAATAAATTTGACTCAGTTCTAATGAGATGGATGAAATTGGAACCGATTATACAGAGTGAAGTAAGCCAGAAAGAAAAACACCAATACAGTATACTGACACATATATATGGAATTTAGAAGACAGTAATGATGACCCTATATGTGAGACAACAAAGAGACACAGAGGTATAGAGTGGACTTTTGTACTCTGAGGGAGAGGGAAAGGGTGGGATGGTTTGGGAGAATGGCAATGAAACATGTATATTTTCCTGTAAGAAACGAAGCACCAATCTATGTTCAATGTAGGATGCAGGATGCATGGGGCTGATGCACGGGATGATTCAAGTAGAGGATGTAGGGTGGGAGGTGGGAGGAGGCTTTGGCATTGGGAGATTGTGTTCACCTATGGCTGATTCGTGTCAATGTATGGCAAAACAAATACGGTATTGTAATTTAAAAATAAATAAATAAATAAATAAATAAATTTATTAAAAAATAAAAATAAAATAAAAATAAAAAAATAAAAAAATTAAAACTAACTAAAAATAGAGGTACCACATAATCCAGCAAACCCACTTCAGGGCATATGTCTGGAAGAGATGAAAACTCTAATTCAAAGAATACATGCACCGTAAGGTCCATAGAAGTATTATTTACAATAGCCAAGAAGTGGAAACAATCTAAGTGTCCATTGACAGAAGAACGTATACAGAAGAAGTGGTACATATATATGATGGAATACTTCTCAGCCATAAAACGTGGAAAGAAATTCCATTTATAGCAACATTGTTGCATTTAAAGACTATCATACTAAGTGAAGTCAAAGGCAAATATGATATGATACCACTCATCTCACATGCTAGTAATGCTCAAAATTCTCCAAGGCAGGGTTCAGCAATACGTGAACCATGAACTCCCTGATGTTCAAGCTGGTTTTAGAAAAGGCAGAGGAACCAGAGATCAAATGGCCAACATCCGCTGGATCATGGAAAAAGCAAGAGAGTTCCAGAAAAACATCTATTTCTGCTTTATTGACTATGCCAAAGCCTTTGACTATGTGGATCGCAATAAATAAACTGTGGAAAATTCTGAAAGAGATGGGAATACCAGACCACCTGACCTGCCTCTTGAGAAATCTGTATGCAGGTCAGGAAGCAACAGTTATAACTGGACATGGAACAACAGACTGGTTCCAGATAGAAAAAGGAGTATGTCAAGGCTGTATATTGTCACTCTGCTTATTTAACTTATATGCAGAGTACATCATGAGAAACACTGGACTGGAAGAAACACAAGCTGGAATCAAGATTGCTGGGAGAAATATCAATAACCTCAGATATGCAGATGACATCACCCTTATGGCAGAAAGTGAAGAGGAACTAAAAAGCCTCTTGATGAAAGTGAAAGAGGACAGTGAAAAAGTTAGCTTAAAGCTCAACATCCAGAAAACGAAGATCATGGCATCAGGTCCCATGGGAAATAGATGGAGAAACAGTGTCAGACTTTATTTTTTTGGGTTCCAAAATCACTGAAGATGGTGACTGCAGCCATGAAATTAAAAGACACTTACTCCTTGGAAGAAAAGTTATGACCAACCTAGATAGTATATTCGAAAGCAGAGACATTACTTTGCCGACTAAGGTCAAAGTCTAGTCAAGGCTATGGTTTTTTTCCAGTGGTCATGTATGGATGTGAGAGTTGGACTGTGAAGAAAGCTGAGCACCAACGAATTGATGCTTTTGAACTGTGGTGTTGGAGAAGACTCTTGAGAGTCCCTTGGACTGCAAGGAGATACAACCAGTCCATTCTGAAGATCAACCCTGGGATTTCTTTGGAAGGAATGATGCGAAAGCTGAAACTCCAGTACTTTGGCCACCTCATGTGAAGAGTTGACTCACTGGAAAAGACTCTGATGGTGGGAGGGACTGGGGGCAGGAGGAGATGGGGATGACCAAGGATGAGATGGCTGGATGGCATCACGGACTCAATGGACATGAGTCTGAGTGAACTCTGAGAGATGGTGATGGACAGGGAGGCCTGACATGCTGCGATTCATGGGGTCGCAAAGAGTCAGACACGACTGGGCGAATGAACTGAACTGAACTGAAACACTGATGCAAAACAGACTCACTTACATAGAAAACATATTTACAGTTACCAGAGTGGAAAGGATGATGAGGGATCCATTAAGAGTTGGGGATTAGGAAATACAAACTACTGTGTATAAAACAGATAAACAGCCAGTAAGATCCTATTGGATAGAACAAGAAACCACAGTCAATGTCTTGTAGTAAATATAATAAAAAGAACCTGACAAAAGAATCTGATATATACCTAAATCACTTTGCTACACAGCAGAACACATAATCAACTACATATATTTGAGCCCATTCATATATTCTGTTTTCTTTTACAACTTCTGAAAACTTTTCATTTCAAGCAATTTGCCTATTTCATGTGAATCTTTAAGTTTATTAGTACACATTAAATGATAATTTCTCCTTGTTAGCTTAATACTCATATAATCTGTATGAATATCCCTCTGGCACTGCTATTTGATATTTTATTTCTCTTGATCAGATTTGCTAGAAGTTTAACAATTGCATTAATTTTTCAAAGAACTAACTTCTATTTTTAATAGTTTCTAGTGTATTTTCTATTTCATGATTTCTGTACCTTTTAAACCGTTGATTCTCTTAAAGAAATTAAGACAAAATATTTAAAAAATATTTTCAATACCTTTTACCATATTTATAGCTTATAATACTTTTCAGTCCTTGTACATTTGAGCATCCTATTAGTATCATTTTCCTTCTACCTAAGAGATATCCCTTTAGGATTTCCTCTTGTATGGTTTCTCAGCTTCTGATAGTGTATTATGTTTTTAATCTGTAAAAGCCCATTTATCTTAATTTTTAAATAATATTTCATTGGCTATTTTAGGACTTCATAGATATCATTCACTTATCTTGTATTTCCTATTGTTTCAGATGAGAACTTAGCTTGTTCTCTTGTGACAATTTGGTTCCCATAGAAGTAGATGACAAGAGGAAATAGATTTTAAGAGACTGTTTGAAAAACAATGGTTACATAAGATAATGGGGGAGAGAGAGCAGACAATACCTGAGGAGAGGCTACTAGGTTTGACATCTGTGGAAGTAGAGAGAAAGAACTGGCTTAAAAAAAAAGGTTATCAGATAATTTCTAAGAAAGTCTTGACCAGACTGATAGGCAGTCTCTGAGCAAAGCTTTCCCATAAGGGAAGACTCAAAACATGCAAAATGAAGATCCTAAAGAAAATAAGACCTTAGAGGAAATAACATTATAGATATGAAAGCATAGTAATGTAGCTAAAGGCTACTATAGGTATCTCACTGCAGTCAGATCTGTTGAGAGGAGATCTGAGCATGTGTTTAAGGGGTGGACAGACCCTAGGCCAGTGCATCTTTATGCTCTGGCTGAATTTAATTAAAGACTGAACAACATTCCCCTCTGTCCTGTACATTTGATCTTATTACAAAGTAAGCCACTAGAATTTAAACATCACACTCTCCTTGTTGTCAACATTTGGCTGCCCAGGAAATTAATAAGATACATAATTGAGTAGGCCACATAGCATATATTTCAGCAAGACACAACATTACAAGATAAATAAAAGGAGAAAACTATATATATATATATATATATATATATATATATATATATATGTGTGTGTGTGTAATAAAGTTTTATTAAAGTATAAAGGAAATAGAGAAAGCTTCTGACATAGGCATCAGAAGGGGGTAGAAAGAGTACCCACTTGTTAGTTTCAGCAATGAGTTTATATATTCTCTAACTAATCCAAAGAAGGTCTGGAGGTTGTAAAGACCTCACCAGACCTACTTCCATAATTTACATTTTAAGATAACAGAATTAGTCAGAAGGTTTAATCCAGAGACTGTCCTCAGGCAGAATACATAATACATTGCTGTTCTATAATCCTTGTAAAGAGAAGGTTTAATCCAGAGACTGCCCTCAGGCAGAATATATTGTTGTTATATAATCCTAAGGAATGTAGAGAAATAAGTTTGTCCTTTCTTCCTCCTTGAGAATTCCAGACCCCTCTCTCCTTGGGGACCCCTAGACTTCTTATCAACCTGCTTAGGAAATGACTCTCTCATTCCCCCTTTTCTTTTAGGAGAATTATGTTGCCTAGGGAAAATGGGCGTCATTTTCATTCCGTAACTGCTTCTGAGCTGAGAAGGGGAGTTGTCCCTAAATTGGGGAGGCAACATATTCTCCTAATCCTCATATTGAAGATATCTGATCCAGGGGCCCCAAGTAGTAGCTGGAGGAAGTTGCAGCAGTAGCAGGAGTTTGAGCAGCCATTTATAACTTAAAAGCTTTCATGCAGCTAGAAACAAATCCAGTTATACAGTTACAGATGTAAGGCAACATAGTCATTAAAACAAGTTAAAATCAAAATTAAAAGTCACATTAAGTCCATAGTTAAAGTGCAACATATTGCACCAGTCCATTTTAGGGTTGGTAGATGTCCTCAGATGAAGAAGAAGCATCGAATGTTATTGTTGTCAAAGGTATTCACAGACTTGGAGAAAGTCCTTTCCTTGAAGTGGAGATGTCCACCACGGGAAGCCTTCCACTGATGAAGAGAATCTTTATAACCTCCTCAGCCTGTTCACTATGACAGAGAAAAGCCTCAATCCATCCAGTAAAAGTATCTACCCAAACTTGTAAGCAAGAATATCCATTAGCTTTTGGCATATGAGTAAAATCAATTTCCCAGTCCTCTCCAGGATACTTCCCACTTCATTGTAATCCAGATTTTGCTTCCAAAATCTGTTCAGCAGTCACCATGGTATTTTTAATGTCACACATTCCTAGAATTTAAATCAAGAGAAGGGAATGTAAAATTTTCCCCATGTCTGAGATAATTAGAGCTTGTAGATTTTGAAGAAAGAACGTAATCTTAAAGACCCATAAGCACACTATCTCAGGATAGGGGTGGGGAACTAGCCTGTGGGTAGGAGGACAGCTGCACACTGCGGTTGTGAATGTCATGTTGCAGGGAGGCTGTATTTTCCTAGGGAGTATAAATTATAAGTATTTCTACTCAGGAGATGATTAGCTGTCCTGATTTTCTTACACCTACAGTTTCTTAGCCTTCCACATTTTCAGTTCTTAGGCTTAGTTTATATTGCCTTTTGTTGTTTTTCTATTTTAAACCAGTATGCTTTTTTTGTTATCTTTCCATAGACTCTAAACAATTTTCTCCAATTCTACCTAATACATCATTCTTGAGTCACTATCTTTACACTTGATTTGACATTAGGTTACACTATCTTTTATTAATGGTGAAATATATATTTGTGATAACTTTAATGTTTTAACTTAAAAACTGTCTTATCATTATTGGGATTCAAAATTCTGGTAAGTGCGCAGTAATATGTCCCTTTTTTTTTTTTTGCTAAATTATGTAAAGCTCTCAGAATCTGAAAAACATATCAATGTAAATTATTTCTATGAATTTTTTCATTGATTGACTAAACCTCAATTTATATTTCTAAGGAAATAAAAGGCATTCTGAGTTATCAAGGAATTTGAACTTTATTGCAAAAATAAAAAGAGGCGTTCAGTTCAGTTCAGTCGCTCAGTCGTGTCTGACTCTTTGCGACCCCATGAATTGCAGCATGCCAGGCCTCCCTGTCCATTGCCAACTCCCGGAGTTCACTCAGATTCATGTCCATTGAGTCCGTGATGCCATCCAGCCATCTCATCCTCGGTCGTCCCCTTCTCCTCCTGCCTCCAATCCCTCCCAGCATCAAAGACTTTTCCAGTGAGTCAACTCTTCGTATAAGGTGGCCACACCACTGGAGTTTCAGTTTTAGCATCATTCCTTCCAAAGAAATCCCAGGGCTGATCTCCTTCAGAATGGACTGGTTGGATCTCCCTGCAGTCCAAGGGATTCTCAAGAGTCTTCTCCAACACCACAGTTCAAAAGCATCAATTCTTTGGTGCTCAGCTTTCTTCACAGTCCAACTCTTTCATCCATACATGACCACAGGAAAAGCCATAGCCTTGACTAGATGGACCTTAGTCGGCAAAGTAATATCTCTGCTTTTCAATATGCTGTCTAGGTTGGTCATAACTTGTCTTCCAAGGAACAAGCGTCTTTTAATTTCATGGCTGCAGTCACCATCTGCAGTGATTTTGGAGCCCAGAAAAATAAAGTCTGACACCGTTTCCACTGTTTCCCCATCTATTTCCCATGAAATGATGGGACTGAATGCCATGATCTTACTTTTCTGAATGTTGAGCTTTAAGCCAACTTTTTCACTCTCCTCTTTCACTTCCATTAGCTAACTTAAAATTTAAAAACCTGACATATTCTACTGCTTTAAAAATAACCAGTTTTACATACCTGATATGACTTGATGTAAGTATATATATCTTTAAATTATATATGTAACGGAAAAAAATCAGTCTTTTTTTCTGCCAAGTATTTTATTTTCCATTTTACTGCCAAAGATTTAAACTTTCTAATGGCCCCATTAAAAACTCCTGTGGTTATGAATAAATAGCATAAGAATTTTTGTCAATATGAATTGGAGTCTTATATTCATCTCACAACTGTGACTTCAAAAAACAAAACAAAACAAAACAAAAACAAAAAACAAACAAGAAAAATTATCCATCTGTCTCTCAACAATGTTTATGGAAATTCTAGAATTCTAGATACCAAAAAGATTTTTTTAACTCAATGAAACATTAGTTTTTACTAGTTAAGGCAATGAGCTCTGTCTATCTAATTATGTCTGTAAGAAGTATTCTCTGAAAAATACAATAGGAGGATTTTTCCTTCAATTTAAAGACATCAGATTTATAAAATACCCTATAAACTGCTAATGCCCATCTAAAAGGAAAGTGGTATTTTTAAGAATAAATACATCCGTTTTAGTTAGGACTCATTCAGCAGTATAAACCACCTGAATTGGTTAAAGAAGAAAGCAAATTAAAATTAATTCATGCATTTATTATAACAAGAATCTCTAAGGGATTAAGTTGTTCGAAGATACACCTCCCAAATCCCTGTGGATGGTGACTGCAATCATTAAACTAAAAGATACTTGCTCTTTGGAAGGAAAGCTATGACAAACCTAGGCAGTATATTAGAAAGCAGAGACATCACTTTGCCGACAAAGATCTGTATAGTCAAAGCTATGGTTTTTCCATTCATCGTGTGTGGATAAGAGCACTGGACCATAAACAAGGCTAAAGCCAAAAATCGATGCTTTCAAATTGTGGTACTGGAGAAGACTCCTGAAAGCCCCTTGGACTGCAAGGAGAAAAACCAGTCAATCCAAAAGGAAATCAGTCCTGCATATTCACTGGAAGGACTGTTGCTGAAGCTGAAGTTCCAGTATTTTGGCCACCTGATGTGAAGAGCCAACTCACTGGAAAAGACCCTGATGCTGAGCAAGATTGAGGGGAGGAGGAGAAGAGATTAGCAGAGGATCAAGTGGTTAGAGAGCATTACCTACTCAGTGGACATGAATTTGAGCAAACCCAGGAGACAGTGAATGACAAGGGAGCCTGGCATGTTACAGTCCATGGAGTCGCAAACAATCAAACATAACTTAGCAAATGAACAACAGCAAGACATACCTAGCTTTAGAACTATTTTCCAGTTTCTTAGTTAGTTCTCCTTGCCTTAACCTGTTCTCATTGTCAGATAAGATCTTTGTCTATATGTGAGTGTGACAGCAATATGACAATAAGCTATCTCAACCCAATGGTCATTCATGTATTCACTTGTGAAAATTAATAGAAGAAAATCTGACTAAAATGGAGTCAAGAGGCCAGAAAGTGATACTCTTGTGGAGGTACCTCTCAACATCAACACAGATCCCAAAAGAGATTGCATTTCTGACAGAAAGTGGCACACCCTCTCTACTATTGCCAGCAGAAGCAAAAATTATTTTCTTCTTGTCCCTCAACAGCTCAGCCAGCAGGAGGAAAAATTATTTCCTCTTTGGCCCTCAACAGCTCAGCCATGAGAGACTCTCATAGCTCTGCCAAAGGAAAGCTGCAGTTGTATCTGACTCCTTGAGTCCCTAAGGACTATAGCTTTCCAGTCTCCTCTGTCCATGGCATTATCCAAGCAAGAACACTGGAATGGGCTGGCATTTCCTCCTCCAGGGAATTTTCCTGACAGAAGGATCTAACCCGTGCCTCTTAGGTCTCTTGCACTGGCAGGTGTGTTCTTTACCACTAGCGCCACCTGGGAAGCACAGTGAAAAGCTACCATACTTCAAGCTCTCAAGTTTCCTCCAATGGATGTTTGGTTTACAGCAGTACCTCCCAAACTCCCCTTTCTCTCTATAAAAGAAAATTTCTCCTTTACCTTACCAGACTGTGGTTTTGCCATAGCTGTATATCCCAAATTGCAATTTGCTGCTCCTGATTAAACCAGTTCTGTTGGAAAAATAGCTGGCTGTTCTATTGTTTTAGGTTAACACACTTAACAAAAATTTAAGTGTCAACCATGTGCCAAGTATTATTCTAGTGATTGAGAATGTGAGTGAACTAACCCTAATCACACCATCACCATTTTCAATTCACTTTGCCTGTGAAATTGAATTTCACTTTAAAGTTAAGTGAAATTTACTTTACTTTTAAATACTTTAAAAGTAAAGCATTCACTTTACTTTTTCAACATAATGCTATTGTAATCTTCCATAGTAGCATTTATGGCCTCATAAAATTCAAGTCTGTAAGACTTTTTCCAGTTGCTGCTCTTTCCCAAGTATTGATTTTGCTTGTCACACAATAGGTGCCTACAAACACTTAGTGTTTTTGTTAAAACAGACCAACCAAGTATTCCAAAGAGCAGAACTGATGTTAGGTATTCTGGATCAGAAATTTTAAAACTGTCAAAAATTCTTTGGTTTACTGCTTACTCCTATTCCTATCTTTGTTTATCACGAAAACTCTCTCCACATGCATCAAACTGCCCTCAAGCAGAGTCAAATCTAAATCATCCTTTAGAGACTGGAATCCTACTGAAAAAATGAGTTTTATCTGTCTGAGCATTAATATTTATTTCATAAAACATCTCACAGATTGACTTCTATGTGGAGGAGAAGTGCAGTTCATAGAAAGAAAGAAATAAAATGGAACCTGTTATGTCCAATATCCCAGGTCAGATAAGAATGTTAAAATAATAGCAGTCTAGTGATTTTCTGTTATTTGCTTCTTTCCAGTAGAAATATTTTAGCTTATTCTCCAAATAACTGTGGTCATTGGCTATCATAAAATCATTGCCCCCAAATACTGTGTCTTTCTTAACTACAGCACTTAAAATATGTAGATGTGGGCTCTCACAAGGCCATCATTAAAGATATTCTACAGTCTTCTGTAATAGAGAAAGAATGCTGTGAGAAGATCCTGGAATTATTATTCAGAGCAAGTAACTTCACATTTTGGGGACACAGCTATTTCCATTTTAAAACTGAGTTCTGACCACAGGAACAATAAAGACATTTCTTGCTTTATACTCATTTATTCTGGATTTAGGGCTTCCCTGGTGCCTCAGGCAGTAAAGAGTCTGCCTGCAATACGGGAGACATTGGTTCGATCCCTGGGTCAGGAAGATCCCCTGAGAAGGAAATGCCAACCGACTCCAGTATTCTTGCTAGAGAATCCCATGGATGGAGTTGCCTGTCAGACTACAGTCCATGAGGTCACAAAGAGTCAGACGTGACTGAGCGACTTTCACATACATACATTCTAATTTAGCTATTCATGGAATTAATAAGCATGGTATATTTTTGAAAATGTAACTTTGTATGAGGACTATTTTTTATTATATACAAAGATATATAGCTGTAAATGGACACATATCAAGTATTAACTAGCATCTATTTGTTTTCCACTGGGCCTCCACAAATAAAACTAAGACTGACCTTGTGAGGTTCTTAACAATCTCAGGGAGTTTAATTAAACTATTGTTCTTTCTTTTTGTTTTTGGACTAAAAATAATATATAAGAACATATTTTAAAAGATTAGCTCTAGATACCTAAGTTATGATACAAGTTATGATCTAGATACAAGTAATGAACATGTAACCAAATATAAGTTAGATGAGAGCTCTCATGTAACTAATACTTTAATGTAACATTTCTTTCTAGTGAAGATTAAACATTATTTTTATTAAAATGATGAATTAAAAGCAAATAAATCCAAATGGGTTTATATTACTGACTATCTGATTGTAAGTGACAAAACTTCATTGATGATCATTTTGACATGCTTCTGAGCAACAAATGCACATAAATATCCAAAATGTGCTGCCTCTTTACCAGCATATTTGTCAAGAGTTACTTAACTGCTTTTATTAAAGATGCCTCCTAGGCAGTGCTTGGACTCAGTGGGTAAAGAATTTGCCTGCAATACAGGAGATGCAGGTACACGCCCCGAGCCAGAAGATCCCCTGGAGGAGGGCATGGAAACCCATTCCAGTGTTTTTCCTGGAATATCCCATGAACAGAGGAGAGTCTGGTGGGCTACACAGTCCATGGGCTTGCAAAGAGTTGGACATGGCTGAAGTGACTGAATGTACACATACAGGCAGTGCTCACCTGGATCATTAAATGATTCAATCAAAACAAGGACATATAAAAAAGCAAGATATATTGTTGTAGTTACTTAATCTGTTACTATTATCCTATCTCCTAAGATTTCTGAGATATGGATCTCCTTTTGCTACTCTTAGCCCTATTACTGGGTTCTCCCTTGCACAGCTTGGACTATTTTCCTGCTAACACTCTGCAGATACTCAGTCTGGACCACTCCCACCATGTTCCAACTCTTGAAGCATAGATATCTTGTTAATTTTCTCATGTTATCTTTTGCCATCTAATGCCTCATGCTTAATTACTTCAGCAGGCTCTTGAAATCTGCTCTGTCTGTTCCATTTTTTTTTTAAATTTTAACTCGGTAAACTTTTAATTTGGAAATCAATGGGAAAATAAATTTTGTTCGCAGGTGAATTCTTTACCACTGCACCACCTCAGAAGCCCATTAAACATATAAAATGTTCCCAATTCATTTGCCTTCTTTTTCTGTAGCACTAAAGACCCTGCTGTTTATTATTAAATGAATAAATAATCATTACATTTTATAAAAACAGAGAACATAAATCCTTAACTTTAGAGTTTCACACTTGTATAGATAAATTAAATGCTGCTGTTTGACCTGCCTCTAGGGAAGCTTAACAAATTGAAATGCTATTAAAATGACAGCAAGTGGTAGTTCAAGAACAATAACAAATCAAAAGGTTTATATGAATATTTATATATAACATATATATTCACTTATTATTAGGTATTATCCTCACTTCAAATTCACCTGCTGCTTCTGAAAAGCAACTATGTTATACTGTGATGAATTAGAATTAGAGATGCAAAAACTACATGCTAATGTCTAAGAAGAAGCAACTGAAAAGTGATTAGCAGTTGTATAATAGCAATTATAATTGTATAAACACAATCTCAAAGGAACACATAGAAGAGGAATTCCACTTTCATCCAGTAAATGGATATAATGTTTAAAAAAATAGGAGAAAAGAATGATGCTTTGATAGTAATGCATATGAAAGTAGACTCTGATGACAGATTACAAAGTTCAAATACTAAAACTAGCACTTCTGGGTCTATGAGCTTGAGAACACATCAGTGTTTTTATGTGGAAAACAGAATTATTACTTATTAGTTATTTCTTACTGGCATGATCTTATTCAATTAGCTAATTAATATAATAATTTATTAGCTAACTACTTAATATAATAAGTATCAATACTTCAAATATTGTTTGTACCACCTTGTTAATAGCACACAGTTTCATTAAAAATATATAAAATATAATTATTTCATATTCAGTTCAGTTCAGTTGCTCAGTCATGTCCGACTCTTTGCAACCCCATGAATCGCAGCATGCCAGGCCTCCATGTCCATCACCAAGTCCTGGAGCCCATCCAAACCCATGTCCATCAAGTTGGTGATGCCATAAAACCATCTCATCCTCCATCGTCCCCTTCTCCTCTTGCCATCAATCTTTCCCAGCATCAGGGTCTTTTCAAATGAGTCAGCTCTTTGCATTAGGTAGCTAAAGTATTGGAGTTTCAGCTTCAACATCCGTCCTTCCAATAAACACCCCGGACTGATCTTTAGGATGGACTAGTTGGATCTACTTGCAGTCCAAAGGACTCTCAAGAATATTCTCCAACACCACAGTTCAAAAGCATCAATTCTTTGCCACTCAGCTTTCTTTATAGTCCAATGCTCACATCCTTACATGACCACTGGAAAAACCATAGCCTTGACTAGATGGACTTTGTTGGCAAAGTAATGTCTCTGCTTTTTAATATGCTATTTAGGTTGGTCATAACTTTCCTTCCAAGGAGTAAGCGTCTTTTAATTTCCTGGCTGCAGTCACCATCTGCAGTGATTCTGGAACCAGAAAAATAAGTCAGCCACTGTTTCCCCATCTATTTGCCATGAAGTGATGGGACCTCATATTAAAAGCTTTATATTTCCAGAGCTTGGTTGTAATATGGGTAACAGTAAATAGTCAGTTATTATCACAAAATATTTTGAGTTTTGTGACTGCCTCTTCTCAATGAGTAAATATCAGGGGAGGAAAAAATGGTGTTTTCAGGCTAAATACAGAAACAGATAATTTAAAATGTTTTCATAAAATATAAACATATAAACATTGTCCATAGTCTCTTATATGACATTTAGAACACTATTTTAAAGCAATGTTTTCCTCATTTCCAAGGCAGAAATCCAAAATTGTTTAAAAATAATCTAACCCTATTAATGGGTTCATCTTATTAATTACCCCTTCAAGATAAGAATGCTTATACACAATTATACATCCATTATCTTGTAAAATTCCTGGAACTTTAGGTTTGCATTCACTTCTACTTTTTCCTCTCATTTTTAATAGTTACTCATTAAATAATATTTCTTAATTTCTTTTTTAAGCATGTATATTGTTAAAAAAAAACCTCAAAGAAAACTGTAATTAGCACCACCAAGAATTGGAATTTTTTGTGTGTGTGTGATTGCATTCTTTTATTTTTTTTCAGTTTTTTGAAATTAATTAATTTTACTTTACAATATTGTATTGGTTTTGTCATACATTGACTTGAATCCACCGAGTGTACATGTGTTCCCCATCCTGAACCCTGCTCCCACCTCCTTCCCCATCCCATCCCTCTGGATCATCCCAGTGCACCAACCCAGAAACCAGAATCAAAAGAATTGGAATTCTTAACATTCACAGAAAAAGTCATATATTCATGCCTGTGTGCATAAATAAATACTTTAACAGACAAAGGGCCAAACCACACATGCTATTTGAAAAAGTTATCTTATAATGTTAAATTTTTGGCAGGATCATAAAATTTCTAATGTGCACGCTGCTATGTGGGTCTGTCAGCAACATTTCAATGATACACTTCTTGCAACATCACTAATGCTTTTTTAATTTTCTAGGAGAAGGTGAATTTTTAAGAATTTCTATCAATAGCTTGTTTTTAACATCGACTTTCATGATCTTTCTCTTTGCTCTTGCATCTCCTCTCTCTTCTGGGTTCCCTATAACTCCCTGGCCATTATGCACCCTAAATAATCTCATCCATATCAATGGTTGCCATTTTAAGATGATAACTCCCAGAATGATTCTCTGATTCAGGGGTGTGTGGAAGGAGATATTAAGTGTGCATCTAAATGGATAAAAGAAGACAAAGCTGGAATCAAGATTGCCAGGAGAAATATCAATAACCTTAGATATGCAGATGACACCACCCTTATGGCAAAAAGTGAATAAGAACTAAAGAGCCTCTTGATAAAAGTGAAAGAGGAGAGTGGAAAAAGTTGGCTTAAAGCTCAACATTAAAAAAACTAAGATCAAGGCATCCAGTCCCATCACTTCATGGAAATAGATGGGAAAACAGTGGCTGACTTTTATATTTCTGGGCTCTAAAATCACTGCAGATGGTGATCGAAGCCATGAAATTAAAAGACACTCCTTGGGGAGGAAAGTTATGACCAACCTAGACAGCATATTAAAAAGCAGAGACATTACTTTGTCAACAAAGGTATGTACAGTCATGGCTATGGTTTTTCCACTAGCGATGTATGGATGTGAGTGTTGGACTATAAAGAAAGCTGAGCGCTAAAGAATTGGTGCTTTTGAACTGTGGTGTTGGAGAAGACTTTTTAGAGTCTCTTGGACTGCAAGGAGATCCAACTAGTCTATCCTAAAGGAAATCAGTCCTGCATAATCACTTGAAGGACTGATGTTGAAGTTGAAACTCCAATACTTTGGCCACCTGATGTGAAGAGCTGACTCATTTGAAAAGACCCAGATGTTGGGAAAGATTGAAGGCAGGAGGAGAATGGGATGACAGAGCATGAGATGGTTGGATGGCATCACTGAATCAATGGGCATGAGTTTGGGTGAACTCTGGGAGTTGGTGATGGACAGGGAGGCCTGGTGTGCTGTGGTTCATGGGGTTGCAAAGAGTTGGACACGAGTGAGTGACTAAACTGAACTGAAATGTATAAAAGACCAAGTAACTGAGACTCAACCTAACAAAAAGCATATTTAACATTTAACTCAAAAAAATGCTTTCCTAGGAGTATTAGGCCACACTTCTGTGTGTCATTGCCAACTCAGTTCACCCTCATCTCTCTCCATGATGTTTGGATTAGATTCGACTTCATAAAACAATGTCTACTTATTCCCTCTTGTCACTACTTCCTTCAGTACAGGTCAGCAACTTTTCTCACCTAGATCACCACAAAATTCACCCAACAGATCTATTTACTACTCGTCTTTTCACGTCTACATCCACTAGAGGTACCACCACTATTTCCTCAGAAGCAAACTAAATTGTATCACTGTTCTGCTTAAAATCTTTCAAGAACACAAGTAAGTGTCCTTGCACACTTGCAACAACCCTTCTGTCTTCATTTCTTTCCTTCCCCAATTTCACCCATTATGCTTCCAGTGATACCTGTCCTCTAACTGTCCTTGATTCTATTCAACTACCTCAAAGGACTTGACATAAGATGCTCATTTAACATCAAATATTGTTCCCTTCCTGTTCACCAGTGACTTCAAAAATTGCTCAAGCTTCATCTGCAACTTTCCCAGACCTTAACAATAACATTTATTTTTTTGTTTTGTAACCTCCTTATGATTTTATGCATATCTTAGATATGTATACCATCAATACCTATCTATAGGCATCTCAACATATTTAGATTGATTCCATTTCTACCCTTTTAAATTCCATAATTTGCATCTCTGTTGGGTTCTACTTGAAACCAAATATTTTATTTCCATTTGTATATCCACAGTACCTCAGTTCAGTTCAGTTGCTCAATTGGATCCAACTCTGCAACCTACTGGACTGCAGCACGCCAAGCTTCCCTGTCCATCACCAACTCTTGGAGCTTGCTCAAACTCATTCCATTGAGTCAGTGATGCACTTCAACCATCTCATCCTCTTTTGTCCACTTGTTCTCCTGCCTTCAATCTTTCACAGCATAAGGGTCTTTTCAAATGAGTCAGTTCTTTGAATCAGGTGGCCATAGTATTGGAGTTTCAGATTCAGCATCAGTCCCTCCAATGCATGTTCAGGACTGATGTCCTTTAGGATGGAATGGTTGGATCTCCTTGCAGTCCAAGGGACTCTCAACAGTCTTCTCCAACATAACAGTTAAAAGGCATCAATTCATCAGGGCTCAGCTTTTGTTATAGTCCAAATCTCCCATCGATACTTGACTACTGGAAAAACCATAGCTTTGACTAGATGGACCTTTGTTGGGAAAGTAAAGTCTCTGTTAATATACTATCTAGATTGGTCATAGCTTTTCTTCCAAGGAGCAAGCATTTTTAAATTTCATGCCTGCAACCACCATCTACGGTGATTTTGGAGCCCCCCCAAAAAAAAAAAAGAGTCTCTCATGTTTCCATTGTCTCCCAATTTATTTGTCATGAAGTGATGGGACCAGATGCCATAATCTTACTGTTTTGAATATTGAGCTTTAAGCCAGCTTTTTACTTTCCTCTTTGCTTTCATCAAGAGGCTCTTAGCTCTTCTTAGCTTTCTGCCATAAGGATGGTGTCATCTGCATATCTGAGGTTACTGATATTTCTCCCAGCAATCTTGATTCCAGCTTGTGCCCCATCCAGCCCAGTATTTCTCATAATGTACTCTGCATATAAGTTAAAAAGCAGGGTGACTATATACAACTTTGACAGACTCCTTTCCCAACTTGGAACCAGTCTGTTGTTCCATGTCCAGGTTTAACTGTTGCTGCTTGACCCTCATACAGATTTCTCAAGAGGCAGGTCAGGTGGTCTAGTATTCCTGTCTCTTTCAGAATTTTCCACAGTTTGTTGCAATCCACACAGTCAAAGATTGTGATGTAGTGAATAAAGCAGAAGTATATGTTTTTCTGGAACTCTCTTGCTTTTTCTATGATCCAATGGATGTCAGCAATTTGATCTCTTGTTCCTCTGCCTTTTCTAAATCCAACTTGAATATTTGGAAGTTTACGGTTAATGTATTGCTGAAGCCTGGCTTGGAGAATTTTGAGGACTACTTTACTAGCGTGTGAGATGAGTGCAATTGTGTGGCAGTTTGAACATTCTTTGGCATTGCCTTTCTTTGGGATTGGAATGAAAACTGACCTCTTCCAGTTCTATGGCCAGTGCTGAGTTTTCCAAGTTTGCTGGCATACTGAGTGCAACACTTTCATAGCATCATCTTTTAGGATTTGAAATAGCTCAACTGGAATTCCATCACCTCCACTAGCTTTGTTCATAGTGATGCTTCCTAGGCCCACTTAACTTTGCCTTCTAGGATGTCTGGCTATAGGCAAGTGATCACACCATCATGATTATCTGGGTCATGAAGATGTTTCTTATATAGTTCTTCTGTGTATTTTTGCCACCTATTCTTAATATCATCTGCATCTGTTAGGTCAATACCATTCCTGTCCATTACTGAGCCCATCTTTGCATGAAATATTCCCTTGTTATCTCTAATTTTCTCTAAGAGATCTCTAGTTTTCCCCCATTCTATTATTTTCCTCTATTTCTTTGCATTGATCACTGGAGGAATATGCTACAATATGCTACTGGAAAAGAGTAGAGAAATAACTCCAGAAAAAGAGAGGAGATGGAGCCAAAGCAAAACAACACCCAATTGTGGATGAGACAGTTGATGGAACTAAAGTCTAATGTTTCAAAGAACAATATTGCCTAAGAACATGGAATGTTAGGTCCATGAATCAAGGTAAATTGGAAGTGGTCCAAACAGGATATGGCAGAATGATCTCTGTTTGTTCCCAAGGCAAACCATTCAATATCACAGTAAACCAAGTCTATGCCTCAATCAGCAATGCTGAAGAAGCTGAATGGTTCTGTGAAGACCTATAAGACATTCTAGACCTAACACCCCAAAAAGATGTCCTTTTCATTATAGGGCACTGGCCAAAGTAGGAAGTCAAGAGATACCTGGAGTAACAGGCAAATTTGGCATTGGAGTACAAAATGAAGCAGGTCAAAGGCTAACAGAGTTTTGCCAAAGTTAAAACTGGTCATAGCAAACATCCTCTTCCAACAACACAAGAGAAGACTCTATACATGGACATCTCCAGATGGTCAACACTGAAATCAGATTAATTATATTCTTTGCAGCCAAAGATGGAGAAGCTCTATATAGTCAGAAAAATAAGAGTGGCAGCTGTCTGTTGTTCAGATCATGAATTCCTTATTGCAAAATTCAGACTTAACTTGAAGAAAGTAGGGAAAATCACTACACCATCCAGACCTAAATCAAATCCCTTATGATTATACAGTGGAAGTGAGAAATTCATTCAAGGGATTAGATCTGATAGAGTACCTGAAAAACTATGGACAGAGGTTCATGACACTGTACAACGAGGCAGTAATCAAGACCAACCCCAAGATAAATAATTGCAAAAAGGCAAAATGATTGTCTGAGGAAGTCTTACAAATAGTTGAGAAAAAGAGAGAAGTGAAATGCAAAGGAGCAAAAGGAAGATATACCCATTTGAATTCTGAGTTCCAAAGAATAGCAAGGGGAGATAAGAAAGCCTTCCTCAGTGATCCATCCATAGTGCCTGTCTTGTAATAAAATTGTTAATGATGATTAACATTTACTGAGTGGTAATTCTCTGCATTTATTAAAAACACATTTTTACACCATAACTGAGTGTTTTTAAGATGAAGGGCTTCCCAGGTTGTGCTTGTGGTAAAGAAACTGTCCGCCAATGCAGGCAATGTAAGAGATGCAGGTTTGATCCCTGGGTCAAGAAGATCCCCTGGAGAAAGCTATAGCAAACCACTCAAGTAGTCTTGCCTGGAGAATCCCATGGACAGAGGAGCCCAGCAGGCTACATTCCATGGGGTTGCACAGAGTTGGACATGACTGAAGTGACTTAGCTTCATAATTTAGAAGTCTACCCCCTATAAAGAATTTAACTTGCCCAAGTTTAAATAGCTAGAAAATGGCAAACATGGGATTTGAAACCTAGCATTCTGGTTCTAAATCCTGAATAACACTCAGTATAGAGTTGTGTAACACACAATTGAGCAAATGAATGAATAACCAAAGTTTTACACAAATGCTTAATTTTTTTTTTTTTTTTGTCTCAACCAGGGTTTTTTGTTGAGTCCAGACTTGTTCTCTCTTATGTGAGTCCTTAACATGGTGATGGTGGCACAGTGGTAAAGAATGCATCTGCAATGAAGGAGATGCAAGAGCCATGAGTTTGATCTCTGGGTCAGGAAGAGTTCTTAAAGGAGGAAAATGGCAAGCTACTCCAGTAGTCTTGCCTGGGACATCCCATGGACAGAGGAACCTGGTGGGCTATAGTCCATGGGGTTGCAAAGATTCAGACATGGCTGAGCATGCAAACATATTATTTATGTCTTTAATAAAGATGGTTTTTATATTAATTGAATCAGAGATATATACCTAAAGTCAGAGTACTTTTACTCAACTATCAACCTAAGGCACAAAACAGAATTCTGTGAGAGTAGAAAGACAACCGGAGAAGGCAATGGTAACCTACTCCAGTACTCTTGCCTGGAAAATCCCATGGGCGGAGAAGCCTGGTAGTCTGCAGTCCATGGGGGTCTTAAAGAGTTGGACACGACTAAGCGACTTCACTTTCACTTTTCATTTTGATGCATTGGAGAAGGAAATGGCAACCCACTCTAGTGTTCTTGCCTGGAGAATCCCAGGGACGGGGGAGCCTAGTGGGCTGCCATCTACGGGGTCGCACAGAGTTAGACACGACTAAAGTGACTTAGCAGCAGCAGCAGCAGAAAGACGAGGGCCTTACGGAGCATAAGCCTTATCTCCCTCTTGTGAGCATATTCTATATTTTAAACAATCATATAGTTGGGTTCCTCAGGGAAAGAATTTGTTCCTATTATTTACACCCCAAATTATTATATTTTTATGCAAATTTCTAATATCAAGCTTAAAAACTTAAAAAAAAATTAGATAAAACAAAGCAGTGATAAAAATGTAATGGACAATAGTTTGGAGGAATCATCATTTCTGCCAATATACTTGAATGCATTTTTCCCAGGAGTAAGTCCAGTACATGTTCTCCAATGTTACAGCAAGCTCAGAGTGAATAATCACATTTTCACACTAAAGATGAAATATGGGAAACAAAGGATAAAAATCTGTGTAACTGAAACTTATCAATCTTCTCCAAAATCTAGTCACCACAATTTCTAAAACAACATAAACAATACCATGGACTATTGTGATGATAGTGTTGTATTGATGTAAACATTAGAAAACCGCCAGCGCTCTCTCTCTTCAGGTGAAATGTTATCATGCCATCATGATGTCTTTGATTGCCGTCTGCAGCTGAAAGAAATGTTTCCTCTAGAAGAAAAGTCTGTTATGCCCTAAGGTAGATGACATCCTCTCAGACCAAAAAAAAAAAAAAAGGTAGAAAGAAGAGTATGAAAAATAATAGCTTAGACTTTAAGTGTCAATGGCCTGAATAAGAATGTCATACTAAATCACCCTCGGCTTCCTGGTGGCTCAGATGGTAAAGAATCTGCCTGTAATGCAGGAGTCTGGGATTCTATCCCTAGTTGGGGAAGATCCCCTGGAGAAGGGAATGGCAACTTACCCCAGTATTCTTGTGGAAAAGGAGCCTGGTAGGCTAAAGTCCATGGAGTTGCCAAAAGTCAGACATGATTGAGCAACTAATACTTTCACCTTCTTTCACTGAATCGCCCTGACCCAAAGAGGAAAGCAATCATCCTACAAGACAGATGATAACATAAGTATTAGAACTGGTAACATAATCCTGAAAAATTGGTAATTACCAGTGCCAGCTGTACTATTTAGAAAATCAAAATATGTAGACATTAAAGAAAAAATATTAAGCTAGCTGGGGAAAAAATCTGTGTCCATATGTCCCAAGAGTACATTTATTTTTGTAGGCATCTACATGTTCAGTCACCAACATGCAATCAAGAAATAAATTTGGCTATGTAGGAGGCTGTGTGGGCAATAGAGAATAATAAGATAACTAGAAAAAATCATTTACAATATTATTAAAACAGAGGAGGATAATCTAATGATAAGGATTCTTTTCAATTTACATTTTCCCTAAAAATATATACAGTGGTCTACTTTAGAACTAAAAGTCAGCCTGTGCAGATTTACATAAGAAATTTACTCATGAGAATATGAGACTTATTTTACCTTAGAATTCTACTTATCATACTTGTAACAGAAATGTAATCTTGTATCAGGTAAGATATTCAGCAGAGTTAGGCAAAACTTAATATAAATATCTCCCCTATTTCTTAATACCCCTCTTTTAACTATACTGAAATCCTATATATAAACATTGAGTTATGTTTGATTATCAGCTCTAGTCCAACACAGTTAACCTAGTTTCATAGTTTCTTTCATGGAATCTGAAATTAATAGCCATTATTATTGTGATAATGATTATTTCTCAATTGATATTTCTAATTCATTAAGCCTGTCTCTTATAGATAATAAAATATTATTTTATTAAGGAAATTTAAAATAAACAGTGAATGACTGAAAGATTATTGCCATAAGTGACTTTTTGATGTAGGTGAACTTCATTTGAGGTAGAAATTCTAAAAAGTACATCTAAGTAAAAGTTTATGAATATTTAATTAGTAAAATACATGGTGCAGTGATTTTGAATCATAGTGTTATTTAAATTTCCTTTCCACAATGTTATTTTGTTTTATCCTCAGCCTGTTGCTATTCCACTATTACCAGAAACAACAATACATAAAACAAAATGTCAAAATAAAAGATAAATTCTAAGTTGTAAAATAAGATATCCACAAGGACTTTGAAGATATGGTTTTAAAAAGGGGGGAAGCAGATTTGAAAACACATGGCCTGTCTAAGCAGTGGAAATTATTGCCAAATGGAAACATGGTTGTTGTGTTGCAAATGTTCCAATTTTTCAAGAAAGGCTGATATTTAGACTCTTATGAGAAATATGCTAATATTAAACATTGACAACTAAGTCATAAGAAATCAATGTGAGACAAACAGAAAGCTTCAACGATCCCAAATTCTACAATGGCTACCATACTGAAGTAGAAAATGTACAGATTGGTATAATTTACTACTCACTCTTTTGTACATTGGGCAAACTCTCTCTAGGTCTGTAGGTTTTCTTGATGGTAAAATGAAAGGATTATGCTAAACCAAAATGTTTCCTTCCAAACCTTTAATTCTTTGAAATTTATTTTATATATGCTTTTAGTGTGCCTTTTGTTTGATCATAGGCTATGTGAATATTGAGTCTATTACATCTGGATTATATAAACACTGTGTAATTATATATTCATTACTTAATTTGATATTATATAAAAGCACTGTTCTAAGCACTGAGAATATGGTTGGGAACAAGCCCTATCATATTCATCCATGGAATTTACATCTGAGTGAATGTATGAAAACAGATTTAAAAAATAGACAAGTATAATGCATAGGGAGTTTGTTGGATGAAGACAACAAGGTAAAAATCAGGATGAAAGGAGAATGGAGAGTGATGAGGAAATTGGTTGACATTTTAAATTTGAGAGGCAAAGGTAGCTGCAGTAAGAATATAATGTTCAAATAAAGGCTTAAAAGAGAGATAACAAACCATGCACCTATCTGGAAGTAGGTTGTTCTGGAAAGGGAAAATAAAAAATACTAACACTCTGAAACAGGAAGCTGATAGAGGATTGTGATACAGCAGCATGGACAGGAAACATCAAGTATTTTGTGGAAGAGGGAAAGTTAAAAGGTATAGTGGGGAAGGGGTTCTGTTTAAAGTGTTGGGAGACAAAAATCAAGATTTTACCTTTTATACTAAGTGAGATGAAAAGTGCTGGAGGGGATTTGTGAGCTAATAAAACTGATTTGTGATTTAAAAATACTTGGAAAAGATAATTGATTTTTTTTCACAAAATTGTAAAATTACCTGATTCTCCCTTCACTTCTATCAGTTTTTCCTTTTTATATTTTTAAATTGTTTATATATTAATTGACACTTAGACATATGACATGTCCTTCTTCATCTCTGTTATCACTTGTTTTGCAGCCTACAGCTCTCCTATGTTTATTGTTTGCATAGTACATTTCTTAAAGTACATTAAGCATTCCTTTTAGACAGCATATGTTTCAGTCTTGATTTATTGTTATATAATTTTGAAATATAATCCATCTCATTTAATGTAATTAGCAAGAGGATGGTTTTTATGTGTCTCTCACCTTACTATTTTTCAGAAACATATTTTTCTACTTGGGGTCATATACTCCCCAACATCATTGTTATTTCACCTTCAGCAACTTACTTTTTAAAAAATTTTAAAAAAGAAACAGAAAACTAATGTTTAATTTAAATAATGTTTAATTTCTTTTGCTTTCCCTTGTAGTCTGGAGATCTGAAATTTCATGTCCTCTTTTTCCTTTCATTCTACAGTTATTTCTTTGATACTTCTTTGTGTTCAAGTCTTCTGTAGACAAATCCTCTTCCTTTCTTCAATATGAAATATTACACTTTCACTCTTGAAAGAGATTTTTACTAGACAAATAATTCTAAGTTGAAAATGTCTTTAAAAATTTTTGCCTCATACATGATTATATTTCACTATATTCTTGCCTTTTTTCTGCTAAGTCATCTATCAATCCTATTGGCTTTTCTTTGTATGTAATCAAAGCTTTTTTTTTCCTTTGGTTGTTTTTAAAACTATAATTTTTATACTCAGTATGTCAGGGAGTGTGTAATTTCCTCGGTTCCATCTCATCGTGACAAAATTTTGAAGAAATAGACCAGCATTACAGGCCTCTGATGGAGCAGTATTAAAGCTCTTGCATGGACCAGTGTCACAGCTCTGTGTAACAGCTCAGTTTTGTTTGGAAAATAAAGGAATATACATCCTCAAGGTATGAGGGCACGATGACCCAAAAGACACAAAGAGAAGAGTGACCTCTGGCCCAATTTTGGCTCCTCTTTTATGTTTTTTTCTCCACCCCTGGACCTGCCCTATGTAAACTGGGCTAGCCAGGAGTGCTGTTTGTTTTACCTCAGGTCCTCACGCTGATCCTCAGACCTTCCTTTGTTCTATTTTGGCGGGCTTTTCCCTTCTTTGTCTTTTAGCCACTGCCAATGCAGGAAGAGCTGGGAGGAACTACCCCTGTCTCCAAGGTCAGTGGCAGCTGGGAGGACACCCTGCATCTGAGGTCAGGGGTGGCGGCTGAGAGGAGCTACCCTGCATCCAAGGTCAGGGGCGGCCAGGAGAAGCCACTTCATGCCCGAGGCCAGGGGCAGTGGCCCTGAGGAGCCACCCCCCGCTGGAGGCCAGGGGCAGCACACGAAGCCAGGGGTGGCGGCAGGGAGGAACAACCCAAGGAGCCATGGCTGCTGGGGTGCAGGAGGGCCTAGAGGAGCTATCCCACGTTGAAGGTCAGGAAGGGCAGTGGTAAGGAGTTATCCCTCATCCAAGGTAAGATGCAGCAGTTGTGCTTTGCTGGAGAAGCTGTGGAGAGATACCCCACGCCCAAGGTAAGAGAAACCCAAGTAAGATGGTAGGTGTTGCAAGAGGGCATCAGAGGGCAGACACACTGAAACCATACTCACAGAAAACTAGTCAATCTAATCACACTAGGACCACAGCCTTGTCTAACTCAATGAAACTAAGCCATGCCCACAGGGCAACCCAAGATGGGAGGGTCATGGTGGAGAGGTCTGACAGAATGTGGTCCACTGGAAAAGGGTATGGCAAACCACTTCAGTATTCTTGCCTTGAGAACCCCATGAACAGTATGAAAAGGCAAAATGATAGGATACTGAAAGAAGAACTCCCCAGGTCATTAGGCACCTGGGGATCAGTGGAGGAATAACTCTAGAAAGAATGAAGGGATGAAGCCAATGCAAAAACAATACTCAGCTGTGGATGTGACTGGTGAAAGAAGCAAGGTCTGATGCTGTAAAGAGCAATATTGCAGAGGAACCTAAAATGTCAGGTCCATGAATCAAGGCAAATTGGAAGTGGTCAAACAGGAGATGGCAAGAGTGAACGTCGACATTCTAGGAATCAGCAAACTAAAATGGACTGGAATGGGTGAATTTAACTCAGATGACCATTATATCTACTACTGCTGGCAGGAATCCCTCAGAAGAAATGGAGTAGCCATTATGGTCAACAAGGGTCCTAAATGCAGTACTTGGATGCAATCTCAAAAACGACAGAATGATCTCTGTTCATTTCCAAGGCAAACCATTCAATATCATGTTAATCCAAGTCTATGCCCCAACCAGTAATGCTGAAGAAGCTGAAGTTGAATGGTTCTATGAAGACCTACAAGACCTTTTAGAACTAACACCCAAAAAGATGTCCTTTTCATTCTAAGGGACTGGAATGCAAAAGTAGGAAGTCAAGAAACACCTGGAATAACAGGCAAATTTGGCCTTGGAATGTGGAATGAAGCAGGGCAAAGACTAATAGAGTTTTGTCAAGAGAATGTGCTGGTCATAGCAAACAACCTCTTCCAACAACACAAGAGCAGACTCTACACATGGACATCACCAAATGGTCAACACCTGTCCCTAGTTAGAGTCTAATCCCAATTGGTAGAATTTTTGAGGGCCTCTTTAAACTTTCCAATAAGGCAATGGGTTTCTTGTTGGGCTCCTGAGTTAATGCTAGGATCTGGCAATAACTGATTACTTCTTGCTGGGCTGCTTTCAATCCTGTTTTCACACAGATCAGAAAATGATCCCTTTTCCAGATGTGTTCAGGATCAATATAATTCCAATTATGATCTGAGGAGGGGACTGCAGTTTCCCCTAGGGTATTTATTGCTTGACATATGAAGCCCCATAACATACTTTCGGCCTTCCTTTAAGATGCTAGCATGCTCAGGGTCAGATAAAAGTTGACTAAATATGACCATGATGTCCTTCCATGTCATGTCAAAGGCCAAGATTAAACCACTGCAGATGGTGATTGCAGCCATGAAATTAAAAGATGCTTATCCTTGGAAGAAAAGTTATGACCCATCTAGATAGCATATTCAAAAGCAGAGACATTACTTTGCCGAAAAAGGTCCCTCTAGTCAAGGCTATAGTTTTTCCTGTGGTCATGTATGGATGTGAGAGCTGGACTGTAAAGGAGGCTGAGCAATGAAGAAAGATGCTTTTGAAGTGTGGTGTTGGTGAAGACTCTTGAGAGTCCCTTTAACTGCAAGGAGATCCATCCAGTCCATTCTGAAGGAGATCAGCCCTGGGATTT
Organism: Nanger dama; assembly: GCA_917880005.1. Classification (NCBI taxonomy): domain Eukaryota; kingdom Metazoa; phylum Chordata; class Mammalia; order Artiodactyla; family Bovidae; genus Nanger; species Nanger dama. Next base: position 14,508,223 of record CAKJTW010000037.1, read on the forward strand.
CTTTGGAAGGAATGATGCTAAAGCTGAAACTCCAGTACTTTGGCCACCTGATGCAAACAGTTGACTCACTGGAAAAGACTGATGCTGAGAGGGATTAGGGGTAAGAGGAGAAGGGGACGACCGAGGATGAGATGGCTGGATGGTATCACTGACTCGATGGATGTGATTCTGAGCGAACTCTAGGAGTTGGTGATGAATAGGGAGGCCTGGCGTGCTGCAATTCATGGGGTTGCAAAGAGTCAGACATGACTGAGCGACTGAACTGAACTGAATGTATTGAAATGTATCTTTATATTTGCATGGATCATCTGTATAGCTTCCCAGGTTTTGTTTGATCTGTCTTAGTTCTAAGAGGGAGAAGGGCTTACAGACCTGGGTTGGTCTGAATTCTCTCCAGTTTCAACTAAGGGACATACTCCAGTTGACTTTTGTGGAGGGGGTGTTCCCAGATATGGGGGCACAATTGGATACAAGGAAGGGGCACGAGGCAGTTTGGGAGCTATGGGAGGTGAGTCTTCATGGGGGCTCCTTCTCTTGGTAGTCTGTGCCTAACACCATTTGCCTAGTAGGCTCACTTTTAGGGCATACAACAATCCCATACTTAAGATAGAATTCCTTCATACCTCTTAGTTGAAAGAAAAATTTGGACATAGGGGATCTCTGTTCATTTTCCTTGTCTTTTGCAAAATTATTCTAGCTGTAGGATGGTATTTTAATTTCAATTCCCATCCTCAGTCCACTGTTCCTTGTCCCCCAGAGGATACCATGGCCACACAGTGGCACAAAAGAATTTTAAGTGACTTCTTAGAGTTAGAGGATAGAACAGCTTCCAGTTACCAAGCATACATCCAAGGGCATCTGTTGGGAAGTGGATTGGTTATTTCCCATCTGAAAGACAGTGATGACATGGAGAGAAAGAAAAAAAGGAAAAACTAATAGGGCTCCTTCAATTTCCATGGATGGACTTCCTTTGGGGTGAGTTTTTTTGAAGCTTATCCTACCCAGTACTGTTGCAACCTGAGAGCCAGGCACCCCCAGGTCTGGGTTCAGATCACCAGGCAGGCTGAAGTGTGACAGCCTCCTGGAAATCAAATCTCTGGGAATTGGGTCTCTAGGCAGGTTGACCTCCTGGGACCCCTGGACCGGAGTTGGGCATCCCCAAGGTCTCCAGCATGACCAGTGCTGGGTAGGATTTAGGGGTTGTAATTTTAACTTATTGCCTATTTGTTCACTGCAAACAGGGAATAGATATTATGGTGCAAAGCAATCCAGGTCTGTGCCCTGAGACTGGGAACCTGGTGAAACAACCATAAGGCTTATCCTCTTATAACTCTAAGGGAATGTAAGCCACTGATTTCCTCCACTAGTCCTCCATAGTACTTTCCTCCACTAGTCCTTCATCAAGAGCAGGTTAGAGTGTCTCCAATGGTAAACATTTCATTGTCATAGACCCATTTTAGGTAACAACAGAAGTAATGACAAAGAAGTGGGTTATCTGATCCTGTTAGGGGACATTAAGAATATTTTAAAAATAAACAGGGCAACATTGCCCAAAAGAGAGAAGGGTCCTGGTTGTAGGAGTTAGTAAGTGGCTTAAGAACAAATTGATAAGAGGCAACAGACCTAATGTTCCATAAAAGTGGAGTGGAGATTTGATCTGGGGAGTATATTTGTAACTTTAGGAGGAGGGTGGTCAGGGTTTGAGACCAAATGGCCTGCAGGGCTAATTTCCCAAAGTGGCAAACATTATTCATGGAAGCCCCATTGCCTTTAAAGGGATGCCAGCAGATGACATCTAGCAGGCATTGTGTGCCTGTAACCTACCCTAGTGGGTCCATTGAGAGATGCTGTTGTTGCACATGTTGTAGTAAGCATGGAAGATGAAGGCCTGAATATCTAGAGGGATTGGATATTATACAGCATTTCCCTCCCAAGAGTCAGCTATTTTCTGGTGTTCCCTCCAGAAGATTGTAGAGGTAACATTGTGGGCCTGGATGTAGCTCAGGAAAAGAACAACAAAACAGGAGGGAAATGGGCAGGGCACAACTTTTGAAAGGATGTTATAGCACAAGGGCATAACATAAACTGATTAAAATCAAATGGGTCCAAGATAACAAGTCAAATTCAACTAAGACTTTATCCCCAATCTGTAAGCTAAATGACACACCCAGAGGTGGCAGGATAGTTCCAAGTCACTGTCAAAAGACAGAGGAGTGGGTGGTTCCCCATTTGTTGGGATGATCCTCCCACACATTAGCATATGAAATCACTACCTCCAAAAAATTAGCCACACCACATTCCATTGCCACAGCACTTGCCCTCTGTGATGGCCCACACTCTGTGTGGAGTGCACTCTTCTCTTTATCAGAACAAATCCACCTCTTATCTATCACTGTCTCTCTAACTGAATATTTTTCAATGAGACATCAGAGCCTGAGCTTCATTAGGTTCTGAAGCCAGTCATCATGGGTTTTGCCAAGGCTCAGGTCCATGGAGAGAAGAGCTGAAGGACTGGAGGAAAAAGCAGTGGAAAAAACATACCCAGGAATCCCCTTCATAATCTGCTGGAAAATCAGCTAAATACCTGATCTGAGCTCACAGTTTTCATTGACCTGATCCTTGGCACAAAGAAGATTAAGGACAGAAGAACCCCTACCAGCTTGCATAACAACTACTGGGGCCCAGCAATTAGTGGAGCCTTTGGGACACACTGAGGAGTAGCCTTCACCATAGTCCCTCAATTACACCCACAGCCACTCGCCTGTTCATGGGGGGTTCGAAAACACAAGAGATTGTAAAGAAATTAAGATTTTGTTAGGAAAAGGAGTATGCCAAGGCTGTATATTGTCACCCTGCTTATTTAACTTATATGTAGAGTACATCATGAGAAACGCTGGGCTGGAAGAAGTACAAGCTGAAATAAAGATTGCCAGGAGAAATATCAATAACCTCAGATATGCAGATGGCACCACCCTTATGGGCAGAAAGGGAAGAGGAAATAAAGCCTCTTGATGAAAGTGAAAGAGGAGAGTGAAAAAAGTTGGCTTAAAGCTCAACATTCAGAAAACAAAATCATGGCATCTGGTCCCATCATATCATGGGAAATAGATGGGGAAATAGTGGAAACAGTGTCAGACTTTATATTTTGGGGGCTCCAAAATCACTGTGGATGGGGATTGCAGCCAGAAAATTAAAAGACTGATTGGAAGGAAAGTTATGACCAACCTAGATAGCATATTAAAAAGCAGAGACATTACTTTGCCAACAAAGGTCCATCTAGTCAAGGCTATGGTTTTTCCAGTGGTCACGTATGGATGTGAGAGTTGGACTGTGAAGAAAGCTGAGCACAGAAGAATTGGTGCTTTTGAACTGTGGTGTTGGAGAAGACTCTTGAGAGTCCCTTGACTACAAGGAGATCCAACCAACCCCTTCTAAAGGAGATCAGTCCTAAGTGTTCTTTGGAAGGACTGATGTTAAAGCTGAAACTTCAAAACTTTGGCCACCTCATGCGAAGAGTTGACTCATTGGAAAAGATTCTGATGCTGGGAGGATTGGTGGCAGGAGGAGAAGGGGATGACAGTGGATGAGATGGCTGGATGGCATCACTGACTCGATGGACATGAGTCTGAGTGAACTCTGGGTGTTGGTGATGGACAGGGATGCCTGGTGTGCTGTGATTATTGGGGTCGCAAAGAGCTGGACATGACTGAGCAACGGAACTGAACTTGACTGAGGCATATGCCCTTCCAGCCATAGGAGCAAGGACCTTCTACCTTATCCGGACGTCTTCTGAAATCTGAGACAGCAGTGTGAGCTTTCTGCTGAGTTCATTTTTGCTGTCCTGGTTTCCAGCACGTGGGGCTTCTCGTCACTTCCCCTGTGCTGAATTTTCATTGAGTTCAGATTCTACTGTGGGAGCTTTCGCTGAGTGGGGCTCCTGCTGTGCTTGTTGGCTTCCTCCTTGCGGGGACAGCATGGAGGTTGTTTTAGCCAGGTTAAATCTGAGAAATGGCACCACAGATGTCAGGGAGAGCATAATTTCCTTGGTTCTGTCTCATCACAACAAAAATTTGAAGCAATGGACCAATGTTACACCTCCTGGGACAGACCAGTGTCACAGCTCTCAGATGGACCAGTGTTACAGCTCAATGTTACAGCTCAGTTTTGTTTGGACAATAAAGGAAAATATATCCTCAAGGCATGAGGGCATGACGACCCAAAAGTCGTGAATAGAAGAGAGAGAGGGAGAGTGAAAGAGTAAGAGAGAGGGAGGGAGAGAGAGAGAGAGACCCCTGGCCCTTTGGCTCCTCTTTCTATGTGTTGTTTTGTTTTTTTTCCTCCTCCCTCTGGGCCAGCCATATGTAAACTGGGCTAGCCAGGAGTGCTGTTCATTCCACCTGAGGTCCTCACCCTGGTTCTTGGACCTCCCTTGTTCTATTTTCATGGGCTTTTCCCTTCTTATCTTTTAGCCACAATCATTCTGGACTCCTTTTTCCTATTCTAACTACCTAACAAGACCATGTGGACTATATAGCCTGCCAGATTCCTCTGTCCATGTGATTCTCTAGGCATCTCTTACATCCCCTATATTGACAGGGGATTTTTAACCACCAGTGCCACTGGGGAAGCCCCTCTGGCACTCTAAGTTGCTGCTAATAATCAGTGGTGATTCTTTGCTATAATTTGCTTAGAAGACCCACAATTAATCTTATGAGATATGAAATAAAGGAAGATTCTTTCAGAATTACGCTTCAGACTTCTTTCTTTAGTAAACTACTTAGAAGTAATAAATGAATGGCTTTCAACTTTGGAATGATATTTCCATAATGGAAAATCATGAGTTTGAAGATAATTAGAGATTCATCAAGGAAAAAGTTCTAGACCACGAAGTGGCATTATCACACAAAGAGCTTTACTTTGGTGGTATTTGGACAGATTTGCATGTAGGAAACCTTACAATGATTGAAAGACTACAGAGGAAATGGTCCATGAGGGTCCCTTTATTACCCAGAAAGAGAAGAGCTCACAGGGGCTCCCAGGATACACCAGGAATCAGAGAATACTTTGGAATGTAGATGATGTAACCCAGAATAACAATAAGGGGTCTCTGAGGCAAAGAGCTCCAAAGGGGGGAAGAAGAGGCTTGGAGGCAGTTATAACCACAAATTCTATGTTATTTACGGCTAGCAGATGTTGAACACATTTTTGGGAGGTAAACAAAGCCAACATCCTCCAAAACACGCGTTGGGGCTATATTTAAAATAATTGCATGTACAAAAATTTGACTGAGCTATGATTATATTCTTTGCAGCCAAAGATGGAGAAGCTCTATACAGTCAATAAAAACAAGACCAAGAGCTGACTGTGGCTCAGATCATGAATTCCTTATTACCAAATTCAGACTCAAATTGAAAAAAGTTGGGAAAACCGCTAGACCATTCAGGTATGACCTAAATCAAATCCCTTATGATTATACAGTGGAAGTGAGAAATAGATTTAAGGACCTAGATCTGATAGATAGAGTGCCTGATGAACTATGGACTGAGGTTTGTGACACTGTACAGGAGACAGAAATCAAGAGCATCCCCATGGAAAAGAAATGTAAAAAGCAACATGGCTGTCTGGGGAGGCCTTACAAATAGCTGTGGAAAGAAGAGAGGTGAAAAGCAAAGGAGAAAAGGAAAGATATAAGCATCTGAATGCAGAGTTCCAAAGAATAGCAAGAAGAGATAGGAAAGCTTTCTTCAGCGATCAATGTAAAGAAATAAAGGAAAACAACAGAATGGGAAAGACTAGAGATCTCTTCAAGAAAATTAGAGACACCAAGGGAACATTTAATAAAAAGATGGCCTTGATAAAGGACAGAAATGGTCTGGACCTAACAGAAGCAGAAGTTATTAAGAAGAGGTGGCAAGAATACATGGAAGAACTGTACAAAAAGAGCTTCATGACCCAGATAATCATGATGATGTGATCATTCATCTAGAGCCAGACATCTTGGAATGTGAAGTCAAGTGGGCCTTAGAAAGCATCACTATAAACAAAGCTAGTGGAAGTGATGGACTTCCAGTGGAGCTGTTTCAAATCCTAGAAGATGATGCTGTGAAAGTGCTGCACTCAATATGCCAGCAAATTTGGAAAACTCAGCAGTGGCCACAGGACTGGAAAAGCTCAGTTTTCATTCCAGTTCCAAAGAAAGGCAATGCTGAAGAATACTCAAACTACTGCACAATTGCACTCATCTCACATGCTAGTAAAGTAATGCTCAAAATTCTCCAAGCCATGCTTCAGCAATACATGAACGGTGAACTGCCTGATGTTCAAGCTGGTTTTAGAAAAGGCAGAGGAATCAGAGATCAAATTGCCAACATCTGCTGGATCATGGAAAAAGCAAGAGAGTTCCAGAAAAACATGTATTTCTACTTTATTGACTATGCCAAACTCGTTGACTGTGTGGATCACGACAAACTGTGGAAAATTCTGAAAGAGATGGGAATACCAGACCACGTGACCTGACTCTTGAGAAATCTGTATGCAGGTCAGGAAGCAGCAGTTAGAACTGCACATGGAACAACAGACTGGTTCCAAATAGGAAAAAGGAGTACATTAAGGCTGTATATTGTCACCCTGCTTATTTAACTTAAATGTAGAATACATCATGAGAAACGCTGGACTGGAAGAAACACAAGCTGAAATCAAGATTGCCAGGAGAAATATCAATGACCTCAGATATGAAGATGACACTATCTTTATAGCAGAAAGTGAAGAGGAACTAAAAAGCTTATTGGTGAAAATTAAACAGGAAAGCGAAAAAGTTGGCTTTAAAGCTCAACATTCAGAAAACGAAGATCATGGCATCCTGTCCCATCACTTCATGGGAAATAGATGGGGAAACAGTGGAAACAGTGTCAGACTTTATTTTGGGGGCTCCAAAATCACTGCACATGGTGACTGCAGCCATGAGATGAAAAGACGCTTACTCCTTGGAAGAAAAGTTATGACCAACCTAGATAGCACATTCAAAAGCAGAGACATTACTTTGCCAACTAAGGTCTATCTAGTCAAGGCTATGGCTTTTCCTGTTGTCATGTATGGATGTGAGAGTTGGACTGTGAAGAAAGCTGAGCTCTGAAGTATTGATGCTTTTGAAGTGTGGTGTTGGAGAAGACTCTGAGAGACCCTTGGACTGCAAGGAGATCCAACCAGTCCATTCTGAAGATCAGCCCTAGGATTTCTTTGGAAGGAATGATGCTAAAGCTGAAACTCCAGTACTTTGGCCACCTCATGTGAAGAGTTGACTCATTGGAAAAGACTCTGATGCTGGAAAGGATTGGGGCAGGAGGAGAAGGGGACAACAGAGGATGAGATAGCTGGATGGCGCCATGGACTCGATGGACATGAGTCTGAGTGAACTCCAGGAGATGGTGATGAACAGGGAGGCCTGGCGTGCTGTGATTCATGGGGTCACAAAGAGTCGGACACAACTGAATGACTGAACTGAACTGATAGTAAACAATATAAGGCCATGTACAAGAGTCATTTGTAACAAATTTACATTGTTGTTACTGTTCAGTCACTAAGTCTTGTCTAACTCTATGAGACCCTATGAACTGCAACATTCTAGGTTTCTCTGTCCTTCACTCTTCTTGGAATTTGCTCAGACTCAGGCCCATTGAGTCAGTGATGCCATCCAGTAATCTCATACTGTCACCCCCTTCTCCTCCTGCCTTCAATCTTTCATATCATTAGAGTCTTTTCCAATGAGTTGGCTCTTTTCATGAGGTGTTCAAATACTGAAGTTTCAGCTTCAGCATCAGACCTTCCAGAAAATAATCAGAGTTGATTTCCTTTAGGATTGACCGGTTTGATGTCTTTGGTGTCCAAGGGACTCTCAAGAGTCTTCTCCAATATCACAAATTGAAAGAATCAATTCTTTGGTGTTTAGCCTTCTTTATGGTCCAAATCTCACATCCTTACATGACTATTAGAAAAACTATAGCTTTGACTATACGTATCTTTGTTGGCAAAGCAATGTCTTTGCTTTTTAATATACTATCCAGGTTTGTCATAGCTTTTCTTTCATGGAGTAAGGGTCTTTAATTCATGCCTGGAATCACCATCTACAGTGATTTTGGAGACCAAGAAAATAATTTCTATCACTGTTTCTACTTTTCCCCCACCTATTTGCCATGAAGGGATGGGACCTGATGCCATCATCTTAATTTTTTGAATGTTGAGTGTTAAGCCAGATTTTTCACTCTACTCTTTCACCTTCATCAAGAAACTCTTCCGTTCCTCTTCTCTTTCTGCCATTTGAGTGGTATCATCTGCCTATCTGAGATTGCTAGTATTTCTCTTGGAATCTTGATTCCAGCTTGTACTTTACTCAGCCCAGAATTTCACATAATATACTCTGCATAGAGGTTAAATAAACAGGGTGACAATATATAGCCTTGATATAATCCTTTCCATTTTAGAATCAGTCCGTAAACACAGTTATTCCATGTATAGTTCTGTTGCTTCTTGAACTGCATACAGGTTTCTCAGGAGGCTGAAGAAATTTCCACAGTTTGTTGTGATTCACACAGTCCAAGAATTTATTGTAGTCAATGAAGCAGCTGTTTTTTTGGAATTCCCTTGCTTTTTCTATGATTCAAAAGATGTTGGCAATTTGATCTATAGTTACTCCACAGTTTCTAAATCTAGATCATACAGTACATCTGGAAGTTCTCAGTTCACATACTGCTGAAGCGCAGCTTGAAGGATATTGAGCATTTCCTTGCTAGCAAGTGAATTGGTGCAACTATATGGTAGTTTAAACATTCTTTAGCATTGCCCGTTTATGGGACTGGAATGAAAACTGACTTTTTCCTGTCATGAGGACATTGCTGAGTTTTCCAAATTTGCTGGCATATTGAGTGCAGCACTTTAACAGCATCATCTTTTAGGATTTTAAATAGTTCCACTGGAATTTCATCACCCTCACTAGCTTTGTTACAGTAAAATTTCCTAATCCCCAGGGCTATATGACGTCACACTCAAGCATGTCTGGCTCTAGGTGAGTGACTACATCATTGTGGGTACTTGGGTCATTAAGATTCTTTTTGTCCTTAACACATAGTTCTTCTGTGTAGTTCCTCTACTTCCTCTTACTTTCTTCTTATTTTCTTCTACCTGTGTTAAGTCCCTGATATTTCTTTCTTTTATTGTGCCCATCTTTGTATGAAATGTTCCTTTAGTTTCTCCATCTTTCTTGAAGAGATTTGTAGTCTTTCCCATTCTACTGTTTTCCCCTATTTCTTTGCATTATTCACTTAGAAAGGCTTTCTTATCTCTAACTTATATCTGGAACTTTGCATTCAGTTTGGTGTATCTTTCTCTCTCTCCTTTGCCTTTCACTTGTCTTCTTTCCTCTGCTATTTGTAAAAATCCTCAGGCAACCACTTTGCCTTCTTACATGTCTTTTTGGGGATGGTTTTGGTCATCACCTCCCATACAATGTTATAAACCTGTGTCCATAGTTCTTCTGGCACTCATTCTACCAGATCTAATCCCTTGAATCTATTTGTCACCTCTCCTGTATAATCATAACCTATTTACATTACATGGATAAACATAGACATTCTACTTCTATTATTTCATAGTACTGAAAAAGGGAAGTTGATGAATGCGTAAGCTTTTTAAAAACAGCATACGGTAATTCTCCCTACTTTTCTAACCTGTTTCTGTTCCTTGTTCTTCCTACTCCCATGCCACATTCTCTATAAGTCACTCAGTTTAGTAACTGACACCATATCCTCCTCAAAAATTTGTTCCTCTCAACACTGTGAAGCATTGTTTATCTCATTATATAAAGAAGCACCTCAGAATCTGGCTAAATTACAGAAAAATGTTTGTTGAACTATAGCTCAAATGGTGTATGGAATGACAAGAGTTTTACTTTCTAATAGCACATATACACATTGAGCAATGATTTTCCAAAGTTATTCCTTTTCAATTGCTTTTTTTTTTTTTTTAATTGCACTTCATTTTCAGCTCAGTTCAGTCACTCAGTTGTGTCCGACTCTTTGCGACCCCATGAATTGCAGCATGCCAGGCCTCCCTGTTCATCTCCATCTCCCGGAGTTCACTCAGACTCGTGTCCATCGAGTCAGTGATGCTATCCAGCCATCTCATCCTCAGTCGTTCCCTTCTCCTCCTGCCCCCAATCCTTCCCAGCATCAGAGTCTTTTCCAATGAGTCAACTCTTCACATGAGGTGGCCAAAGTACTGGAGTTTCAGCTTTAGCATCATTCCTTCCAAAGAACACCCAGGGCTGATCTCCTTCAGAATGGACTGGTTGGATCTCCTTGCAGTCCAAGGGACTCTCAAGAGTCTTCTCCAACACCACACTTCAAAAGCATCAATTCTTTGACACTCAGCCTTCTTCACAGTCCAACTCTCACATCCATACATGACCACAGGAAAAACCATAGCCTTGACTAGATAGACCTTAGTTGGCAAAGTAATGTCTCTGCTTTTGAATATGCTCTAGGTTTGTCCTAACTTTTCTTCTAAGGAGTAAGCACCTTTTAATTTCATGGCAGCAGTCACCATCTGCAGTGATTTTGGAGCCCCCAAAATAAAGTCTGACACTGTTTCCACTGTTTCTCCATCTGTTTCCCATGAAGTGATAGAATAATGTATTTTCATCTAGTCTGAATGTGGTATCCCCCTAATTTATATGTTGTTGAAACCTAATCCCCAATGTCAGGGTATATGGAAGGGGAACTTTTGAGAGGTCATTAGCTCATGAGGACAGAGCCCTCATAAGTGGGACAGACTGTCATTATTAAAAAGACCCCAGAGTGATATCTTCCACCATATGAGGACACAAAGAAAAGGCAAAACTGGACTATAAGCCAAGAAGAGTAGACCCTCATCAGACACCAGAAACTTGACTTTGGATTTCCCAGCCTCCATAACCATGAGAGATAAAATTATGTTTTTTGTAAGCCACCCAGTCAATGGTATTTTTGTAGTAGCCTAAATAGTCTAAAACACATTTCAATGAAATATTACATAAACAAATAGAACTTGGTGTGCAAAAACTTGCAGTTTTAAAGGAAAACTAAATTGAGAGCTTTTTTAAAAGCATGGTACAATTACGTCACTGAAAGTACCATCAAATTAGGTAAAAATGAGCTCTGCCAGGAGCCAGCTTGAGGAATCCCACCCGTGACAAGGTCATGCGGCAGAGCTCTGATGGCAAGGCTTAATCAGACCTCACGTTTTCCCCCTGGTATTTCCTGAGCATGTACCCCCAAAACCAAAAATCTGCCGGCCTTTGTACTCTGCTTTTCCACTCTTCTGACACACTCTGGAAAAAGTCAACTGAGGGCTTTAGTCTTCTGCATTTGAAAGGGATATTTCAGCTCAAATCCCCTCTGATAACTCTCTAGCTTGCTTAACAGGTTTCCCTGGACTTCTTACAGCTTGTGAATTGCTTACAGCCCCCCAACCAGGAGAGGCACAAAGCTTAAAAGCATCTTAAAGATACAGAGCCTTTTCTAGAGAGTTAAAAATCATATTGGTGATGGGTTTTCACTGTTGACTCAATGATTGCTGCCAGGCCTCCATATTCTTTATCTTTTATGCACCTGATAGGATGTTAATCAATGTAAATGGAATATAGAAAAAGATATATAGTAGCTTTGATGTTAGTAACACTAGATTTTAAGTTAATTACTTTTCTTTTTGTTATAAATCACGGTACTCCTTTTACTTGTTATAAATTGCTGTATCTTTGCTATGTAAGAATTTAACTTTATTTAGTGCTTTCTGAGACTGGCACACAAAAAATTGGGAAAGACTAGAGATCTCTTCGAGAAAATCAGAGATACCAAGGGAACATTCCATGCAAAGATGGGCTTGATAAAGGACAGAAATGGTATGGACCTAAGAGAAGCAGAAGATATTAAGAAGAGGTGGCAAGAATACACGGAAGAACTGTGCAAAAGAGATCTTCATGACCCAGATAATCATGATGATGTGATCACTCATCTAGAGCCAGACATCTTGGAATGTGAAGTCAAGTGGGCCTTAGAAAGCATCACTACGAACAAAGCTAGTGGAGGTGATGGAATTCCAGTTGAGCTGTTTCAAATCCTAGAAGATGATGCTGTGAAAGTGCTGCACTCAATATGCCAGCAAATTTGGAAAACTCAGCAGTGGCCACAGGACTGGAAAAGCTCAGTTTTCATTCCAATTCCAAAGAAAGACAATGCTGAAGAATGCTCAAACTACCGCACAATTGCACTCATCTCACATGCTAGTAAAGTAATGCTCAAAATTCTCCAAGCCACGCTTCAGCAATACATGAACGGTGAACTGCCTGATGTTCAAGCTGGTTTTAGAAAAGGCAGAGGAACCAGAGATCAAATTGCCAACATCTGCTGGATCATGGAAAAAGCAAGAGAGTTCCAGAAAAACATGTATTTCTACTTTATTGACTATGCCAAAGCCTTTGGGTGGATCACGATAAACTGTGGAAAATTCTGAAAGAGATGGGAATACCAGACCACGTGACCTGACTCTTGAGAAATCTGTATGCAGGTCAGGAAGCAACAGTTAGAACTGCACATGGAAAAACAGACTGGTTCCAAATAGGAAAAGGAGTACGTCAAGGCTGTATATTGTCACCCTGCTTATTTAACTTCTATGCAGAGTACATCATGAGAAACGCTGGGCTGGAAGAAACACAAGCTGGACTCAAGATTGCCGGGAGAAATATCAATAACCTCAGATATGCAGATGACACCACCCTTAAGGCAGAAAGTGAAGAGGAGCTAAAAGCTTCTTGATGAAAGTGAAAGAGGAGAGTGAAAAAGTTGGCTTAAAGCTCAACATCCAGAAAACGAAGATCATGGCATTCAGTCCCATCACTTCATGGGAAAGAAGATGGGGAAACAGTGTCAGACTTTATTTTGGGGGTTCCAAAATCACTGCAGATGGTGACTGCTGCCATGAAATTAGAAGACGCTTACTCCTTGGAAGAAAAGTTATGACCAACCTAGATAGTATATTCAAAAGCAGAGACATTACTTTGCCGACTAAGGTCCGTCTAGTCAAGGCTATGGTTTTTCCTGTGGTCATGTCTGGATGTGAGAGTTGGACTGTGAAGAAGGCTGAGCACCGAAGAATTGATGCTTTTGAAGTGTGGTGCTGGAGAAGACTCTTGGGAGTCCCTTGGACTGCAAGGAGATCCAACCAGTCCATTCTGAAGGAGATCAGCCCTGGGGTTTCTTTGGAAGGAATGATGCTAAAGCTGAAACTCCAGTACTTTGGCAACCTCATGCAAAGAGTTGACTCACTGGCAAAGACTCTGATGCTGGGAAGGATTGGGGGCAGGAGGAGAAGGGGATGACCGAGGATGTGATGGCTGGATGGCATCACTGACTTGATGGACATGAGTCTGAGTGAACTCCGGGAGATGATAATGAACAGGGAGGCCTGGCATGCTGCAATTCATGGGGTCGCAAAGAGTCGGACACAACTGAGTGACTGAACTGAACTGAACTGAGAGTGGCACCAGACTTTGGGAAGATCAACACAAATAAGCCTTCTGGTTAACAAACCCTTATTAGAAAAGGGTTGTAAATGTTAATTGGCCTTTTGGCCGGAAGATGATGTAAATCACCTAAGACCTGTGTACACAACTAGGTATGCAGACAGAAAAGCCTGGTTTTGATAAGAAAATGGGCTGCTAATGCTGCATAACTTTATATTACCCACTGATCTCTATGTACAATCAAAAAGGTATAAAAATCCTTTCTAGACAATAGAGGCGGGGCCAGTCAATAGAAGGGCTGGTTTCCCCGTGTCTCCTCTTTACTGTAATTTTAGGCTGTTTCCCATCTGGGGCATGGAGGCTCGCCATGTCTACTTACTTGTCCTGGCTTCTAGGACAAGTAAGAGAGAGAGCCCAAGGTGGGGCACTTTCCGATATTCAAAGGGACACTGGTGGCCCAACGTAGATGGTGCAAGTTCCTTATCAGGAACTTTATTGGTTTTCCACGTAAACCAAGTTATTCAGCCTCTTTTCTCCACCTAAATTTTCCTACTACATTATTTCTTCTTAATCTAATCTTATATTAATTAATAAATAAGTTTTTTCCTTGCCTATCCATCTCCCCTTCGAACCACCCTGGATCCACCGGGTTTGGATCCTGGCAGAGCTTGATTAATCTGAGAAAGATGTATACATCTAAAAATATTCTGCATAGATTTTTTAAAATGTCTTTACATATTTTCTCCATTCTGAAGGAATTAAAGTTGAAAGATGATCGGCAATAAACAATAGGTGTGGCTTATACTAGAAGGAGGACACATTTACACATCAAAGTGGGACCAACTGACCACTGAACAACAGATTCATTAATATGATTTCATGTTTAAAGTTGAAATAAATTTTACATTTAATGTGTCTATTGTCCTTTTATTTATTTCTTTAAATAAATATTTGCTTCAATGATCTATCATAGGTCTTGATTATATTAACGAGTTTTGTTTTTTTTTAGTGCTGAAAAATATTTCTTCTGCTGTGCTTTGGTTTACACTGTTAGAGTAATTTTATTTTCTATCAAAGTTTACTAGCTTCCTTGTCTCAAAAGAATGCAGCTTATACTTAAGAATTGGTTACTATTACATCAATATGATTATAAGTCTCCATGTGACAAGACGGTGGTGAGTCCATGGGAATGATCATTGCATTACTGTGGATTCTGACACTTTTTTGCCAAATTGCCATGAGATTCAACTTTTATTCCTTTGCTTTCCGCCAAAGTAACTCTAATTTTGCTTGTGTAATTATTATGGATCCCACCAAAAAAAAAAAAGAAGGAAGAATTAAGTTTAATCAGAAAATGAAACTATCAGTTCAGTTCAGTTCAGTCGCTCAGTCGTGTCCAACTCTTTGCGACCCATGAATGGCAGCACGTCAGGCCTCCCTGTTCATCTCCATCTCCTGGAGTTCACTCAGACTCAAGTCTATCGAGTCAGTGATGCCATCCAGCCATCTCATCCTCAGCCATCCCCTTCTCCAACCTGCCCCCAATCCCTCCCAGCATCAGAGTCTTTGCCAGTGAGTCAACTCTTCACATGAAGTGGCCCAAGTACTGGAGTTTCAGCTTTAGCATTATTCCTTCCAAAGAAATCCCAGGGCTGATCTCCTTCAGAATTCACTGGTTGGATCTCCTTGCAGTCCAAGGGACTCTCAAGAGTCTTCTCCAGCACCACACTACAAAAGAATCAATAGTTTGGAGCTCAGCATTCTTCACAGTCCAACTCTCACATCCAGACATGACCACAGGAAAACCATAGCCTTGACTAGACGGACCTTAGTCGGCAAAGTAATGTCTCTGCTTTTGAATATACTATCTAGGTTGGTCATAACTTTTCTTCCAAGGAGTAAGCATCTTTAATTTCATGGCTACAGTCACCATCTGCAGTGATTCTGGAATACAAAAATAAAGTATTCCAGAATGTTTCCACATTTCCCCATCTATTTCCCATGAAGTGATGGGACTGGATGCCATGATCTTCATTTTCTGGATGTTGAGCTTTAAGCCAACTTTTTCACTCTCCTCTTTCACTTTCATCAAGAGGGTTTTTAGGTCCCCTTCACTTTCTGCCATAAGGGTGGTGTCATCTGCATATCTGAGGTTATTGATATTTCTCCCGGCAATCTTGAGTCCAGCTTGTGTTTCTTCCAGCCCAGCGTTTCTCATGATGTACTCTGCATAGAAGTTAAATAAGCAGGGTGACAATATACAGCCTTGACGTACTCCTTTTCCTATTTGGAACCAGTCTGTTTTTCCATGTGCAGTTCTAACTGTTGCTTCCTGACCTGCATACAGATTTCTCAAGAGTCAGGTCACGTGGTCTGGTATTCCCATCTCTTTCAGAATTTTCCACAGTTTATTGTGATCCACATAGTCAAAGGCTTTGCAATACTCAATAAAGCGGAAATACATGTTTTTCTGGAACTCTCTTGCTTTTTCCATGATCCAGCAGATGTTGGCAATTTGATCTCTGATTCCTCTGCCTTTTCTAAAACCAGCTTGAACATCAGGCAGTTCACCATTCACGTATTGCTGAAGCGTGGCTTGGAGAATTTTGAGCATTACTTTACTAGCATGTGAGATGAGTGCAACTGTGCGGTAGTTTGAGCATTCTTTGGCATTGCCTTTCTTTGGAATTGGAATGAAAACTGAGCTTTTCCAGTCCTGTGGCCACTGCTGAGTTTTCCAAATTTGCTGGCATATTGAGTGCAGCACTTTCACAGCATCATCTTCTAGGATTTGAAACAGCTCAACTGGAATTCCATCACCTCCACTAGCTTTGTTCGTAGTGATGCTTTCTAAGGCCCACTTGACTTCACATTCCAAGATGTCTGGCTCTAGATGAGTGATCACATCATCATGATTATCTGGGTCATGAAGATCTTTATTACAGTTCTTCCGTGTATTCTTGCCACCTCTTCTTAATATCTTCTGCTTCTCTTAGGTCCATACCATTTCTGTCCTTTATCAAGCCCATCTTTGCATGAAATGTTCCCTTAGTATCTCTAATTTTCTTGAAGAGATCTCTAGGGTTTCCCATTCTGTTGTTCTCCTCTATTACTTTGCCTTGATTGCTGAAGAAGGCTTTCTTATCTCATCTTGCTATCCTTTGGAACTCTGGCTTCTGATGCTTATAGCTTTCCTTTTCTCCTTTGCTTTTTGCCTCTCTTCTTTTCACAGCTATTTGTAAGGCCTCCCAGACAGCCATTTGCTTTTTTGCATTTCATTTCCACGGGGATGGTCTTGATCCCTGTATCTACTGCACAATGTCATGAACCTTGGTCCATAATTCATCAGGCACTCTATCTATCAGATCTAGGCCCTTAAATCTATTTCTCACTTCCACTGTATAATCATAAGGGATTTTATTTAGGTCATACCTGAATGGTTTAGTGGTTTTCTCTACTTTCTTAAACTTGAGTCTGAATTTGGCAATAAAGAGTTCATGGTCTGAGCCATAGTCAGCTCCTGGTCTTGTTTTTGTTCACTGTATAGAGCTTCTCCATCTTTGGCTGTAAAGAATATAATCAGTCTGATTTCGGTGTTGACCATGTAGTGATGTCCATGTGTAGAGTCTTTCTTGTGTTGTTGGAAGACGTTGTTTGCTATGACCAGTGCATTTTCTTGGCAAAACTCTATTAGTCTTTGCCCTGCTTCATTCCACATTCCAAGGCCAAATTTGCCTGTTATTCCAGGTGTTTCTTGATCTCCCTACTTTTTCATTCCAGTTCCCTAGAATGAAAAGGACATCTTTTGGGGCTGTTAGTTCTAAAAGGTCTTGTAGGTCTTCATAAAACCGTTCAACTTCAGTTTCTTCAGCATTACTGGTTGGGGCATAGACTTGGATAACTGTGATATTGAATGGTTTGCCTTGGAGATGAACAGAGATCATTCTGTCATTTTTGAGATTGCATCCAAGTACTGCATTTCTCACTCTTTTGTTGACCATGATAGCTATTGCATTTTTCTGAGGGATTCCTGCCCGCAGTAGTAGATATAATGGTCATCTGAGTTAAATTATCCTTTCCAGTCCGTTTTAGTTTGCTGATTCCTAGAATATCAACGTTCACTCTTGTCATCTCTTGTTTGACCACTTCCAATTTGCCTTGATTTATGGACCTGACATTCCACGTCCTACGCAATATTGCTCTTCACAGCATCGGATCTTGCTTCTATCATCAGTCACATCCACAGCTGGGTGTTGTTTTTGCTCTGGCTCCATCCCTTCATTCTTTCTGGAGTTATTCCTCCACTGATCTCCAGTAGCGTATTGGGCACCTAATGACCTGGGGAGTTCCTATTTTGGTATCCTATTATTTTGCCTTTTCATGGGGTTCTCAAGGCAAGAACACTGAAGTGGCTTGCCATTCCCTTCTCCAGTGGACCAGGTTCTTTCAGACCTCTCCACCATGACCCGCCCATCTTGGGTTGTTCCACAGGCATGGCTTGGTTTCATTCATTTAGACAAGGCTGTGGTCCTAGTGTGATTAAATTGACTAGTTTTCTGTGAGTGTGGTTTCAGTGTGTCTGGTCTCTGATGTCCACTTGCAACACCTACCATCTTACTTGGGTTTCTCTTATCTTGGTCGTGGAGTAGCTCTTCACGGCTGCTCCAGCAAAGCACAGCTGCTGCTCCTTACCTTGGACGAGGGGTATCTCCTTACCACTGCAGTTCCTGACCTTCAATGTGGGATAGCTCCCTCTAGGCCCTGCTGTGCCTGCACAGCCACTGCTCCTCGGGTTGTTCCCTCTTGCCGCCGGCCCTGGACTCAGGTGTGGGTTGCTCCTCCCAGCTGCTGCCCCTGGCCTTGGATGCAGGGTGTCTCCTTCGGGCCGCCCCTGACCTCGGATGTAGGATAGCTCCTCCTGACTGCCACCCTGACCTCGAACTCGGGGTGTCTCCTCCTGGCCGTCACTGACCTCTGACAGGGGGTAGCTCCTCCCGGCCACCACTGACCTCGGGAGTAGGGTGGCTCCTCTCGGCCACGTTTATTGAAATGAAACTATATAATTCATAATTCAATTTGTACATAAATTGGATAACCATATGATTTAGAATGGAGTAAACAATTTTATTAGCTAAATCAAAAACAGAAACTAAAAGGACATTTATAGTAGAACTGGTGGCTCATATATACTGAATTTATAAGGAGTGACTTGTTTAAGTAGAGTTTACTGTCAGCATAAAGTTTTGTACAAATTACTCTTTGATAGTATAAAGGTACAACCTTTAGTTTAATGGTAATTTTAGCGTCCCCTTCTACAGATACACTCTTACTTGTGTACATGTTTTTAAGGACATTTTGCTGTAGAAAGAGTCCATGACTTTTATATCTTGCTGTTAATTGTCAGATCTCTGAGCTAAAATAAGATGCAGCCTTAAAACTATATTTAAGGAAGAGATGTTCTCTTTTGTTAGATAGGGATAAATTTAGCACAAACTTCACCTCCTTTTAGCTAAAGTGGAGTAGGTAAGGCCAATTTTAGAAATCTGGCTTGAGAATATCAGAATGGCCAAGAAAACCAACATTTCAGGGCTAAGTCTGAAAGAGGGCATAAGACTTCATTCAAGTGACCCCTTCCTTTGCCCCTAGGGCTTTCATGATTTTTGACAGGGCAAGAAGTCAAGACCAAGAAAAATAATTTTGGCTGAACAAAAAAATTCTACGTTACTTTTGGTAAACTCATGGGCTTAACAAGAAAAAAAAAAAAAGGAATTTGAACTTCCAAGGCTATCAGGAGAGAAGAGATTAGGTTGTAGAGAACTTTAAGTTAAATAATATAGTGGATCACAGGTTTAAGAAATGTTGTTTCTTTAGAAACACATGTTTTAAAGTATGTTTCCTCTGGAGACTTCTAATATAAAAATGCATCTGGGTTTGAAACCTTGGAGAATCTGGGAAATTGGAAATGGTAACTCTATATATTGCTTTGAAATTTTGAACAAATCTGTGTCCTGACAGAGAGAATAAGAGTTTACATGGATGAGTGCAAGGTATGATGAGTGCTATATTAGGGTTCTTGTCCTTTAGCTTACAGTTTTAGAGAATATTATGTAAGTTTAAGTTAGTTAGGCTCAACCCTAATAATTCTGCCTATATGCATAGAAGCTGTTTACCACAGGAAATCTGACACATATGCGATATTTCACTTGGGTTTGATTTAAACTAGTTTTGGTAAATTATGGCTTAAGGGTCAAATTCAGGAGGCTGTCTTTTTGGTTAATAGCTTTATTAGAGGGAAAAAAAAAGTCTCTATAGTCAAAGCTATGATTATTCCTGAAGTCATGTACCAATGTGAGAGTTAGACCATAAAGAAGGCTGAGCATGGAAGAAATGATGCTTTTGAACTGTGGTGTTGGAGAAGACCCTTAAAATTCCCTTGACAGCAAGAAGATCAAACCAGTTTGTCCTAAAATAAATCAACCCTGAATACTCATTGAAGGAGTGGTGCCAAAGGACTGAAACTTTGGCCAACTCATTGGAAAATACCCTGATGCTGGGAAAGATTGAAGGCAAAAGGAGAAGGCAGAGAATGAAATGGTTACATAGCCTTATCAACTCAATGTACATGACTTTGACCAATCTCCCAGATACAGAGGACAGGAAAGCCTGGCGTGCTGCAGTCCACAGGATTTCAAAGAGTCAGATACAACTTAAAACATTAAAAACATTTTTACTGTAAAACAACCATATTCATTCATACATTATTTGTGGCCCTGTCCACACTACAAAGTCCAAATTAAGCTGTATTTACATAGATTTTATGGGGCTTCTTTAGTGGCTCAGTGGTAAAGAATTTGTCTGAAAAGCCGGAGCCACAGGTAACAAGGACTCAATCCCTGGGTCATGAGGATCCCCTAGAAGAGGAAATGCCAACCCACTCCAGTATTCTTGCCAGGATAATTCATGGACAGAGGAGTCTGTTGGACTACTATCTATGGGATCTCAAAGAGTCAGACAGGGCTGAAGTGACTGAGCATGAATGCACATAGATCTTACAGCCCACAGATGTTTCATTTGGCCCTTTGCAGAAAAGTTGCTGATCTTTACAAGAATAATAGGAAGAACACTTTATTAACTCAAGTTAACTACTGAATTTTTAAAGAACTGTGAAGTTTGAAATGCTTTTCCACTTAAATATTTTCAAGTTTTTTAAAAAATAAAAAGTAAAAACAAAACAATTAAAGAGGAAAAAATTAATTCTGGTTTTTACAATTAATTGCCAGGGAGATTCTAGCTGAATTTCTCTGAGAGAAAAGAGGATTTGCGAGATGACAGTCCTTCCTTAAAAGGGAATTTTAGAGCTGATCTTTATTAGAAATACAAATTGAATTTATTTTCTTTACATTAAGATTGAATAGACAGGAGAACTGTTATCACATTTAATAATATTCTCTAACACTGTCTGGATGGATTGTTTTGGTGGACTTCTGCATAATATTTGATAAACCTCAGAGTGTAAAGAGATTATCATTATTATAGGAAGTACTTATCATTTAGTGACAATGTAAATACAGTTTTGTTCACTAAACTGATTTATGCCATTACTTAAAACTTCATATACTTTTAATGTGAATATTTATTAGGTCCTATTAGTCACCTGTGAGGGGACATTTGACTTCAAGGAATCCAATATGTTGCCATTTCTCAAGGATTCTCTGTTCCTTATCAGTTCCTATTCTGGGAATGAGTGAAACAGCAGGCTGTTCCCAGGACTGAGGTCATAGTATGAGACATGTATGAATCCCCCTTCAGTGACTCTTTTTCAGCGTTAGTGACCTTATATATATTAGCCTAACCATATTGTGGCTATTGATAAAATTTCATCCTGTGTAATAGCTGAGCAATCATCGTACTAAAGATATATAAGCCTCCATTTCTGCTAATAAAGCACCCTTGCTCCATCAGAGCTTGGATCCCCATGTCTTTTTTCTTTCTCTCTATATCTTGCTCTCTCTCTCTCTCCCTCCTTCCTTCCGGCTCCGTCTTTCACTTTCTTATTGTCAACTCTGGATCACCAGGTTCCAGTCCATTAAAGGACCCTAACAAGTGGCACCCGAACAGGGACCTGGTATATGTGGCATTTCTGGCCGAATGACTCAGGGCCAACTGAGGTCAATAAGTACTAAAACATGGGTTAAATGGGTAAAAAACCTCATCATTTCTCTACTTTACTTCAACATTTGTTTAAAGCTCAAGGACTTTTGGCTTTGTGCCAACAAATAGAAGCTTACCTTCAAACAGTAGTCGAGCATAATCCCTGGTTCCCTGATAAAGACGGTTTTGACTTAGAAATTTGGCACCAGGTCAAAGAAAATGTTGAATGAGCTGCCAGATTGGAAATATATAAATATAAATATATATATATTATATATATATATATAAATATATATATACACACACACACACACACACACACACACACACACACACACACATATATACCAATTGATTTCTGGCCCCTATGGGCTCTCATCAAAGCTGTAATTCTGCCATTTCAAGGTAATTCTAGCCCTCCTGACATAGACAACAGACAAAGCATGAATATAAATTAAATGATGAAACTTTACAAAAGGCCCAAATAAAACAAAATAAAATATTTCAAAATTTTGCTACTAATCCTACCCTGGCTGCTCCAAATGCTCCTTCTCTACCAGCAGGCACAAATGCAAAATTCTCTCCTTTGCTAGATTTTCTCACTCTCCTTGGAATTCTCCCATTTTTGTTATAAAAAGAAATCTAACAAATGACATCTCTTAACAGACCTTAAAAAGGTTAATGAAAGGAGATCCTAATTTAAATATTCACTTTCTCAAGAAACACAAGAGAAGCTCTATTTAGTGCAAAATACATTATAAAAATAGTTTCTTACTTGCATCAGACTAGATTCACCTCTAAAATTATTTGTACTCCCTTGACTTCATTCTCCCATGGGACTTCCTGACCCAACAGCTCCAATCTTGATATAACAAAACATGCCTAAGCAAAAGCCCATAATTAACTCATCACTTTATTGAAATAGACAACCCACTTTGACCTGAGATGACATCCTTAGACAGACTAATACAACTTCAAGCCAAAAAAAAGGGGGCGGCCAAAAGACCTTTCAAATATTAAAGCAGAGAATTGTGAGATCTCTGTCTGTCTGGATATATATATATGTCTCAATGTATGTCTTTGTCTCTAGATAATATTGCTGAGGTTAATTTATGAATGAGTTAAACAACAGTTCATGGTTTCTGAAAGAAAGTAAGATGCATGTTTTCAGTAAAAGGAGTATAAGAAATGGAATTACATTTTATTAAGAGAAAAAGGAAGTATGGCTGGTAGATGGCTATTCTATGAATAGACAAATGACGTGATGAATACAGAAAGTGTAAAAAGGTTTATAATAAATGAGGCTCCAAAACAAAGTTCTATGTGTAGTAAATTTTATTAAGAGAAAAAGAAGAAAATATGGCTTAATAATGACTGTTCTATGAATGGACAAATAAAGTGATGAATACAGAAAATGTAAAAAAATATGGGAAGTGAAACTCAAGAACAAAGTTCTATATGTGGTTCATTTTATTAAGAGAAAAAGAAGTATGACTTACAGATGAGTACAGAAAATATAAAAAGGTTGATGGCAAGTAGAAGAGAGTTTTATACATGATACAAGTTCCTTAAGACTTATGACTTTACTAGTAACTGCTAGCTACAGCTATATTATTTTCTATGTCACTTGTTTCAGAAGAATTTCTTACACTAACAAATGTGTGACTGAGCCTACGATATAATGCTGATATACAGTTCCATATGAGATCAATGATTGTAATAATGTAACTCTATATATGGGAAGAAACAATAAGAGGAAATATTTTCCTGGACCAAGAGGCTAGTAAGACAGTGGTTGAGAGACTTTTGCTACTTGCAAGGCCTCGTCCAATAACAGCACACTGAGTGGCCTATCAATGGAATCTTCCCTAGACCAGAGAATGAGCCTTCCCAGCACCGTGAGACACAATGTCCATAAAATGACTCCCAAACATGGTCAATATGTGGC
The DNA here is from genome assembly GCA_917880005.1 of Nanger dama. Lineage (NCBI taxonomy): Eukaryota > Metazoa > Chordata > Mammalia > Artiodactyla > Bovidae > Nanger > Nanger dama. The sequence goes on from CAKJTW010000037.1 coordinate 14,531,871, forward strand.
TATGAAGGGACCCTGCTGACTGGAAGTTAGTACTTATAAGCTGCCTCTACAAAGATTACATCATGACTACTGCAAGCTGCTGACCTTCAACACCCCTGAAAGGAGTTCAGGGTGGAAATCAGAAATAAGGCACTCTGTGCTCTGGGAAAACCCAGAAGAACCAGCCTTCAGACAGTCAGATGTTTTCAAGTAAAGATTTTATGAGCCCTAATTTTTGTATCTTATCATACCTAGAAAAACACTAATGTCATGAACCAATGTCTGTTCCTAATTCTCCTGGTAGCCCCTGAATAGCTTTTCTACTTCTATTAATCTTTGGGCCATGTACCTTTAACTTTCTTGTTAAGTATGTTTCTTCCAGAATGCAACAAATCTCCAAATAGTAGTACGACAAGAATATTCCATGACCAACACTTAGACAATGCTGAAACAAGTCACCTTATCATTCCATGGACTCTCATCTACTTCTGTTAATGCACCCTGACAGAGAGCAAGCAAAGGGTAGCCAAAACCCCACAAAGCCCCTGTACAGCCTGAAGAAGCCAGAGCGGTCATCACCCCTTTTCCCCTGAGACTGGTTTCCCAAATGGAGAAGGGAAATAGGTAAGTAGTTAGACATGAACAGGGTATCAAAAGGGATCAAAATTCAAAATCAGGATTTCCAAAATCAGAAAATTAATGTTTATGGCCAATCATACAATTGTCCATTGGGGACCCCATGATATATGGTTATCTAACTGCCTAGATGATATTAATAGTATTATATATAATTATATTATTCAAGTGGCATAGAAGATTACCAACAGTTCAATAAAACACTTCCATGAAAAGGACTTCTTGGCTTGCTTGATGGTAAAATGGCACCTTCTTGACCTCAAATATTCCTCAATAAACGAATTGAGCCTAAACAATGAAACATCTGTAAACTTGCTACAAATATTGGAAAACTTGAAACTTGGACTGGATATTTCACAGAGACCAAACATAATCATAGTAACTATTCCTTTCATTATAACCAATCATATTTTATACAAGTTTGTGTTCTGCTTCCTTTTTGTTACAATTATATATACTGTTTACCATTGCCTTTATGAAAAAATTGTTAAAACTAAACAAACCTATTTGGTCAGGACCTTTTCACTAAAGTATCTACAGTCACCCCCAATTATGAAAAAAAAAAAAAAAGGAGGAATGAGAAATGATGGGGTTTTCAGCCATTTAACCCATGTCTTAGTACTTATCGACCTCAGTTGGCCCTGAGTCATTCCACCGAAAATGCCACATACACCAGTTTTCCATTCTGGGCGCCACTCGTTGGGGTCCTTTAATGGACTGGAACCTGGTGGTCCAGAGTTGATGATAAGAAAATGAAAGAGAGAGCTGGAGGGAGGAAGGGTGAGAGAGTGAGCAAGTGAGAGAGAAAGAATGACGTGGGGACCCAAGCTCTGATGGAGCAAGGGTGCTTTATTAGCAGAAATGGAGGCTTATATATCTTTAATATGATGATTACTCAGCTATTACACAGGATGAAATTTTATCAATAGCCACAATATGGATAGTCTAATACATACAAGGCCACTAACGCTGAAAAGAGTTGCTGAAGGGGATTCATACATGTCTCATTCTATGACCTCAGTCCTGGGAACAGTGTGCTGTTTCACTCGATAAGGAACAGAGAATCCTTGAGAAGTGGCAGCATACTGGATTCCTTAAAGTCAAACGTTCCCCTGACAGTCCCCATTGTACATTTTTAGCAACCACTGTACATTTTTAATTTAAAATCTATCAAGCTAAAATTAATTAAATTTTCTCTTCAATAAAATAAATAAATGACAAGTAGCCAGATTTTTAAAAAAAATCCATCTGTCTATAAATTGAGGGATTATGTGCCAGGTACAAAACTATACATATGTCATATTTAATTATTAAGCATACATACAATCTAGTAGATGTTGTTTTGCTCTTTTACAGATTAAAAAAAAAAATTGAGACTTAAAGAGATTATATAGGTACACCAAGTTAAATAGTGGATCACTGGTAGGTCTGAGATTCAGATGGAAGCAGGTCAACCCCAAAGGTTCATAACAATCAGTTCTACTATCTTCCAAGCAAATTTAGAATGAGGTAATCTTATTTAGGCAAGAACAAATTAAAAGGTTTAAAAAAAATAATCCAAGGGTGCCAATGAATAAGTGTAAAATAAAAGGACGATTTTACTGAAAAAAATGAGAAGGGTTAAAAAAAAAAAAAACAACCCAAAACCAAAATAATCAGTTTTTGCCTTTGTAACATGATTAACAATTTTACCTTGAGATCCTCTTCTTTCTTAATGCTGAATCAGTGAGAGATTATGGGTAGAATCTTACTGTTTTAGGAATCATCAGCTGAACACAGTCCTACTCATTAAGCGTGGGTAGGTGAGTTGTGGGTGTGTGGTTATATGGGTGTGTTTGTTGGACACAGGGAAAGAAGAAAAGGCTGACAGGAGATTTCTATTTTCACTCTAGCATTCTAGAAATAGGAGTCAGGAATTCACACTCTATTAACAGGACACAGGTTAAATAAAAGTGCAAACCAGAGTCTGATCATAACAAGTTTCTGTTTCAAAGATGCAGTTAGAATTTAGGGACATCTTGTACACAGACATTGTGATCTTTTTTTTTTTTTCAAAGAATATACACAATTTTCAATAAATAGCTATGTCAAATTTACAAAATAAGTATGACAGACTTATTTAGTTTAATGGACTTCCAGTCGCTTAGCAGGACAAGTAGTATATGCATGCATGCTAAATCACTTCAGTCGTATCCAACTCTTTGCGACCCTATGGACTGTAGCCCAACAGGCTTCTCTGTCCATGGGATTCTCCAGGCAAGAATACTGGAGTGGGTTGCCAAGCCCTCCTTCAGGAGATCTCCCCAACATAAGAAATGAAACTGTGTCTCCTGCATTGGCAGCTAAGTTCTATAGCAGTAGCGCCACCTGAGAAGTAATGAACTACCCTAAAAATCACTTTTCTAAAATAAAAACCTAAAGTTTAGTAAAAGTCTGGAGGACAGAATAAATTAATTCCCTTCTTACATAGCCTCAAAGTGGCTCCAATCTGTCTCCTTGATTCTCAACAATGATAGAAAAATGGCATCTAAACATGTGATCTACCTAAACTAAAAGGCATGCATTTAGGCATGTAGGAATATAGGCACTTATTATTTTTTTAACTTCATTTTATCATACACACACACACAAAAAGTGGAACCATGTATAACTTCAGTCCAGCCAAAATATTTTTGAATTATTGAATTTATGTGTGGATAGATTATTAGAGGGGTATGGATTAGAGTTGTGTGCCAAGGCTTCCCAGATAGGAATAGTGAGATGACCAAAAGTCAAATCTAATGTAAAATATAAAGGGAAGATAGAGGTCAACTAGAAGGAATAGGAGGAGACCTGTGTTCAATTGTGGATGATTTGTCACAAGAAAAAGAGGTACTCTTTATCTTATAATAATAGATTATGGAGCTTTAAAATATGATATTTACAGAGCAATGTATTTTGAAAATATAAGGCACACTATAAAACTGAATAATGCTTTATTAAAGTTCATGATCTGAGTCACAGTCAGCTCTTGGTCTTATTTTTGTTGACTGTATAGAGCCTCTCCATCTTTGGCTGCAAAGAATATAATCAATCTGATTTTGGTGTTGACCATCTGGTGATATCCATGTGGAGAGTCTTCTCTTGTGTTGTTGGGAGAGGGTGTTTGCTATGACCAGCGCATTTTCTTGGCAAAACTCTATTAGCATTTGCCCTGCTTAATTCCGCATTCCAAGGCCAAATTTGCCTGTTACTCCAGGTGTTTCTTGACTTCCCACTTTTGCATTCTAGTCCCCTATAGTGAAAATGACTTCTTTTTAGGTGTTAGTTCTAAAAGGTCTTGTAGGTCTTCATAAAACCGTTCAACTTCAGCTTCTTCAGCGTTACTGTTTGGGGCATAGACTTGGATAACTGTGATATTGAATGGTTTGCCTTGGAGATGAACAGAGATCATTCTGTCATTTTTGAGATTGCATCCAAGTACTGCATTTTGGACTCTTTAACGAAAAAGCAAGAGAGTTCCAGAAAACATCTACTTCTGCTTTATTGACTATGCCAAAGCCTTTGACTGTGTAGATCACAATAAACTGTGGAAAATTCTGAGAGAGATGGGAATACCAGATCACCTGACCTGCCTCTTGAGAATTCTATATGCAGGTCAGAAAGCAGCAGTTAGAACTGTACATGGAAAAACAGACTGATTCCAAATAGGAAAAGGAGTACTTCAAGGCTGTATATTGTCACCCTGCTTATTTAACTTATATGCAGAGTACATCATGAGAAACGCTAGACTGGAAGAAGCACAAGCTGGAACCAAGATTGCCGGGAGAAATATCAATAACCTCAGATATGCAGATGACACCACCCTTATGGCAGAAAGTGAAGAGGAACTAAAAAGCCTCCTGATGAAAGTAAAAGTGGAGAGTGAAAAAGTTGGCCTAAATCTCAACATTAGAAAGGAAGATCATGGCATCCTGTCCCATCACTTCATGGAAAACAGATGGGGAAACAGTGGAAACAAGTGTCAGACTTTATTTTTGGGGGCTCCAAAATCACTGCAGATGGTGACTGCAGCCATGAAATTAAAAGACGCTTACTCCTTGGAAGAAAAGTTATGACCAACCTAGATAGTATATTCAAAAGCAGAGACATTACTTTGCCGACTAAGGTCCATCTAGTCAAGGCTATGGCCTTTCCTGTGGTCATGTCTGGATGTGAGAGTTGGACTGTGAAGAAGGCTGAGTGCCAAAGAATTGATGCTTTTGAAGTGTGGTGTTGGAGAAGACTCTTGAGAGTCCCTTGGACTGCAAGGAGATCCAACTAGTCCATTCTGAAGGAGATCAGCCCTGGGATTTCTTTAGATGGAATGATGTTAAAGCTGAAACTCCAGTACTTTGGCTTCCTCATGCGAAGAGTTGACTCATTGGAAAATACTCTGATGCTGGGAGAGACTGGGGGCAGGAGGAGAAGGGGACGACCGAGGATGAGATGGCTGGATGGCATCACTGACTCGATGGACTTGAGTCTGAGTGAACTCAGAGAGTTGGTGATGAACAGGGAGGCCTGGCATGCTGAGTCATGGTGTCGCAAAGAGTCCAGCGACTGAATTGAAGTGAACTGAACAGTTAGTGAATGCCTTTTCACTAAACTCATGTTTAGTGACATGTAAACACAGATTTATATAATGCTATTGAAAGGTTGTTGTTGAATCAGGATGCCAAGATTCTTGGCCCCCAGAGGAGAAGAATTCAATCTGGGGCCAGAGAAGAGGCTTGATCGCTCAGAGCTTTTGTGTAATAAAGTTTTATTAAAGTATAAAGGAGATAGAGAAAGCTTCTGACATAGGCATCAGAAGGGGGTAGAAAGAGTACCCCTTTGCTAGTGCTAACAATGGAGTTATATACTCTCCAGTATATCAAAAGAATGGCTGGAGATTATAAAGACCTCATCAGATCTACTCCCATAATTTACATTTTAAGATAACACAATTAGCCAGAAGGTTTAATCCAGAGACTGTCCTCAGGCAGAATACATAATACATTGCTGTTCTATAATCCTTATAAAGAGAAGGTTTAATCCAGAGACTGTCCTCAGACAGAATACATTGTTATATAATCTTAAGGAATGTAGAGAATAAGTTTGTCCTTTCTTCCTCCTTGAGAATTCCAGACCCTCTTTCCTTGGGGACCCCTAGGCTTCTTATCAACTTGCCTAGGAAATGACTCTCTCACTATGTTGTATGATAACTTATTTTGTACTCTTGAGTTCAAAAATTGGAGTACAGGAGTTGTTTTTCCTTCTAAATTTAAGTATCTCAATAAATTAGGCTAAAATACTGTCCCTATGAATATACAGTAATTGTGAACGTGACATGGTAACTTGGAAATATTGCATTTTTCTTATTTAGATTTGGTAGTCAGTCTATTCTCCTAATCAATGAAGCTGTATCACACAGACATTAAGTGGACACATTTTGTAGTCAGTATCATCAATGATTAAATGATAACTCATACTGAGAGGAAAGGTGGATAAAAATAAAGGTTAAAGTTTCACTAGAGCCTTAGGGAAACAGGCCCTCCTGTTAATCTTAAGACAAACCTTTTTCTCAAGAATGTGTAAGGGGCTCATATCTAAGGCATGCAGCCTCCGGGGGATGTTTATCTCAAAAACCATTCCAGGAAATTATTTTCCAGAGAAAATATTTTAACAGTAAAAATGCAGCTCGTCTAGCCATGTCTACCTGATAACAAATAAACCTATCCTTGAAAATGTCAAGACCTGTACACCAATCAGGTCGCTCCACCCTAGCTGTACCTGTTTGTGGTTTTTGTGCTTAAAAACTGCTCTGTAACAAATGTTCGGGGTTCGTTCTCCCCTGGTGGTAATCGAACCCCGGCGTGCCGGCCTAATAAATCCTCTTGCAGTTTGCATCGAGTCCAAGTCCTGGAGATTATTTGGGCGACGGTTCCCTGAAAGAGGCCGAGAGGTCTAACAATACAAGCTGTGTGTTCTTAGGAAAATTACAAAATTTTCCTGAACTTGTGTTGCCTACACTTTAACAATTTTAAAGGACTTTTGAGAATTAAAAATGATGGTGTATTAGAATCATGGCACAGAATAAAAATGTAACAAATGTAGCTATGGTTATTACTTGGCCATACACATTTAAGTTCATTCTGCTAGCTCTTACATGATGATTCAGTAGCCAAGACACTGAGAAGTGGAGTAATTGTATATTCTGTTATATGCAAACACATAAATGAGACCACAGACTCATATTTTTTCCAAGATACAAACTTATGGAGCTTATATCCATCATAATCTCATGGCAAACATGTTTAAACTACACTCTGACCTGAATATTTTTACTAGAAAAATCACAGAATCTAACTCTTTATTTTTCTCATTAATTCACAGTCTAACATGCCACAGATATTTACTTAGAAATTACTATCTATATTTGAAAACAAATACAAACAAATAAATTAGATAAGGAGCTGAATTTATAATATAGTATATACTTCTTTTATTAAACTGAGTTAGTTATTAGAATCATCTGTTATTTGCTTCAGTTTTCACTTTAAATCCTCAATGCAGTTTTCCAAATGTAACACCAGTTTTTGGAAGAAAAAAAAATTCCAAGTTGCACATCCCAATTTTCTACTTTCAACAATATAGATATGAAAATATATAGGGATTTGAATGAAATAATTCTTTAAAGAACAACAGATGAAATACCTGAGTGATTATTAGATAGGGAAATATAAATCAATAAAAATATAACTTATACATTAAAAATATTTGGGAATTGTTTGGGGGCAGTGTAGAATTAGAAACCAACCTCAGAAACATCCTAGATGGTTGTTAAATAGCAAATTTTTATGGCCAATTCTAGACCCTCATATCAGGATATCTCTCTGTGTATAAGACTTTATACTTAGAAGAAGAAACCGGAGAAGTTCTTACATGCTAATTCTGGAGTATTCATGTTTTATGGTAAGTGAGAAAATTTTCTCAATCTAACTTCAATTTCTTGGTTTTATTTGATTCTTTTAAAATTTAAGTATATTTAACTTGCAATATTGTGTTAGTTTTAGGTATATAGCATAGTGATTTTTATTTTTGTTATATTCCGTTATAATTTATTAGAGACTTCTGAATATAATTCTCTAAACAATTAATCCTTGTTACTTTTGTATTTATTTTATGTAGTTTGTATCAGTCAAGCTCATACTCCTAATTTGTTCCCCCCCTCTCTCCCCTTTGGAAACTACAAATTTCTTTTCTGTATCTGTGAGTCTGTTTCTGTTTTTATATAGATTCATTACCATTATTTGTTAATTTCCAGTGTGATTGATATCACTGTATTTGTCATTTTCCATCTTACAAAGTATAATATTGTCTAGGTCCATCTATGTTGCTGCAATGATAATATTTCATTCTTTCTATGGCCGAATAATATTCTATTGTATGTATGTATATGTAGTGTATGTGGATATCAAATCTTCTTAAGCCATTTGTCTGTTGATGGGCACTAGGTCGTTTCCATGTCTTGGTTATATGAGAAGTGTTGATGAACAATGGGACGTATGCATTTTTTCAAATAAGAATTTCTGTTTTCTTCTGAATATATACCTAGCAATGGGATTGCTGAATTGTACGCTAGCTCTATTTTTAGGGTACAGAGTTTTGTTTCCTCCACACCCTTTCCAGTATCTATTCATTATAGACTTTTGATAATAGCCATTCAATGTGAGGTGATACCTCATTGTGGTTTTTATTTGCATATATCTAAAATAATCAGTGATATTGAGCATCTTTTCATGTACCTAGTGACCATCTGTATGTCTTCATGTAAAAATATCTATTTAGGTTGAGAGGAAAGGTAAAAAAAAAAAAAAGAAAGAAAGAAAGAAAGGTTAAAATTTACTAGAGCTTTAGGGCAACAGGCCCTCTAGTTAATCTTAAGACAGACCTTTATCTCAAGAATGTGTAAGGAGCTCATCTCTCAGGAATGCAGCCTCCGGGAGGCTTTCCAGGAGATGTTTACCTCAAAAACCATTCAGCCGTTTTGGCCTGATAACAAATGGACCTGCCCCTGAAAATATCAAAGACCTGTACACCAATCAGGCCGCTCCACCCTAGCTGTACCTGTTTGTGGTTTCAGTGCTTAAAAACTGCTCTGTAACGAATGTTCAGGGTCTGTTCTTCCCCTAGTGGTGTTTGAACCCTGGCGCGCCGGCCTAATAAATCCTCTTGAGGTTTGCATCTAGTCCGTGTCTTGGCGATCTCTTGGGCGACTGATCTCTGGAAAAGGCCGTGAGGTCTAACAAGGTCTTCTGTCCATTTTATTTGTATCGAGTTGTTTGCTTATTTGATATTGTATTGTATGAGATGTTTGTGTATTTTGGATATTAATCCCTTGTTGGTAGTATTGTTTGCAAATATTTGCTTGCATTGCATAGGTTGTCTTTTCATTCTGTCAATGGTTCTCTTTCCCATACAAAAGCTATTATGTTTAATTAGGTCTGTCTTGTTTCTTGTTATTCTTTTTTCTTTTTTTTTTTTTTTTGCTTTAGGGGACTGATCCAAGCATATATAGCTATGATTTATCTCAAACAGTGTTCTTCTATGTTCTCCTCTGGAAGTTTTATGTTTTCTGTTCTTACATTTAGCTCTTTAAACCATTTTGAATTTATCTTTTTGTATGGTGTAAGGGACCATCTGGTGAGACTGTCTTTACTGCGTTGTGTACTCCTGCCTCCTTTGTCATAAATTAACTGACCATGGGTGTATGGATTTACTTCTGGCCTCTCTATATATTGTTTCATTGATCTATAGGCCTATTTTTTTGTGCTGATATCATGCTCTTTTGATTATGTAACTTTGTAATACAATCTGAAGACTAGGAGGGTTATACTGTTCTTTTTCTCAAGATTTGCTTTGGCAATTCTGGGTCTTTTGCAGTTTCAGATAAATATAAGGATTATCATTTTAATTTTGTGAAAAATGTCCTGGGTATTTTGATAGGGATTGCACTAAATCTGTAGATTGCTGAAATGAGTAGTATGGCCACTTTAACAGTATTAATTCTTTCAATCCCAGAGAATGGGATCTGTTTATTTCTTTGAGTCATCTTCAGTTTCCTTTATTGTTATTTTTAGTTTTCAGATTATAGGTTTTAACCTCCTTGTCAAAGTTTTATTCTTTCAGGTGTAATTTTAAATGAGATTTTTTTTTCTTTATAAGTTTCTCTTTAGATGTCTTATAATTAATGCATAGAAACAACAGATTTCTGTGTATTAATCTTGTATACTGCAACATTACTGAATTAATTTATCATTTCTAACAGTTTTGGGGTAAAAACTTCAGGCTTCTCTATCATGCCATCTACAAATAGTGACAGTTCTACCTCTTCTTTTCCAATTTGGGTACTTTTACTTTATTTTCCTTGCCTTATTCCTGTTGCTAGGATAAACTTGTAACCATCACTATAGCTAGCTATTTCAGTATAATTTGGTTATTATAATTTTAGATTATAAATTTCCATCTGGTTCTTTTTCTCTATCTTTTATTTCTTTATAGATAATCACTATTTTTCTGTTGAAACAGTGTTCATAATAGCTTGTTGGAATAAAGTCTTTGTCAGGTAATATTCATACCATCTTAATGTGGGCTATGAATGTATACTCTTATGTGAATGAAGATTTTTCTTGGATATGTATATGTTTAATATTTTGAATTATATTTGGAAGTTTTTAATAAGATATTGACATTTAAAACCTGTGGAATAGCCTGTAATAAAACATAATGAAAAAGTATACATGTGTGTGTGTGTACACAGAACTTAGCTATTTATATATATATATAGCTTATATATATATATATATATAAAAGTCACTTTGTACAGCTGAAATTAACAACACTGTAAGTCAACTATACCTGGTAAATTTTAAAAATCAATAAACAAGCCTGTGGAGGATGCTGATATTTTTATATGTATCAGACAATTAAACTGGCTATCAATTCAGTTCGGTTCAGTTACTCAGTCATGTCTGACTCTTTGTGACCCCATGAATTGCAGCAAGCCAGGCCTCCTGTCCTGGAATGTGAAGTCAAGTGGGCCTTAGAAAGCATCACTACAAACAAAGCTAGTGGAGGTGATGGAATTCCAGTTGAGCTGTTTCAAATCCTGAAAGATGATGCTGTTAAAGTGCTGCACTCATTATGCCAGCAAATTTGGAAAACTCAGCAGTGGCTACAGGACTGGAAAAGGTCAGTTTTCATTACAATCCCAAAGAAAGACAATGCCAAAGAATGCTCAAACTATAGCACAATTGCACCCATCTCACATGCTAGTAAAGTAATGCTCAAAATTCTCCAAGCCACGCTTCAGCAATACGTGAACTGTGAACTTCCAGATGTTCAAGCTGGTTTTAGAAAAGGCAAAGGAACCAGAGATCAAATAGCCAACATCTGCTTGATCATGGAAAAACCAAGAGAGTTCCAGAAAAACATCTATTTCTGCTTTATTGACTATGCCAAAGCCTTTGACTGTGTGGATCACGATAAACCTGGCTATATCAAGGTATTAAGTAACACTGACCTTCTGTGGGCTGTAGCTCCAATGAAAGTTCAGTTTTCAGTGCTCCTTGGACATAGTGATTTTATAACAGCTTTTAAAAATATTAAAAATACAAATATCAAGTACAAACTTGCATTAAGTGATACTTGAACACATATAAGATCACTTCAATCAAGTCACAAGTGATGGTATAGATATTGGCAATTAGAGTAATGAAGTTAAAAAAAAAAAAAGTTATAGTTTTTATCATGATACAAAACATGACAAAGGTAATAGTCCAGTTCAATAGAAAAATTTTAAGAATTTGACATAAAATTATAGGACAAATGGAACAATTAACTTTGATAAAATAGAGATATTAAGAGAATTCTGATATCTAATTATTCATGGATACAATTATGTAATTCATATTCTTAGTAGAATGTGTGGTCACTTGTATAACACAATTCAAAATATTAGAGTAAAAGCTCAACACTGAAATAATCATTGATAGAGTTGTTAATAATTAATTAAATGGTATTATGATTGAGTTAATAATTAGAAATATACTCACTCAGTTCAGTTCAGTCACTCAGTCGTGTTCAACTCTTTGTGACCCCAGGGACTGCAGCATGCCAGGCTTCCCTGTCCATCACCAATGGCCAAAGTTTACTCAAATTCATATTCACTGAGTCGGTGACACCATCCAAGCATCTCACCCTCTGTCATCCCCTTCTCCTCCTGCCTTCAATCTTTCCCAGCATCAGAGTCTTTTCCAATGAGTCAGTTCTTTGCGTCAGCTGACCAAATTATTATAGTTTCAGCTTCAGCATCAGTCCTTCCAGTGAATATTCAGGACTGATTTTCTTTAGGATGGACTGGTTGGATCTCCTTGCAGTCCAAGGGGCTCTCAAGAGTCTTCTCCAACACCACAACTCAAAAGCATCAATTCTTCGGCACTCAGCTTCTTTATAGTCCAACTCTCATATCCATATTTACACCTTAAAACAAAAATTCTCCATCAACTTAACATTTAAATACAATACTATATTTTATATACCATTAGCTCAAATATCAACTCTAATATATTACATTAATATAATTTTAGCCTAGAAAATTAGCCAAGAGTTTTTCCCTCTAAACTCTGTTTTGGATTTCCAAAATCACCACCTTACTCTACATTACTTTGTAGAAGAGGTGTAAATTGACTAAAAATTTTGTAAATAAAACTAATTCTTTTATATTACCCTGAATGAGTATGAGACTGCAAAGTGGAAATAGGGTTATGGAAAATCAATAGTACCAGTGCAGTAATACAGGCAAGAAATGAAAATGGCTCCTATAAGGGTGATTTTGGAGGAGGCCATGAAAAGTCACATCCCTAACTTATTTTGAATAGGAGACATAGTCATAAACAAAAATTATGTATGGGTATGGTCAGTTCATATGGGTATGAGCATACAAAAACATCCTGATTATTTGCCCTCAGCCAGTCATTTTTATTGACTACCTCATAAATCATAAGATCAGTCTGATAGGAATTGCCAAAATGATAGAGGTGGAGACTCTGGGCTCAGCAGCTGAGAAGCACTTAAAATTGACCTCCCAGCAATGGACACCAATTTTGAACTATGGTTTGACCACTTGATGGTAACTACATGGAAACTCTTCCCTCCTAGGATCAATTTGTTCTCCCAGAAGCAGGGAAGCCTTTTGCCTTCTGGGCTACAAAAAATTCACTGAATAATAAGGGCTGCAAGATGAAGTCTGAAGTCCTAAATGAAAAGGAGTGCAGAAATTTTTAGCATCTTTGAAAAATAATAATTAGTATTTAGGGTCTGTTAGAACAGGGTTTGACCATTTTTTTTTTCTGTAAAAGGTCAGATAATAAATATTAGTTTTGATGGGCCAAGAAGCAAAATAGGGGATATGATATAGAGACTTACAGAACATGAGAAGTAATAAATACCTAAAAATTATATTGATAAAATTTAAAATATAATAATATTAATAATAGAGTTTTTAAAAAATTATATTAAAATCAGAATCAAGATTTTTAAGGGTACAAAATTTTTCCAACTGTGGTTCAAAGTCTGTTTTCTTATCTTCAAAACTGACTGCAACACTCATCCACTAATGCTGATCCGTAAAGAGATTTTACATATTTCATCTTGAAAAGTTTTTTCACACAGACAGAAGACATAGGTGACACTCAGAATGTCATAAATCTGTTTGCCATAAATCCTCATGACAACTTGTAATGCCATGAGCAGCAGCACAAAGAAAACACCATATATGGTCTCTGTCTCAACTACTCATTTTTGTAGAGTGGGAAAACCCCTTAGGCAGTCTTAAATGAATAAATGTGTTTGAATTCCAATAAATTTATATTGATGGAACTTTTCATTTAATTTTTATATATCCTAAAACATTTTCTCATTTTGGGTTGGTTTTTTTTTTTTCAGTGTTATATAAGAACAATCCTAATGCTTAAGCCAACATAAACGTCTGGAGAAGTGAAAAAGGATGGTGGATCTGACCTGTATGGAGGATTTTGCCAAATCCAGCATTAGGGAAAATATTTAAATAGTCACTTGTTGAAAGAGGGTAAAAAAATGCCAGCAGATGGCTGAGAATTTTGTGCAAAGTGTAAAATATAGCCAGATGCCAGAATGGTCCTGAAAGGAGGCACATTTGCAGAATCTAATATGTTAAGTATATGAGAACACTGGAAAGACACCAATGAACTAGAGGCTAGCCAGTTCTTTCTGGAGGTACATGCTGCTGTGTGTGCTCAGTCCTGTCTGACTCTTGGGACCCTATGGGCTGTTGGCTCCTCTGTCCATGAGATTTACAGGGAAGAATATTGGAATGAGTTGTTGTTTCCTTCTCCTTGGGATCTTGACAACTAAAGGATCAAACCCATGTCCTCTGTCTGTGTCTGCTGCATTGGCAGCAGACTTGAGCCACTTGGGATGTCCATATTGAAGGTACAACGTAGCCTCAAATAAGAGATCTTGAATAGGGTAGCTCTATTAGTCAGCTCTATTTGTGCCTTGTAAAGCATGAATCTTCTTTAGAGGAAGATAACCTCATGAGGTCTCAAAAGTCAGACATGACTGAGAAACTGAGCAACAGCAACAAACCTCATCTGAGGCTCCTATATATTTTATACATAATGTCAATTATTAAACAAAAATAGGCAGGGTGCAAAGCAATGCTATGTTATTGAACATCAAGCAAAAGAAAAAAAAATTGACAAAGGAGACAAGTACTTCAAATATTGGAATTAAATGATTAGAACTTTGACTATGATAAATATTTTCTAAAATACAGAAAAAAATCAAAAATAGCTGAAAAGATGGGAAATTTTCTACAGTAAATGAATTTATGTTAACAATAATATTGAATTGAATTATGGTGACTTTTAGTGAAAAATACAATCTATCATGTCATAGGTTTTACACAGAGTAGCTATGCCAGAAAATAGCATTAGCATACTTAAAGAAGTGTCAGAGAAAACATGAAAACTGGAATAAAGAGACAGAAAATAATAAATAGAGTCAAAGAAAGTTGGAAAAATATTAGCTCAGTTCAGTTCAGTCACTCAGTTGTGTCCGACTCTTTGCGACCCCAAGAATCATAGCACGCCAGGCCTCCCTGTCCATCACCAACTCCTGGAGTTCACGCAGACTCACATCTATAGAGTCAGTGATGCCATCCAGCCATCACATCCTCGGTCGTCCCTTTCTCCTCCTGCCCCCAATCCTTCCCAGCATCAGAGTCTTTTCCAGTGAGTCAACTCTTCACATGAGGTGGCCAAAGTACTGGAGTTTCAGCTTTAGCATCATTCCTTCCAAAGAAATCCCAGGCTATCTCCTTCAGAATGGACTGGTTGGATCTCCTTGCAGTCCAAGGGACTCCCAAGAGTCTTCTCCAGCACCACACTTCAAAAGCATCAATTCTTCAGTGCTCAGCCTTCTTCACAGTCCAACTCTCACATCCATACATGACCACAGGAAAAACCATAGCCTTGACTAGACGGACCTTAGTTGGCAAAGTCATGTCTCTGGTTTTGAATATGCTATCTAGATTGGTCATAACTTTCCTTCCAAGGAGTAAGTGTCTTTTAATTTCATGGCTGCAATCACCATCTTCAGTGATTTTGGAGCCCCCCAAATGTCTGACACTGTTTCCCCATCTATTTCCCATGAAGTGATGGGACCAGATGCCATGATCTTCGTTTTCTGAATGTTAAACTTTAAGCCAACTTTTTCACTCTCCTCTTTCACTTTCATCAAGAGACTTTTTGTTTCCTCTTCACTTTCTGCCATAAGGGTGGTGTCATCTGCATATCTGAGGCTATTGATATTTCTCCCAGCAATCTTGATTCCAGCTTGTGCTTCCTCCAGCCCAGCGTTTCTCATGATGTACTCTGCATATATGTTAAATAAGCAGGGTGACAATATACAGCCTTGATATACTCCTTTTCATATTTGGAACCAGTCTGTTGTTCCATGTCCAGTTCTAGTTGTTGCCTCCTGACCTGCATACAGATTTCTCAAGAAGCAGGTCAGGTGGTCTGGTATTCCCATCTCTTTCAGAATTTTCCACAGTTTCTTGTGATCCACACAGTCAAAGGCTTTGGCATAATCAATAAAGCAGAAATAGATGTTTTTCTGGAACTCTCTTACTTTTTCCATGATCCAGTGGATGTTGGCAATTTGATCTCTGGTTCTCTGCCTTTTCTAAAACCAGTTTGAACCTCAGGAATTTCAGGAGTCACATATTGCTGAAGCCTGGCTTTTAGAATTTTGAGCATTATTTTACTAGCGTGTGAGATAAGTGCAATTATGCAATAGTCTGAGCATTCTTTCACATTGCCTTTCTTTGGGATTGGAATGATAACTGACCTTTTCCAGTCCTGTGGCCACTGCTGAGTTTTCCAAATTTGCTGGCATATTGAATGGATAGAAGTCAGTAAACAAGCTTAATTAATTTTTTATTGCAAAGATGTGACATAATTACAATTGGCATCCAAGAGCAAGAGAAAAAGAATGAGACAAACAATACTTGAAAAGATATCGGCCAAGAGTTATGCAGTCCTAATGAAAGCCATAATCCCATACATTCAAGAAGCTCTATTGAAATTTAAACAACATTAACACATTGAAACTATATGAGGAATATTATTGTAAGATTTATGAAAACCAAAGGTTAAGAAAAAAATGTAAAGTAGATTGAAGTAAAAACCTAAGATACATTATAAGATAATCTTAAAAGCAGCAACACAAGACTCAACTTCTCAAAAGAAATGAAGGAAGTCAGAATATAAGAGAATAACAATTTAAAAATTGTAAAGGGAATGTACTATCAATTTTAAATTTTGTATCTAGTAAAAAATAATGTTTAATGTGAATAAACTAAAGTTGTTTTTGGACATATAAAATTTTTTCAATTCATATGTAGTAATTATGTAGTAATATATGTAATATATGTAGATAATTAAATAGTAAAAAATATTTAAATGACTATTAAAAGCAGTGAAAGTGACTCTAGAGGAGGAAAATTTAGCAGTGAATCTTAGAAAATGATAAATTATAAATGAAATTCACTATATAATGACTCAGCAAAATTAGTAATGTATTTAAGATGGATACATAATTGGAAATACATGGCAATATAAAACATTGCCATGATACCTTTGCAAATAATAAGGCTGTAAACGTTGAATTAGGGTTGTGAGGAGTAAATTAAGTTGATTATGAATTAATGACTCAGTTTAATTCAAATCAAAACCCTAGAAGACTTATTCTGTGTGTGTGAAAAATACAAGTTGATTTTAAAATTCATGTGAAAATGAAGCCAAGAAAGAGCCAAGAAAATTTTGAGAAAGCCTCAAAATAGGAGGAATTAATTTCAAATAGCATGTCATATTTTGATGCTCTAGTAAGATAGTGTCACATTAGCACCAAGAAACAAAAGAGCTCAGTGGAACAGCATAATTTTATAGACAGACATGTGTAAAGTTACTTTATTTATAAGGTGAAACTGCAGTACAGAAAAATAAGATGCCCATTTCAATAATCACTTTTGGTCAGTTGAATAACATATAGAAAAATAAGAACCTTAAACAATGCCATTTGAATAGGTGTATATATATAGTCACATATATATTTATTTATATAAATATATTTTTCTACATATGGTATATATAGAATATATTCTTTATGATTATGGATTGAAACTTTCAAAGTAAAGCAACTCAATTTTTTTCTAGTAGAAAACAGGGTGCAAATTTCACAACCATATTATATGCAAAGTTTTCTACTTCAGGGCATAAAGATTGACAATGAAGTGAAAAATATTGAAAACTGGGCTATACAAACATTAACAAATTTTCTTTAAAAGACATGTTTTAGTATCGTGAGAATAAATAACTTGGGTATAGAACTTCCTGAACAGCAATAATTTAAACTAACATCATACTCATTCATGAAAACCAAAGTTTTTTCCCTCAAGATAAGGAATAAAGTATGCATGACTGTTTTTTAACCACTGCCATATTGGAAGTCCTAGCCAGAGTGATTAGACAAGAAAAGACATAAGACACATTTGGAAAGGAAGAAGTAAACTATCTCTTATTTGCAAATGATATGATTTGGTACAAGTTTAACATAAAAAAAAAATAAGTTTTGATGTTACACAGTTCGGTGAAAAGTCCAAAAAAAAGTAATAAAAATAAATGTAATTACAACAGCATTCAAAAAATAAAATATTTTGGAATATTTTAGCCAAGGAAGTGAAAGACTTAAAAATGGAAAACTACAAAACATTACTGAGAAAAATTGCTTAAAAAGTACCAGGTGTTCTAGGATGATGAAAAAATTTTAAACTAGAGAGAAATAGTATTTACAAAACATTTTGAATGTTCTAAATTCCACTTACGTGTATATGTTAAAGGACTTAATTGCTAAATTGTATGTTATGTGCATTCTACCTCAATTATAAAAGAGAAATAAAATCAGGATAGTATATAATAGGGAATAGGGAGCCAGATGGCAGGATAATAAGTAGTGGTACTTTTTGGATACCATTACTGTTTCCATTTCTTGATTTGTGCACTGATTTCAAATGTGGTTCACTATTTGAAAATCACTGGGCTATATGCTTTTTATTTTGAATATGTACCTGTACACACTTCAAAACATTTAATAATGCAATTGAATTCTCAAACAACTGAAACAATTTCAAATGTGATTGCATAAAATATCATTCACAATTTCAATAAAAAGAAAAATAAATTACTTAGGAATAAATAAAACATGCTCAACACCAGGAGAGAGAAAATATCTGAAAAAATACATAAATGAATCCTGAGTAGAGTCATATGTCACATTTATAAGTGGGAGTGCTAAGCTACTGCAGTTGTGTCCAACTCTTTGTGACCCAGTGGAATGTAGCCTGCCAAGCTCTTTGTCCATAATACTTTCCATGCAAGAATACTGGCGTGAATTGTCATTTCCTTCTTCAAGGGATCTTCCTGACCCAGGGATTTAACCTGCATCTCTTATGTCCCCTGCATTAGCAGGTGGGTTCTTTACCACCAACGCCACCTCAAGAGTGGGGGAATACCATAAATGGTTGATTTGTCCTGTACTGATGCATTAAGTGTAAATCCAGTGAAAATAATAATTTTTTATAAATTTTGTAATACAGTTCCAAAGTTTCTACAAAAACATAGATGACAAATAGCCAAGGGACACTTTAATTAGAAGAGTGTGGTAGGCAGAATTATAAAATGGTCCTTAAGCCTCCTCCTGAGGAGGTACATGTACTATATATATATATAGTATTTTCTACTTTCTATAGTATTTTCATATTTTCTACTTTTCTAGACCACAGCAAAATGATCTCTAATTCATGTTAACTGGAGTTTTTATTCTGCTGCCTTGAATATAATTGGTTCAAATATCTTAGCAAAAATAAAGGTCAGTTTCTGTATTAAAATACTAATAATATTTTTTAAAGTAAGTGAATTTGAATTCTGTAAATCAACAGGATGGGGCTCATAGTACAATGTCAAATAATATATCAAGTTATAGAAGAATTCATGTAATATACTTTGTTCCACTTAACAAAAAATTAAAGACAGGCAAGATAACATTTATGGGAAAATACACATGTGCTACAAGTATAGAGAAATTCATAAAAACAATGAAAATCAATATAGGCCAGTCGTTATTTGTATAGAGGTGATGGGGTTTTGTCTATGAAATTAAAAGACGCTTACTCCTTGGAAGAAAAGTTATGACCAATCTAGATAGTATATTCAAGAGCAGAGACATTACTTTGCCAACAAAGGTCCGTCTAGTCAAGGCTATGGCTTTTCCTGTGGTCACATATGGATGGGAGAGTTGGACTGTGAAGAAGGCTGAGCACCGAAGAATTGATGCTTTTGAACTGTGGTGTTGAAGACTTTAGGAGTCCCTTGGACTGCAAGGAGATCCAACCAGTCCATTCTGGAGATCAGCCCTGGGATTTTTTGGAAGGAATGATGCTAAAGCTGAAACTCCAGTACTTTGGCCACCTCCATGCGAAGAGTTGACTCATTGGAAAAGACTCTGATGCTGGGAGGGATTGGGGGCAGGAGGAGAAGGGGACGACAGAGGATGGGATGGTTGGATGGTATCACTGACTCGATGGACGGGAGTCTGAGGGAACTCTGGGAGATGGTGACGGACAGGGATGTCTGGCGTGCTGCAATTCATGGGGTCGCAAAGAGTCGGACAGGACTGAGCGACTGAACTGAACTGAACTGACAGGGGTTTATGAGTAATTGGGGTGGGGACAGGAAAGATACCCATGTGGCTAGTTCTCATTACAGTAAATATTATTTTTAATTTCTGAAGGTGAATTGTTGGCACATAGATACTTTACATTGTATAAGATGGTATGCCTTACATATTTCATATCTGCAAAATACCATTATTTTTAATAAAAATTTGCATTGTTTTTATCCTATATATCTTTTGAAAAAATGTAAAATCCATTATCTTATTTAAACATCATAAACTTGGCATGATCCAGTGAGATTGTTTATACTTATTTTTAGATAGAGAAAACATACTTTAAAATGGCAGTAACCAGAAAAAAATCTTCTGATATCAAAGTATACATAAAATTCAACGTACTTAATTGCTTCTTTTAAAAGGAAGAAAAATGATTATTGAATGTCTTCAAAATGCCAGTATACTTAAATATTATGTCAGTAAATCATGGCAGCAATCCGCTATAAAAGTAAAGAAACTAAGATTTGGAAAAGTTGAATCTCTTGCTCCAGAAGTCTTCCCTAGCAGCAAAGCTGTATTTGTTCTCTACATATTTTTTTGTATGACTACAAGCTTTGCATTCATTTTACTTATTATTAACTCTCTAAAGCATTTGGCTTCTTGGTTAGTAACTGAATTATTGTATTTCATAAAATAAAAAGTCAATAATTTACTTTTCTGCAAAGAGATAATCTCTGAATCTATTTGTGGTTTTTCAAAATTGTCTGTTCTCTATGTGAAAGCAAAATCATATGAAATGACCAAACATACTTTTCTATCCTCAAAAATAAGACACTTTGTGATTTTTTTTCCTTCCAATTTTGCTATTTCTTACAGTAACAGTACTTTAACTTTGAAAATTTCCACAGTGAAAGTCATTTCCTCACAGACCATAAATCCATAGGGCTAGAGAGTGATTCAATTTTCTGATTTATGCAACATCACGCTCCATGCTGAGCACTGGCTTCTCTCTTGGTTCCATAACTGCATACAAGCCCTAAGCTTCAATTCCTTGAAAGTTACACCTTTCATGTCATATTTAGTAATTGACCGAACTACTATAAAAAGAATGTTTTAAATCATTTGCATTCTAGTTAAATTAAGGCCGTCCAAAACCTCAGTCTGTTGACCTTCATTCTGGCTCACTGAGTAGCTCTTTCCTTACTTTTGGAAGGAACGGAGCAGAGAAAAATCAGTCATTATTTCTGACTTCAGCTATTCAACTCTGTGCCCTAATCCTTCTAAGCCTGCATTCACAGCTCCCTGGAAATTTAAAAAAAAAAAAAAAAAGTCCTCTGAACTAAAGAATTTAAGTTCTAACATCATAGCCTCCTTGAAATACTGGAGAAACAGAAAAGACCTCCCTCAAATTATCGCCTACTGTTCCATATATTCAAAGACTATAGTGATAAGAAAAATGCTTCTAAATGGTTACCAAGCTTTTGAATTGGTGGTATTTTTCACAAGATATAGATTTTTCTTAGTTCATTATCTATGTTCCTTAATGAATTCTGTCATTTTGTTCCTCTGTATGGAACATTTATTCAAATTATAAGAGAACATTCTACTAACTTAGCTTTTTGCAATGTATTTTTACAAAGCAACAACAATGAATATGAAGTAACTGTGTGATACTGTAAATCATGATACATCCCCTATCATTTCTATATGTGTGTAAGGGGCAAAATGTGAATACAGTGTTTTCTCTAACCTCTGTGAAAAGTCAAAGGTTAACTTATTACTTTCAAACATTTAACACTATCCTGCAATTAGATACTAAGAATAAACTATATAATTTATAGTTCTGTTCCTCCACACAAAAGATGCCCACTTCACACAACTGCTTAATACACACTATTATGGTTTTGTAAAAATACATGGCAACCTCTCAGTTTACATTATCATAACTGTAACTTCCAGTTAAGAATACACTGGATAAAGAGGGATGGGGCTCAGTATCACAAATAGGCAAATTCAATTCAATTTTCCTGTTCCTAAAGATAAATCCCAACAATTTGAGATTGACCATAAAGCATCCTTCTCTCTTTTGTTTTCTTCTATGTCTTATTTTCTTCTGTTTTGCCTTTTCTTCCAATGGCTCCCTATAATCTCCCAAATTAGCAGCCAACAGTAAGTATAGGCTCATTAACTATATATTTTAAAACATTTGTTCGTGTGAGAGTCTAGTAATATAATGACAAAGAATTAAAACAACAACAAAAAAACCTTCTTCTCTCTACTAACTGAGACAATTTAAACTGTATAAAATCTAGGGTAACATTAAAAATATCTTACTGAGGATTCAAACAAATTGACTTTTTTCAAAACAATGTGAGCTGTACTCTGAAAGGAATAACAAACCACTTAAAGTCATTAATATTATCAAAAATAACTAATGAAACAAGTTTATGGGACAATGGGAAAGCTAATATTCTAAATATTGATTTTTATAACTAATCTATATATTGATTACTTTCTGCACATTTTTAACATCACAACTATGACTACTAGGACAGTTCAATTGAAAACATAAGGACAAAGTTCTACCTGCTATGAAAAAAAGTTATGAATATCTATCAAATGCCTATTCAGATTAACCTGGCATTTATAAAGGTGAACTGCAGAGTTTTTATGGTCTCTAAATGAGGGCCTTGGGCTTAAACTTTCTTTTCAGAATAATCTCCTGTTCCTAAATTTGCTGCTGCTAAGTTGCTTCAGTGTGTGCGACTCTGTGTGACCCCAGAGAAGCAGCCCACCAGGCTCCCCCGTCCCTGGGATTCTCCAGGCAAGAACACTGGAGTGGGTTGCCATTTCCTTATCCAGTGTATGAAAGTGAAAGGTGAAAGTGAAGTCGCTCAGTAGTGTCTGACTCTAAGCGACCCCATGGACTGCAGCCCACCAGTCTCCTCCACGCACGGGATTTTCCAGGCAAGAGTACTGGAGTGGGGATGCCGTTGCCTTCTTTGCTACTGCTGTTGCTAAGTAGCTTCAGTCGTGTCCGACTCTGTGTGACCCCATAGATGGCAGCCCATCAGGCTCCCCCGTCCTTGGGATTCTCCAGGCAAGAACACTGGAGTGGGTTGCCATTTCCTTCTCCAGTGCATGAAAGTGAAAAGTGGAAGGGAAGTCACTTAGTCGTGTCCAACTCTTCACGACCCCATGGACTGCAGCCCACCAGGCTTCTCTGTCCAGGAGATAGTCCAGGCCAGAGTACTGGAGTGGGGGTGCCATTGCCTTCTCTGATTGCCTTCTTTAAGTCACTGTTAATGATCCTTTTTTTCCTTTATGGAAAGCAGTGAATGACTGGATTGCATAGAAACATAGTGACTAAATAACATTTTGTATAACTCTGTTAATGTTACACAGAGGTGTAGGAAAGGGAGACATATACCATGGAATGAGAGCCTATTCTTACAACCCATAATAGAAATTAATATGTCTTTATGATAAAAGCAACATTGCTTCTTGACTAGTTGAAAAATTAGAAGAGTAAATTTTCCTTAATTTAATTATGAAATGAAGTATTTGAAATATTTTCAATATTGTCCCTATATCAAAATACTTTCTAAAATATAAAAGAACATAACTGAAAAAAGCAATCTTGAATTTGTGCATTATCATAGTTTAGTTAAATAACATCAACCTTCCAACAATACTATTTAAATTACAGTCACTCAATTATGTTAATTGTAAGTAATTACACACACTTTCCACTAGCTTTTTGGCCGCAGATCACTAGGAATATAACAGATGTGTGTCATGTTCAGTGATCAGTTACAGCTGTTCTTTAGAAGTCTGTCAGTGATTCTTCACTGTTTAGTTATTTGAAGTCTTCTCAGCAAAATACTAAGAGGAAATTTGCTAGAATTTAGAAAGTGATGGTCAGATGATGATGAGGCTACTGAAATGGGTATTTTAATAGTTCAGTAGTAAGTAATGGCATATTCTAGAGCATGACTAGACAAGAGGTAGGTGGAGTGGGTGGAAAATAAGTTATTAGAGAAAAGTTTAGAGAAGTAAGGGACTTTACTGGGTCTAGATGAGTTATCTCTGGAGATATTGAATACACTCTGAACAATAACTAGAAATGTGGTGAAGGGAACTGCAGTCAGTTGAATGCTAAAATAGAAAAATTAAAAGGCATGATCCAGTAAAGTTAAAGAAGTATGTGTATTGAATTTGTTAATAAGATGATCAGCTACATGGATAATCTAATTTCTACTATTTTCTTCTTAAACTAATCCTTTTATCTCTTTGTACAGTAAATTACTGGTTTTTCTGGTAATCATGTATGGATGTGAGAACTGGACCATAAAGAAGGCTGAGCATCAAAAAACTGATGCCTTTAAACTGTGGTGCTAGAGAAGACTCTAGAGAATCCCTTGGACAGCAAGGAGACCAAACCAGTCAATCCTAAAGGAAATCAACTCTGAATTGATTGGAAGGACTGATGATGAAGCTCCAATACTTTGGACACCTGACACTAAGAGCCAACCCACTGGAAAAGACCCTGATGCTGGTAAAGATTGACTGCAGGAGGAGAAGGCGGCGAGAGAGGATGAGATAGTTGGATGGTATCACTGACTCAATGGGCAGGAGTTTGAGCAAACTCCAGGAGATAGCAAAGAATAGTGAAACCTGGTGTACTTGACTGAACAACAACAACAATAGTTAATTATGCAAAGTTGTGTCAGGAGGTTGTAGAGTGTTATCTTTGCAGGTATAAGCTGAGGTCAGTGGACCACCATTACATTTTTTGTTCAGTGTTCAAGTAAGACAAAAACGATGTTGGGAAAAAATGAGAGCTATTTAACAAGAAAATACTATATGAAACAGAGGTTTATTTCAACTGAAATAAATCCTTCACATTTAATGTTTGGTTTTTAATAAAGCTTAAAAATTTCCCTATGAAATAGGATCATAATAATTTAAAAAGAACAAATAACATTGCAATGAATTTTTAGAAGCAATCAGGAAATTCTAGGTTGAAACTATCATGAGTAAGGAGCATTAATTCAAAAGAACAGAGAAAATGGAAAAATGTCAAAAATATAAAATGCAATCTTAATTCACATAACCTAGTGAAAGGCTTTTGAAGAATAAACACAATTTCTCTTGTTGTGAATAACTGATCTCCAGGTAATTCAAAAGAGTTTCATTGCATTTTCACAGTATTATTTTCTTAAACCATTTTCTAAGTAAGAGCAGCGTACCTAATAAACATATGCTTAAAGTCAAAGCTTATTTGAATATAATCTACTCTCTGATGTTCCAGATACATTTGAGGACTTGCATGCTCAGTTGCTTAGTCATGTCCAACTATTTGTGACCTCAAGAACTGTAGCCCACCAGTCTCCTCTGTCCATGGGATTTTCCAGGCAAGACTACTAGAGTCAGTTGCCATATCCTACCCCAGGGGATTTTCCTGACCCAAGGATCAAACCTGAATCTCCTGAATCTCCTGAATCTCCTGCATTGACAGGCAGATTTTTCACTACTTGCCACCTGAGGACTTAGACATAACTAAAAACCTTTAAATGTATCATTTACCATTGTGTCAGGAATAGGAAGGGCTATGTGGGCTCTGCTCTATTTATTCCCTTCTGTATAGAACCTAGGTTGTAGGAGTCTTATAAAAACCTTTATTGTAGGCAACTGGTCAAAGGACTGAGCAGTAGCTGCCAGAATCAAATGTTTTATTTGTCCTTTTGATTTTTTTTCTCTTTTTCAGTCAGTTATTTTGTGTCATATACTAATCAATGGAGAATATCAGTCTAGTGATTTTAAAGGCTATTTCTTTGTCATTTGTTATGTGATGGATTTTATCTGCAAACTAGTTAATAAGGTAGAAAGTGCAAAATCTAAATATTAAAATCCT
This sequence comes from Nanger dama, assembly GCA_917880005.1. Taxonomy (NCBI): domain Eukaryota; kingdom Metazoa; phylum Chordata; class Mammalia; order Artiodactyla; family Bovidae; genus Nanger; species Nanger dama. Next base: position 14,557,738 of record CAKJTW010000037.1, read on the forward strand.
TAATTCTTAGGTATTAAAATGTACATATGTTTATTTGAACAAAATATCTCAAAGGATGAAACTGGAACAGAGTGAAGTTGCAGTTCTGTGAGATTTTACAGAACACACAAGTCCCACTTTATTTTGGATATTTTATTTACAGTTCAGTAACATATAGAGTTTAAGAGCTAAAACCCTGGGGATTTAAATACAAAAACCATTGCTTTGAACTTTATTTTGGGAGAAAACTGGTAGTAAGTAAAGTTCCAGAGTGTAGAATAGCAAATTGAATATTCATTCTCTTCATTAGAATAAGATCAATTATAAAATAGCACAGCTATAGCTTTTTATTATACTTCACATTTTAAAGGATTCCTTATGAAAGAAATTTTATAAAGAAAATACATTTGTTTTGGCATAAGACATAGCCATTGACTTAACTCAGTGGAGTACTTTGTCTAGCTGTTCTTTTAAATTGTTTTTGTATCAGATCAGAGAAGGCAATAACAACCCATTCCAGTACTCTTCCCTGGAAAATCCCATGGATGGAGGAGTCTAGTGTGGCTGCAGTCCATGGGGTCGTGAAGAGTCGGATACGACTAAGTGACTTCCCTTCCACTTTTCACTTTCATGCACTGGAAAAGGAAATGGTAACCCACTCCAGTGTTCTTGCCTGGAGAATCCCAAGGATGGGGGAGCCTGATGGGCTGCCGTCTATGGGGTCACACAGAGTCGGACACAAGTGATTTAGCAGCAGCAGCATGTAGTAGATGTAACATTTAGTAATACTACAAAATGCATTCTGTGTCACATATTTGCAAATTTACTGAAATAACAATATTCACTGCTTTTATTGAACATTTATCTATTTTAAATTAAAGCCAAACTTTAAGATTCCAGTGTACTAAAAATACTTTTAATTAACGTGAAAACACCAACATATTAGATCAGGGTTCCCTCTTATCCAATATGACCTCACTCAACTAATTGCATTTATAATGACCCTATTTCCAGATAAGACCATGCTCCATATTCAGTGTTTCTGATATTCATTTCAATATTCTTTCTACTGATGACTATTTTTGTTTTTATCAAGGTAGCTGAGGGTTTCATAAGATGTATGTTATACATATATCAATACATAAGTATATAAGTGGTTAGAATATATACAGATAAATGTTGTGTATATATATATAGTCATGTTTATGTACACATAACACAGATGTGCATATGATTTGTTTAGGAATTTGAGGTAGAAGAGAATAAGACAAGCCTGCTCCATTGCCTTACTTTTCTGTCTTGTCAGTATTAGTGCCTCATATATTTTTCATTTTACTTATTTAACGAATAAAATACACTTAGTTGTTCGTGTACTTAATAGCAGTAACTATAAAATAGAGATTTAACAATCAAAAAATGAATATAAGATCAAAACAGACTTTTCTCCAAATATGACAAATAGATGGCAAAAAGAAAACAAAAACAGGAAAGGACACTCAGCATCACTATTTATCAGAGAAATGCAAATCAAAACGACAGTTAAGTAATACCTCACACTGGTAAGAATGACCATCATCAAAATAAATATACAAACAATAAAAGTCAGAGAGACTGTGGAGAAAAGGGAACCCTCCTACACTGTTTATGGGAATGTAAATTGGTACAACCACTATGGAGAACAGTATGGGGTTTCCTTAAAAACTGGAAACAGAACTAGTATATGATACAGCAATTCCACTCCGTGGCATATATCCAGAGAAAATCATAATTTGAAAAGATATATGTATCCCAAAATTCATTGCAGCAGTATTTACAATAGCCAGGACATGGAACCTAAATGTCAATTGGCAGAGGAATGGATAAAGATGTGGTACATATATACAATGGAATATTACTCAGCCATGAAAATTTAATAATGCCATGTGGCAACATGGATAGACTTAGAGATTATCATACCAAGTGAAATAAGTTGGACAAGGCAATACAAATATCATATGATAACACTCATGTGGAATCTAATTTTGTTAATGATATAAATGAACTTATTTACAAAATAGAAATAGACTGCCAGATTTTGAAAACAAACTTACAGTTACCAAAGGGGAAACATGGTGGAGAAGGATAAATAAGGAGTTTGTGATTAGTATGCATACAGTACTACATATAAACCAACAAAGACCTACTGTATAGCACTGGGGACTGACTCTTCTCAATCTTCTGTAATAACCTATATGGGTAAAGAATCTGAGAAATAATGAATAAACATATATATATATATTTTTAATTTAAATTTAAAAAAGGAAATTTTAAAACTTTCAAATGATTAATAAATATCCAGCTCTATTATTTTCATTGTAATGGTGAATGGAATTGTTTCCTTAACTTCTTTTTCTACTTTCTCATTATTAGTGTATAGTATAGGAATGCAAGGGATTTCTGAGTGTTGATTTTATATCCTGCAACTTTACTATATTCATTGATTAGCTCTAGCAGTTTTCTGGTTGAGTCTTTAGGATTTTCTATGTAGAGGATCATGTTATCTGCAAACAGTGAGAGTTTTACTTTCTTCTTTCCAATTTGGATTCCTTTTATTTCTTTTTCTGCTCTGATTGCTGTGGCCAAAACTTCCAGAACTATATTGAATAGTAGTGGTGAAAGTGGACACCCTTGTCTTGTCCTTGACTTTAGGGGAAAAGCTTTCAATTTTTCACCATTGAGGATAATGTTAGCTGTGGGTTTGTCATATACAGCTTTTACTATGTTGAGGTGTGTTCCTTCTATTCCTGCTTTCTGAAGAGTTTTTATCATAAATGGATGTTGAATTTTGTCAAAGGTTTTTTCTATATCTATTGAGATAATCATATGGTTTTTATTTTTCAATTTGTTAATGTGGTGAATTACATTGATTGATTTGCGAATATTGAAGAATCCTTGCATCCCTGGGATAAAGCCCACTTGGTCATGGTGTATGATCTTTTTAATGTGTTGCTGGATTCTGATTGCTAGGATTTTGTTAAGGATTTTTGCGTCTATGTTCATCAGTGATATTGGCCTGTAGTTTTCTTTTTGTGGTGTCTTTGTCAGGTTTTGGTATTAGGGTGATGGTGGCCTCATAGAATGAGTTTGGAAGTTTACCTTCCTCTGCAATTTTCTGGAATAGTTTCAGGAAGATAGGTGTTATGTCTACCAAAGTGGAAGACAAGTAGCAGACAATGCAGAGGATTTTTGAAACATATTTAATAACAAAATTAATCAGGTAATTTTTAATTAGTTCAACTATATTTTAATAAGTATTCGTTTGGTATCTACAGTAGAAATTTCAATTTCTTAAAGGGAATTTGATTCATAGCTTAATTCTTACAGTCTATTATAGTTCTACTCAATATATATGCATCAAATCTCAATATTAATGTAAAACAATTCAATGGATGTTAGTTGATCAGTCAGTTAAAGCATTTGAAGAAATAATACACTGAAATAATTACTCCCGTTTGAATTTTATAAGATGTAATTTCCATGTTAGATTTTGAATATTACAGAAAGTTTATTTTAATAAACACAAAAATCAAGACTCTTGCTTAAGTAATCAATATTAGATTTAAAATACTTCAGCTTTTGCTTGATTCATATATTTAAGGGTATTTAGAAAAAGGGTAAAGCATCAATTAACAGAGGGCTGCACAGCTTGTAAAATATTTTTAAAAGCTACTGAGAGTTCCAACCTCCATAAAGAAAGCCAATTCAATGTTAATGAAGCCATTCCTAAGGCAGGCCTTGGGAATACAGCAGAGAAAAAAAAGCACAGGAAAAAAAAAAAAAAGAATATGACTTGCCAAATTAGTAGCTTAATCACTGGAATAGGTAACTAATCTCTTATTGGACTAGAAATACCACTGAATGGGGACAAGCTCATGAAGAAATAGCTTTCTGCAATCTTTTCTTTTCTTTTTCCTCCTTAAAAGAATAGACAACCAAAATAAAAGCCTAACTGGAGTTCACCTAAGATACTTTATCATCCTTCATGCTGCATTTAATAGCAAGCACTGTCTGCAAAATCTCTAGGCTGCATCATCTGTGTATACAACTATGTCAGGCCTTGATGCCAAAGGAAACAGCTGAGGCAGTTTTGGAGGCATTTTAGCAAGCATGCAGCTAACCTAGAATTATGCCATAGACTTGAGTCCAAAGAGATAATAACTTGTTACTTTAAAAGCCAGAAGTCATTTTAATCGGATTGTTTAAATCTTGTATACAATTTTGGAAAGAGGGCAGTGCTAGTCTTCAGACAACAGAGGAAAAAAAGTCGATTAAAATAGAAAATCTTGACAATAATTATCTCCATTATAGTTAAAGATTTGAAACACTGATGTAGCCTTGTGCTTTACATTTCTACTGTCATTCTTAAAAAGATAACTTGCTAATTGTCTGCTTTCTCAGGGCAATGGTCTACTATCTCTGCTCCTTGAAGCACTGTTGGGTCACTCAAGGAAGAAGTAAGATGTGGATATAGTGCCAGGTCCCAAGCAAACCCACTCCCATTCAATAAGAATAACTTCAAGTTTATCACACATTGAGGTACTTCATCTGATAATAGAGTTTATAGGTATAAAGAAGTTTGGAGGTTGGCTAGTGTATGCTATTATTAATAGTATATACTATTAATTATATTAATTTATAATAGTGTATACTATTATTAATGACTAAAGTTTATATATATTTATAAATCTAAGAAATAGATCTAAGGGAATAGGTCTGATAGACAGAGTGCTTGATGGACTATGGATGGAGGTTCATGACATTGTACAGGAAACAGGGATCAAGATCATTTCCGTGGAAAAGAAATGCAAAAAGCAAAACGGTTGTCTGAGGAGGCCTTACAAATAGCTGTGAAAAGAAGAGAAGTGAAAAGCAAAGGAGAAAAGGAAGATATAAGCATCTGAATGCAGAGTTCCAAAGAATAGCAAGGAGAGATAAGAAAGCCTTCCTTAACAATCAATGCGAAGAAATAGAGGAAAACAATAGAATGGGAAAGACTAGAGATCTCTTCAAGAAAATTAGAGATACTAAGGGAACATTTCATGCAAAGATGGGCTTGATAAAGGACAGAATAGATATGGACCTAACAGAGCACAAGACATTAAGAGGGGGTGGCAAGAATACACAGATTAACTATAAAAAAAGAGCTTCACAATCCAGATAATCACGATGGTGTGATCACTCACCTAGAGCCAGGCATCGTGGAATGTGAAGTCAAGTGAGCCTTGAATCAATGAATCAATGAAGTCGCTCAGTCGTGTCCGACTCTTTGCAACCCCATGGACTGTAGCCTATCAGGCTCCTCCGTCCATGAGATTTTCCAGGGAAGAGTGCTGGAGTGGATTGCATTTCCTTCTCCAGGGGATCTTCCCGATCCAGGAATCGAACCCAGGTCTCCCGCATTGTAGGCAGACGCTTTACCGTCTGAACCACCAGGGAAGGAAAGCATCACTATGAACAAAGCCAGTGGAGGTGATGAAATTCCAGGTGAGCTATTTGAAATCCTGAAAGATGATGCTGTGAAAGTGCTGCACTCAATATGCCAGCAAATTTGGAAAACTCTGCAGTGGCCACAGGACTGGAAAAAGTCAGTTTTCATTCCAATTCCAAAGAAAGGCAATGCCAAAGAATGCTCAGACTACTGCATAATTGCACTCATCTCACATGCTAGCAAAGTAATGCTCAAAATCCTCTAAGCCAGGCTTAACAGTACGTGAACCGTGAAGTTCCAGATGTTCAAGCTGGATTTTAAAAAGGCAGAGGAACCAGAGATCAACTTGCCGACATCTGTTGGATCATCAAAAAAGCAAGAGAATTTCAGAAAAACATCTCTTTCTGCTTTACTGACTATGCTAAAGCCTTTGTGTCAATCACAAGAAACTGTGGAAAATTCTTCAAGAGATGTGAATATCAGAGCACCTGACCTGCCTCTTGAGAAACCTGTATGCAAGTCAGGAGGCAACAGTCAGAACTGGACATGGAACAACAGACTGGTTCCAAAGAGGAAAAGGAGTACATCAAGGCTATATATTGTTACCCTGCTTATTTAACTTGTATGCAGAGTACATCATGAGAAACGCTGGGCTGGAAGAAGCACAAGCTGGAATCAAGATTGCCAGGAGAAATATCAGTAACCTCAGATATGCAGATGACACCACCCTTATGGCAGAAAGTGAAGAGGAACTAAAAAGCTTCTTGATAAAAGTGAAAGAGGAGAGTGAAAAGTTGGCTTAAAGTTCAACATTCAGAAAACTAAGATCATGGCATCTGGTCCCATCACTTCATGGGAAAATAGATGGGAAAAAGTGTCAGACTTTATTTTGGGGGCTCCAAAATCACTGCAGATGGTGACTGCAGCCATGAAATTAAAAGACGCTTACTCCTTGGAAGGAGAGCTATGACCAACCTAGATAGCATATTGAAAAGCAGAGACATTACTTTGCCAACAAAGGTCTGTCTAGTCAAGGTTCTGATTTTTCCAGTGGTCATGTATGGATGTGAGAGCTGGACTGTGAAGAAAGCTGAGCACTGAAGAATTGATGCTTTTCAACTGTGGTGTTGGAGAAAACTTTTGAGAGTCCCTTGAAATGCAAGGAGATCCAACCAGTCCATCCTAAAGGAGATCAGTCCTGGGTGTTCATTGGAAAGACTGATGCTAAAGCTGAAACTCCAGTACTTTGGCCACCTCATGTGAAGAGCTGACTCATTGGAAAAGACCCTGATGATGGGAGGGATTGGGGGCAGGAGGAGAAGGGGACAACAGAGGATGAGATGGCTGGATAGCATCACCGACTCAATGGACATGAGTTTGAGTGAACTCTGGGAGTTGATGATGGACAGGAAGGCCTGGCTTGCTGGGATTCATGGGTCCCAAAGAGTTGGATACGACTGAGAGACTGAACTGAACTGAACTGAAGATTTACATACCCATACTGTGTATTAGGTTAAGTGCTTTCTATACACTGAATGTTTAAATCTTTCTTGCAAATCTTAATATTAATATGCCCAGTTAGCAAATCAGGACACTTTATATAGAAAGTTAAATAACTTGACCAAAATCATAAAGCTATCAAGTGTTATAGAATGATTATATTTAGATATATATTACTTTAACAAGTTGTCTCATAAAAATGCAGACTTTATGTGAGGCTACAATAACAAACCATTAGAGACTGAGTGACTTATAAACAACAGAAATTTACCCCTCACATTTCTGGAAATCTGAGATGAGGTGTCAATGTGGTTGGGTTCCCATGAGAACCTCTTCTGATTTGCAAGGGGCCAGCCTCTCCTTGTATCCTCACATGACAGAAAGAGGACTAGAGAACTCTCTGGGTTCTCTTCTATAAGGGTACTACAGGGACTCTGCCCTCATAATCTAATTAATTCCAAAGGTCCCTGCTTCCTGAAACCATTATATGGGAAGTTAGGCAATCAACATCAGAATTTGGGGAAGGAAATGCACATTCAGTCCAAAAATGTAAAATCAGCTGTGACATTTGTTCGTCTAGCTTTGTTGTTGTTGTTTATGTATACTACACTTCAAGTCTTTCCCTTAGGAGTTACTCTTCTGTGTTGTAAATACAAAGTCCTGGGTCACTTTTGTTTCTCCATTAATGCTCTACCAACCTCCAGTGAGATTATTTAACACTTGCTGAGTATCTGGTCATTTCAGACACATCATTAATTACAATGAATAAATCTATTATAACTCTAGGGCATGTGACATAATTATACAATAAGCTACTAAATTCAGAACATCTTTCTTAGTAGTTTTCAATGTGGATTTCATATTTAAAGTCAGCGTTCATTTGTTTTTAATTTTTCTTAGTACATTCAGAATCCCTTTTCGTGCTTCTGGTGAGCCACAGGTCTTTTGCTACCTCCTTGAAATGTTTCTACATATATACATGGAGGCATGCACACTATGCCTACATACACAGCTCTAAACATGAACCCTGAAGATAGTAGATATCATTCATTATAATTTAGGCTATTCTAAGCATGTCATCCAAATTGGGGAAGAGCTACATTGCTTGCTGCTTCCTCACTGGGTAATAAAAGGGACAATCAGATAAGCAGAGAAAATAATATGAAACTAAGATTAACTGCCTTCAAATGACATTATCAAACTGGTTGTCTGGGTTCAACATGCTGATCACTTCAGCATTCTTGAAATCATTCTCCCTTGGATTCACATGTTTTTTGTTCCCTTTTCCATCTACCTTCAAATCTTTCCCATAATCAGGGTCTTTTCCAATGAATCAGTTCTTCTCATCAGGTGGTCAAAGTATTGGAGCTTCAGTTTCAGCATCAATCACACCAATGAATATTCAGGATTGACTTCCTTTAGGACTGACTGGTTGGATCTCCTTGCATCCCAAGGGACTCTGAAAGAGTCTTCTCTAACACCACAATTCAGCACCATCAGTCTTTTGAAGCTCTGCTGTCTTTATGGTCCAACTCTCACATCCATGCATGACTACTGGAAAAAACATAGCTTTGGCTACATGGACCTTTGTCAGCAAAGTAATGACTCTGTTTTTTAATATGCTATCTCGGTTGGTCATAGCTTTTCTCCCAAGGAGCAAGCGTCTTTTAATTTCATGGCTGCAATCACCATCCTCAGTAATTTTGGAGCCAAAGAAAATAAAATCTGCCATTGTTTCTTCATTCCCCCATCTATTTGCCATGAAATGATGAGATCAGATGCTAAAATCTTCATTTTTGTATGTTTAGTTCTGAGCCAGCTTTTTCCCTCTCTTCTTTTACATTCATCAAGAGGCTCTTTAGTTCCTCTTGCTATTAGGGTGGTATCATCTGGATATCTGAAGTTATTGATATTTCTCCCCAGAAATCTTGATTCCAGCTTGTGCTTCATTCAGCCTGGCATTTCACATGATGTACTTTGCATATCAGTTAAATAAGCAGGGTCACAACTGATAGTCTTTACATACTCCTTTCCCAGTCTTTTGTTCATGTCCAATTGTCACTGTTGCTTCTTGATCTAGATACAGGTTTCTCAGGAGGTAAGTAAGGTGTTCTGGTATTCTCATCTCTTTAAGGATTTTCTACAGTTTATTTTTATCCACAGAGTCACAGGCTTTAGCATAGTCAAAGAAACAGTAGATGTTTTTCTGGAATTCTCTTGCGGTGGCTATGATCCAGTGTATGTCAGCAATTTGATTTCTGGTTCCTCTGCCTTCTCAAAATTCAGCTTATACATCTGGAATTCCTTGGTTAACATACTGCTGAAGCATAGCTAGGAGGATTTTGTGCATTATCTTGCCAGCATGTAAAATAAGTGCAATTGTGGGGTAGTTTGGACATTCTTTGGTATTGCCCTTCTTTGGGATTGGAATGAAAACTAACATTTTCCACTTCTGTGGCCACTGCTGCATTTTCTAAATTTCCTGGCATGTTGAGTGCAGCACTTTCACAGTATTATGTTTTAGAATTTGAAGTAGCTCAGTTGGAATTCCATCACCACCACTTTGTTCCTAGTAATTCTTCCTAAGGACCACTTGACTTCACATTCAAAGATGTCAGGCACTAGGTGAGTGATCACCTCATCATGGTTTTCCAGGTCATTAAGATTTTTTTGTATAGTTCTGTGTGTTCTTGCCACCTCTTCTTAATCTCTTCTGCTTCTGTTAGGCCCATACCATTTCTGTCTTTTATTGTGCCCATATTACCATGAATTATTCCCTTGGCATCTCTAATTTTTTTCAAGATCTCTAGTCTTTTCTTTACTACTGTTTGCCTCTATTTATTTGCATTGTTCATTTAAGAAGGCTTTCTTATCTCTCCTTGCTATTCTTTGGAACTCTGCATTCAGATGGGTACATCTTTCCTTTTCTCCTTTGCCTTTAGCTTCTCTTTTGGTACGCTATTTTAAGGTCTCCTCAGACAACCTTTTTCCCTTTTCAGTTTCTTTTTCTTGGGGATGATTTTGACCACTGCCTCCTGTACTATCTCTGTCCATAGTTCTTCAGGCACTTTATCAGATCTAATCCCTTGAATCTGTTTGCCACTTCTACTGTATAATTTAAGGGATTTGATTTAGGTCATATCATGGCCTAGTGTTTTTCCCTACTTTCTGCAATTTAAGTCTGAATCTTCCAATAAAAAGTTCATGATATGAGCCCCAGTCAGCTGCAAGTTGCTTTTTTTTTTTTTTTTGCTGACTGTATAGAGTTTCTCCATCACTGACTGAAAAAACATATAATCAGTCTGATTTTGGTATTGACCATCTGGTGATGTCCACGTGTAGAGTCTCTTGTATTTTTGGAAGAGAGCGTTTGATATGACGAGCATGTTGTCTTGGCAAAACTCTTAGCCTTGCCCTGCTTCATTTTTTATGCCAAGGCTAAACTTCCTGTTACTCCAGGTATCTCTTGACTTCCTATTTTTTCATTCCAGCCCCCTTTGATGAATAGGACATATGAAATGAACAGAGATCATTTTGTAATTTTTGAAATTGTACTCAAGTGCTGCATTTCAGACTTTTTTTGACTATGAGGGCCATTCCATTTATTCTAAGGGATTGTTGCCTACAGCAGTAGATATAATAGTCATCTGAATTAAATTCACCTATTCCAGTTCATTTAAGTTCACTGATTTCTACAATGTCAATATACACTCTTGCCATCTCTTGTTTGTCCACTTCCAAGTTACCTTGATTCATGGTCCTAACGCTTCAGGTTCCTATGCCAATACTGTTCTTTACAGCATCAGACTTTACTTTCATCACCATACACATCCACCACTGGTCATTGTTTCTGCCAATTTTGCCAGTGAAGAGCTCAGGCTCTTCATTCTTTCTGGAGTTGTTGCTCCGCTCTTCTCCAGTAACATATTGAACACCTACCAACCTGGGGAGTTCATCTTTCAGTGTCATATCTTTTGCCTTTTCATACTGTTCATGGGGTTCTTAAGGCAAGAACACCGAAGTGGTTTACCATTCCCTTCTCCAGTGGCCCATGTTTTATCAGAACTTTCCATCATGACTTGACTGTCTTGAGTGGCCCTACATAGCATGGCTCATAGTTTCATTGAGTTAGACAAGGCTGTGATCCATGTGATCAGTTTGGTTACCTTCTACAGTGCAGTAGTCCCTTGGTATCTGGGGGTTGATTGCTTCTGGTACCTACTTTTGACACACAAAACCCTGGATGCTCAAGTCCTATAGTCAGCTTAATATATTCAAGATTCTGCATATGTGGATTCATACAGCTGTCATTCATATAGTACTGTATTTAGTGAAAAAATTATCAGCATGCAAGTGGACCCAAGCAGTTCAAACTTGAGTTGTTCACGGGTCAAATCAATATCTTTTATACTTTTACTTTAAAATTTCCTTCTATAGATTAATTTCGCAATAAATACTGTAATACATGATCCATAGTTGTTTGAATCCACAGATGCAGAAACTTGGATACATAGGGTTAACTATGAGACTTGAGCATCCGGGGATTTGGGTATCCAAAGATGCTTGCTCCTTGGAAGAAAAGCTATGACCAACCTAGACAGCATTTTAAAAATCAGACATTACTTTCCCAACAAAAGTCTGTGTAGTCAAAGATTTGTTTTTTCTACTATTCATATATGGATGTGCGAGTTGTACCATAAAGAAGCCTGAGCACTGAAGAATTGATGCTTTTGAACTGTGGTGTTTTGAGAGTCCCCTTGGAATGCAAGGTGATTAAACCAGTCAATTTTAAAGGAAATCAACCCTGAACAATAATTGGAAGACTGAGGCTGAAGTTACAACACTTTGGCCACCTAATGTAAAGAGCTGACTCACTAGAAAAGACTCTGATTATGGGAAAGATTCAAGGCAAAAGGAGAAGGGATGACAGAGGACGAGCTGGTTGTGTAGCATCACTGACTCAACGGACATGAATTTGTGCAAGCTCTGGGAGATGGTGAAGGACAGGGAAGCCTCGTGCTGCCTCGTGCACTGCGTCACAAAGATTCAGACATGACTGAGAGACTGAACAACTAGTGGGTCCTGGAATCAATCCACCCTAGATATCAAGGTACTACTGTAGTGTACTTGATACTTTCAATATTCAAGACAAAAGTCACAAATTTTATGTGAAAAGCAATTTCCTTCAATATGATTAAAGCCAGGTTTTCAACAACATACAAATTACTTCTAATAAAATAAAATATACTACATTCAAATATAGAAATATGTATAGGTATAAATATAGATATCTGTTTATAGTAGGTGTGTGGTTTTATTTTGAGGCACAGTTGTTTTTATACATTTGATATTTTTAAAATTCACAACATGGAATTTAGACTTCTTTTAAATTTAACAAGGCTAAATGCCTATTTAAATGGATAATGAGTCTACAAAGTTATTAATTAGCTGGAATCCTACCATCAAATGCTTCATTTCCTTCCTTTCTTCCCTGTTTCTCTTCATTTCATTTGTATTTTTGCATTACACTTTTTTATATTAATTTTGGCACCACTCTTACTGAAGATCTTTGTAATTCCATAGTTTATTGGCCATACACAACTTCTGAAGGAAAATAGTAAAATATTTCAAAAGAAAAAGCACAACACAATGGCATGCTCTTGAGCACACAATTCAGTTTTTAGATTGCAGCTCAAATATAAATGTATGCTTGACATTTCTTTCTACATAACCTGAAAAAATAATTTCCCATTGCTAATCTTTATACATAGCAATGCATCAATGATTGCTTCTCTATCCCAGAGTAAATGTAAATATTAATTTCTCATATTATTTGTGGCAGGACATAATAATCATAGTTAACATCTTAAACTTAGGATCCCAGAATCATCTTTAATTCTGTTATCAGAATATTATCTCCCTACTTACATGGCAAAACCTCCTATTTATTCTAAAAGGAGTTTGGTCCACAAGTTATATGGGTTACATAGTAGAAATAATGCTACAGAGAAGCATATGTTTTGGTCCTGATGAACAATTTTATCACTTACCACATTTTGAGCTGTTCCACAAAAACTTTGTATGACTTGTTCTAAGTCTGTTTTATGTGAATACACTAAACAACAATCAGAAACTGTAGTGGTGTTCATAAGTGATCCTAAAATTACACAAGGATGTGGAAAGCAAAGAAATCCACCTTTGTTGGTTTCTATATGTAGGTAAAAATTGGAGCAGCACTAGTTTATTTATCCTACAGTGAGAGTACAAAGTGATAGGATTTGGGTATACATGGTCTCATGGATAAGTTCATAGTTTTTCTTTGCAGCATCATTTAAACAGGTCAAATTGAAGACCCTCATTTATAAGAAATCTCACTTTTTCAAACTCCTGAAATTCCATCCAGTAAGGATGGAATTCTTAGGATCACTCATCTGGGTTTAAGAATTATATCTCTTTGGTGTGTATGGCCAGCAGGAATTGAAAGAAACACATGTATCCCAGTGTTCATCGCAGCACTGTTTATAATAGCCAGGACATGGAAGCAACCTAGATGTCCATCAGCAGATGAATGGATAAGAAAGTCGTGGTACATATACACAATGGAGTATTACTCAGCCATTAAGAAGAACACATTTGATTTGAATCAGTTCTAATGAGGTGGATGAAACTGGAGCCTACTATACAGAGTGAAGTAAGCCAGAAAGAAAAACACCAATACAGTATACTAATTCATATATATGGAATTTAGAAAGATGGTAATGATAACCCTGTATGTGAGACAGCAAAAGAGACACAGGTGTATAGAACAGTCTTTTGGACTCTGTGGGAGAGGGAGAGGGTGGGATGATTTGGGAGAATGGCATTGAAAACATGTATAATATATGAAACGAATTGCCAGTCTAGGTTCGATGCATGCTGGCACTGAAAACATGTATAATATCATATATGAAATGAATTGCCAGTCTAGGTTCGATGCATGATACAGGATGCTTGGGGCTGGTGCACTGAGAGGACCCAGAAGGATGGTATGAGGAGGGAGGGGGGAGGGGGTTCAGGATGGGCAACACGTGTATACCTGTGGCAGATTTGTGTTGATGTATGGCAAAACCAATACAATATTGTAAGTAATTAACCTCCAATTAAAATAAATAAATTTATATTAAAAAGAATTATATCTCATTGTTTCCTGTTAAATTTCAATCAAACCCTTCAATGTGATTATTAGATTATATTTCAGGACTCTGAGGGAGTAAGATGTTAGGAGTTTCCAGATGAAGTGTTATATCCAAACCAACCCATCAGCTGAGAATGGGGTATCACAGAGGGATCTGCCAGGCAGCCAGGAAACTATTGCTGTGCTGTGTGCAGGTAGCATGTGGTCTCTGTTCTTGATTGTGAGGACAAAACATGTGACAAAGAGTCAAAAGAATTTATGTTAATCACTCAGTTGTGTCCAACTCTTTGTGACTCTATGGACTATAGCCTACCAGGCTCCTCTGTCCATAGAATTCTCCAGGCCAGAATACTGGAGTAGGTAGCCATTCCTTTCTTCAGGGATCTTCTCATCCTAGATTTCAAACTGAGGTTTTATGCATTGCAGGCAGATTCTTTACTGTCTAAACCACCAAGAAAGCCTGTAAAAAGAATATATATACTCAATAATTCTATTTAGCAGTGGGTTGGCAAGACCCATCCTCACAACTCAGGCAGTGTGATGAACAGATTAGAAGCCAAAAGAAAATTCAGCCTAATGTTTTATTTATTTTATATTTTATTATTTATTATATCATATTAATTATTTTATTATTATTTAATTCTTTAATTTTTTAAACTTTACAATATTGTATTGGTTTTGCCATACATCAATATGAATCTGCCACAGGTATACATGTGCTCCCAATCCTGAACATCTCTCCCACCTCCCTCCCCATACCATCCCTCTGGGTTGTCTCAGTACACCAGCCCCAAGCATCCTGTAACCTACATCAAACCTAGACTGGCGATTCGTTTCATATATGATAATATACATGTTTTCAATGCCACTCTCCCAAATCATCCAACCCTCTCCCTCTCCCACAAAGTCCAAAAGACTGTTTTATACATCTGTGTCTCATTTGCTGTCTCTCATACAGGGTTATCATTACCATCTTTCTAAATTCCATATATATGAGTTAGTATACTGTATTGATGTTTTTATTTCTGGCTTACTTCACTCTATATAGTAGGCCCCAGTTTCATCCACCTCATTAGAACTGATTCAAATGTATTCTTTTTAATGGCTGAGTAATACTCCATTGTGTAATTGTACCACAGCTTTCTGCTTAGTGTTTTAAAATGTACGAATCTTTCTAATAAATATCATCACATTTGAGGCAGTATAAAATGAAGCTATACAAACACTGAAGCCTATGTTAAAATTCTAGTATCAACATTATTATATATCTAATCTTTGCTAAATAACTATATTTCTTTTATATGTTATTTCCTAGATCGTATAAATGAGAATAATGATAATAACATGTGCATACCAAATAAAAACAAATTTGGACTTAGAGAAGAAGAGCTTTTTGAAAAAAAATTATAATAAGGAGAAAGTTGTGACCATAAGTCCTGGAAGCATCTCAAAAATTAAACAGAAAAAAAATCTTATTTATGTATTAATTATTGGGAGAGGTAAGTAGGACTAGCAGAAACTTTGTGAGGGAAGTATTAACTAGGGGAGGTGAACAGAAAAACTGGGTATACTAGTTGGAGACACCTTCTCTTTGGTCAGCTAGTTCTTGGGATGAGTTGTTAAGGGGCATGCTAAATAACTTCGTGCTTATTGAAGCTTAGAGGCAAGCTACAGGGAGATAAGAAAGCCTGATTTAAGTTTGCTCAAAACAAGATAGTAAGTAATGGACAATTATAACCATATGGTCATGTAGCTGGAAAGATTAAGTGAGATATTTTGCTGAATTAGCTCAGTTGGCTACTGTTACCTGATACTGATGGATACCGTGGGAGTATAAAGATGTCTTTGACCCAATATAAAAAGTAAAAACTTCAAACATAGGATTAAAATAGGTAACTAATAAGAACCTACAGTATACCACAGGGAACTCTACTCAATATTCTGTAATGACCTATATGGGCATAGAATCTTAAAAGAGTATTATATGTATATAGATAACTGATTCACTTTGCTGTACAACAGAAGAAGCTAACAACATTGTAAATCAACTATACTCCAATAAAGTGAATATTTTTAGAAAAGAGTCTATTAATCATTTTTGTTCTAGTATGCACAATATCAAAGTTTCTCATTTTTCTATGGCACAAAGACAATAATTCAGTTGAATGCAAACCAAAAGAAAATGTTATCAAAATCCTTTTAAATACTTTAACTGCAGCATAGACCCCACTCAAGAATAAATTTTACAAGTCTTTTGAAAGTTGAGGTTTTATTAAATCCATAGTATTTATTTTTATGGCAACACATGAGATATTTTCACTGCCTTCATTTCCAAACATGTTTTCCTTAACTTTTAAGTATAAAATATCTTGATGTTGAAAGTGAAGCTATCACAACTTTCTCATATGGAAGAATGTTTCACATTTTCTTTTATCTATAAATATTATCCTTCTATATGTCCATGGTATGTTAGAAAACAATTTTTGTCTTCTAAATAAAACATCTGCTGGTTATTTTATGTAATTATAGCCCTCTAAATGAAACATTACAGATACAGGAAGACATTATTCATTTTTAAATTTCAAGAACAATATTGAAAGGAGAAAACAAATACATATAGCAAATATAGTAAAGGAAAAACAGTGATAGAAAAAAA
Source organism: Nanger dama (assembly GCA_917880005.1). Lineage (NCBI taxonomy): Eukaryota > Metazoa > Chordata > Mammalia > Artiodactyla > Bovidae > Nanger > Nanger dama. The sequence continues at coordinate 14,574,514 of CAKJTW010000037.1, forward strand.
AAAAGGCAGTGTGAAAAAGTTTATAGTGGGAATATACTTGGTTCTTAGGCAAAATGTCACTTCTGAAACAATCATAAGCATTATATAACAAATTCAATATTTTGAAAAAGAGTGGTCTTTGAGTATCATTTCAGCACTAATACTGTGCAAAATATATTTAGTATAAATTTATGAGATTGCCACTTAAAATAAGCTTATGAACTCACTGGTATCAAAACAGTTCCCTTCTATGTGAGGAAGAATTATACAATTTATAGAATTGAGTTGAGGCTGTACAGTGTTAAACAACTGCTAAGGCAAAGGAACTCATTTAACTTGTTTCTTAGAAAGGGTTCTGGTTTCCATGATTCAATCAGACATAAGGCAAATTTTTAGCAAAAACCATTCTCTTAAATCAGTGAGGGGGAAAAAAAATAGTTCTTTCATCATCAATCACCAGGAAACATTCAGAGGGAGAATTTAAAAGACATACCACACAAGGTTTTACTAATAAAAAAAAGCCATTACTAGTTGATAATTGGTGGAAAACATTTTGCTTTGAATTGGGGAAAGACAAATATCTCCCTGGAGATATTTTGATGAAAATGATATTACTTAAAATCAAATTTTTAAGCCTATAGATTGATATTGAAAATATCTTCTTTTAGAAGTAATTTATTCCTTTAAAATTTTAAATAAATCTCTGATTTAGTTCAGGCATAAAAGAATAAAGTCACAAATAGAGTGAAAAGTATCAAAGGACATCCAAAAGAATTATATAAATTATAGAATCATAATAGATCACAAACAAGTTTTGCTATACTTGAAATTTTACATAAAGCTAACTTTAAAGTGCCAAGATGTTTAACTGTGTGTACTACTAAATAATCCCAAAACATTTCAATGACTTTAGTATCCAACCTAGTGAAACGGTTAAGTAAAATTTCTCTAGCATGTAGTGTATAATTTTTATATATAATCTCACCAATTTTGAATTTATAAAAATAGGTGAAAACTACAGGATACAGTATTGGTAATTTTATTAACTATTTATTAGGATTTACATATGAAATATATACAAATAATATTTTCATATGTTGATATCAGTAGTCATTAGTGATTTGTTTTCTTTCTTTTAGATTTTTTTCCTATATCTTTAACAATTTCAAGTTACTATATGAGAGAGTGAGAGAGTGGGTGAAAGCCACTGAGTTGTGTCTGACTCTTTGTGACCCCATGGACTGTACAACCCATGGAATTCTCTAGGCCAGAACATTGGAGTGGGTAGCCTATTCTTTCTCCTGCAGATCTTCCCAACCCAGGGATCAAACCCAGGTCTCCAGCATTTCAGGCAGATTCTTTACCAGCTGAGCCACAAGGGAAGCTGAAGAATACTGAAGTGGGTAGCCTATCCCTTCTCGGAGCAGATCTTTCCGACCCAGGAATTGGACCGGGGTCTCCAGCACTGCAGGTGGTTTCTTTACTAACTGACCTATCAGGGAAGCCCCAAGTTCCTATATAGTTTTGTGAAATATGTTTATTAGAACTGAAAAGAGCAACAGTGACTGAGTGCTTATGGTCATGGTTTTTAAAGTCAGAGACCTGTGGTTTCTAGAAGTGCCGTTACCTTACTGCTGGTCACCAGTGCCTGGCTGTCATATCTTCCACATCTGCAAATGACCATACTTTCTAGTGCTCCTTAGGTAAAGCTATTTGATTAACCCAAGCCAACAGGTTGTGATGAAAATGGCAGATGACACTTACAGAACAAACTATAAAACTGCAAATATAAGCTTATCCACACTCCCTCTTTTCCTTCAGGGGTGAATTGTGTGTTAGGAATAAAATGTTCTTTTAAAGCATTTATATTTGGGGGGCTGTATGTTATCTCAGTACAAGCTTAATCTCTACTACCTTACATCAAAAAATTACACTGGAAGTATTATCCTTTTGTTAATAAAATAAAAAATAGATAGCATTGATGTAGCATCCTTGTTAAATGTGTAACATTTTCATGAAGCCCATGTTTTCTTATACACAAAATGATTCTAAAATTACTATTTAAATCATAGTATTCTGAGTGCCTAAATATGCCATGCAAAGTATTTACCACAGTTACTGACATTATAAGCAGTCTATTAAATTTAACTATATTTGATATATATTAAGTGCAACTACTTCATATATTTTAGTTTTGCTAAAGTTCAGTGCCTGGGAAATTAGATGATGGAGTTTGAATAAAGGAACAATAAAATGGGTATTATAGAGTATAAGACAAAGACTAAAAGTATCTACAAACTACTATAAACAGAACCCAGGATACAGATATATTTGGAAACCTATTCATTGTGAGTTTTGTTATCTGAATTTGCTTGTGTCCTATAAATTAGAGCCATAGATTATCTAATTTGGTCAACATGGAGACAAAGTAAAAATATTTAAGTAGTAGGAGGCAGAGTGATTAGTTGACACAAAGTCTTTCTTGGGATCTCTGGATCAAGACAAATAAAATATAAACACAATTCTCAAAAGACAAGACTACCAACATAAATGAAAGACAGATACAAGATTCAAGAAATAGCTAGAATCCAGGGCTAAATGAAAAGGTATCCATGGCAAATCAAAGAGGACCCATGTTTAATCTTCCCTAGCAAGGAAAACTGAGATGAATAGAAAATTTATAATAACTACCTCTGAAAATAATTTACAATGACATGAATTTATATTAGCTTACAACAATAGCAAAATAGCTAAGTTTTACAAGAAAATAGGGGGAAAAAAAAGCCAACAGTCTTCAAATTAAAAGAGGGAAGAGAACAAGCAAGGAGTGGAAAGAGACTGATTAATGATAACTGTTATAAAAGACCAGATTATTAGCATTTCCAAAAGATGGAGAAGGATAAGACAGAATAGAGCTTTTTACCAATTTGAAACTGTTATGAAATTTAAAAAAATACATGCAGTCTAAGATTGCTAGTGTGTCTTGAAGTGCATGAGAAATTAGGAAACAGATTAATTAAATGATCTATCACACCTAGATGAGGGGTCCTAGGTTGTGCTAGTGATAAAGAACCTGCCTGCCAATGCAGGAGACATAAGAGACATGGGTTTGATCCCTGGGTCAGGAAGATTCCCTTGAGGAGGACATTGCAACCCACTCCAGTATTCCTGCCTGGAGAATCCGATGGAGAGAGGAGCCTGGTGGGCACACAGTCAGACACATCTGAAGTGAATTAGCACACATTCACATCACACTTAGATGAAGCAACAAGCTGGTCACCAAAGCAGACTGTCACATAGGATGCAAAATATGTTCTAGATCTGACATAGCCTCTTAATATCTGCTGAAATTTCATTTGTACAACCCATCTCTATCTTACCTGACTTAATAAAACAGTAATTCACTTGGCCTGTTTCCTTATATTCTGCCCTGCTTTTCAAACTACCTTCCACGTGTTGACTATAGATTCCTTTATTAAAGTTAACTGATTCTAGTTCAACATAATGAACTGGGCACACATATTTACATTTAAATCCTAGTAACACTGTGTTAAATATTAGCAAAATATTTTCAATTCCATATTAAAAAGAATAAAGACATTCAGGACACACAATATTTAAAAAAAATAACTGAAAACACAGTTTACTGGTCAGCCCATCAGAGAAAAATAACCAATAAAATATGTGTGTGTGTGTATCTATACACACACACACACACACACACACATATATATATGTATGTGTATGTATATAAATACATACAGAGAGATTTACTGTAAGGAATTGGCTCATGTGATTAAGATTTGGAGTGTGGGCTGGTAAGTTTTAGGCATAGGAAAGCTAAGGATGCAGCTCCAGTCTGAAGCTGGAGACCTAGGAAAGCTGATGGCTCAGATGGAATCCGAAAGTAGTCAGCCACAGAATTCCCTCTTGCTTGCAGAAGCTGGACATTTCCCTCTAACCAGGACTTCACCTGATTTGATAAGACCTGTCCACAATATTGGAGAAGGAAATGGCAACCCATTCCAGTATTCTTGCCTGGAGAATCCCATGGACAGAGGAGCCTGATGAGTCGCAATCCATAGGGTCACAAAGAGTCAGACATGACTGAAGCGACATCAATAACATGGAGAGCAAACTACTTAATCAGGGTTCATCAATTTAAATGCTTTTCCCATCCAAAAAATTTTCAGGTTGACACATAAAATTAACTATCACCCTTTGGCCACCTCATGCAAAGAGTTGACTCATTGGAAAAGACTCTGATGCTGGGAGGGATTGGGGGCAGGAGGAAAAGGGGACGATAGAGGATGAGATGGTTGGATGACATCACCGACTCTATGCATATGAGTCTGAGTAAACTCTGGGAGTTGGTGATGGACAGGGAGGCCTGGCATGCTGCAGTTCATGGGGTCACAAAGAGTCAGGCACGACTGAGCAACTGAACTGATAATAAAAACAATTACAATAAATATAAATAAGTACATTGTTAGATGAATCAAATAAGAGAATCCCACAATTCATTCATCATGGTAAGCTTTACAATTTATGAAGAAACTCTGAATAAACTCAAAATATGTACCTAAAAGAGTGATTACAAGGCGAACATCAGAAAACCTATATGTACAAAGTGTATGAGGCAATGGTTATGTTGCTATAATGTGTATCAGTTCAGTTCAGTCGCTCAGTCGTGTCCGACTCTTTGAGATCTCATGGACTGCAGCTTGCTACACTTCCCTGTCCAGCACCAACTCCCGAGGTTTACCCAAACTCATGTTCATTGAGTCAGCGATGCGATGCAACCATCTCATCCTCTGTCATCCCCCTTCTTCTCCTGCCTTCAATATTTCACAGTATCAGGGACATTTCAAATGAGTCAGTTTTTGCAATCAGATGGCCAAAGTATTCAGTTTCAACTTCAGGATCAGTCCTTCCAATGAACACTCAGGACTGATCTTTAGGATAGACTGGTTGGATCTCCTTGCAGTCCAAGGGACTCTCAAGAGTCTTCTCCAACAGCACAGCTCAAAAGCATCAATTCTTTGGCACTCAGCTTTCTTTACAGCCCAAACCTCACATCCATACATGACTATTAGAAAAACCATAGCCTCGACTAGATGGGCCTTTGTTGGCAATGTAAAGTCTCTGCTTTTTAATATGCTGTCTAGGTTTGTCATAACTCTCCCACCAAGGAGTAAGCATCTTTTAACTTCATGGCTGCAGTCATCATCTGCAGCGATTGTGGAGTCCCAGAAGATAAAGTCTGACACTGTTTCCCCATCTACTTGCCATGAAGTGATGGGACTGAATGCCACGATCTTAGTTTTCTGAATGCTGAGCTTTAAGCCAACTTTGTCACTCTCCTCTTTCACTTTCATCAAGATGCTCTTTAGTTTCTCTTCACTTTCTGCCCTTAGGATGGTGTCATCTGCATATCTGAGATTATTGATATTTCTCCTGGCAATCTTGATTCCAGCTTGTGCTTCATCCAGCCCAGCATTTCTCATGATGTACTTGGTGTATAAGTTAAATAAGCAGGGTGACAATGTACAACCTTGACATACTCCTTTCCTATTTGGAACCAGTCTGTTGTTCCATGTCCAGTTCTAACTGTTGCTTCCTGACCTGCATACAGGTTTCTCAAGAGGCAGGTCAGGTGGTCTGGTATTCCCATCTCTTTCAGAATATTCCACAGTTTATTGTGATCCACACAGACAAAGGCTTTGACATAATCAATAAAATAGAAATAAATGTTTTTCTGGAACTCTCTTGCTTTTTCGATGATCTAGTGGATGTTGGCAATTTGATCTCTGGTTCCTCTGCCTTTTCTAAATCCAGCTTGAACATCGGGTAGTTCACAGTTCACGTATTGTTGAAGCCTGGCTTGGAGAATTTTGAGCATTACTTTACTAGCATGTGAGATGAGTGCAACTGTGAAGTAGTTTGAGCATTCTTTGGCATTGCCTTTCTTTGGGATTGGAATGAAAACTGACCTTTTCCAGTCCTGTGGCCACTGCTGAGTTTTCCAAATTCGCTGGCATATTGAGTGCAGCACTTTCACAGCATCATCTCTCAGGCTTTGAAATAGCTCAACTGGAATTCCATCACCTACACTAGCTTTGTTTGTCATGGTGCTTCCTATAACCCAGTTGACTTTGCATTATAGAATGTCTTGCTTTAGGTGAGTGATCACACCAGTATGATTATCTGGGTCATGAAGATTTTTTTGGACAGTTCTTCTGTGTATCCTTGCCACCTCTTCTTAATATCTTCTGCTTTTATTCGAGGTTTTTGTATTTCCATACAAATCTTGAGATTATTTGATCTAGTTCTGTGAAAAATACTGCTGGTAGCTTGATGGGAATTGCATTGAATCTGTAGATTGCTTTGGGTAGTATACTCATTTTCACTATATTGACTCTTCCGACTCATGAGCATGGTATATTTCTCCATCTATTAGTGTCCTCTTTGATTTCTTTCATCAGTGTTTTATAGTTTTCAGTATATAGGTCTTTAGTTTCTTTAGGTAGGAATATTCCTAAGTATTTTATTCTTTTCGTTGCAATGGTGAATGGAATTGTTTCCTTAACTTCTTTTTCTACTTTCTCATTATTAGTGTATAGGAATGCAAGGGATTTCTGAGTGTTGATTTTATATCCTGCAACTTTACTATATTCATTGATTAGCTCTAGTCGTTTTCTGGTCGAGTCTTTAGGATTTTCTATGTAGAGGATCATGTCATCTGCAAACAGTGAGAGTTTTACTTCTTCTTTTCCAATTTGGATTCCTTGTATTTCTTTTTCTGCTCTGATTGCTGTGGCCACTTGTAAAAGAATGAAACTAGACCTCTTTCTAACACCATACACAAAAATAAACTCAAAATGGATTAAAGATCTAAATGTAAGACCAGAAACTATATAACTCCTAGAGGAGAACATAGGCAAAACACTCTCCAACATAAATCACAGCAGGATCCTCTATGATCCAACTCCCAGTATACTGGAAATAAGCAAAAATAAACAAATGGGATCTAATTAAAATTAAAAGCTTCTGCACAACAAAGGAAACTATAAGCAGGGTGAAAAGACAGCCTTCTGAATGGGAGAAAACAATAGCAAACAAAACAACTGACAAACAACTAATCTCAAAGATATACAAGCAACTTATGCAGCTCAACTCCAGAAAAATAAACGATCCAATAAAAAAATGGGCCTAAGAACTAAATAGGCATTTCTCCAAAGAAGACATATGGATGGCTAACAAACACATGAAAAGATGTTCAACATCACTCATTATCAGAGAAATGCAAATCAAGACCACAATGTGGTACCATTTCACACCAGTCAGAATGGCTGCAATCTAAAAGTCTACTAGCAATAAATGCTGGAGAGGATGTGGAGAAAGGGAACCCTCTTACACTGCTGGTGGGAATGCAAACTAGTACAGCCACTATGGAAAACAGTGTGGAGATTCCTTAAAAAATTGCAAATAGAACTGCCTTATGACCCAGCAATCCCACTGCTGGGCATACACACTGAGGAAACCAGAATTGAAAGAGACACATGTACCCCAATGTTCATTGCAGCGCTGTTTATAATAGCCAGGACATGGAAGCAACCTAGATGTCCATCAGCAGATGAATGGATAAGAAAGCTGTGGTACATATACACTATGGAATACTACTCAGCCCTTAAAAAGAATAAATTTGACTCAGTTCTAATGAGATGGATGAAATTGGAACCAATTATACAGAGTGAAGTAAGCCAGAAAGAAAAACACCAATACAGTATACTGACACATATATATGGAATTTAGAAGGATAGTAATGATGACCCTCTATGTGAGACAACAAAAGAGACTCAGAGGTGCGGGCGGGGGGGGGGGGCGATGGTGGGAGACGCAGAGGTATAGAACGGACTTTTGGACTCTGAGGGAGAGGGAAAGGGTGGGATGGTTTGGGAGAATGGCATTGAAACATGTGTACTATCTTGTAAGAAATGAAGCGCCAGTCTATGTTCAATGCAGGATGCAGGATGCGTAGGGCTGGTGCATAGGATGATTCAGGTAGATGATGTGGGGTGGGAGGTGGGAGGGGCTTCGGCATTGGGAGATTGTGTTCACCTGTGGCTGATTCATGTCAATGTATGGCAAAACAAATACAGTATTGTAATTTTAAAAAATAAATAAGTAAAAATTAAAAATATATATATCTTCTGCTTTTGTTAGGTTCATACCATTTGTCCTTTATTGAGCTCATCTTTGCATGAAATGTTCCCTTTGTATCTCTAATTTTCTTGAATATATCTCTAGTCTTTCCCATTCTATTGTTTTCCTCTATTTCTTTGCATTGATGACTGAGGAAGGCTTTTTTTTTTTTTTTTTTTTAAATCTCTCCTTACTGTTCTTTGGAACTCTGTATTCAAATGGGCATATCTTTCCTTTTCTCCCTTGCTTTTACTTCTCATCTTTTCATAGCTATTTGTAAGGCCTCCTCAGACAGCCATTTTGCATTTCTTTTTCTTGGGGATGGTCTTGATCCCTATCTCTTGTATGATGTCACAAACCTCTGTCCATAGTTCATCAGGCACTCTGTCTATCATATCTAGTCCCTTAAAGCTATTTCTCATTTCTACTGTATAATCGTTAGGGATTTGATTTAGGTATTACCTAAACAGTCTAGTGGTTTTCCCTATTTTCTTGAATTTCATCCTGAATTTGGCAATAAGGAGTTCATGATTTGAGCCAGAGTCAGCTCCCATTCTTGTTATTGCTGACTTTATAAAACTTCTCCATCTTTGGTTTCAAAGAATATAATCAATCTGATTTTGGTGTTGTGTATATTATGCTATTATCTCTGCTATTATGTGTATAGCAGAGACTAAATCACCATGAGTTCTTGATCATAAAAGTAGTATTTATCTCAAGTTCATCTATGACCTAAGCAACATCATGCTTCAATACAAAGTTTGAATAAAAACAGAGAGGAAAAGAGAAATCTTTAATATTTTTTTATGATAAAACAACTTTGATTAGGGTAGCTTGCATTCAATTACACCAAAACTTAGAAGTCTAATGAAATATTATGCAAGGTCTATAGTGTTCAAAACTGAATTAACTTATATCTTCAAAGAGATTCTTTTGGTAATATATTTCTTCTTGTGATTCTACAGAATAAGTTATATAGTCAAAGACTAATAATATTTTCTAACCTCAAGCCCAGGGATATTCAGTGAATGCCATTACTTGGGTTATTTAGACTCAGTAAGTTGCATTTTAGTGCTTAAAATAATGCTGATCTCACTACTACAATGTGCTTCCCATTCCCATAAGTTCTTACCCTGATAGAATTATACCACAGGGAGACTCATAATTGTCTCTTTAATGTAATTACCATAAGAACTGCCTTGCTTGGAACACTGAGAGGATAGTTTCAAAACATGCTGGCCTCAATGCACAACGTCTGTGTAGTTCATTACTTTGATACGCTTCACTATATATTTTGACTCAGGACTAAAACTATACCGAGGTCAGTAGAAAATGGCTAAAATTTACTAGATAAGAATTAGCAAAAATATATCCAGTTTAAGATATTAGCATCAATTAAGTTTGTATGCAAGATATTACATTAAATGAGACCAAAAAAGTTAAAATGATGAATAATACAACCCACATTGAAAGTTGAAATGCCATTGATCCCTAAAAACTAAATTACTATTATAAAATAGGAAATATTAGGACAAATTCCACAGGAACATAATGGAAATTAAGAAAAAAAATAAAACTAACTTGCCTCTATTAGTTTGCTAGACAACATATATTAAAGAAAGGGTATTATAGTTAAATAATAATGTAGTTTCAAAAATATTGAATTTTATGTCATGTAAAATAAATCTCCCTATCAAATCCTCATGAAACATTTTAAGATTTTGGATACATATTATTTTGCAAGGGAAATCTCAGTTTCCAAAAGTAAAATAATACAGGTCATGTACTTTGAACATTATAAACAAATGGAGTAAAATATGAAAGGAGAAAAAGAATATTAAAAAAAATACTAACCAAACTATTAAAAATCAAAAATAATATTGGTACCAAAAATGAAAATTACTATCAAAATTGCTAAGCATATAAAATGTTTTAATATAAAGACTACATAGCTAAACTTACTGATATTTAAATTTTTCCTAAAAGAAAAAGTTAGTTTTAGTTTATTTCAAGGCTACATGAGAGAATAAAATTGAATTAATCATCTACTTTAAGATTTAGACATAATATTAGAAGGACAAAAGTGGACTGAGAGGTAGAAAATGAGTATAATAATAAAAATACAAAAGACATAATCCTATATAAAAAGAATATATCCTAAGAAAAATAAATGACATGAAGAAGCCACACAAAACACTGAAATAATAAAAATCAAAACATATGCAGAGTAAATTAAAACAGCCAATTAATGCTTTGTAAAACTTGTACAAATAATTTGAAGCATTATATAAAATATAAAGTACAATTTTTAAATACCATTATATGAAAATCTAAACAGTTAAATACTTTGGGAGAAAGTGGTTAAAAAAAAAACAGAGTAGTATCTTTCAGTTGAATTCGTTCAGTTCAGTCACTCAGTCGTGTCCAACTCTTTACAACCCCGTGAATCGCAGCATGCCAGGCCTCCTTGTCCATCACCATCTCCTGGAGTTCACTCAAACCCATATCAATCGAGTTGATGATGCCATCCAGCCATTTCATCCTCTGTCATACCCTTTTCCTCCTGCCCCCAATCCCTCCCCGCATCAGAATCTTTTCCAATGAGTCAACCCTTCACATGAGGTGGCCAAAGTACTGGAGCTTCAGCTTCAGCATCATTCCTTCCAAAGAAATCCCAGGGCTGATCTCCTTCAGAATGGACTGGCTGGATCTCCTTGCAGTCCAAGGGACTCTCAAGAGTCTTCTCCAACACCACAATTCAAAAGCATCACTTCTTCAGCACTCAGCCTTCTTCACAGTCCAACTCTCACATCCATACATGACCACAGGAAAAACCATAGCCTTGACTAGACAGACCTTAGTTGGCAAAATAATGTCTCTGCTGTTGAATATGCTATCAAGATTGGTTATAACTTTTCTTCCAAAGAGTGTCTTTTAATTTCATGGCTAAAGTTACCATCTGCAGTGATTTTGGAGCAATATCAAACATTTCAAACTCTGATTAAAGAGATTTACATGGCTTGTCACATTTGTTTCTAAGAGTGTTTCTATGAGAAACTGCAAGAATTTTTCAAGTTGTACTGAAGAAAATAATAAACAGTATAACTTTGTAAGATTATAAAAATATTGACATTTAATTTGTAAATTAAGTAATTGAGCATTAGTACCAAATTTGTGAAAGATGGAAGAGTGAAAATTGCCAATTAATTTAACTGGAAATGGTCCATGCAAAAACTGAAAGTACTAGCTTATTAAATTCATAAGTGTGTACAAATTTGTATGATGCATGTAAATGAGGTTTCTCTCTGGGTTACAGTCTCATCTAAATACTTGACTGGTGTAAGATCTTTTTGATGATCACATGGTATTGGCAGAATTTATTTCTTTGGACTGTTTTTCTTTTTCCTTTGGTATCAGTTTTCCCCTGGCTATCAGCTAGAGGTCACATTCAGTTCCTTGATATATAAGTCTCTAAAATGAATACTGCACATAACAACTGATTTTTATCAAAGCAGGGAAGGGAGAGGGTCTTCTAACATGGTAGAAATTACAATCTTATGAAGTATAACCTTGAAAATGTCATTCCACTATCTGTGAAATATTCTGTCCATTAGGACCAAGCTGCAGCTCCCACCCACACTAAAGGAGAGAGAATTACAAAAGAATGTAAATGTCAGAAAATGAAAGGGGTATTTTATCACTTCCCAAGAGCTATAAAACAATATCTAAACAATGTTTATGGGATAAAATACTAAATATTTAAAAGCATCAATTCTCTCCAAAATATCAATATTTTAGACTTAATGACAAAATTTACTAAAGTTATCTGAAAAATAAGCATGTAAAAAGAATCAGAACATGGTGGGAAAAAAGCAAATAACACAGTAATAAAGGATCAGCCAGTTACTAAAATATTTATTATTTAAAAAAATAAGTTTGTCACTAGAGAAAAATGAAGACTATAAACAGTCTCATATATGCACTGGGTTTTTAATTAAGAGGACATTTTAACACCAACATAAATGCTAGGTGGTTAAAAAATCTATACTGAAAATATGAGGGAAATATAAGCTATTAGAAAATCTTGTTAAATAATTTTATACATTTGAAGTATAGAAGGTCTTTCTATGCTTGACCTACAACTAGAAGATCATAAAGTAATGCCTCACAAATTAGATTATATGAAATTTTTATAAACTTATTTTATAAAAATTTTATAAAAATACCATTATCAAAGAAAAATCTAATAAACAGAGGAAAAGTTTGCAAAACATGTAGTAAATGATGGACTCATTTCCTCAAATAACAATGACTTTATTTAAAAATATTAAAAACAAGAAACAAACGACATGAGAGAAAAGATTGCTTAAATGTTTGAAAAGATTCTAAAATTCAAACATAATTTAAGACATGCAAACTAACCAAGCACTAAAAGAAACCCAGCTAAATTTGAATAAACCATTAAAATAAACTGACATCCACTATATGTAAAGAAATCCAAAAGGAAAAATCTTACCTTATTCAAACTATACAATTTGCTATCCCTAACTTGTAACTAGATGATATGTCCACTGTGCCACATTTATCACCTTGGAGGGTCCTGAAAGTGCCCAGGGAGCTGTCAGTTCAGTTCAATTACTCAGTTGTGTCTGATGCTTTCTGATCCCATGGACTGCAGCATGGCAGACCTCCATGTCCAGCACCAACTCCCAGAGTTTACTCAAACTCATGCCCTTTGAGTTTGTGATGTCATCTAATCATCTCATCCTCTGTCATCTCCTTCCACTCCTGCCCTCAATATTTCCCAGCATTAGGGTCTTTGCAAATGAATCAGTTCTTCCCATCAGGTGGCCAAAGTATTGGAGTTTCAACTTCAGCATCAGTCCTTCCAATGATCACCCAGGACTGATTTCCTTTAGGACAGACTGGTTGGATCTCCTTACAGTCCAAGGGACTCACAAGAGTCTCCTCCAACACCACAGTTCAAAAGCATCAATTCTGTGGCACTCAGCTTTCTTTATAGTCCAACCTTCACATCCAGACATGACTACTGGAAAAACCAGAACCTTGATTAGACAGACCTTTGTTGGCAATGTAAAGTCTCTGCTTTTTAATATGCTGTCTAGATTGGTTATAACCTTTCTTCCAAGGTAAGCGTCTTTTAATTTCATGGCTGCAGTCACCATCTGCAGTGATTTTGGAGCCCCAAAAAATAAACTCTGACACTGTTTCCACTGTTTCCCCATCTATTTCCCATGAAGTGATGGGACTGGATGCCATGATCTTTGTTTTCTGAATGTTGAGCTTTAAGCCAACTTTTTCACTCTCCTCTTTCACTTTCATCAAGAGGCTCTTTAGTTCCTCTTCACTTTCTGCCATAAGGGTGCTGTCACCTACATATCTGAGGTTATTGATATTTCTCCCAGCAATCTTGATTCCAGCTTGTGGTTCATCCAGCCCAGCATTTCTCATGATGTCCTTTGCATATAATTTAAATAAGCAGGGTGACAATATACAGCCTTGATGTACTCCTTTTCCTATTTGGAACCAGTCTGTTGTTCCATGTCCAGTTCTAACTGTTGCCTCCTGATCTGCATATAGATTTTTCAAGAGACAGGTCAGGTGGTCTGATATTCCCATATCTTTCAGAATTTTCTAGTGAATTGTGATCCACACAGTCAAAGGCTTTGTAGTCAATAAAGCAAAAATAGATGTTTTTCTGGAACTCTCTTGCTTTTTTATGATCTAGTGAATGTTGGCAATTTTATTTCTGGTTCCTCTGCCTTTTCTAAAACAGATGTAAAAACTCATGATTGGCAGTTAGATCAAATCAATAAAAGGGAGGTTCAACAAATCCTTACATTTGGGATACTCTCAAAGGCAGAAATAAACGAGTTCTGAAAGGAAAAGTGTGCCTCAGTTTAGTTCAGTCACATTGTCTTTGCGACCCAATGGGTTGCAGCATGCCAAGCTTTCCTGTCCATTACCAACTCCCAGAGTTTGGTCAAACTCATGTCCATCAAGTCAGTGATGCCATCCAGACATCTCATCCTCTGTCAGTCCTTCTCTGATTGCCTTCAATTTTTCCCAGCATCAGGGTCTTTTCCAATGAGTCTTTGCACTGGTGGCCAAAGTATTGGAGCTTCAGCTTCAGCATCAGGACTGATTTCCTTTAGGATTAACTGGTTTTACTGCCTTGCATTCCAAGGGACTCTCAAGAGTCTTCTCCAACACCACAGTTGAAAAGCATCAATTCTTCGGTGCTCAGCTTTCTTTATAGTCCAGCTCTCACATCCATACATGACAACTGAAAAAAATCATAGCTTTTACTAGACAGGCCTTTGCCAGGAAAGTAATGTCTTTGCTTTCTAATGTTTCCTAGGTTAGTCATAGCTATTCTCCCAAGGAGCAAGCGTCTTTTAATTTCATGGCTTCAGTCACCATCTGCAATGATTTTGGAGCCCCCAAATAAAATCTGTCACTGTTTTCACTTTTCCCCCATCTATTTCCCATGAAGTGATGGGACCAGATGCCACCGTCTTAGTTTTCTGAATGTTGAATTTTAAGCCAACTTTTTCAGTCTTCTTTTTCACTTTCATGAAGAGGCTCTTTATTTCCTCTTCACTTTCTGCCATAAGGGTGGTGTCATATGCATATCTTAGGTTATTGATGTTTCTATTGGTAGTCTTGATTCCATCTTGTGCTTCATCCAGCCTGGCATTTTGTGTTATGTATTTGCATATAAATTAAATAAGTAGGGTAACAATATACAGCCTTGACAGACTCCTTTCCTGATTCGGATCCAGTCTGCTGTTCCATGTCCAGTTCGTCATGAACTGCATACAGATTTCTCAGGAGGCAGGTAAGGTGGTCTGGTATTCCCTTCTCTTTAATGATTTTACAGTTTGCTGTGATCCACAGTGTCAGAGCTTTTGGCATAGTGAATTAAGAGCTTGCCTGCTGCTGCTGCTCCTGCTGCTAAGTTGCTTCAGTTGTGTCTGACTCTGTGCGACTCCATAAGATGGCAACCCACCAGACTCCCCTGTCCCTGGGATTCTCCAGGCAAGAACACTGGCGTGGGTTGCCATTTCCTTCTCCAATGAATGAAAGTGAAAAGTGAAAGTTGTGTCCTACTGTTAGCAACCCATGGACTCCAGCCCTCCAGGCTCCTCTGTCCATGGGATTTTCTATGCAAGAATATTGCAGTGGGGTGCCATTGCCTTCTCCGAAGAGCTTGTCAACACCACTCAAGTATTTGAATTGATATATAAAGTTGCAATGGATTAAAATAATTAATGAAATTTGGTAGATTGTAAGCAGTTGCAAAAGGGCATGTTAAGCATATGTTTGTTCATTTTTTTCCCTATAATTTTCATGCTCTGACATTTAGGGCCTTGCTGACTCTGGAGGAACTGCCTCGTTGAAGGTGAGCTACTTTTAAGATCTAAAGAATTGCTTATATTTCAGTGCTAATGTCTCAGTTTCATCCCACTTTCTCCTTCCCTCACTCTGTCTACAAATCTGTTGTTCTCTACATAAGCATATCTATTTCTGCCCTGCAAATAGGCTCATTTATACTATTTTTCTTACATTACATATATATGTGCTAATATACCACATTTGTTTTTCTCTTTCACAGTCAGTCAGTCAGTCATTTCAGTCACTCAGTCCTGTCTGACTCTTTGTGACCCCAAAGACTGCAGCACGTCAGGCCTCCCTGTCCATCACCAACCCAGAGCCCACTCAAACTCATTTCCATCAAGTCAGTGATGCCATCCAACCATCTCATCCTCTTTTGTCCCCTTCTCTTCCTGCCTTCAATCTTTCCCAGCATGAGAGTCTTTTCAAATGAGACAACTCTTCGCATGAGATGGCCAAAGTATTGGAGTTTCAGCTTCAACATCAGTCCTTCCAATGAATACCCAGGACTGATCTCCTTTAGGATGGACTGGTTGGATCTCCTTGCAATCCATGGGACACTTTCACAGTACCATGCATAAAATAGACAGCTATTGAGAAGTTGCTATACAACACTGGTGCTCAGCCTGGTGATCTGTGACAACCTAGTGGAATGGGAAGGAGGGAGGGAGTCAGAGGGAGGCTCCAGAGGGAGAGGATATATGTATACTTATGGCTGATTCATGCTGCTGTAAGGCACAAACTGGCATAACTTTGTAAAGCAAGTGTACTCCAATTAAAAAAAAAAAAAAAAATCTTGCCTGTGACTGACTTTCATCTGCTAACCAACCATTACAGAACCTTCACCCTAAGGACCAACTCTACAGGATTCACATTCAGGGCCACTATTATTCTGCTCTGTTCACCCCAGGACAGGAACCAGACAACTAAGAATAGCACTATGTACCAGGGCTCTATTCAAACTAGTCAATCCTAAATCTGTTCACTCTTTTCTGCTCCTTCATTTCGGTGGAAGCCACAACAAAGACTGCTGCCCAACTTTTTCCCCTGACCTCTCTGTCTCCTGACTGACCTTGATGCTTCTCCATGTGGACTCCCAGGGTGTGGGGTTCCCATTTTCCTTGGAATCTATGAGTTTAGCAACTCTCTTCTCAATAGTAGTTATCATCAGATACACTGGGCTTGCTATACCCAAATATATAAAACCTGTATTTCAAAGCAAAGTGCTTCAGCAACAGACAGCCAGAGTAGAAAGGAGCAGATCTCTGGGATTGGAATAAGATTTACATAGATAAAACTTCTACCTGAAGTCAAGGATTAAACTAAGAAAGGTGTGGAAGTGTGAATAAGGGAGCTCTTCAGGGCTAAGTGTCATATTTCCCTTTTAAAAAGGTTTGAAAACAAATAAAATGGAATAAAGATATTTCATACACTCAGGAGAACGTTGAAAGTCCATAAATAGAATTGTTAAAGAAATAACAATTGCTATAGTTTGAAATTAATGTAATTAAGATTCATATGACAAAATATTTAATAAGACTGTGTACCAGTGCAGATTTTAATAAGATTATACCAGCGAAGTGACTGTGAAGCAGTACTTTTAATTCTTATTAATCTCTCAATATATATTGAATGCCATCTCTTCCTTTATACCATTCTGAAAACTAAGGATTTAAAACCTAAAAATTATAATTCCTATTGTAAGGTCCCAGAATCTAGTGACAGTAACAAATAAAGAATGCAAACATAAAAATGAATGATAAAAGACCACAGAAGCATAGAATATATATATATATATATATATATATATATATATATACATATATACACACACACACACACACACACACACATATATATATATATATGAATACTCCTCAGGCATAATACAGAAAAAAAAATTTGCAATTTACAACATATGGCTGCTAAGTAAAATGTCAGACAGAGAAAAACACACACTGTATGACAGCACATATATATGGGATCTAAAAATACAACAAACTATATGTAAGAAAATGAAGCAGACTCACAGATATACAGAACAAACTGGTGGTTACCAGTGGCAGGAGTGGAAGGACACAGGGGTGGGAATTGGGAGGTACAGACTACTGGATATAAAGTAGACTCAAAGGTGTATTGTACAATATGGGGAATATAATCAATATTTTGTAATAACAGCAAGTAAAAAGTAACCTTTTAAATTGTATAATCTTTTTTAATTAAAAAAATAAATCAGAGCTACCTAAAAATGTGATATTTTAAAATTTGTATATGAAGTATTGTTAGTGACCAGAGCCCATTGCTATACACAAAAATTTTGATCCATCTCTTATGGCAATGGGTCCAACCCACGGACTGTAAATATATAATATCTGCTTGAGTTTCAGAAATTTGTGATACAAGTTTATTTAGACTGACACTAAAATGCAAGTTAATACCAAAATTCCCTTTGTGACTAACAAATTATTATTTTCAAAAGGACAATCACTGATTCAGAGAAACTATGATGTAATGCAGACAATGACAGCTGACCACTCCCAAGGCAGAGATATTTTAGATTCAAATACATCATCATATGACCATTTTGGAATGAAAATACAAGATTAATGGTGGATGGATATATGAAATTTAAAGGATTATGGTGTGTTGGAGGTGTTAGTCAACAAAAACAATCTAAATTGGAAAAAAAATACACTATAAGAATGCAGAGAATATAAGATCGTTCACAGAAGCAAAGGATATAAATAATGGAAACAAATAGGTGGTTCCTATAGGACTTCCCTGGTGGCTCAGACGGTAAAGCGTCTGTCTACAATATGGGAGACCCGGGTTCGATCCTTGGGTCGGGAAGATCCCCTGGAGAAGGAAATGGCAATCCACTCCAGTACTATTGCCTGGAAAATCCCAGGGACAGGGGAGCCTGGTAGGCTACAGTCCATAGGGTTGCAAAGAGTCGGACACGACTGAATGACTTCACTTCACTTATAGGACTGCTGCTGCTGCTCAGTTGCTTCAGTCGTGTCCGACTCTGTGTGACCCCATAGATGGCAGCCCACCAGGCTCCCCCATCCCTGGGATTCTCCAGGCAAGAACAAAGGAGTGGGTTACCATTTCCTTCTCCATAGGACAGCAGGGTATTATCTCGAGTGAATCAGCTTCTGTTAGTCATATTTAAATTCTAGGAGGAGAAAACTGCATTGGCCTAACTTGGGTCAAGGGCTTCTGTGGTGGCTTCCATAAAGATTCCGCTTGCCAGTGAAGCAGAACGCAGGCTCAGTCTCTGGGTTGGGAAGATCCCCTGGAGAAAGAAATGGCAACCCACCCTGGCCTGGGAGATCCCATGAACAGAGGAGACTGGTGAGCTACAGTCTATCAGGTCACAGAAGAGTTGAACATGGCTTAGCAACTGAATAACAACAATCTAGGACCAAATGCTCACTCTTCACTCAAATGAAGGTGAATGTGGTAGTCTGTGTTCAAAACTTAAAAACCTGAAGAAGCATTAAAAATGGAATTTGGTCAACTCAATTCTCTCTATGATCTTTTAAATGATGGCTGCACTGCATTTTTGCTAGTCCAGAGCCTCCTCATGAAGGTAAAAGAGGAGATTGAAAAAGCTGGCTTAAAACTCAACACTCAGACACTAAAATCATGACATCTGGTCCCATCACTTCATGGTAAATAGATGGAGAAACAATGGTAACAGTGACAGACTCTTTTCTTGGGCTCCAAAATCACTGTGAATGGTGATGCAGCCACGAAATAAGAAGACACTTTCTCCTTGGAAGAAAAGCTATGACAACCTAGACAGCATATTAAAAAGCAGAGACATTACTTTGCTGGCAAAGATCTGTCTAATCAAAGCTCGAGTTTTTCCACTAGTTATGTATGGATGTGAGAGTTGGACAATAAAACAGGCTGAGTGCCTAATGCCTGATACCTTCAAACTTTGGTGCTGGACAAGACTTTTGAGAGTCCCTTGGATGACAAGGAGATCAAACCAGTCAATCCTAAAGGAAGTTCACCTTGAATATTCATTGGAAGGACTGATGCTAAAGCTGGAGCTTCAATACTTTGGCCACCTGATGCTGGGAAAGATTGAAGGCAGGAGGAGAAGGGGACGACAGAGAATGAGA
Source organism: Nanger dama (assembly GCA_917880005.1). Classification (NCBI taxonomy): domain Eukaryota; kingdom Metazoa; phylum Chordata; class Mammalia; order Artiodactyla; family Bovidae; genus Nanger; species Nanger dama. Next base: position 14,594,253 of record CAKJTW010000037.1, read on the forward strand.
TGATTGGATAACATCATCAACTCAATGTACATGAGTTTGAGCAAGCTCCAGGAGATGAAGGATGAGGAAGCCTGGCATGCTGCAGTCCATGGGGTTGTAAAGAGTCAGACACAACTGAGCAACTGAACAACTAGTCTTTGAGACTGGATAAGATCTTTTTCAGAGGGACATCATGTCTGACAGACAACACAATTTTCTATAGGAAGTGGATAATTCCCCCAAAGAAAAATGAAACTATTGTTACTTAAAGAGGGTACTGATGGAATGCAAGGCTCAGAGAACCTCACTCTGAAAGGGACACTCAGGGACAGCCTCTAGTGGACTGACAAAGTTTATTATCTAATTGTGTAGTTTTATAATTTTTAGGGCATAGAGCATAAGGCTGACTTGCACGTAGCCATTCCAGATAAACATTAAAGCATTCAAGCATAAAATACATTTCCCACCGCCCAAGCCATAACATAGCTTTGGCAAAACTCTAAAGGGAGTCTTATCATGAAACAACAGTCCTTGCTCTCAGAAACAGGTGGTCAGAAGGAAGCCTTCGAACGCCTCAAGGCTGAGAGTATAACCCTTCGTTATCCATTCCCAGCCTCAGGCACTCGGTGAACACTCATAACCCTTTGTTATGCTGGTTCCAGCTTCCAACTTTTGTCATGAGTGGAACAAATACATTTTCAGTATTTGCTCAAAGCCTTCCAGCTTCTCCACAATGGAAAAACCTGGAAAAGTGATGGAAATTCAGTAGGTATCACTAGCTTGACAAGAGACAATCAGGGCACTTATTTCAATTAAAACATTATTTGCAGCCTGCTGCTTCCCTGAGGCTCAGAGGTTAAAGCATCTGTCTCTAATGCGGGAGACCTGGGTTTGATCCCTGGGTGGGGAAGATCCTCTGGAGAAGGAAATGGCAACCCACTCCAGTATTCTTGCCTGGAGAATCCCATGGGCGAAAGAGCCTGGTGGGCTACAGTCCACTGGGTTGCAAAGAGTTGGACACGACTGAGCGACTTAACTTTCACTTTCTTCCATGTGAGAGAAGATGCTAACCTATACAAGCTTAACATTCACAAACTGACTTATTCTCCATAAGTGCCCTAACTTGTTTAGGAAGATGTTCTGTGTTCAACCACCAAGCAAACTTGTATCTGGATAAATCAATGTACAAAATCTCTCCTGGGTGTCTTCTTCCTAATAATGATTGAACTTTGGATACTGAAATCTTATCACTTTTGGCTGTCAACTGAGCCAATGCCAAAATATATGAATGACAATACATTAAGTTTCAAAGAGAAAATACAAATTTATGGATTATATAAATCATAATCTGAGTTTCTAAAGATTTCCTCCCTCAGTACATAGTCTAGCCAGTTTGGTAGTACTCTACCCTGACTGGCCCTTCAGTCAAGTTTGACACATTTTTTTTTTTCAGACTTTAAAATGTAATTGTTACTTTACTTTTGAGGAGGCATTCCCTGAAAATGTGCACTACTCCAGATTTTAAACAAAATTATGATGCCTTAGAAAGTATCACTACAAACAAAGCTAGTGGAGGTGATGGAATTCCAGTTGAGCTATTTCAAAGCCTGAAAGATGATGCTGTGAAAGTATTGCACTCAATATGCCAACAAATTTGGAAAACCCAGCAGTGGCCACAGGACTGGAAAAAGTCAGTTTTCATTCCATTCCCAAAGAAAGGTAATGCCAAAGAATGCTGAAGTGAAAAGTGATAGAGAAGTGAAGTCGCTCAGTCATGTCCGACTCTTTGCAACACCGTGGACTGTAGGCTACCAGGCTCCTCGAGGCAAGAATACTGGAGTGGGTTACCATTTCCTTCTCTAGAAGAATGCTCAAACTACTGCATAATTGCACTCATCTCATACACTAATAAAGTAATGCTCAAAATTCTCCAAGCCAAGCTTCAGCAATATGTAAACCATGAACTTCCTGAGGTTCAAGCTGGTTTTAGAAAAGGCAGAGGAACCAGAGATAAAATTGCCAACATCTGCTGGATCATTGAAAAAGCAAGAGAGTTCCAGGAAAAAAAAAAAAACAACACATCTATTTCTGCTTTATTGACTATGCCAAAGCCTTTGACTGTGTGGATCACAATAAACTGTGGAAAATTCTGAAAAAGATGGGAATACCAGATCACCTGACCTGCCTCTTGAGAAACCTGTATGAAGTTCAGGAAGCAACAGTTAGAACTGGACATGGAACAACAGACTGGTTCCAAATAGAAAAAGGAGTATGTCAAGGCTGTATATTGTCACCTTGCTTATTTAACTTATATGCAGAGTCCATCATGAGAAACGCTGGGCTAGAAGAAGCACAAGCTGGAATCAAGATTGCCCAGAGATATATCAATAACCTCAGATAAGCAGATGATACCACCCTTATGGCAGAAAGTGAAGAGGAGCTAAAAACCTCTTGATGAAAGTGAAAGAGGAGAGTGAAAAAGTTGGCTTAAAGCTCAACATTCAGGAAACTAAGATCATAGCATCTGGTCCCATCACTTCATGTCAAATAGATGGGAAAACAGTGGAAACAGTGTCAGACTTTATTTTGAGGGGGCTCCAAAATCACTGTAGATGGTGATTGAAGCCATGGAATTAACAGATACTTACTCCTTTGAAGGAAAGTTATGACCAATCTAGATAGCATATTGAAAAGCAGAGACATTACTTTGCCGACTAAGGTCCGTCTAGTCAAGGCTATGGTTTTTCTAGTGGCCATGTACAGATGTGAGAGTTGGACTGTGAAGAAAGCTGAGCACTGAAGAATTGATGCTTTTGAACTGTGGTGTTGGAGAAGACTCTTGAGAGTCCCTTGGACTGCAGGGAGATCCAGCCAGTCCATTCTGAAGGAGATCAGTCCTGGGTATTCACTGGAAGGACTGATGCTGAAGCTGAAACTCCAATACTTTGGCCACCTGATGGGAAGAGTTGTCTCACTGGAAAAGACCCTGATGCGGGGAGGGATTGGGGGCAGGAGGAAAAGGGGATGACAGAAGATGAGATGGCTGGATGGCATTACCAACTCGATGGATGTGAGTTTGAGTGAACTCCAGGAGTTGGTAATGGAAAGGGAGGCCTCGCATGGTGCAATTCATGGGGTTGCAAAGAGTCGGACACGACTGGGCGATTGAACTGAACTGAACTGAACTGATGATGCTGCTTAAATGCCTTCTAATATAAATATGTTAGCCTTACTGGGTATCACATGACTTAACAACTAAACAACCACCAAAAACTGGGTTTCTTACTATATTTTAACCTTAGAATTGTTTACAGGAAACAATCCAAATAATTTAGCCCCTTACTTGCATTTCAGAAATCATCAAAAAGGTAAACTTTTTGACAAAGTAGGAAGTGATGTTATCTTTCAAATTCCACAGGTTTATTTACTGATAGGGGAGATAATAGGGATAGATCATAAGAAAATGATATGTTGCTGCTGCTGCTGCTGCTAAGTTGCTTCAGTCGTGTCCGACTGAAGCCCATCAGGCTCCGCCATCCCTGGGATTCTCCAGGCAAGAACACTGGAGTGAGTTACCATTTCCTTCTCCAATGCATGAAAGTGAAAAGTGAAAGTGAAGTCGTTCAGTCGTGTCCGACTCTTAGCAACCCCATGGACTGCAGACTACCTGGCTCTTTCGTCCATGGGATTTTCCAGGCAAGAGTATTGGAGTGTTGTGCCATTGCCTTCTCCGAGAAAATGATACATATGGTGCCAATTACTTAAAGATGCTTTATACCACAAATTGAGATGAAATGAGGAGATTCATTTAATGGACCAGTAATTTAACCTCCATGGTTGTCTCAAGTCCAATTTCCCTAATAGTTGTATCTCATGTTCAAGTAGAAGTTAGGGAAATATTTTTCTTTAGTTAATAAAGAATTCCTCAAAAATGTGTCAGACAGCATGTTTTGTGATCACTACTTTGGACTTTTGCTAGATCTATAAAAATTCTAGTCCAGAAACCACAATATTCTTATGAGAAAACAATATTTTAATCATCTATATGCTGGTCAACCTAAGGCTATGAATAAAAGGTCCAGCTGGCAGCACTGCAAGTAAAATTCTGTGTTTTTTTCTTTGTTTTAGAATTAAGAAGAAGAAATGTACACTTCACCAACAACTGTTTCCTCTGAGTCTTGGAAAACAATTTTAAGGACTATGAATGCTAATCTAATTGCTTCTTAAAATTTTATGCACTCATGAAATGTTGAAAAGCACAGGGGAACCAATTGGTCAGGTGTGGGCTTAAATCTTCCACCCTTTACTAGCTGTGTGATATCACATTTTCAGTATTTCATTTCATCTAAAAGTGATCAAATAAACTACCAAAAAGACTCAATGAAATACATAGGCAAAGCACTATTCACAACTCTTGATGCATAGTAAGTCTTTGAAAGCATAGCTATTAACACCAAAATATTAATTGTGGATACTATAGAAAGAACAGAAGAATCCACATAAATTAAATTGTATTTCTAATAATTTCAAACTAAGGCAAAACCAGTTTTTGAGGATTTTATTTTATTTTTCTCACTTTTAAAAATGCTATGGCTTAAGACTGAAAACACTAACATAGCCTTGGAGGTAAGTATTAAATTTCATATAGAAGTGAGACTTCAAATCACACATATCCTGTTTGGGGAATGGTAAAGAAAAGAGTCATAATTCACCAGTAACTAATCCTGTTAACACAACTATACAATATAGAGCAAAAAGTTTCTGTGAGTCCAGCAGTCCCTGTGCTTTCATCTTGTAAATGAATCTGTGAGTAAGCTTCTCCCTTCTGCCTGTTCTAATGGCACTGTTGTCAGATTTTCCTTAACTGCTTTTGATTACAAAGCTTGCAGATTTTATGTAAATTGCATTAGAAAATCCTGTGTGATTTATATCTTACGGTATTTAATACATTATAATAATTTTCCATGGTGGAGGATAGGGAATTTCACTGTCTAGATTTCCAAGTAATACAAAAACTTGAAAAATTTAGGTTTACTTACAGTTTCCAAGATTACCAGTGAGATGACCAAGAGAACAAAAATAATGGGTGAATTTGGGATTGAGCTCTAAAATAGTTTAAAATTCAAATTTCGTGTGACCACCTAGAAATTCTGCTATCTATAGTATACATGTGAATAGAGTGAAAGGAAGTTTAACTTGGTTTACATCTCTCTTTAGTATACATACAAAGTTAACACAGTAAGCTAATATGTTAATAATACTTAACATTCTCTAACTCAGAGGAAGAGAGAATGAAGATAGAGTTGAGGACATCAAAGATGGCACAAGTTTTCAGAGGCTGTTTCTTGAAATTCTGATAGCCACAACCTATCAAAATGTGCCCCTTCTATTTTATTTCTTTTTGTAATTAAATTTAAAATAGTTTTTATCTTTTCATCATTCTATCATCATTATTACATATATTAGCCATTTGGAAATTATTCTATTTATGCACATTTAGTTGAGACAGAATACCTTTCTTTACTTTCTTATTTCTGGAGACCAAGAACTATAAACACTCAATTGACATTTGATGACATTTGATGTCCCTCATCTTCACCTTGGCAAAAAGAGGAAATCCTTGAAAGGTTAAAACATTCATATTTAACTTAAACTTGGAATTACAAAACCACATGACAACTTCATGTATCACTTTGGAGAGTCTCAAATCTATTTCACCAACTTTACACTGACTCATTTTATTTTAAATGCCAGAAAAGGGTAGGTAACTGCATTTTAAATGTCTAGAGTGACTCTTCTACCAGCTTTAAATCATTGGCTATTGCTAACCCACAGAGTTCACAACACACACACAGTCAACTTGGTGGGCAGTCTAATAAGTATGTCCCCAGGGTTTGCATTATCAACAGCTCCTATTGAGTTCAGCTCTGTGGGATTCTCAAAGTAATGTGCTGTTTAAATGGATTTGTCTCTGTGCGTTTCCATCCAGGATCTTTCTTAGAAGTAACTTCACTTTTGTTTTAAGTTAAAATGACAATTATAATCTTCTCAATTAGCTAATCAAAATGGGAATGAAGCACATACAAAATCAATTACTTAAAGGATGGCAGTATAGATGCTATAATGCAGGACTCAGGAAATAAATTCATAAAATTTAGCCTAATGATTCCAAACAGAATTTTTTATTAAAAACTTTTATTTTACTGACAAATCCTCAAATGATGATTTTTAAGCCAATGATTAATTTCTGGGTACCATAGCAATATATTGATTTTATTAACTGCTATAAACTAATACATCAGTATTAATAGCAGTATCATTATAGAACTATGTATAAAATTCAGCATGTAATTATGAGCTTTATTTTCTGTATGTTTTAAAAGGAACTGGTGGCATTTAAGCAGCAATCTACCAAACAAGTAAAAATGAGGCATTGGAAAATGCAACAAATCAAAATGAAAAATGAGAAATCCAGTAATCCCTGATAGTATTATTTTATTTCACAATTTAGCATAAGAAAGCATGCTTTTAAACATGGCTTGAAGAATGAAAGTGCTAATTTTGGAAATCAGGAGGAAATTCTTCATTATATGCATTAATAATTATTTGTTCTGTATTGACAGTATTTGTAAAAATATATGTTATCTTATTAAAGATTTTTAATGTCATCAAAAGAAGCAGAAAGCATATTATAAAACCACAGAGATAATTTGAAACAACCAATTTTAAGAACAAGCTTAGAAAAGGAAAGAAATATAAAAATATTCTAGATGATTTTTCTCTGCTCTCCAGTTCTAAGATCTATATTTAAAAATAGAGTCTACTGAAACCACCATCACCCTAATACTAAAACCTGACAAAGATGCCACAAAAAAAAGAAAGCTACAGGTCAATATCACTGATGAACATAGATGCAAAATTCCTTAACAAAATTCTAGCAATCAGAATCCAACAACACATTAAAAAGATCATACACCGTGATCAGGTGGGCTTTATCCCAGGGATGCAAGGATTCTTCAATATCCGCAAATCAATCAATGTAATACACCACATTAACAAATTGAAAAATAAAAACCATATGATTATCTCAATAGATGCAGAGAAAGTCTTTGACAAAATTCAACATCCATTTATGATTAAAAAAACTCTCCAGAAAGCAGGAATAGAAGGAACATACCTCAACATAATAAAAACTATATATGACAAACCCACAGCAAACATTATCCTCGATGGTGAAAAATTGAAAGCATTTCCCCTAAAGTCAGGAACAAGACCATGGTGTCCACTTTCACCACTACTACTCAATATCGTACTGGAAGTTTTGGCCACAGCAATCAGAGCAGAAAAAGAAATAAAAGGAATCCAAATTGGAAAAGAAGAAGTAAAACTCTCACTGTTTGCAGATGACATGATCTTCTACATAGAAAACCCTAAAGACTCCACCAGAAAATTACTAGAGCTAATCAATGAATATAATAAAGTTGCAGGATATAAAATCAATACACAGAAACCCCTTTCATTCCTATACACTAATAATGAGAAAGTAGAAAAAGAAATTAAGGAAACAATCCCATTCACCATTGCAATGAAAAGAATAAAATACTTAGGAATATATCTACCTAAAGAAACTAAAGACCTATTATACAAAAATATAAAACACTGGTGAAAGAAATCAAAGAGGACACTAATAGATGGGGAAATATACCATGTTCATGGATTGGAAGAATCAATGTAGTGAAAATGAATATACTACCCAAAACAGTTTATAGATGCAATGTAATCCCTATCAAGCTACCAATGGTATTTTTCACAGAGCTAGAACAAATAATTTCACAATTTGTATGGAAATACAAAAACCTCGAATAGCCAAAGCAATCTTGAGAAAGAAGAATGGAATTGGAGGAATCAACCTGCTTGACTTCAGGCTCTCCTACAAAGCCACAGTCATCTAGACAGTATGGTACTGGCACAAAGACAGAAATATAGATCACTGGAACAAAATAGAAAGCCCAGAGATAAATCCACGCACCTATGGGCACCTTATCTTTGACAAAGGAAGCAAGAATATACAATGGATTAAAGACAATCTCTTTAACAAATGGTGCTAGAAAAATTGGTCAACCACTTGTGAAAAAATGAAACTAGAACACTTTCTAACACCATACACAAAAATAAGCTCAAAATGGATTAAAGATCTAAATGTAAGACCAGAAACTATAAAACTCCTAGAAGAGAACATAGGCAAAACACTCTCTGACATACATCATAGCAGGATCCTCTATGGCTCATCTCCCAGAATATTGGAAATAAAAGCAAAAATAAATAAATGGGACCTAATTAAAATTAAAATCTTCTGCACAACAAAGGAAACTATAAGCAAGGTGAAAAGACAGCCTTAAGAATGGGAGAAAATAATAGCAAATGAAGCAACTGATAAACAACTAATCTCAAAAATATACAAGCCACTCCTGCAGCTCAATTCCAGAAAAAGAAATGACCCAATCAAAAAATGGGCCAAGAACTAAATAGACATTTCCCCAAAGAAGACATACAGATGGCTAACAAACATGTGAAAAGATGCTCAACATCACTCATTATCAGAGAAATGCAAATCAAAACCACAATGAGGTACCATTTCACACCAGTAAGAATGGCTGCAATCCAGAAGTCTACAAGCAATAAATACTGGAGAGGGTGTGAAGAAAAGGGAGCCCTCTTACACTGTGGGTGGGAATGCAAACTAGTACAGCCACTATGAAGAACAGTGTGGAGATTCCTTAAAAATCTGGAAATAGAACTGCCTTGTGACCCACCAATCCCAATGCTGGGCATACACACTGAAGAAATCAGAATTGAAAGAGACACGTTGTACTCCAATGTTCATCAGTACACTGATTATAATAGCCAGGGCATGGAAGCAACCTAGATGTCCATCAGCAGATGAATGGATAAGAAAGCTGTGGTACACATACACAATGGAGTATTACTCAGCCCTTAAAAAGAATCCATTTGAATCAGTTCTGAGATGGATGAAACTGGAACCTATTATACAAAGTGAAGTAAGCCAGAAAGAAAAAACACCAATACAGTATACTTATGCATATATATGGAATTTAGAAAGATGGTAACGATAACCCTGTATGCGAGACAGCAAAAGAGACACAGATGTATAGAAGTCTTTTGGACTCTGTGCGAGAGGGAGAGAGTGGGATGATTTGGGAGAATGGCATTGAAACATGTATAATATCATATATGAAATGAGTCGTCAGCCCAGGTTCAATGTATGATACAGGATGCTTGGGGCTGGTGCACTGGGATGACCCAGAAGGATGGTATGGGGAGGGAAAAGGGAGGGGGGTTCAAGATGGGGAACACGTGTATACCTGTGGATACATCCAAAACCATACAATATTGTAAAGTAATTAACTTGCAATTAAAATAAATAAATTTATATTAAAATTAAATACATAAATAAATATTGGATAATCAAAGCATTAAATGGAGGATTTTGTGGGTTATTTTTAGAGGAATCAAGAATAGGGGACATATGAACTTTCTTAAAATAAAAAAAGAGCCTCATATTTTATAATGCCTAACAATAGACTTGAGGTACAATGTATTAGCAAGTCAATTGCACTTTGAGCAAAAATATCCCTAGAAGATTTGGAAGAACACAGAGTATTGGAAAGACTATTGAACTTGGAATCAAATGACTAGATCCCACTCCAAATTTTGACATGAAAGGTCATGTCACAGTTTTGATAAATATTAATAAAGTAATTGAATCACAAGAAAATTAGAGATATTTTTAAAGCTTTAGAGAATAGTTAAAAATTTCTACAAAGAGTTTTCATATATCCCTCCTCTAGATTTCTCTAATATTTCCATTTTATATAACAAGTTGTAACTGTTAGAACCAGAAGATGAACACTGGTACTATACTATGAACTAAATTAAAGACATTATTCACATTTCATCAGTTTTTCTACTAACATTTTCTTTTCACTCCGACATCAAATCCAGGATCCCACATTGCACTTAGTTACTTCTCCTTAGCTTTTGTTTGTACACTATTCAGACTTTGTGTTTCATTACCTAGACACTTTCAAAGAATACTGATAACACTGTGTCTAATGTAAGTGAATTTGGTTGAGTGTGAGACTTCTTCACTACTATGTATCTTCTTGTCAAGAATATCACAGGGCTAATGTCGAGTTCTTAACTTGCCACTTCACAAGACTCAGATTTCTATTATGTTACTACTGGTAATGTTGATTCTCCTGTTTCTTCCACTCTACACATATTGTCTTTCTTTTGCTTAATATATATATTTTAAGAGTGGTACCTATATATTAATGAATTCACAATTATTTCAGCTTTCTGGGTAAAAATCAAGGTCTACTGTATTTATTTTGCTGCTCAAATTGTTAATAGCTACTTTGGTTTGGCACCTGTGTTTTTCAATAAGCCTGCATCTTTTTATTGAGAATGTATTTCCTGACACTGATGGAAGGATAAACCAGAAACTAAAGTGTTCGGTTTCCTATCGGAGGTGGATAAGAACAAAATGGAAGAGAGCAAATATCGGTAATATGATAGCAGAGATGAGGAGGAAGTGACATTTCTCATTATCTTTTGTTTAGTTCAAACTTTAGAGCCATAGCCATATTTCATATACAATTAACATACTCCCCAAATGAATTAACAATTAAAATCAATTAGGATGTGGGGAAATTAAAAATGAAATACCAATACTAACAAATGAACAACTATTATTTATATACTGTTCAGTACAAAGGGAAATATATTTTAAGTAACTTCAGAAAACAGCATCTTGCCTGAATACTGTTGAATGAATGTTTCAAGCAGGAATGTGATAATATAGGTAGCAATTCTTAAACTGTTTTGTATATATACTGCAGTTAATCAAATATCTTGTAGCATATAAGAACCAGGTTTCTCACTGCTAAAGAAGTAATTCACAAGTAAAGAAAGTAGGCAGCTACATTTAACTCATTGATATTGGATGTGAATTCAACTTGAATACAAATTTATACATATATATGTATATACATGTTGACTTTTGGAGCAGGAAATGGCAACCCACTCTAGTGTTCTTGCCTGGAGAATCCCAGGGATGGAGGAGCCTGGTGGGCCATCTATGGAGTTGCACAGAGTTGGACATGACTGAAGTCACTTGGCAGCAGCAGAAGCATGATGAATTTATATCACTCATAAAATTCATTGTACGTATACAGTTGATCCTTTAACAACATGAGCTTGAAATGCATAGGTTCACTTAAATTCAGATTTCTCTCAATAAATACTATGTTACTACAGGATCTATCATTGATTGAATACATGGATGGGGAGCTGTGAATTCAGAAGGCCAACTATAATTTATTCTAGGATTTTTGTCTGCATGAGGGTTAGCACCCCAATCCCTGTGCTCAAAGGTCAGTTGTGGAGATATATATTTATATATAAATATGGACATGTTTCTTTGTGTGATAGCACCCATGTAATAACAAGCACACCCAGAGTCCAGCTCCTGGATTCTAAATGCCATTCTCCATTTAGATACATTTAGAATTTGCCAAATACTCCTTGTGGATTCTAGAGTTGTAGCAGGAGAAATATTTTAAGGTATTTTAATAATGTAGCTTAAAAATACTCCATTATCATCAGGATAAGAGAATTTGTACATTAAACAAATGTTTTGCTACAATATAGGAAGATATCTCCTCAGTATCAGTGAGTTAGACAAGAGGTTTTTCTAATCACACTAAAGGAAGGAAAACACTTGATCATATCAAGTCAAACCAACTAAGGAGCCCTCAACTCTGCAAGCCAAAGATTAAAAGACTGATATGTAATATGATTAAGTTATGCTTATATTTGCTCTTTTAATAATTTACTTATTTTCCTATCTTACCCCTCTAATAAAACAGTAATAGGGTTTTATTTTTGATTAGGACTCCAAAATACATTTTTCCTATATATTGGATTCTTGCAAAACTATTCATGAAATATGCATAATAACCAATATCTAGATTCTAAAAATGACCAATAGTGAGATACAAACCACTGTTCACAGATACAGTCCAGAAGTGGATATTTGAAAAATACAGTTATAATACAGGGTATAATCTATTAGTGTTGCAAAACAATATAAAAGCTGTGTTCTGGAAAATTGATATAAGTTGATAAATAATTGCTGCTTTCAGAGAAAAGTGGCATTTGAAGAGGATCATGAAAGATAAGCTTTAAACAGCGTGTGATAATACTAGGCTAAGGAAATCTAGTATGTCAAAATAATGTTTAAAAACGTGACTTTTTCAGTGTGTTCTGAACTCAGTACAATCAGTTAGCTATGCCATATAAATGCTGCAACATTCTTAAAACTCACTGTGTTAAAAACACTGTTATTTATTCAGAGCAGGTCTACACTGGGAAAAAATATGAGCAATTATTTCTCCCTCCAGAGTCTGTATCTTTCTCCTGCACCCAAGAGCCAGTCTGGGCATGATACTCCTACAGTTGTGAAAGAGTTGTAAGAGAGAAATTCTCAGCTTCTGTCATATCTGCCAAAGTCCAATTAGCCAAAGCAAGTTACATAGCCAAATCCAAAATCAAAGAATAGTGATTACTACTTAGTCTATGTAAGTAGTAGGCAGAGTAAATACTTAAAATATATATACATATGTATATATACATAGTACAAAATCACATCATTACTGGTTTTCTTTCAGTAAATATACTCCTTGAAATTCTACTGAAATTTTATGGCTTTTTCTTTTTGAATATGCTTCTAAATTAAGAAACACATATAAATTATATTTTTGTACCAGTTACCAGTTATCACAGTCCACTACCTTGATTTTTTTCATATTTTTAAGAGTTTATTTGAGCAAAAAGTCTACTACCTTGACTTTTAATATATTACCTGCTCATTAGAGTTTATTTGCAGTAACTAAAGGTAGTATATCAAGTGCTCACTTCCACACCACATAGACTAAAATTAGAATACAAATTAGCATGGTCCCTGAAAAAGGATAACATGCAAATTCATGAAGCATTTTTTTTTTTCTGAAACAGTAAGTAAACTCCAGATATCTCAGGCACAGTGTAATAAATACACACAGTAGTACATATACTATAGTCAAACAATCTGATAAATATTGCTTCAGTGGAAATCATGGAGAAGGAAATGGCAACCTACTCCAGTATTCTTGCCTGGAGAATCCCATGAACAGAGGAGCCTGGTGAGCGGCCGTCTATGGGGTCGTGCAGAGTCAGACACGACTGAAGCGACTTAGCAGCAGCAATGGAAATCATATTACAATATATAAATAAGTCTAAGTAGTATGTTATATACCTTACATTTTACAAAATGTATCATGTCATGTCATGTCATGTCATGTCAAATATTACAATTTTTTTAAAGACAGGGTAGTGGTTTTACATTCCACTGCACTTTTTATTTTGAAATGTCTCCTGTAGAACTGAAACTGAACAATGACTAGTAGGAGAAACTGATTTAAATGATTCATTTTAGTTAGAAAATATCTTGATAGCTGAATATAGTTCTAAATAACATTTTTACTCTCAGTTTTTAGAGAGTACAGTAACTTCAATTAAAAATATACCAGAAAAAGACTGCTTTTTGATATAATGGTAACCAGTTAGGCACAATAATGTAGTTATTATATTAGTTATTAATGTAATTAGATCTTAGCATATCTAACACTTTGAAACGTTTGACAAGGTGCATCTTCTAAGAACTTCTATATCCCAAAGTGAAAGTGAAAAGTGAAAGTGAAGTCGCTCAGTCGTGTCCAACTCTTTGCGACCCGTGGACTGTAGCCCACCAGGCTCCTCTATCCATGGGATTCTCCAGGCAAAAATACTGGAATGGGTTGCCATTTCCTTCTCCAGGGGATCTTCCCGACTCAGGGATCGAACCTGGGTCTCCTGCATTGCAGGCAGACACTTTAACCTCTGAGTCATCAGGGAAGCCCCAGGAAGCCCCTCTATATCCCAAAGCCAGTGTTTATATGAAGGATTACAAATTTATGTCTAGTTATTGATCTTAAGAGAATCTTCATGTTCAATTGATAGTGACTTTTAGCTTTTCTAATATAAACATAATACCCTGTATACTATCAGGTACTTTCCAGGGAGAATACTAGTAGGTTTATAAATGTGGTATACTAAAATATATTACACAGATGTGCAGGTTCACTTTTCCATTGTTGCCATCTCTTGTTCCATGGAGAGCTCAAATGCTCATGTAAGGTACTTAAACTTTTAAGATCTATAAGGCTGAGGTTTCTCATACAAATCATAAGAAAATTAAGGTATCTGTCTGCCAATATATATATATAAGTGATAGAAATCAATCTCTCTATACAAATTTATTATGTTTTCAAATAACTCCAGAATGTTTAAGTTGACTTTATTTGCCACACTTTTTTATATGTATGGCCAATAAAACAAACTGTAATTTATTATATTAAAGCAAGCAAGATATATATGTCTGTGTGTATATATATACACATACTGCCAAAACAGCTGGTAAGAATCTGAGAACTTTGAAAGTACTCAGATCAGTTTATATTTGTATGTATATTCTTTGGACTTAGTAAATATTAAGTCTATAATAGATATATGTCAGTAATAGGTATTGTGAATGTGAGTATTTATCTCCTGTCTACATTTCAGGGGTGCTGGAAGTTTTTCTCATTTGATATGAGATTGCACTATATTCATTTCAAAAGATCATATGAATGTTTTCTTTGGCAAAACTATAGAAAAATCACCTTAAAATAGGACTCTCCTTCACTATATATCTTTGCTCAGAATAAATGAAATGCACCAACAAAAATGAACAAGTCACAAATTAGTTTTCAGTTTACCTGCAAATTTCATCAACTTTCCTATGACAATCATGCCTCATTCCTTATTCCATAAAGTCAGTAGCCCAGAATAGAATACCTATGACAATGTATCTGTGCACTTCTATGAATTCACAAAGGGTTTTTTAAATGATTTAGCCCACTGGATGTTATGACCACACTTTAGAGTATAATAAATAAAATGTAGTACATAACACACTGTTTCTTGTTGAAAATGAAACATTTTTTAGTCCCTAAATTTAACCATTAAAAAGTCATACATGGAAATTTTTTTACATTATTTTCAGAAAAATATCTTTTCATCTTTGGGATTGTTCTGAGTATCTCTCCTTTTCCACTGGCTTTGTGTACTTTATTAATAATTTTGAGGGCATATATTTGTCTTAACCTATAATTGGAAGAAAAGCTATAACCAGCCAAGAAAGCATATTAAAAAGCAGAGACATTACTCTGCCAACAAAGGTCCATCTAGTTAAAGCTATGGTTTTTCCAGTAGTCATGTATAGATGTGAGAGTTGGACTATAAACAAAGCTGAGCACTGAAGAATTGATGCTTTTGAACTGTGGTGTTGGAGAAGACTCTTGGGAGTCCCTTGGATTGCAATGAGGTCCAACCAGTCCATTCTAAAGGAAATCAGTCCCGAATGTGCATTGGAAGGACTGATGCTGAAGCTGAAACTGCAATCCTTTGGCCACCTAAAGAAAAGAATGGACTCAGTGGAAAAGACGTTGATGCTGGGAAAGATTGAAGGCCGGAGGAGAAGGGGACGACAGAGGATGAGATGCTTGGATGGCATCTCCGATTCAGTAGACATAAGTTTTATTAAGCTCTGGGAGCTGGTGATGGACAGGGAGCCCTAGTGTGCTGCAATCCATGGGGTCAGAAAGAGCAGGACACGACTGAGTGACTGAACTGAACTGAACTGCTAATTTATCTCTGAAGTGTTTTTAGTCCATCAGTATAAATTTCAATCAGAATAAGGCAGTTATTTTTCCTTTCTTTCCCTTTTTAAAGAAGACAAAAGCTGAAAAACCTTACCATGGAGTTCTTGTTCCATAAATAAAAAAGGCCGAGCTATGTGCTCAAGTTAAGGATATATATGCTGATGAACAAACATCTGTCAATAGATTTCCCAAAGCCCTGAAAGTTTATCATTTGTTTCTACTTTTGACTTAGTCTCTCACTTTAATAAAAATAAACCTGTTATTTCAAGCTAAATATTTAAAACATGTTTTGAAATACAACAGCTTATTTGTAAAAAAAAAAAAAAAGAAAGAAAGAAAGGAAAAAGAAAAGAAATTCACACAGAGTAAATGGCCAGCATATAAGGTAAAAACATTAGATTTTTGAGCCATAAAAGTACTTTTATCTAAAAACAGCTTCTATGGAAATTTCCAGTACCCAAGCTAAGCAAAATACATATATTCTTCTTGTCACCTAAACTTTATTTTCCTTGTTACCAAACTTTCTCCTCAGTATGTATTCAAATTAGTTCTAATATCATTGCTATGATTCCTGACTGTAAAGAAAATAAAGTGCTGTGTAGCCAGATTTGAGGAAATAGTTTCTTGCTACTTCTTCAACAATAGTAACTAATATATTAACTGTTATGAGTATGGAATTTGGTGTATTTCACCAAAAGCATAGTCTGTCTTATGAATATGTCTTTTTTCCTCTTTTGTGTAATTCTAACTTTTAGAAGAACATCTGGGTTTTCTCCTCAACCCTAATCTCAAATTCTCTTAAAAGCTTTCAGGATGAATGAATACTGTCATGGTTACTTACATCCTGAAGTGGTAACAGTGGAGGGAAAACGGATCTGACTTCCTCTTCATTGCAATCCCCACATAACAAACACTGCTGAATTTCCCATAGCATGCAAGGGAAATCAAAGTGAAATATTTCTTCTTAATTCATTTATGTCCCACAGAGTTGGAAATCTAATGTCACTTCAGTTTGTGAAATGCCTTTGTTGCGTGTGAGTCAGTAGTTCCATAGTTAATAGCACATTCAGTAGGCTCTGGCTTCTCATGTGTGTCCCTGGTAAGGATCCTTTGAGAACAAAGAACCAAAGACTTTTCTCTCTTTACAGAATTTAGGCCTAATTTATACCAGCACTGCACCTGAACTGTGAGGTTTCTGTTGTAGGAGGATGAAGCAATCTCTTTTGCATGTGATTAAAGGAAAAATCATCTCCACATATCTCTCAACTCCCCTTTCCCATTGTGCCTCTCAGATACATTTTGTTGTTAATGTTTTTAAGGCAAAATAAAAGTATTACATATTAAGCCATGTTAATCATGGAATGCACAAAAGTCATTTTTTCAATTAATGTCACGTTATTCAATTCACATCTACCTTGAACTGATAAACATAAGCACTTAATCTAACTTATGGAATTATTTCAGTAAGCAAGACAAACCTAGTCTTTGTTCTCATGAGGTCAGGTCCACTAAAAGAGATAAAGAAAAGCAACTCAATTAACAAACAAAAATACAGTTACAAATATATAATTGAATAGATAGAGAAATCAACAAGGTGAATGAGAAGGATATGGTCAATGAGAAAGGCAAAGGGATAAGCATCACAGAGAAAAGAACCAATATATCAAAATTTCTTGATGTGTGACAGAGCTTGCTAAATTTTAGGACTAGAAAGAGGGCTATTTGGTGGAAGGTAGAATTATTCTCAAATTGGAGAGTCTCTAATGCATGTACAGGTTAACCTATATGAGTATTCATATCTAAAGCAGACCTTTTGTGAACAAGATATACCATCATCTCTCTGATTCTGTGGGGGAAATTGGTTCCAAGACTCCCCAAGGATATAAATATCCACTTAGGCTCAAGTCCCTTATATAAAGTGGACTGATACAGCTGGCCATCTGTATCCATGGATCAGTCTGTGGTTTAATAAATCTGTGGTGGCAGAGATCCATGGAAACAGAGGGCCAACAGTAATTGGTTCTTCTTTTTAAAGTCAGTTTGCCAAAATGTATCTTTTAATTATATTTGCACCATTCATATTTAAAGTATTATTAATATATTGATGTCTACTATGTTTGCCACTATTTCTGCCTTCTTTTGGTGTAAAGTGAGCATTTTAAATGATTCCTTCGTATGTCCTTTTGGAATACCAATTTATTATCAGTTTTTTAATACATGCCCTAGAGTTCACTATGTAACTACTCTAAATCAAGCTACAAGTAACACTGTCACTTCACCTGAATTGAAGGAACTTAATAATAAATAACAAATTTTTCTTGCCTGTGTATTGACATTGCTGTCATTCAATTCAATTGAACAAATGCTATTACAATCCAATGCATTTCTACAATGGTTTCTTTAGCTAAGTAGTTATCTTTTAAATCAATTAAGAAAATAAAGGATCTTATTTTACTTGGATTTATTTCTTCTCTGGCCTTCTTTCTTTATACAGATCCAAGTATCTAATCTACAACATGTTTCTTTGCAAAAATATATAAGCTCTTGATTTCACAGAACTGAAATCTTTCTCATGTATTCATAATTAATGAGATTATGAAAAACATATATGATATCACAAAATTACTGACTAGCCTAATTCTACACATTATGCATATTTGATTTGTCAGCACAAGTATATCAAATCAATATCACTACATATGCATATTCAATAAATATTTTAATTTTATTTAAATGGTGTAGTTGTTATAGAGGGCTTCCCTGGTGGTTCAGATGGTAAAGAATCTGCCTGCAATGCAGGAGACTTAAGAGATGGGGGTTCAATCCCTGGGTCAGGAAGATCCCCTGGAGAAGGAAACAGCAACCCACTCCAGTATTTTTGCCTGGAGAATTCTATGGACAAGGGAGCATTTTCTGAGCTTTTCAGTTCAGCAACAAATCCACATCTGCCGCAATCTCTTGCCTTTAGTACCTATGTGCTATTCCCTTACCTGTAACTTCCTCTCATCATCATATTCACCACTTGCAAGAAAATTAATATAACTCAAGTGAAAGTGCCAAATTGGCAGAGGAATGTCCATCAAAGCTATTCATCTACTTTTTAAATTAATTTTCACATCAATTTAATAGGTGCTTAAGTTTCTGCCATCTGCAACATAATACTTTCTCTAGTTTTAGATGATGAGGTGTATATTTTTATTTTATTACATTTTGACCTGCAGGCCTACTTCTAGCACAGAAAGAGCAAATAACCTCTGAGATAGGTCTGGTACTTTATGACTCTGGCAAAATCAGAAACCACTTGGAAAAGCAGATGGACAGATTCACTACTAAGTACTCAGGTACCATTCGTGGAAAATAAAAATAGGCCTTGTTATAATATGCTTACAAAATTTTTGGCCTTCAGAAGGATTGTTTCCCTTCCAACATTATTTGAATATAAACAGAGAGATTCAGAAAATAAATGTTAGCAAAACAGTTAAAAAAGTCGCTTTATAGGAAATAGCTTGTCCTAAAAGAAAGAACCACATCAAACTCAGCAAAGGCCAAACCCCACCTTTCCATTTGCTCCTGTGATTCCATTTGCAAAAGGCAGACATATGGGGATTTTGAGGTGATGGTGAGGAAAACAGATTTATGAGGCCAAGTCTTTTCAACAACTTGATCAAATGCTGTATTCAGACATGAAAAATTATATTAAATTCTTACTAGAAAAATCACAGTATAATTAATAAAAAGAGAATTAAAACAATCAAGCAGGATTCTAGATATAGTTTTATCAGGGTAACATAATCCATAATTATTAACTGAGAGACATTATGGATGAAATAAAAAGTACAGCCAAAAGTGATTGTAGGCATGAATGGCCCAGCTGCCTGGATTTAAAAGTCACAAATTCCTCATGACTCCAGCACATTCATTTTACATGAAAATAAACTTTTATGAACCTTTTCTATATCTTCCAGAATTACAGGAAAATTTTTTATTTTAATTACACTTAAAAATAACACTTTCATTTTAAAAATACCACTTTACATTTTTATGTTCCCTATCATCCCTTAGTTTTATGAAATTCTAACCATTTGTCTTAATCTCATAAATTATAATTCATAGGACGGAAAAACAGGATATTGAAGGATAATTGAAATCATTCTCTCTTAGTTTCTAAGGGTTTATTTCCTAAATGTAAAATATTTAATTGGTCACAAGGCTAGAGGGTTTTAATTCAGAATTTATAAAGAAAAAGGAAAGAAAAATAGGTATTACTTAGGATTAGATTTCTGGGTGAAACCTATGAGGAATAAAGGTTCCAAATTCCTGAATTCAAACTTGAAGACACTAAGAACTAAAAAGGGGAAATAATTTGTTTTGTTGTCACAATCAATAACTTATGACTTATAACAAATTCCCATGTGCTAATTCCCGATTCAGTGTTCCTACTGTTATAAAACTGTAGTGCATTTTTACCCTCTTTGGCTTTTCTTTTCTTCTTTCTGCCTTTAATTACCTACTCGTCAACTGAGGTACAAGTCATTGAACACAATATATTGACCACTATTTCCCCTGATTATTTTGCGTGCATGTATCTAAAATCATTCACCTGAAAATTATGAACTGTAACACTTTGTCTACATGATGAAATGGAACTTGTTAAAGTTTTCCAATTTTTTCTCCTAAAATCCTACTCTCCCCCATATAAGAATATGATTTAGCTCACTGAACCAGCAACTTTTCATAAGTTACACTTCTACTGTCTGCATTCTGTTAAGATTTCTCAGAGTTCCCTAAATTTGTGTACTGGAACATTCTACACAGGCTAGAGCATACTTATGATGGGCAGCTGGGATGGAGATCTTGGGAGGCACTGAATTGTTCTGAAATTAAATTAGGCAATCTCTTGGAAATTGAGTCCATGATATATTAAAGAAAAATGGTTTTGGAATGTCACTGCCCTCCAAGTACTCACAATGCCAAAATCTAGCTTGGTGATGATTTTAGCATGCAAGTAATACACTTCTTGAAAATAAAGTCTGCATTTTAAAATGCTGACATTTTCATTATTAAAAAAAAAATTCTCAAGCATCTGAATAGAGACAAGATGTGTGTGTGTGTGTGTTTTCTTTTGTTTTTCCAAAAGTAGGAAACTTGAATGATTATTTTCATATGATACAGTAAATTTAACACTCTTTAAAAGATGCTATTAGATACAAAAAAAAAAGAAAATCAAGGTATTAAGAGCACACTTATATGCATTAAATTTCAACAGTGATAATTGCTGGAATTGTATCTTTTTACTTAGCCTTTGAGCTACCTGTCACCCCCACACACAAACTCCAGATGTCTTTTCACTCCTTTCTTCTTATCATGCCTTTTAAAAAGAAATGAACCTAGCTAGATTTGTGTGTACCATCCAAAAGTCTTCCTATATCTAATTGGTTTCCACAAAGTGGCAAGAGTTTTAAACGACAGAATTGCTGCATAGATACTAGCACAAAGCAATGAATTATTTTTAGATCCCTTCCTCTATTCTCTATTATATCATAGTCTATTCACAATAGTAAAGTCTCATAAAGTGAGATGTCCATTATTGCACATTTCAAATTGCCCGCTACTGGAGTTTCTGTTTCCTAAAATACTACGTAATCTAGCCTAGGCAATCGTTTATGTTTTCCCAGCCCATTTTGCTTTCAGTCTGTCTTGTTACCAAGTAAGAGAGCAAAGCATGACTGAAGCATGACTACCTGTTTTACTGATCAAACTGTTCCTTGAATTTTCCTGCAGCAACCAGCTTAATCAGTGGCTTAAAAAATCTGGCATGTAAACAACAGATCACTGTCCAATGGAAGAGAGATTGTTGCTACAGAGGAAAGAGGCTGAAAGATTTTGAGAAAACATTTGATTCAGCAAAGGAACTGAAGTTGAAAATAGCTAAGGGATCCTAGGCTTGCTGCATATTTGAATACCATAGCAAGCATACTGGAAGAGCACCAACAATGGATAAGAACTATAATCTTCATTTCTTCTTTATCATCCATTGGTAGAAATTCTGTTTGGCTGACAGGGTCAAAAAATAGATTCAGGAAGTCACTTATTAGTGGGATATAAAGTCAAAAACATAGTGAGTTTTAATAAAATATGGGCATTTTTGCTGTAATATTAACTCTGATGCATATAAGTTTCATAATTTGGGGGAATTTGCTTTATATTCAGTACAAGACACAAGACACAGCACTTCAGATGATTATTGGATAACAGTATAATTACTATAAGAAACCACAATGCAATATTGTTTAATGAGTTCAGAAGAATATACAGCAAATAAAGACTAGAGAATGCAAACTAGATTTCACTGTTTCCAATTTTTATTTTCAGTGATTCTTACAAAACCATGTTTTCTTCTTTAATTTTTTTTTTGTGAGAATTCAGGACTTTGTTTGCGTATGAGTGTCATTTCCATCTGTGTGTGCTTGCTGATGCTTTGCCAGTGTGCACAAGGATGAAACAGCATTGGCTGACAGGTACAGTAAAGAGATAAAAGCAAAGAGAAAAGAGATAAAATATTGGGTGGGAGAGTATGGCATACTTTATAACTGGTGAAATTTGAGCAGGGAAGAAAGAATTCATGGAATATAGTCTTTACGCAAACACTTGACATTGAAGCCCTGACTTAAGAATCTGTAATTGAGAGTCCAAACATGTTGAATGTTTTTCAGTACACTTAACAGTCTCATTAAATAAAATAGTGTTTAACCAATAATTGCTGCTTTCAATCTTGAGAAACTGATAGCTTTGCAGAAAGTGTGGCTCCTACTGCAACCCAAGAATTTTGCAAATAATCTTCATTCCTTAACACTCAAGTAAATGTTCCAATCCAGACTAAATGTTCTAGCCACTATTATTGTTTCTAGGTTCTGGCACAACTTGCCTATAATCTCGAGTAGCAGGTGCCCCACTCCACACCCACCCTCAGAACATCTAGTACTTTCCAAATTGTCAGCCCCTAAGAAGGACAATCTCCAGGGAATCCTGTGTTGGCAAAGGAATACATAGGTTCCATTCTTTTGTTTCCAATAAATGCTAGAACATAAGACAATTACACTCTTTAATTTAGTTTGAGTATAAACTTCCAATTACTTTCTTCACCACCTAATTTCCTGAAGAATCTCTGGGTTACAATCTCTAACAACCTGGCATTATATCACATATATTTGGCTTCTACAGGAAATACCTAGTTTTGAAATGGATGTCCCACAATGTTGCAAGACTAAATTCAGCACTTTGTGAACATGTTCTGACATTGAAGGTGTATCCATGTCAGGTAAATCTCTATTCTCATTATATTATTAATATTATGCAAATATCACTGAGGATATTTTTAGTAGTATATTTATTCTTAAATTAGGCTGGTTATCAAAATCACCAAAGCATTATATTTAAAAATGTGGATCTTGATGAATAAGTGATCTGGAAGATAGAATAGTGGAAATCAGCCAATCAGTACAGCAGACAGAAAAGCAAATTAAAAACAAATGAAAGCAATATATAAGACATTGTGGATATTATAAAACATCTCAATTGACGCATAATAGTGATCTCAGAAGGAGAAGAAAGAGAAAAGGGGATTAAAAACGATATGTGAAGAACTTATGGATGAAAATTTACCAAACCTAAAACTTCTCCTTTGACTGTGTGGATCACAATAAACTGTGGAAAATTCTGAAAGAGATGGGAATACCAGACCACCTGACCTGCCTCTTGAGAAATCTGTATGCAGGTCAGGAAGCAGCAGTTAGAACTGGACATGGAACAACAGACTGGTTCCAAATAGGAAAAAGAATACGTCAAGGCTGTATATTGTCACCCTGCTTATTTAACTTCTATGCAGAGTACATCATGAGAAATGCTGGGCTGGAAGAAGCACAAGCTGGAATCAAGATTGCTGGGAGAAATATCAATAACCTCAGATATACAGATGACACCACCCTTATGGCAGAAAGTGAAGAGGAGCTAAAAAGCCTCTTGATGAAGGTGAAAGAGGAGAGTGAAAAAGCTGGCTTAAAGCTCAACATTCAGAAAATCAAGATTATGGCATCTGGTCCCATCACTTCATGGGAAATAGATGGGGAAACAGTGGAAACAGTGTCAGATTTTATTTGTTTGGGCTCCAAAATCACTGCAGATGGTGATTGCAGTCATGAAATTAAAAGATGCTTATTGCTTGGAAGGAAAGCTATGACCAATCTAAATAGCATATTGAAAAGCAGAGACATTACTTTGCCAATGAAGGTCCATCTAGTCAAGGCTATTGGTTTTTCCAGTGGTCATATATGGAGTGAGAGTTGGATTGTGAAGAAAGCTGAGTGCCGAAGAAATGATGCTTTTGAACTGTGGTGTTGGAGAAGACTCTTGAGAGTCCCTTGGACTGCAAGCAGATCCAACCAATCCATCCTAAAGGAGATCAGCCCTGGGTGTTCATTGGAAGGACTATTGCTAAAGCTGAAACTCCAATACTTTGGCCACCTCATGTGAAGAGTTGACTCACTGGAAAAGATTCTGATGCTGGGAGGGATTGGGGACAGGGAGGAAAAGGGGACGACAGAGGATGAGATGGCTAGATGGCATCACCGACTCAATGGACATGAGTCTGAGTGAATTCCGGGAGTTGTTGATGGACAGGGAGGCCTGGCATGCTGCTATTCATGGGGTCTCCAGGAGTCGGACATGACTGAGTGACTGAACTGAACTGAAAAACTGGAAATAGATATCCAGGTGCAGGAATCACAGAGGGCCCCAAACAAAATGAACCGAAACAGACCTATACCTAGACATAATTAAAATCGCAAAAATTAAGGAGAAGTTTCTAGAGGCAGCAACAGCAAAACAGAATTAATTACAAGAGAACTTCTATAAGCTCTGATTTCAATATAAAAATAGAGATTTCAGGCCAGCAGGGAGTGGCAAGATATATTCAAAGTCCTGAATCTGCAACTTATAGCCTCTATCCAGCAAGATGATCATTTAGAACAGAAATAAAGAATTTCTCAGACAAGCAAAGAGTAAAGAATACAGCAATACTGAATTTACCTTAAAAAATATTGAAGGTTCTTCTCTAAATAGAAAAGAAGTGAGAATCTATAGAAAATCACAAGTGAAAAGTAAGAGAGTTAAATACACCAGTATATGGATTTAAAAGATATTTTTGTGACAGTGATAACCATAATGAACAGCAAAAGGATAAAATTAAAGATGTAAAATTATTAAAAAAATTATACAGTGTGAGCGAGCAGAGTAAGGAATATCATATATTAACAGATATAAATAGAATCTAGAAAATGGTACTGATGATAAACAGCAGGGGAAGGAGAGGGTAGGATGAATATAGAAAGTAGCACTGAAACATACACATTACAGTATGTAAAAGAGATAGCTAATGGGGAGTTGCTGTATAACACAGGGAGCTCATTATGGTACTCTGTGACAACATAGAAGAGTGGCATGGGGTTGGTGTGGGGTGTGAGGTTCAAGAGGGAGCAAACATATGTATACTTATGGCTGAATTACATTGTTGTATGGCGGAACACAATTGTAAAGCAATTAAGCTTCAATTAAAAATACATTTTAAAAAAAGTTTAAAAAAAGTTTTTAGATTGTACAACTGTCCAGTCTAAAGCAAGTAGATATATTAATGGGATAACATACTTGAAAAACAAGGAAATCACAAATCAAAAGCACACCAAAGATTCACACACACACAAAAATGTATCATACAAAATAAAATCAAACTATAAAAGGAAAAAGAAGAAAAATACAAAATCAACTGGAAAACACAGTTTAAAATGGCGATAAATTTATTTGTATCAAATTATCTTAAAGGACAAAGGAGTAAATCCTCCAATCAAAGGACACAGACTGATAGATTGGTTAAATAAAACAAGAACTTACAATATGTTGCCTAGAAGAGATTCACTTTAGGGTGAGGGACATAGGAAAGTCTGTTCAGTTTAGTTCAGTGTTTGCAAACCCATGGACTTTAGCACCCCAGGCCTCCCTGTCCATCACCAACTCCTGGAGATTAAGGGATAGAAAAAGATATTTCTCAGAAATGAATATGACAAGTGGGAGTAGCAATACTTACATTAGATAAAATGGGCTTTAAAACAAAGGCCATAAAGAAAGACAGTTCAGTTCAGTTCACTCGCTCAGTCATGTCCGACTCTTTGCGACCCCATGAATGGCAGCACGCCAGGCCTCCCTGTCCATCACCAACTCCCAGAGTTCACTCAGACTCACATCCATTGAGTCCGTGATGCCAGCCAGCCATCTCATCCTCGGTCATCCCCTTCTCCTCCTGCCCCCATTCCTTCCCAGCATCAAAGTCTTTTCCAGTGAGTCAACTCTTCGCATGAGGTGGCCAGAGTACTGGAGTTTCAGCTTTAGCATCATTCCTTCCAAAGAAATCCCAGGGCTAATCTCCTTCAGAATGGACTGGTTGGATCTCCTTGCAGTCCAAGGGACTCTCAAGAGTCTTCAACACCACAGTTCAAAAGCATCAATTCTTCAGTGCTCAGCCTTCTTCATAATCCAATTCTCACATCCATACATGACTACTGGAAAAGCCATAGCCTTGACTAGACAGACCTTAGTCGGCAAAGACAAAATACACTATATAATGATAAAAGAATCAATGCAAAAAGAGCATATTACACTCATTAACATCTATGCATGTAATATATTAATAGGGGGCACCTAAATATTGAGTTGGTTCCATAACATCTTATGGAAGAAACCAAATGAGCTTTTGGCCAACCCAATACATAAACACAAACAGATATAAAAAGAGAAATTGACACAAGAGTAGGGGATGTCAACACCCCAGTCACATCACGGGACAGATCTTCCAGATCCATCCTAAATGATACAGTAGAACAGTTCAGTTCAATCGCTCAGTCATGTCTGACTCTTTGCGACCCCATGGACTGCAGCACACCAGGCTTCCCTGTTGAACACCAATTCCCCAGAGTTTACTTAAACTCATGTCCACTGAGTCGGTGATGCCAGCCAGCCATCTCATTCTCTGTTGTCCCATTCTACTCCCGCCTTCAATTTTTCCAAGCATCAGGGTCTTTACAGATGAGTCAGTTCCCATCAGGTGGCTAAAGTACTGGAGTTTCGGCTTTAGCATCTGTCCTTCCAATGAATATTCAGGACTGATTTCCTTTAGGATGGACTGGTTGGATCTCCTTGCAGTCCAAGGGACTCTCAAGAGTCTTCTCCAACACCACTGTTCAAAGGCATCAATTCTTTGGTGCTCAGCCCTTTTTATTGTTCAGCTCTTACATCTGTACATGACTACTGAGCCAACTGGGAAGCCCCATATTTTTCATATTTATAATTTTGACTTTGATTTATAAATCCCTCCAGAATCTCAAAATCAGCCCATCATACCCTCCTACAAACTGTTCTTCCTCTATTACTCTTTTGATTTTACCATTCTCTTCTCAAATTTAAAGCTTCCTGAAATTTGAAATTAATGTTATCCATTGATTACTCCTATTTCTAAACCTCTATATCTAATCAGATATAAACTCATAACACTCATATATTTTAAAATTTCTTTTGCATCCATCATTTGTGTTAACATTGTCCACCTGTACTATCTTTCATCAGTGATAAAACTTCTATCTTGAAACTCATATGTCCCTGGAGATGTGCCAATGCAATCTGCCTTCAGCAGAAACTGTGTGCGAACACAGCTGAATGATGGACATCAGCTGCCTTACATTTGATTCATTTGAACATTCACAATGTGGCGAACCTTCTCCCGCACCACACCCAACCAAAGATTGAACCGTTTCTACCAAATTAAAGACACTTCTAATGATCAATCTTTACTTCAGCTATTTGCCTAGATAAGATTTCCTCAGAACTGCACTCAATTCTCAGTCTCTTGCTAGCAATCCCTCTTCCTTTCTTCTCTTCTTACAAGTACCAGAAATGCATTCTGGACCAAACGTTCTCTTGGCCTGCTCTGGTTCTCTTTCCCATGTCAGTGCTCTGTAGTCACAAACTACCAAGAACATACCTGCAGTTGAAAATTTACCTTTTTACTCCTTTCAGCAAGAAAAAAATCCATACAGTGGGAAACAGAAGCATGTCTCAGTTATGAGGTATTAGAAAGAACTTGTGGGATCCAAGCTTGTGTTACATGATTCAAGGCAGAATATAAGAATGGCTTATATCTCTGTTGAATGTTGTCAGGGAGAGGGGTGGCTATATGATTGTATTTTTAACAAATTTTATCTACAGGAAGGGCAGATTAGAGAAAGATAAAGCTATAACTTGTTATGAAGCAATAATTACTCAGATTAACTGAAATAGAACCATTGTAAGGAAAAAAATAAAACATCTGTGCTTCTAGATTCTTATCACAGCAATTCTGGCACCAGATGTGTGGGTATTTTACCCAGGACATCTAATTCACTAACTCTCTTGACACAAACTGGGTGTCCTACAATTTACTTAATTGTGACATGGTCTACCCAGAGTTATTGCTAACTCCATAGGATAAAGGCTCAGTCCCACAAGACTGCCCTATCCCACATCAGATACCATTACAAGTCCAAGTGGTCAACTGTGCTTCCAAAACCAACTGGCTATATGTGATATCTACAACCTTCTCCTAAGGTTCAAGGATTTGCTAGAACAGCTCACAGAACTTAGCAAAATAATTAACTTACTAGAATTCCTGGCTTATTATAAAGTGATGCAACTCAGGATCAGTCCATTTCCATATCCTCTCTAGGTGTGCTACCTTTCCAGAATCTCCATGAGCTTGCTAATACAGTTGTCCCAATTCTCTTCAGGGTAATGGAAGCTTAATTAAACATCATGGTTGACTCAGTTATTTGCTATTGATGATAAAGTCAACCTGGGGATGGGGGTCTGATGGTAGTAAGTTTCCCACCCTCTAATCACATGGTTAGTTCCCTGGCACCCCTATCCTTAGGCCACCCAGGAAATCATTGGCAGCATCCACCTCATTAGCATACAAAGAGACCCTTATCATCTCAGAGACCCCCAGGGTTTTAGAAGAAGCACATCAGTAAATAGGGTGGAGGGACCAAATGTTATCAGGAACTAGAACCAGACATCAAACATATACTTATTAAGACACAGGGATGTTTGCTACTTTTTGACTTTGACAATTTTTGTGATTTTTATGTGTAGGTCTATGGAAATTTATGAAATGCACTCTGTTTCTCCCAAAATTGTATTTTGAAGCCTAAACCCAATCTTACTGTATTTAGAGATAAGGCCATTAGGGAGGTAATTAAGGCTAAAGAGGGTCATAAGGCTTGGGCTCTCAGCCTCACCAGCAACCGAATCTGCCAGCATCTCTACCTTGGACTTCCAGACTCTACAGCTGTGAGAAAATTTCTGTGGTAAATGCAGCCCAGTCTCTGGTATTTTGTCATGAAAGCACAAGTAGACAAATGCATGGAGGCATCTTGTTTTATGTTAACTGATCATAGTCCCAGAATAGACTTGATGGTACTAATGTTCTCTGAAATGTTCCTTTCAGGAAGGGAACAACTAATTTTGCTTGTGTCTCCCAGGCTAGTTTACAGCAACATGAAGTTCTGACTGATACTATGAGCCAAGCTCCAGGATATTAGTATAGGCTGCTTTTCTCTTTTTCATCTTTTATCTGTCAAAGTTTTTTTTTAATTATTTTTTATAGAGTATATCTAATCTCCTCTTGGAGTGTGCTTCTCAGAGGATCTGGAGTAATACAGGTTATCATGGGAGTGGTCTAAGGAAACTAGGTTTTCTAAGATGAAGTTCAAAGACTGCCTTTGGAAAGGAAGACTCCATCCTGAGTGGAACCTGGAACATTGTACGCAAGGCTGCAGGTCTATTTCTGGAAGATTTTATCAGTGGTAAACTGGGAAATATCCAAGTGGTGAGAGTTGGCTTGACTGGTTGGTGAGATAATATAGGCATTTGAAACTTATAGGGGAAATAATGCCTACCAAGGGCAGTAAGAGTGCCTGTTTACTAAGTACAAATGTACTAACTTACATCAATGTCCTGCAGTGGGATTATTAACAAGAAACCAGAGGCAATTAACACACAGTTAGAGATCAAAGTAAAAACTTAGGACCTATTTAGTAGCATGTAAAAATGACCCCCATATCTCCTCCAGTGGAAGAGAGACTGACTCAGAAGAGTATAAAGCTCAGGATCTGATGAGAGCCATGGCCACAGAGCTCTAGAAATGTTTAAATGTTGCCAATGCTGGTTTGTATGCTAAAGTAAGGCATGATTTATAAAACCTGAGCCCCTGAAAGTTTTTGCTCTGCAGATCATTCAGGGATTGAAGATGTGACCCATCTCTGTAGAATATGATGTAGGATCCTCCCACCCAACCCTTCCACTCCCATTCATGCACAGACAATGCTTAAGGATTTTCCTGCCCAAGAAGTAATTCTCCCAAGACCTACTTTCCTAAGTACCAGGCCCCAAGCAATTGTTATATTGTCACATAAACAGGCTGAGTGTTGAACTTGATACGAATGAAAATAATTGCACCCAAAGGAACTGCAGATCTCACTAGGGAATGTCCCTGAGATTCTACTGGAACAGTAAAGTGTACTGAAGTATAAGAATGAATGTGTGTGTGTACTCAGTTGCTTCAGTTGTGTCCAGCTCTTTGTGATCACATGAACTATAGCCCACCACACTCCTCTGTCCATGGAATTTTTTCAGGCAAGAATATTAGAATGAGTTGCCATTTCCTCCCCGTTAGGTAGTTACAGTAGTAAAAGGAGTCCAGAATGGTGGTGTCTAAAAGTTAGTTTGCAACCAAAGAGCATTTTAAAGCATATTGTATCAGGATTGCAATAGCTGCAAGGTTTCAAAGGCAGGGAGGACAGCCTCAGGTGGTTGGGTCAAGGCTCTTAGATAAGTAAACTACAGGCTGGGGCTCAGGTCTCAACCTTTGAGTCTTAACCACTGGACCACTAGGGAAGTCCCTATCTCACAGTTTCTGAAGGCTAGAAGTCTCACTAAGCTAAATCAAGTTATCAGCCTGGGTTGCGATTATCATCTAGACTTGTGATCAATTTCTAAATTCACTGATTATTGCTAGAGTTAACTTCTCTCTCATACTTTGCACATTGAACCTCCATCTGCAAGCTAACAATGGGTGCTCAAATCAAATAGACCCAATGCATATTTAATAACTCTAAAATAATGCATTATCAGATAAGCTATAAAAGGGACATCTATTAATGTTTTAGCCATTTCATGAGTTTTCACAACAAATTAGTCTATTTGCAGCCAATATGTCTAGTAATGGAAAAAAAAAAATAAACAAATGGAGCCTAATTAAACTTAAAAGCTTTGCATAGCAAAGGAAGCCATGAAGAAAACACAAAGATAACCTACAGAATGGGAGAAAATACTTGTAAATGATGTGGCTAACAAGGGTTTATCTCCAAATTTGAGCTCTATGAGCTGTTTGTATGTATCAAGAATACAGACAACTCAGTCAGAAAATGGCAGATCTAAAACGGACATTTAGACATTTCTTCAAAGAAAACATAGATGACCAAAGGTTATATGAAAAATATGCTCAACACTGCTAATTATTAAATAAATGAATATTAAAACTACCTGGAGATATCATCTCACTCCAGTCAGAAGGGTCAACATCAAAAAGTCCATAAATAAATGAGAAAAGGGTGTGAAGGAAAAGAACCCTCATACAGTGATGGTGGGAATATAAACTGGCGCAGCCATTAAGGAGAGCTCTATAGAAGTCCTTTTAGAAACCAAAAATAGAGCTATCATATGATCCTGAAATCATACTCCTGGGCATGTATCTTCTCAAATTATATATACAGAGAAAATCATAATTTGAAAAGATATACGCACCCCAATGTTCGTTGCAGCACTGCTTACAATAACCAAGACATGGAGGCAACTCAAATGTCCATTGGCAGAGGAATGGATAAAGACTAAGTGGTACATACACACAATGTAATACTACTCAGCCATTAAATAATGCCATTTGTAGCAATACTTATGGATGTAAAGAATTTTATAAGAAGCAAACCAAAGGCAAATGTGATATCATATCACTTATATTTAGAATCTTAAAAAAAAATACAAGTGAATTTATTTACAAAATAGAAATGGATTCACAGACATAGAAAACAAACTTAGTTACCAAAGATAGGGCTAGAGAGAGAAATAAATGATGAGTTTGGATAAAACCATACACATTACTATATATAAAATAGATAACACAAGAGGATCTACTGTATAGCACTGTATTAAGTTATAAAGATAATATAAATATATCAAGATATTTAATATCTTGCAATAACTTACAATGAAAGAGAATGTAAAAATGTATGAATTGTGTATATATATAAAACTGAATATATATATATATATATATAACTGAATCACTTTCTTTATAACACACACAACATTGTAAACCAACTATATTTCAATAAAATTAAAAAGAAAACATTTAACACAACAAATATTTATTGAGTGTCTACTATTGAGTGCTAATAATGCTATGATGAGTCTAGCATATATCAATAAATCTAGTGACAAAATTCTCTGCTTCTGTGGAGCTCACAGTCTTCCATTTTATTTGCCCAGTACAGTTAGTCTCCTTAATGCTATTACCTTTTCATCTTAAACTCTAAAAATTATACTTACTCAGTGCTTTTCTTTGATCTCTTACTCTTTCTATATTAATTATCTTGGTTGATACTATTCACTCTCATGGTTTTATATATCATCCATTCAAAATTATATCTCCATTTGATCTTCCCATAAAGCACTGGACTCACTTATCCAATCCTTGACTTCTATAACTGAATAACTAATAAGCACCTTGAGTATCTAAAACTGGTATGATCATGGGTCCAGTTGAACCAAGACAATTACACTTAGTCTTACTGTTTCTGTATAACCGCTAATATATTCCTCTCAATCTCAAAAGGGATCTTGATACAGATCTTGATATGTATATTCTATTCAAACAATCCTCTTGATTCCAAGTTCCAATTTCATTTTAGTCACCATGATAATGGCAAATAAATTTACCTAAGCATTCATTCCAAAATAATGTTTTGTTCTTGACTACTCATTTCCTTATATTCTCTCTGCCAGAAACTTTTATCACTTCTGAATTCAAACATACCAAATCTAAACAATATATTAAATGGAACCATTATTTCAGGTTTATAATAAATTTCCTTAAAAGGTACTCTATCCACGTAGCATCCAGGGTGAAGATTAGTTCAGTTCAGTCATTCAGATGTGTCAGATTCTTTGTGACCCCAAGGACTGCAGCATGCCAGGCTTCCCTGTCCATCACCAACTCCCAGTGTTTGCACAAACTCATGTCCATCGAGTTGGTAATGGTATCCAACAATCTCATCCTCTGTTATCCCCTTTGCCTCCCGCCTTCAATCTTTCCCAGCATCAGGGTCTTTTCAAACGATTCATTTCTTCGCATCAGGTGGCCAAAGTATTGGAGTTCCAAGGGACTCTCAAGAGTCTTCTCCAACACCACAGTTCAAAAGCATCAATTCTTTGACACTCAGCCTTCTTCACAGTCCAACTCTCACATCCATACATGACGACTGGAAAAACCATAGCCCTTACTAGACAGGCCTTTTGGCAAAGTATTGTCTCTCTTTTTAATATGCTGTCTAGGTTGGTCATAACTTTTCTTGCAAGGAGCAAACATTTTTTTAATTTCATGGCTGCAGTCACCATCTGCAGTGTTTGGAACCCCCAAAATAAAGTCTGTCACTGTTTCCATTGTTCCCCAATCTATTTGTCATGAAGTGATGGAACTGGATGCCATGACCTTAGTTTTCTGAATATTGAGTTTTAAACCCATTTTTACTCTCCTCTTTCACGTCCATCAAGAGGTTCTTTAGTTCTTCTTCACTTTCTGCCATAAGTTTTGGGTCATCTGCATATCTGAGGTTATTGATATTTCTCCCAGCAATCTTGATTCCAGCTTGTGCTTCATCCAGCCCAGCATTTCTCATGATGTACTCTGCATATAAGTTAAATAAGCAGGGTGACAATATACAACCTTGACATACTCTTTTTCCTATTTGGAACCAGTCTGTTGTTCCATGTCCAGTTCTAACTGTTGCTTCCTGACTTGCATACAGATTTCTCAGGAGGTAGGTCAGGTAATCTGGCATTCCCATCTCTTGAAGAATTTTCCAGTTTGTGGTTATTCACACAGTCAAAGGCTTTGGCATAGTGAATAAAGCAGAAGTAGATTTTTTTTTTTTTAATGAAACTCTCTTGCTTTTTTGATGATCCATCGGATGTTGGTGATGGGTCTCTGGTTCCTCTGCCTTTTCTAAATTCAGCTTGAACATCTGGAAGTTCATGGTTCATGTACTGTAGAAGCCTGGCTTGGAGAATTTTGAGCATTACTTCACTGGCATGTGAGATGAGTGCAATTGTGCGATAGTTTGAATGTCTTTTGGCATTGCCTTTCTTTGGGACTGGAATGAAAACTGACTTTTTCCAATCCTGTGCCCATTGCTGAGTTTAGTGTAGTTGCTAAAATCTAAATTGAATCCTGTCATTCTGTTACTCAGACTCTTAAATAGTTTCTCATGAATCTCAACATGAGGTCCTAAGTAAAACTAATAAATATTCTACGTAATTTTCCCAAACCAACCATCCTAAGTTAATCTCCTCCTACTATGTGCTTTATATACTATGCTTCTGTCAAACATAACATATGATGGCTCTTCAAATGTACCATATTTTGTTGACTAGGAACTTTAAAATTATTGCCCCCACATCCTGGAGAACTTTTTTCCAGGTCTTCTGATGCTAGCTTCCTAACTTTCATTCATATAAAAGAGTTCTCCTACTAGGGAGACAATATTTTCAAATAATCTCTCATATTTTTACATGCCTCTATATTTATAGCATATTTATTCATGTTTATTTATATTCTGGGATATTAACGATAGAGATTGTGTCCCTCTATAAATGGATACACCAAGACTGTACAGATTAAGATCTCAATTCTACATCCTGAGAAAACTTGCTCACATGCCAGGGTAATAATATATCTTTCTGGAGTGAAGATGAACAGATTTTCTAGTGGTCACTTTTAAAGACTATCCTGAACATTACTTAGTGGTGAAACAACATATACATCCATTTGGTCCCACTTCTGCATTACTCCCATGGGATTTAGAAGGGTAACTCAATGACACAAACATGGAACTCACACTGTTTGCCATATTCTGTGAGTAATCTACTTGGATTAAATCATTGGTCTTTAGCTATTAACTCAAATTCCAGTCCCTCTTCCTTCCCTGGAAATCATGGAGACGGGACTGAAAATTCCTATACTCTAATTGCATGGTTTGTTCTCCTGCCAAACAGCTTCCTCTTTAGATTGGGTCCAAACCACCTGACTGATATAAGATATATTTTATGACTCTTAGAAAATACCAAAGATTTAAGGAGCTATGCGCCAGAAAAGGGGACAAAGACCAACTATACATTTCTTATAAATCACAACAGTTTTTTTTTTTTTTTTTTAGAGATTAGATAATTTCCTTGTTCAAGATCCTTGTTTTCTATCAGTCAAAACAAAATCATATTTCTTATTATCTTTTATAAGGTCCTTCATGATTATCCCGACCCAGGGATTGAACCCGGGTCTCCTGCATTGGAGGCAGACGCTTTAACCTCTGAGCCACCAGGGAAGCCTTACATCTAAAAACATATTTACCCACTTCTTCCTTTTTCTTCCTCCTCTCCACCTTCCACTCAATCTTCAAATCAGGTTGGGAAACTGCTGTTTGGTTGAAGGTCATTCACTGTACCACCTCTTACTGTTTCACATTCTGTACTGCTCCTCCTCTTCATGGAACACCCATATCTAGCAGGTGAAAACCTATTGATTTTTCAAAATTCAGTTAAATTGTCTCATCCTGTAAACCATCCTTCAATCAGAAGTATTGGCCACTATCTTTTGTGACAACCCTGCAAATAAAAGGCTTTTATTTTTCTGTATATAGCTTTTCTAGTATACTCATTTATATGTCCAACTTTCTTTTCCGTTATATACCCCACACTCCTATCAAGCTCTTTAGTGGATACCATTTATTTAGTTCCTATCAAGTACCAGATAGTGTACCTTTCATTCTAGAAGTCTATGAAGTAGATGGTAATCCTATTTCAGGTTCAATACTGCTCAAAGAAAAAGCTGTTAAGAAGGAGAGGCAGGATGTTAAGCAGCCTTTCAATTCCCAAGGCTCTAGTCTATGTCACTGTATGAATTTCATAACACCTATTTGAATGAGGCAATATTTCCTTTACATAGGTAATAAATCTGAGCCTCATAAATGTTACAGTTTATTCATATTCAGAGATATTTTTCCCTTAAATTTGAGGGCATCATATATAATAACTACAGAATAAGAGAAATATCAATAAACTCAGATATGCAGATGACACCACCCTTATGGCAGAAAGTGAAGAGCTAAAGGCCTCTTGATGAAGGTGAAACAGGAGAGTGCAAAAGCTGGCTTAAAGCTCAACATTTAGAAAACAAAGATCATGGTATCCGGTCCCATCACTTCATGGGAAATAGATGGGGAAACAGTGGAAATAGTGTCAGACTTTATTTTTGGGGCTCCAAAATCACTGCAGATGGTGACTGCAGCCATGAAATTAAAAGACACTTACTCCTTGGAAGAAAAGCTATGACCAACCTAGATAGCATATTCAAAAGCAGAGACATTACTTTGCTGACTAAGGTCCGTCTAGTCAGGGCTATGGTTTTTCCAGTGGTCATGTATGGATGTGAGAGTTGGACTGTGAAGAAAGCTGAGCACCGAAGAATTGATGCTTTTGAACTGTGGTGTTGGAGAAGACTCTTGAGAGTCCCTTGTACTGCAAGGAGATCCAACCAGTCCATTCTGAAGGAGATCAACCCTGGGATTTCTTTGGAAGGAATGGTGCTAAAGCTGAAACTTCAGTACTTTGGCCACCTCATGTGAAGAGTTGACTCATTGGAAAAGACTCTGATGCTGGGAGGGATTGGGGGCAGGAGGAGAAGGGGACAACCGAGGATGAGATGGCTGGATGGCATCACGGACTCGATGGACTTGAGTCTGAGTGAACTCTGAGAGATGGTAATGAACAGGGAGGCCTGGCGTGCTGCAATTCATGGGGTCGCAAAGAGTCGGACACGACTGAGCAACTGAACTTGAACTTGAACAGAATAAGAGATTTATAGGTAAATGAATAGATAAATATCTACATGACCACATGAGTTTACAGAGAAAAAATCAAAGAGACTGAGAATGTTTAGGTAATGAGAGTTTTAGACCCAGTAAATGAATGACATAAGCAAGTTTATTGAATAAAAATCCTATTATGTTCCATATGGCAGGTCTTGTTTTATTTATTCTAAATGTGAGATGAATATGAGGCTTTTATTAAAGATTTTTAACAAGAAAATTGAGGTAATTTCAGTATAAACTCCAAGCTTGTTTGTGGCAAATGTTTCCTGGGTTAACTTAATTTGTAGAAAGCTTGTTTAATTTCTCATATTCTGACCCACGTCTGTCAATCAAAGTAAATACTCTTTAACATCAGGCACTGAAAAGTGAGACAAAGTCTTATTTATTGGGTGTAGTTGTGAAGATAGCAGATCAGTGGCACTACTGATTCATTAATTTAATAAGCAATTATTGGTTTCCTGCCATGTGCAGGATGCTGTGATAGGAAACTATTATTCATTCAGAAGTGAAGCAAACATACATTTTAGAGAGAGAACCATGCAATCACTAAGTACACAAGGAAATAAGTTTATAAATAATGTGCACAGTACTATGAAGGAAATAAACACATAGCCATGATAAAACAAAAATCCATAGTGATGCACATGCCAAGGAAGGGGAAGTTTCTTGATCAGGTGGTCAGGAAATTCCTCTCTGAAGACATGACATTTAAGTTTAGAAGGTAAATAAAATTAAAAGAGTGCAAGAAAGAGAATCTTCAGAAGATACAACATGTACAATGACCAGAGGTAGGTAAGAGAACTTGGCATATTCTATAACAGAGTGAAAACCAGAATGGAGAGAATGCTATTTTAACCTTAATGTAGACTATAAATTATTTTCTTTTATCAATCAAGCCTAAGTAACTGCTAGAATAGTTGCCTTGCTTTCTTCTAAAGATAAATTGATAGACGGATTGACTTGGGTCTCAAATTA
This sequence comes from Nanger dama, assembly GCA_917880005.1. Taxonomy (NCBI): domain Eukaryota; kingdom Metazoa; phylum Chordata; class Mammalia; order Artiodactyla; family Bovidae; genus Nanger; species Nanger dama. Next base: position 14,632,405 of record CAKJTW010000037.1, read on the forward strand.
GTATCTGGGAAAGCAAAATGTGCCAACAGTTGGTCTCTAGCAAATGATACTCCCAAAGGTGCCAACCACACTGTTAAATATGGGTAGCCTTTGGACTCTCTCACATGTAGCTGTTATATCAAAACTGCACATACTGAAGTATTTTTCTCTGGCTTTACCTTTTATAGCTTTATCTATATAAAAACAGATGAAGTGACACAGAATGGAGCTCATGTTCAGGCTATACTTATTAACACTATGTTACTTGTTCTAGTTTCTCAACCTCTCGAGGCCTCCATTTACTTATAGTCTAGAAAATCAGTGATAATAGGATTGGTCTCATGGGATTTTTGTGAGGATTTAGTAAGATAATTCACACAAATCTCTTAGCAAAATGCCTATAGTGTATAGCAGATTTCAGTATATATTAACAATTATTACTTGGTTAAAAAGATTTTGCTCTGCTTACAAGCAAAACATTTCTATAGCCATATTATGCTGACATATAGAATTCTCTCAAATTTAATTTCATCAGTAGAATAAATGTATGACATCTGTGAACATTAGGCTAAACTGCATTTTACCACTAGAAAAATGAGAATGGGAAATATAAAACCCTACTATAGAGAAAAATCCTCAAATTCCATGTATAGCTGTTTTTTCACTATGGACAACAGTGTGGAGATTCTTTAAAAAATTGCAAATAGAACTGCCTTATGACCCAGCAAATCCATGGCTGGGCATACACACTGAGGAAACCAGAATTGAAAGAGACACGTGTACCCCAATGTTCATTGCAGCAGTGTTTATAATAGCCAGGACATGGAAACAACCTAGATGTCCATCAGCATATGAATGGATAAGAAAGCTGTGGTACATATACACAATGGAGTATTACTTAGCCATTAAAAAGAATCCATTTGAATCAGTTCTGAGATGCATGAAACTGGAGCCGATTATACAGAGTGAAGTAAGCCAAAAGAAAAACACCAATACAGTATACTGACACATATATATGGAATTTAGAAAGATGGTAATGATGACCCTGTGTGCGAGACAGCAGAAGAGACACAGATGTATAGAACGGACTTTTGGACTCTGAGGGAGAGAGAGAGGGAGAGGGTGGGATGATTTGGGGAGAATGGCATTGAAACATGTATACTATTATGTAAGAAACGAAGCACCAGTCTATGTTCGATACAGGATAAAGGATGCTTGGGGCTGGTGCACGGGATGATCCAGAGAGATGATATGGGGTGGGAGGTAGGAGGGGGGTTCAGGATTGGGAGCTCCTATACACCCATGGCAGATTCACGTCAATGTATGGTAAAACCAATACAGTATTATAAAGTAAAATAAAGTAAAAATAAAATTTAAAAAATTTTTCAACGATAATTATATATAAATTCAAATACAGTTTGTTTCATTTTATATAACTATATGATTAGAAAATTGAGTTTTAATAGAGTAAAAAAATAAGAAATATTATCTACCTATGAAAATAGAAATTATTGCTAGAAACAGTTTAAATGAGGAGGGGTACTGGAGTGTATGTTGGTGTATGTGTGTATGTTGGGGTGTGCTGATGTGACAAAAAGGTTAAGAGAAGAATGAGAAGTGGAAGTTTTGCTATATAATTGGTAGAGAGATTGAGAACAGTAACAAAGGTAAAAGCTAATATGGATTTATTTGGATATGGAATTTAAAAGATGATTAGCTCAAAATCTAGGCTTAAGATCAAATACTTAATGATTTTATAAGCTGCCATTAAAAACTACTACACAATAAATACTCAGGATTGTGGAGGACAATAAACTCTGGGTGCTAAAGAGAAAACATAAGATGACCAGGCCATATTCTTATAATCATGTCCACTTGATTATATAACAAGATTTTTTTTTTTAATTTATCTACCTTCAACATCTATTGCAATCTTACATTTCTCAAAGAATAGAAATCTATTCTTTCAGTTTCCCAGGTCAAACTTCTTAGCCATTTCTGATGCATCTCTTTAAGTATTTCCCTCCCCCATCAGCAAATCCTGTAAAATATACTTTGGAAAATAAATGAAGAATGCAACTATTTTTATCATTTTTCTCAACTCTGCTACTTTCAAAATGCTCATTCATTATCTTCATTGTTAAGCCCATTTCTGCTTTAGAAGCTATCAATTGCTAATTCTTTGATCCTTCAGATACTGCATTCAGATATCTGATAAAAAATCACTTCCACAAAACCCTTTCCTGATAACAATATGTAAAATACTATACCCTTCCACCTCTTATCATCCAACTTTGTTCTGTTTTTCCCTAAAACACCAATTAATACCAAACGTAGTAATTTATGTTTGTAGCCTTTCTTCTCTCACTACTAAATCATATTCAATCAGGGATTTTTCTGAAGAAGACTCTGCTTATTTCTATCATCACAGCAACTTAAGGATTGTATATCATACGTTGTAGGAACTCAGTAGTTATTATTTTAAAAAATCAATGTGAATTACTTCATAAAAATAATTTTTACAATGCAAGTAATGAGCTCAAGAAAAAAATAAGCAATTAATGGATAATTCTAAGTACAATTTGACATCCAAGAAAGAAATTGTAGATTATTCCTTCAAAACTAATGTGACTAATATTTTGAACCCATTAAAACTTAATATCAAAGAATAGAAACAAACCTTTTTCTGATTATTGATAAATGTTTTTCTCTTACCAGGAAAATAGATTGCAATGCAGATGTCCTTCCTTCCTCATCAAAGATATAAGTAAGCTATAGCAAGTCCAGAGAAAGGACCAGTCACAACGCTTTCCAAAGTAGGATGGTTAGACAATCTGCTTTAATAGAATCTAGACTGACTATTCGGAGAAGGCAATGGCAACCCATTCCAATACTCTTGCCTGGAAAATCCCATGGACAGAGGAGCCTGGTAGGTTGGAGTCCATGGGGTCACTAGGAGTCGTACATGACTGAGCAAATTCACTTTCATGCATTGGAGAAGGAAATGACAACCCACTCCAGTGTTCTTGCCTGGAGAATCCCAGGGATGGGGGAGCCTGGTGGGCTGCCGTCTGTGGGGTTGCACAGAGTCGGACACGACTGAAGCGACTTAGCAGCAGCAGCAGACTGACTATTACGAGTCCAATGTTCAACTCTAATGCAGACCTACTGAAAATGAATCTTTGAAAATTAGGTCCATGAATACTTATTTTCAAAAATAATCTTTCAGAATTACGTACCTTAAATTTGAGAGATACTCTGTTATAAACATCTGTCATTGGTCTTGTGTTGGCAAAGGCCTACTGGATTAAATGAATAATGTATCTGAGCAGTCTTATTATCTTTATATTAAGGTATAATATGTAAATTGAGAAATAATGAAGTCATTTTAAAATCTTTTATGCAAAATGAATTCAATTCAGTATTGTAATATTAATACAATAATTAATTTTAATTAATATTATGACTAATCATTTAATTCTAAATAAAATTTCTATCTAAATGAAAAGCATACATGATCTTGTTTCACTGTTCAAGCTGAACAGCTTAGAATCCTCTAATAAAACTGATTGAACAAAACAGACTATCTTTAAAAGAAAAATAGAAAAAGCAAGTAGTATTCTCTCTATGCCTCTGTCTCTCACATGTAACTATGAATGTGGTTAATGAAATAATGATTAAAATAAGCAAAAAAAAGGTAACATTCAGTGACTCAACACACTTGTCCAAATGGCCATTATCAAAAATCCAAAACAACAAGTGCTGGAGAGGATGTAGAGACAAGGGAATCCTCTTACACTGTTGCTGGGAATGTAAATTTATTCACCCACTATGGAGAACAGTATGGAGGGCCTTAAAAATTGAAAACAGAGCTACCATATGACACTGCAATTCCACTCCTATGTCCAGAGGAAAACATGGTCTTAAATTATACATGAACTCCAATGTTCACTGCAGCACTATTTAAAATAGCCAAGATATGGAAAGCAATCTAAATATTTATCAAGAGAGGAATGATAAGAGAGAAGTGGTACACATATACGATGGAATATTACTCAACTAATTAAAAGAATAATGCCATCTGCAGCAACATGGATGGGCCTAGAGATTGTCATACTGAGTAGTAACTCAAAGAAAGACAGATTTCATACAATATCTGTGGTGGTTCAAATGGTAGAGACTTTGTCTGCAATGCAAGAGACCAGAATTTGATCTCTGGGTCAGGAAGATCCCGTAAAGGGATTGGCAACCCACTCCAATATGCTTGCCTTGTGAATTTCATGGACAGAGGAGCCTGGTGGGCTACAGCCTATATGGTCACAAAGAGTTGGACACAACTGAGAGACTAAGATTTTCGCTTCACTTAATCCCTTATATGCAGAATATAAAAAGAAATGATACAAATGAACTTATTTATAAAATAGACTCACAAACTTATGGTGGGAAAGGAAGGGAGAAGGGATGTGAAAGTTAGGGAGCTTGAGACTGACATGTACAAACTGTTATATTTAAAATCGATAATCAATGAAGAACTACTGTATAGCACAGGGAGCTCTACACAGTATTATGCAGCAGCCTGGATGGGAAGGGAATTTGGGGGAGAATGGATACACATATATGTATGGCTGAGTCCCTTCACTATTCACCTGAAACTATCACAAAATTTTTAATCAGCTATACTCCAATATAAAAAAGTTAAAATTACAATATAAAAATATTTTTAATACTTTATTCTACTTTACTGTATTGGTTTTGCCATACATTGACATGAATCAGCCACAATGCTTCCCAATGCCGAAGCCCCCTCCCACCTCCCACCCCACACCATCTTCCCGGATCATCCCGTACACCGGCCCCAAGCATCCTGTATCCTGTATTGAACACAGACTGGCGCTTCATTTCTTATATGATAGTATACATGTTTCAGTGCCATTCTCCCAAATCATCCCACCCTCTCCCTCTCCTTCTCCCTCAGAGGCTAAAAGTCCGTTCTATACCTTTGTGTCTCTTTTGTTGTCTCACCTACAGGGTCATCATTACTATCTTTCTAAATTCCATATATATGTGTCAGTATACTGTATTGGTATTTTTCTTTCTGGCTTACTTCACTCTGTATAATCGGCTCCAGTTTCATCCATCTCATTAGAACTATAAAAATATTTTTAAAGACAACAATGTACATTATAGTATGAGTATTTTTGAATTTGAAAAAATGACTAGCACTAAATATAATTAAGTGTATATATTTATATATACATATCAGTTGATAAAAATATAAAAATAATTATGGTTTCAGGTGTTGGCAAAGGCAGGCAGGGGTAAGGCAGTGTAAGGATAAGGCACCTCAGTACAGACAGTTCAGTTCAGTTGCTGAGTCCTGTGCGACTCTTTGCAATGCATGAACCACACGACGCCAGGCCTCCCTGTCCATTACCAACTCCCGGAGTTCACCCAAACCCATGTGCATCTAGTCGGTGATGCCATCCAGCCATCTCATCCTCTATTTTCCCCTTCTCCGCCTGCCCCTAATCCTTCCCAGCATTAGGGTCTTTTCCAATGAGTCAACTCTTCACATGAAGCAGCCAAAATATTGGAGTTTCAGCTTCAACATCAATCCTTCTAATGAACACCCAGGACTGATCTCCTTTAGGATGGACTGATTGGATCTTGCAGTCCAAGGGATTCACAAGAGTCTTCTCCAACACCACAGTTCAAAAGTATCAATTCTTTGGCACTCAGCTTTCTTCACTGTCCAACTCTCATATCCATACATGACCACTAGAAAAACCACAGCCTTGACTAGATGGACTTTTGTTGGCAAAGTAATGTCTCTGCTTTTGAATATGCTATCTAGATTGGTGATAACTTTCCTTCCAAGGAGTAAGTGTCTTATAATTTCACGGCTGCAATCACCATCTGCAGTGATTTTGGAGCCCAAAATCAAGCCCAAAAATAAAGTCTGACACTGTTTCCCCATCTATTTCCCATGAAGTGATGGGACCAGATGCCCTGATTTTAGTTTTCTGAATGTTGAGCTTTAAGCCAACTTTTTCATTCTCCTCTTTCACTTTCATCAAGAGGCTTTTTGGTTCCTCTTCACTTTTTGCCATAAGGGTGGTGTCATCTGCATATCTTAGGTAATTGATATTTCTCCTAGCAATCTTGATTCCAGCTTGTGCTTCCTCCAGCCCAGCGTTTCTCATGATGTATTCTGCATATCTGAGGTAATTGATATTTCTCCCAGCAATCTTGATTCCAGCTTGTGCTCTCCCTCCAGCCCAGCGTTTCTCATGATGTACTCTACATATATGTTAAATAAGCAGGGTGACAATATACAGCCTTGACACACTCGTTTTCCTATTTGGAACCAGTCTGTTGTTCCATGTCCAGTTCTAACCATTGCTTCCTGACCTGCATAAAATTTCTGCCTCAGATTTCTCAAGAGGCAGGTCAGGTGGTCTGGTATTCCCATCTCTTTCAGAATTTTCCAGTTTATTGTGATCCACACAGTCAAAAGCTTTGGCAAAATCAATAAAGCAGAGACAGATATTTTTCTGGAACTCTCTTGCTTTTTCAATGATCCAGCAGATGTTGGCAATTTGATCTCTGGTTCCTCTGCCTTTTGTAAAACCAGCTTGAACATCTGGAAGTTCATGGTTCAACTTCTGCTGAAGCCTGGTTTGAAAAATTTTGAGCATTACTTTACTAGCGTGTGAGATGAATGCAACTGTGCAGTAGTTAGTACATTCTTTAGCAGTATAGACAAGCTAATGTAAATTAATAGTTCTTAGGTTGGGAACTGGATTCATATGATCTCACTCAAAATATAACTGTCAACAATGTATCTCTAATAAGATTAAATATTTAACTGAAAAAAATGCAATTGTGCCTTTGATGAAAAAATATTGTTTGATTTTGGAATGTATATGTCTGCATTCTAAAAATTATGAGTAGAAACAAATTTCAGGGTGTTGGGAAAGATTTACCCTGGAGATGGTACAGTATTTACCTTAGACTCTGAAAACCAGTGATACATTAAGAAGCATAATCATTTAAGAACAAATGCAACAACTGCAGCAAAAAACTGTCAAGTAACAACACCCAGCAAGCTCAATAAGAACATATGTAGGGATCATTTGCTGCCTATGGGATTGAGGGCAGGAGGAGAAGGGGACAACAGAGGATGAGATAGCTGGATGGCATCACCGACTCTATGCATATGAGTTTGAATGAACTCGGGGAGTTGGTGATGGACAGGGAGGCCTGGCGTGTGGCAATTCATGGGGTTGCAAAGAGTCAAACTACTGAACGATTGAACTGAACTGATGGAAATGCCTCTCTGGAAGGTTCCAAACAAATAGTATACTTCAGTTAATATTTCAATAAATCTTCATCAATAAATTAAAGATATAATGTAGTAATTTCTAATGAAAAGTTCATGCTTTTCCCCTTTTTATTTATTTTGACATCTTAGTGCATTCATTCTATATACTTTTGAAATCACTACATATTTTAAGCACAGTGATATTGATATAAAATAATTTACCTTTTTATAAATATTGCTCTCATTAATATGCCTCTGCAGCCAAGGAAAAGGCAGTCTTAATCCAAAGGGGACTTTTCTTTCACATCAAAAAAGACATGTTCCTTCAAACTTAAAATAACTGAAGGCAAAAGAAACTTGATGCAAACAAATGTATGCCCATTGATGGATAGGAGTATGTCCTTCTAAAAGAAAAAGAAATCTGTTTGTTTTATGTGTGATTTAGAGTAAAATTCCACAGTGCCTTTAGCTGCTTTCTGATAGTAGAAAGTTTCCTTCCTATCTGATTTTCAATGCCAGTAACTTGTATGATTTAAAAATATATATATTCTTAACACATTAACCAGTTTGTCTGAAATCTTCTTTAATGTCTCCAGATTATTTTCTCTCACATTATACTTACTGGATAGGATGAAATAGGTAACTAAAAATAAATATTAATGATAATATGTTATTGTTTAATTTAAATATATTTAAATGTTCACATGTAATAAGGTCTTAAACATCAGAAACTGTACCAGAAGCTATTACAAGCAATTTGCACATATTAAATTTTTAAATACTGACATCTTATAAGCTAGAGATTTTTATTTCCAGGCAAAAGGGGAAAATAAATCATAGATAAGTAAATTGTGCAAGGCCACATGCTTATTGAGAAGTGGAGCTAAGATCTATACTTAATTAATTGCTGATCCCATGTTCTCATCTATTACACTGTAATATGTCAAGCTCTGTCAAAAAAAAAAAACTATTTCTAAAATAAAAATTAAATAGCTGGAAAGATTAGCACAATTAAATATGCAATGCAAAGAAAACAAATTTTGAATATTTAGAACTTTATCATCAAAAATTAAAATAACTATTTATTTTATATATATTTCATATATATTCATTAAAATGACATTTAAAATAATTCTGCTTTATAGTTATAAAACAAAGTCTTTCAATGCCTAAGCTTTCTAAGTATGTAACCAATCATGTGCTTTCTTTATTCTGTGATAAACTCTGTTATAGTGCTCTTTTGCAGGCCACTGAAATGTGTATGGAATTTTAAAAACTGGTTATCCTTACATATTGTGTGTTAAGTCAATAGCAGTGAAGAAACTGGGCTGCTTATAAAGTGGCTATATAAAAGTGCTAGGTAAAGAAAATTGCATTATTTTGGATCTTTCTAGTGCCCTGCCAGAATAGAAAATCATTAATATTTTCAGTCATACATGCATTCATTCACTTCAGAAAAAGACATTTTGAGCCTATGAAACACAATAACAACAACAACAATAGAACTATTATTCTATGTCAAATAATAAAAATAGAATGATGAAGAGAAAAATAATCACATTGTTCCAACCTTAGTTTTTTCACAGTCCAAAAACTCAACCTTAGCCGTGTGTGTGTGTGTGTGTGTGTGTGTGTGTGTGTGTGTGTGTGTGTGTGTGTGTGTGTATGTACAGATTTTACATATACAGTTTGAGGAAATAGTGTCAATTTTAGGTTCCAGACAAGGGGTCAGAAGTTCAGTTCAGTTGCTCAGTCATGACCCCATGAGTCGCAAAGCACATCAGGCTTCCTTGTCCATCACCAACTCCTGGAACTTGCTCAAACTCATGTCCATTGAGTTGGTGATGCCATCCAACCATCTCATCCTCTGTTGTCCCCTTCTCCTCCTGCCTTCAATCTTTCCACAAATCAGGGTCTTTTGTAATGAATCAGTTCAAGGACAGTAACTGCAGCCCAAATGACTGACTTGTCCTCATGTCTACTGTGGTTTATCTCACATGTTTAGCTAAGAAAGTATTTTCACCTCCAACACTGGGAAAAAATAAAATAAATATTGTGATACTGTGTGACACATGAAAATTATAGGAAATCAAAATTTAGTGTCTGTAAATAAGTTGCATTTTTTTTTAACATATCCATGCTCATTTGTTTATGTATTCAGTTCAGTTCAGTCGCTCAATCGTGTCCGACTCTTTGTGACCCCATGAATCGTAGCACGCCAGGCCTCCCTGTTCATCACCATCTCTCGGAGTTCACTCAGACTCACGTCCATCGAGTCCGTGATGCCATCCAGCCATCTCATCCTCTGTCGTTCCCTTCTCCTCCTGCCCCCAATCCCTCCCAGCATCAGAGTCTTTTCCAATGAGTCAACTGTTCACATGAGGTGGCCAAAGTACTGAAGTTTCAGCTTTAGCATCATTCCTTCCAAAGAAATCTCAGGGTTGATCTCCTTCAGAATGGACTGGTTGGATCTCCTTGCAGTTCAAGGGACTCTCAAGAAGTCTTCTCCAACACACTTCAAAAGCATCAGTTCTTCTGCTCTCAGCCTTCTTCACAGTCCAACTCACATCCATACATGACCACAGGAAAAGCCTTGACTAGACGGACCTTAGTCGGCAATGTCTCTGCTTTTGAATATGCTACCTAGGTGGGTCATAACTTTTCTTCCAAGGAGTAAGCATCTTTTAATTTCATGGCTGCAGTCACTATCTGCAGTGATTTTGGAGCCCCCAAAAATAAAGCCTGACACAGTTTCCACTGTTTCCCCATCTATTTCCCATGAAGTGATAGGACCGTATGCCATGATCTTTGTTTTCTGAATGCTGAACTTTAAGCCAACTTTTTCACTCTCCTTTTTCACCTTCATCAAGAGGCCCTTTAGCTCTTCACTTTCTGCCATAAGGGTGGTGTCATCTGTATATCTGAGGTTATTGATATTTCTCCCGGCAATCTTGATTCCAGCTTGTGTTTCTTCCAGCCCAGCGTTTCTCATGATGTACTCTGCATAGAAGTTAAATAAGCAGGGTGACAATATACAGCCTTGACGTACTCCTTTTCCTATTTGGAACCAGTCTGTTGTTCCATGTCCAGTTCTAACTGTTGCTTCCTGACCTGCATACAGGTTTCTCAAGAGGCAGGTCACGTGATCTGGTATTCTCATCTCTTTCAGAATTTTCCAAAGTTTATTGTGATCCACACAGTCTACAGCTATTTTTGTACTACAAGGAACAGGTTGAGTAGTATGAAAGATGGCGTGAACTATGTAGCCTAAAATATTTGCTATCTGTACTTTTCTATAAATCTTTTTCCCCTCATATATACTATCCATATCTACTCATTTATGAAGTGTTTACTGAAAAATTCTTACTGAATTACTGAAGATAGTCATATTTAAATAATCTTTCTCTGAGCAATTTACTGAACTCCTTGTTAGAAATTCACTCGCTGCCTGTTTTTAAAGTGATTGTGACTGATTAATGCAGTCTTTTAAAAATACAAGTAACGTGTTTCTATTTTCAAATACAGAGTATTTTATGTACATGTGATATGTAAGTGCATATGTGCATGCTAAGTCACTTCAGTTGTGTTCAACTCTTTGTGACTCTATGGATTGTGGCCTGCCAAGCTCCTATATGTCCATGGGATTCTCCAGGCAAGAATACTGGAGTGGGTTGCCATACCCACCTCCAGGGAATTTTCCCAATCCAGTGATCAAATCCACATTGGCAAGCAGGTTCTTTACCACTCACTAGCGCCACCTGGGAAGCTCATATGTGATCTGACTGTTTAATTATGATGTCAATTTTTTTTTTAAAAGTCTAAAGTGGAGTCTCTATCCACAGATAACATTTAAATAGGAAGGAATCATTAATTACTTATTTGCCAAAACTTGGGCTCGTCTTTGTTGTAGCTGTGTTTTTTAAATCTCTAATGTTGGGATAGATTAAAGTTGTGACTGATGTGCTCAGTTGTGGCCAACTCTTTGTGACCCCATGGATGGGTATGTATGTAGCCCACCGTTTCCTCTGTCCATGGAATCTTCCAGGTAAGAATACTGGAGTAGGTAGTCATTTCCTTCTCCAAGATTAAGCTGGGAATAAAGCTAATGTCAGGTGACAAAACTTTATTTCAGATTCCACAAGAGTAGTTTTATTTTTCTCCTTGATTGTATTTTGGGAATCTCTTGGCTTGTTTTCTTAGAAGAGTTTAATTTTCTTGTAGCTGATGATATTACAAAACCACAAATTCTAAAACAAATAAACAAACAAAAAACAAATTCATATTGATGACTCAGATTAAAAACAAACATTATCTCCAGATTTCCGTACTGTTCAACAATATAAAGCCTTCTCTCCAGACTGAGTTTTCCACCAGAAAAATTTTTGGATCCTTTTCTAGTGTTAAAGCTTAGGCACACTGACAAAAAAAAAAAAAAAAAGTGGTTTAAACTTCATTCATTACTGTGAATAATCTTTTTCATTGACTCAATGTATGATACAATTTGACTAGAAATACTAATAATAAATTGTCTATTAAAAATTGGTAGATTCCTAGGGTGGCTGTAATCATCTTTTCTCATTATATTTTCATCTCTTAGGACCCTATTCATTCCTAGTTTCCTTGATTACTTATATACAGCTTTGGTTACACAAAATCTGCATCAGCAGCTCCAAATTTCCCTTTGAGCATCAAACCTTTGTTTTTAAATGTCTGTTGAATATAGTCCATTATATTTCATGGACAACTTGAACTCATGCTGTCCAAACTGAATTCATCTACTTACCCCACCCCCACCCCCTTATCCAAATTCACTTCATGGCCAGTATTCTTAATTTTCAGTGAACGGTAACAGTGTCTCCTCACTTTTCTGAATCCACTCGTTCTGGACATTTGCCTCCCACTTCCTCCTTGTCGCCTAGCTTTCTGTTTTCCTATTCACTGACACAACTGATCAACATTTGTACATTTTAGCCCTGAAGAATCTTTGTCTCTGAGTACTAAATATGTAAGATATGTAAGTATTTTCTTCAACAGTGACACCCTTAGTTTGGTTCATCATTTCTTATGCTTTTTGATTTTATTAGTTTTTTACTAAATTCCCTAAATTTATTCTCAAACTAGCCATCCTCTTCAATGTTTATATAAAAGAGTCAACAAATCTGCATTAAATAATTGAGTCCACATTGCCCAAATTAAGTCCAGATGTTGTATTATTGCATAAGGAACTCTCAGTCTCCATCCTGTGTCCTGTAAAATATATGTCTTTTTACTTTAATTGTACACTATAATTCAGCCTTATGAATTAGAGTCATTTCCCAGCACACACCATTCACCTTTGCTTCTGTGCCTTTTATCTCAATGTTCTCTCTACCTGGTTTGTTTCTCTTATGTTTCCTACCTAATTTCTACTGGTTCAAATCCAGCTTAGTTGTCATATTGTCATAAAAGTTTTTTCTAGTGTTGTTAGAAAAATGACAAAGAAATCCCCATATACATCCTTCCATAAAGCCAGTAAAAAAATCTGTGAAAAACTTTCAGAATCAACCTTTTTGGAACATGAGAAAATTACCAGAGGTTTGTGGCAAGCAGAGTAATGCTTCCATAATAAAAGCCAACTGAATCTTGGAAAGAACTGAGAGCCTTGTGACATAATTTCAACCTGCCCTGTTTCTACTTCACAGTCCCCAGTTACGCAATGTCTTTGAAGATAACAACCAACAACACTTATATATGTACCAGTACCAGATGGAGCAAAACAGAGCTCATTTACAAAAACAAAACAAAACAAAACAAAAAACAAACAAAAAAAAAACCACTTGGTTTATTTTGTCCTGTTCAATAACTGCCCAGATGACTAGTTCAAAGAGTCTTTGTCTTGCCCAATAGGAACTCTCCCAGTGCTGAGGCAGCTATCCGAGGCATTTGTCAAAACTGTATAGGAAGATGTAATAGCCATTGTTTTCTGGGACAATTAAGGTTGCTTAGTCGTGTCCAGCTCTTTGCAACCCCATGTACTATAGCATGTCAGGCTTCTCTGTCCATGGAGATTCTCCTCCAGGGGATCTTCCCAATCCACAGCTCCAGCTTGCAGGAGGATTCCTTACTGTCTGAGCCACCAGGGAAGCACAGTGAAAAATACTTGGAGCAAATCATTGACTAAACAAAAAGCTTGGGGAAAATGCTAGGGAATGAGATGCTTCAGGTAATACATGTTTTTAAACACCCCAAGTTATTTTTGGGAATCCAGAAAGTCACAAGAATTCCCAGAGCAGGGCACCTGTTCAAGAAAAGATAAGGTTCCAAGCTATCATTTTGGATTGAACTTTATGCTCTACTTAGGGAGGAAGTAGAGATTAAGGAAGATTTGTAAACTGCCTGGATCATTGTTGAAGATATGCCTAACATGTAGAGGCATCAGCAAAGACTGGGAGCTTGCTGTTTCTCGGTATTTAAGCAAATCTTAGTTCTATCTCATCACTAAACCAACCAAATAGAGACATTAGTGGTCACACATGGAAAAGAATAGAGACTTTACAAAATTAATTATTCAGAATTACATTCACTATGATTATATATATGTATATATGTATGTATGTATATATACACAGACATACACATTGGTATATTAGTGATAAAAGAAACTCTGGCTATAAATGGGGATCCTAAGAAATAAAAATATAGTGAGAAGGGGAGATAATTGGATTTTTAGAGTTATCACATTATCATGTTAAAATTGATCAGTTTGACAACAAATATGATGAATACAAATAAACAAAAAAGTATGACCCACACACAGAAGAAAATAAAGGCAAATAATAGAAACTGTCCGTAAGGAAGTTCAAACAGTGAGTTTACTAGACAAAAACTAATGTATTACATATTTCTATTTAGATGAAATGTCCAGATTAGTCAAATATATTGACAAAAATAGATTTTGGTTTCCCAGGTAAGGGTAGGGGGATGTGAAATGAGCAATGGCTGCTTAAGGGGTACACAGTTTCCTTTGGAGGAGATTAAAATTTTCTCTAATTAGATTGTGGTGATAATTGCAAAAGTCTGTGAATTTGCTATATACCTAGTATAAATAAAGTGGCTAAAGTGGTGAGATTTTTTGTTACATGAATTCATCTCAATAAAAATAAGGTCTTCCCCTTGGCAAAAGGCTTTCAAGACCTTTCCACATTAGGTTTGCTGTTCCTTATAGATAGAGATATCTGGAGAAGGAAATGGCAACCCACTTCCAATATTCTTGCCTGGAGAATCCCATGGACAGAGGGAGCCTAGTGGGCAACCGTCCATGGTGTCACAAAGAGTCAGACATGACTGAGCTACTAACATTTCTTTATGACAGATAGCAGAGTCTCTTAAAATTTCTATTTCCTTGCATGTTTTTCACCTTAACTGGGAGCTTAACAGGATTAGTGAAAATATATCTCAGTCTAATAGCTAGAAATACGCTTGAAGTACATATCTACTGCACTTGAAAAGCTTAAAATAGAATCTCACAAACACCTACAAAGGTCAGTTTTTGTTCCAATCCCAAAGAAGGGCAATGCCAAAGAATGTTCACACTATCAGACAGTTGCCCTCATTTCACATGATAGCAAGGTAATGCTCAAAATTCTTCAACCTAAGCCTCAGTAGTACCTGAACCAAGAACTTCCAGGTGTACAAGATGGATTTAGAAAAGGCAGAGGAACCAGAGATCAAATTGACAACATCCATTGGAGCATAGAATAAAGCAAGGGAATTCCAGAAAAACAAACAAACAAAAAAACATCTGCTTCAATGACTATGCTAAAGCCTTTGACTGTGTGGATTATAACAAACTGTGGAAAATTCTTAAAGAGATGGGAATACTAGACCACCTTACCTGTCTCCTGAGAAACTTACATGCAGGTCAAGAAGCAAGAATTAGAACCAGACACAGAAAAATGGACTGGTTCCAAATTGAGAAAGGAGCATGTCACACTGTATGTGGTCACCCTGCTTATTTAACTTATATGCAGAGTACATCATGAGAAACGCTGGGCTGGATGAAGCACAAGCTGGAATCAAGATTGCTGGGAGAAATATCAATAATCTCTGATATGCAAATGATATTACTCTAATGGCAGAAAGTATAAAAGAACTAAAGAGCCTCTTAATGAGGGTGAAAGAGGAGTAAAAATGCTGTCTTAAAACTCAGTACTCAAAAAATGAAGATCATTGCATCTGTTTCCATCACTTCACGACAGATAGATGGAGAAACCATGGAAATAGTGCCAGACTTTATTTCCTTGTGTTCCAGAATCACTGCAGGTGGTGACTCCAGCCATGAATTAAAAGACACTTGCTCCTTGGAAGAAAAGATATGACAAACCTAGACAGTGCATTAAAAAGCAGAGACATCACTTTACCAATAAATGTCCATCTATTTAAAGGTGTGGTTTTTCCAGTAGTCGTGTACAAATATGAGAGTTGGACCATAAAGAAGGCTGAGCACCAATGAACCAATGCTTTCAAATTGTGGCACTGGAGAAGACTCTTGAGCATCACTTGAATAGCAAGGAGATCAAACCAGTTAATCCTATAGGAAATCAACCCTGAATATTCATGGGAAAGGCTGATGCTGAAGCTGAAATTCCAATACTCTGGCCACTTGTTGGGAAGAGCCAACTTATTGGAAAAGACCCTGATTCTGGGAAAGATTGAGGGCAAAAGGGGAAAGGTGATGGAGGATGTGGTGGTTTACCATCCACCCAATGGATATGAGTTTGAGCAAACTCTGGGAGAGAGTGAAGGCCAGGGAAGCCTGGCATGCTGCAGTCCATGGGGTGGCAAACAGTTGGACCCGACTTAATGACTGAACAACAAACACCTACAAAAGATTTCTCTCTGATAATGGGGTGCTTCAGAATGAGAGAGCTATTTGTCCTGAAAGAATATATAAATGTATGTGCTGCAGTTATTCACATTTTAGGGGTGTACAGAGAGCCCTAAGACAAAGGGCTTACTATATATGAACTTATATGTAAGTGCAAGTGAAATAATTTAATTACAACACCAGATTTATAAAATTAAAATATAGGACACTATGTGCATTATTGGATATCAGAAAAAAATAAAATATGAGAGTGACTGCTATAGAAAGAGCTAATGAGGAAACTGGAAATAAATCTGGAACAGAATAATAGTTACTTAAACTTTGCTTGGGGAAGTGACTCACCATCTCCCCATCTGTAGACTGAGTTCTACCATGTGTAATTGGGATATTATCAAAATAAATGTGGTTAACAGATGTCCTCAAAGTTTAAGATAATAAATTGAATATGATAGAGAAAGAAGATATTTGAAAATTATCTTAAGTTTGTAAGTTTTGATGGCTGAAAAATTGTAGTGCCTCTAATAGCTTGAGGGAGACAGGAGGGAAAGACTATTCTGAACAAAATATGATGATCTTAAGATTGGACATATTATATTTGAAGACTAAGTGGGACGTAGATATAAAAATGTCAGAATTAAGGAATAAAGAGTAAACCTTTCTTAACATAAGCTTAGAGTTTTTTCAAAAAATATAAATAGATGCTCTTCACATTGAGTTCTGCTGCATTAAATGACATCCAGAAATTCAGGTAACAAGAAACACATATTCAGCAAGTTTTCTTCAAATTCATATTTCTAATCATTGATGTAATAATTGATACATTAGCCCATTTAGTCAATATTAATCAAGACCAAGAATAGATGCTGAGGATAGATGAGTGAATACTGTCTACAAAACTCTTACCTTTACAGAGTATCTTTCATAATAAAGGTAAATATATGTCAGTCAAGTAAGGTCTTCAACTTTGATTTTAAAATACTAGTATGCATGTACATTGCAAAGCTGTCATCACACAACTTTTTTCCCCCTCTCCTGTTCCTCAGCATGTAACTTCACTGTTATCGTTAACTTCATGGCAAGTTCCATATGCTGCCACCAAGTGGAAGTGTTTATACTGGACTTCAGTTCTAAGCTGGCCCTATTGCTTCCTTTAGTTCATTTTCAGTACCGAAGATGTGCTGAGTAAAAACAAAGTGCTCAGGGCTGGGGCACAGCTGAGAGGATGAGTATACTAAGGTATATCATATCATGTCTGTGTCTGAGAGATGATTTTTGTAGTCTAGACAATGAAGCAGAATTCTGTACAAGTATGAAACTATGAGATACACAGATTGCTAGCTATATATCAAAACTGTCAAGTTGAATGAGACTATGAGTTCCATACCAGTGTCCCAGGATTCTGATCAGTATTAGAATATCCTGAGTCAAGAGTGTAGTGAGTAGCAACAGTAAGAAGAGGTATCTACACCCTATTTCAGTTTCATAGTCTACAGTGGAGTCTTCATTCTTGAAAGCCAAGATGGCAGCATTTCATTTGTTAAGACTATTTATAATCACACATTTATCCATATTTCAAGCTTAATCCTTCTAAAATCTCAACATTAAAAATTATATATATTTTAAATTTAAACGGTATGTTTACACTGGGACCACCCTGGTGGTTCAGCAATAAAGAATTCACATGCCAGTGCAGGAGATGCAGGTTCAATCCCTGGGTCAGGAACATTCCCTCAAGAAGAAAATGAAAACCTGCTCCAGTATTCTTACCTGGGAAATCCCATGGACAGATGAGCCTGACAGGCTATAGTCCAGGGTACAGAAAGAGTCAATATGACTTTGTGGCTAAACAGTGACAACAATGTTTACATTAGACCTGAAATCCATAAACTGTAGTTAGAAATTATTTTTTAAAAGAAATTAAGCCTATAAAGAGAAAATATATTAATTTCAAATGAGTGAAGTTATTAATAATGGACATGTAAATAAGTTATAGAGACATTTTTCCTAAATTCAAAAGAGACTGAATTTGCATGACCAAGGTAAAATTATTCTAAGAATTTATTTTGAATTTTGAAGCAAAGATATTCTCATATATATAGGATATATACAGGCAAATTCAACTCAAATCACTGGAGAATGGTTGAGGTTGGATATAAAAGGGAGTCCAATGCAGTGGAACCAACTGTGAGCTAAGATACAAAAGTATAAGTGATGTGTTTAGTTAAGTAGCATAGAGATAAATAAAGACTCAGCCAGAATTTACTGATTATGAAGTATATAGTAGGACACGATAAAAGGCCCAGTCTTTAGTCTTTGTATTTAGGCATTACTCTTTCATTAGCAAATCATATTTCTTATGCAATTATGGAATTCTAAGGTGTGCAATTGATTAGAAGCTCTTCTCTTTATACATAGCTAGATAGATGAAATATAGCAATATTTTCAGCTTTTCTCTCTTCCCTGGTAGCATTATGATTGGCATAAAAACCTTTAGTAGAAAAAGTTCTATCTGCACTAGCAAAAATATCTTAAAGAGAATTTTGATCAACTCAGTTGGTTCACTTGTCCATCTCTAAATCTTTTTTTTCTTTAAGGCAATTTTCTTTGGTTTGACATAGGTTATATAACTACACCACACAATCTTGTTATTAAAATGGTTTGCATTTCTATTGCTCAAAAAAAAATTACTACAAATTTAAAAGCTTGAAACAACATTTTGTTATTCTCTCACAGCTTCCGTGGTCAGTACAGGCATAGTTTAGCTGAGTCCTTTTCTTAGCTAAGTCACACCTATCTGGAAGCTAGACTGAAACCAAAATCAAGGTTTCCATCAGGCTGCAGTAACACCTACGTTTAAAGTTTAGCTCAACTACTCCATGGTATTGGTAACTTGGCATCCATTTTTGTGGCCAAGTGGCCTGCAGGGACCTTGAACTGACATGAGCCCCTTCCTGGAGCACATGCATTAGTGAACAGCTCCCAGAATCCCAAGTACTTGTAAGTTCCTAAACTCCCTAGACCTCTTTGTGGTAAGAACTCTTCATCTCACATGTCTTCCCCTTACCCACTCCTTTGATAAAGCCCTGTCAAAGCTGAACCAAAACCCCAGTCTTTCTCAGACATGGAGAACAGACTTATGGACACAAAGGGGCAGGAGAGTGTGGGACCAGTTAAGAGAGTAGCATTGGAATATATACATTGCCATATGTTAAATAGATAGCTAGTGGAGAGTTGCTGTATAACACAGGGAGCTCACTCTGGTGCTCTGGTACCACCTAGAGGGGTGGGATCAGATGGGAGGGGACACATGTATACTTCTGGCTGATCCATGTTGATATGACAGAAACCAGCACAGAATTGTAAAGCAATTATCTTTCAAAACAAAACAAAACAAAACAAAACAAAACCCTCTTTCTGGTTTGAGTTGACTAATCCAGACATAGCATAAGAACTTCAAAGCACTCCACCCCATGACCCCTTAGGACATGAGACCCACATCCTGAGGTTCTCTCTCTGCCTGCAGCCTGCCTTGACCTCCCATGGATGTGTGCCATGTACCTTCTCCAGAACCTGTGTATAATCAACTCCTCTCTTTCCCTTTTCCTTTTAGTCTTCTGTTGACCCATGGCTTGTTATTCAACACCCCAGGACTCTACCTAGCAAATGAATTTAACCAAGTCACAACAGTTTGAAGCCTAGGCCAAGGAATTATTCATTTCAAGGTCCCTCAGGTTGCTGGCCGAATTCATTTCTTATGATTATAGAACTGAATTTACTGTTTTCTTCATGGCCATCAGCCATGCAACCAGAGACTTTTCTTTCCATGGGGTCCTCTTAAGACATGAGACTTCTTCAAAATCTCTAACTTCTTTCTTCTGTGTGCTATTCACTGCTGGACTTCATGCCATTCCTGACAGTCCCCTAGCAATTTTCTATTTTCTCATGAATTTAGTTTAAATCTCTATTTTAAAAATTAAAATTAATCTCCAAGGAATTCTTATGTATTTTTCCACTGATATTTACTTGTTTATTTTTCATTGAATTATAACTTCAGTTTTCTTTTAGTGATATTGACTTTCTTTCTTCCATCAGTTCAGTTCAGTAGCTCAGTCATGTCTAGCTCTTTGTGATCCCAGGGACTGCAACATGCCAGGCTTCCCTGTCCATCACCAACTCCTGGAGTTTACTCAAACTCATGTCCATAGAGTTGATGATGCCATCCAACCTTCTCACTCTCTTTCGTCTCCTTCTCTTCCCGCCTTCAATCTTTCCCAGCATCAGGGTGTTTTCTAATGAATCAGTTTTCGTGTCAGATAGCCAAAGTAGCTTTCCCAAAAAAACATGCCTTATTTGTAGATATAATCTTTCACAACCCTTTTCCTACTGCACTTGTCTACAAATCCCAATGTATTGACTACAAGCAGTTTCCAAAGATGAAGGGCATATATGCTTCTCTTTTTACCAGTCTAAGACTACTGAAGAAATGGATACTTTTGGATATCATAAATTGAGACTGCTATCTGTATTAAATGCATGTAAGATACTATGTATAAAGTTTTAAATCTTCCTCTAAGGTTATAATTCCTTTTTAAATTAACATAAATATTTTCAGTTCAGTTCAGTTGCTCAGTTGTGTCTGACTCTTTGTGACTTCATGAATCACAGCATGCCAGGCCTCCCTATCCATCACCAACTCCCGGAGTTCACCCAAACTCATGTGCATCAAGTCAGTGATGCCATCTAGCCATCTCATCCTCTGTTGTCCCCTTCTCCTCCTGCCCCCAATCCCTCCCAGCATCAGGGTCTTTTCCAATGAGTCAGCTCTTCGCATGAGGTAGCCAAAGTATTGGAGTTTTAGCCTCAGCATCAGTCCTTCCAATGAACACCCAGGACTGATCTCCTTCAGAATGGACTGGTTGGATCTCCTTGCAGTCCAAGGGACTCTCAAGAGTCTTCTCCCAGCACCACAGTTCAAAACCATCAATTCTTCAGCACTCAGCTTTCTTCACAATCCAACTCTCACATCCATACATGACCACTGGAAAAACCACAGCCTTGACTAGATGGACATTTGTTGGCAAAGTAATATCTCTGCTTTTTAAGATGCTATCTAGGTTGGTCATAAAGTGTCCCCTTAAAATATAACTCTTAACATTGAACATACTGTCTCTGATGTAATTAACACTACAAAAACAAAGCCTGAATTATTTTCTTCAATATAGCAAAGACTAATTTAACTATTTTTAAACTCCAATATAACTGTATAGCATATTGAGCTTGTGATTAATCAAAATTTTCTAGTATTTCCAATAACGTTTCTGTTAAGCCAGGTATCAATAATCCTGCACTGATACAAAACTGATTCTTTCAGCAAATAAACACAAGGTCAAATATTCAAGTTTGCCAAGTTCTTTACTGTTACTGTACACAAATTTTCTTCAGAAGTAAAATTTATCAGTGCAGGATTAACTAACACTACATTTTTACTTCTTTACAGATATGAGAATTATGCCTTCTATATCCTGATTACAACTATTGACTAAAATGTGAAGAGTACAGATTGAAGGGCACAGTCTTTGGAATGCAGTTTATACAAACTGATATCATTTTATTAACACAGTATATTTTTTCATTTATAATTATAGCCATTTAATCATCTTTACTTCTAAATTTTATATGAGCCTTTATTGCAAGCATCTGTAAAATCAAGGTAAAATACATGTATGAGTCCTCTCTAATGGTCTCCTCCTATATATCTTAGTTCCTCTCTCCCTTTGATTCTTTGATCCAGTGTCCTCTTTACAGTAAGACTTTCTATGGTCACCTTATTTAAATTATAATTCCCATCTCCCCAGGCATGCCATACTTCCCTCTACTTTAATTTTTGTTCATGTTGTTTTCATATTTTACATTTTTCGTTATTCATCGATTACTCTCCTTCCCCAGAATGTAATCCCATGTAACCCCTTGAGTGCAAAGATTTCAATTTCTGTTTGTTGTTGTTTTATACCTATGTTCACAGAAGCTAAGAAAGTTTTTGGAATAATGGACACTAATGAATATTTGTAAGTGAATGTGTGCATTACTTTCATTTACTAAAATACTTTGAAGAAATAACTTGTCATATTACCATAATACTTTTTTAAAATCCTGTCTATGTTTAATGACCACCATTATTTTCAAAGACATCATTTCTTAAGTCATTACTTTTAGAACTTTCCTCAAAGTTTAGAATTGTTTTTTGGTAGCTTCTATTCTCAGTCTTTTTTTCAGGTATTTCCTTTATCCTTCAATAGGTTTTCAGTTCCTTTGGAGAATCATACAAAGTCTGAATCAAAGTATGTTTTCTCATAAAATTAATTATAAGTGATATAATACCTCAAGGTAGAAGTTTATAATATTTCTCATTAACTATACTGCAATTTTTTTTGTTGTTAAAAAAAGGAGTTGGTTTTAAAAAAAGTTCACAGTATTTCTCAAACTGGATTTTGCAAAAGTACAAAATGTCATGTTACTGTGTCTGATAAGTTTTCAAGCTTATTGTAAGTATAGAATCTGAATATTTTACCTAAATATTAGAATTCTTATAAAAAGACACTAACAAGTAAAGAAACTTCAATATGTTCCTTTCCATAACCAAGAATAATAACATTCAGCTGGTGAAATTTTTCACAGAAAATATCTGTTAAGAGGTTTAAAATGCTAGAGGAGAGCCTGTATTTACTACAAATGCTTATTAAGAAACTTGCTGCATCACACTTTAAAGTGTAAGAATCATTGTTAATGAGAGTAGAAAAAAAAGAAATCACTGGAAAAAAGTCATTTTAGATAACTTCCAACAATTAATTTTAAATAATTTCACATTTGACCTAGAGATCCTTATATTTTGGCCTACATCTGTGTACTGCAAGTTCCCTTGTGAAATTTAATGAATTGTCTTAACAACAACTGCATTGTTTTCACTTCTAAGAATAGTGCTTGCTCATGAGTTTTCTTGTAAATGGCAAGTAAGATTTCCATAATTTCCTAATCATGAGTTAATTCTGCTTTTAAAGAGGTACTGACAGTCTTTGCTTATTTTTGGATTAATATGTAACAAAGCTATTCTCTGGGGATACATATTCTTATTAAATATTGGCTGTGCAATAATATGCTCTCTAAGCCCTTAAAGTACCATTATATCCCCACATACAGCTTATTTTCATCCCCTAGGAAAGCAGTAACCAAGAGAATATATTCATAAAATGAATGCATCTTGGCTTACAACTTGAGATGACACTGCTGAATATAATTGATTGACAGAACACTTTGCTGCTTTCATTATTGCTCTAAAAACTGAAGCATCCTCAGTGGAACAATTCTAAGTAGGGATCTTACTATTTCATCTTTCCTAATTTGAATATCTAGCTGGGGACAAATTTTAAGTTACTCTTGATCTTCAAATCTTGCATCCCTCTTCTTTTATTTTCCTATTCATTTGTTAAAAATATCTAGGACAGATTTGTCCCAAAGTGCTTTTTGTTAAGTAGTAACTTCGGTTGAAATTGCTTAAAATAAAGCCAATCATTTCTGAAACTTACTAAACTTATAAAGGAATATTTAATTTGAATATGTGATTTTGAGTAACCATAAGAGGATACGGTATAGGGTAATCCCAAATTATTCTAACTAATTTTTTTTTCTTTTCACAAAAATTTTTAATTATTTTTAATGGAATAGTTTTGGAAGTGGAGAGACAATAACTTCAACATTCTATATTTCAATGATAATCATTCTATGATTTTGATATTTTAGTTTCAGATGTAATTCCTAAAAAGATGAAGATTTAATTTACTCTTGGGCCTTCCACTAACAACTACATCTCAGGTTAACTACAACTCATTGACAAATTTCATCTTTAAAACTTTGGAAGGTTTACCCAAGAGTTCACTTAAAATAGTCCATGATACCTAACTTCATCAAATCACTAGACTGGTAATCTTGCTGTATTTTGCTAATCTTCCTTAGGTCTTGGGTCCCCAAGCTCTGGGATCTAATGTCTGATGATCTGAGGTGGAGCTGATGTAATAATAATAGAAATAAAGTGCACAGTAAATATAATGTGCTTGAACCATCCTGAAACCACCCCTCACCTCAGTCTGTGGAAAAAATGCCTTCCATGAAATCAGTCCCTAGTGCCAGAAAGGTTGGGGACTGCTGCCTTCAGGTCACTTTCTCTCCTTGAAATAATAAAAGGAACATCACATTGAATGGTTAGCAATTTTCAAGCGTTATCATATGCATTATTCCATTTACATTTGATTTCTCAAAATAACTATGTGATATAAAAAGAGTTGTTTAAGCCACATTTTAGAGAATAATTAAAGCTTTGAGAGAAATGAAATGCCTAATTTCTCATTGCCTGCATATGAAAAAAGCAAGAATTTATTTAGGTCTTCTGATTTCAAGTTTAGTATCCTTTTATAAAATCCAAACTTTAAACTTTCTACTCATAATTTCAGTCATCTAAGGTCAGAAACATCCACCCAGATTTGACCTCTTGCCTTTATAAACAGGATTGTGGGAAAAAAATAAAAACACACTAATGCTTTTTATTTTAGTTCAACATTTATTCAGCACCTATTAATGTACCAGACAATGTTCTAGGCACTTGGGATTCAGATACAAGTATGCTATAGCATCTCTGAAGAAGCCAACACATTATTAGAAAACTTAGAGATACATATAAATATACAAAAATTGAATGCATACATACTAAATGCATAGAATGTAGAAGGTACAAAAGCTAAATAGAGAGCAAATGACACTTTGAGGAGAATGGTGTTGGTCAAGAAGTATTTTGGGGAAAGCTATAACACTTTAAGGAAAATAGGAGTTTACCAAGTATTTAAAAGGAGAAGAAACTTCAGCATAATCTAAACTTTAAAGAAGAGTAAGGTATGAAAGGTATATAAAGAGAATAGGTGTGAAACATCATCAAGTACTACTATGATTTTATATTACTTTATCAGAAAAGTGAGTTGGAAATGAAAAACAGTAAGATACGATACTGAACACATAGGCAGTTTTGGTTGAGAAAAAATGGCCTTAAATTTGAAGCCAAGATTTCCTCCATTCAAATTCTAACTCTCTCATGTATTAGACATGCTACCTTGAGAAAGATACCCAATTTCTTTGAAACTCGTTTTTCTCTATGAAATTGAGATAGCAATGCCTACCTATTATCATTAGGTGTGTAATGAGCCTACCGTAGGATGTGACACTAAGCAGCTACTTCATACTAATAACTCATTTATGTAAGAGTTTAAACAGGAAAAAAAAATCAAACTTGCAATTTTGCTACAGATCATAGATTCTGTCATGAATCACCCTCAAATGATTTTAAATTATAAATCATAGGGTAAATACATCTTGAACTATCTAGAATCAGTTTTTTTTCCCTCTGGAAAAGTTAAAATGACTGCTTTTAGCACTTGATCAATAATCCATTTTCCAAATGTGTTAGTTATTTTGTATCATTGTTCTAGCTTGGTGCCTATTTCCATTCTATAACTCTAGCTAACCTAATTCAGTGTTTTTCCACTTCACTTAATATATACCTTTTATCATAAATAATTGTGATGGTGTCATTTTTTTTTAATTTATTTATTTATTTATTTAAATTACAATACTGTATTTGTTTTGCCATACATTGACACGAATCAGCCATAGGTGAACACAATCTCCCAATGCCGAAGCCCCCTCCCACCTCCCACCCCACATCCTCTACTTGAATCATCCTGTGCATCAGCCCCATGCATCCTGCATCCTACATTGAACATAGATTGGCGCTTCGTTTCTTACACGAAAATATACATGTTTCATTGCCATTCTCCCAAACCATCCCACCCTTTCCCTCTCCCTCAGAGTCCAAAAGTCCACTCTATACCTCTGTGTCTCTTGGTTGTCTCACCTACAGGGTCATCATTACTGTCTTCTAAATTCCATATATATGTGTCAGTATACTGTATTGGTGTTTTTCTTTCTGGCTTACTTCACTCTGTATAATTGGTTCCAATTTCATCCATCTCATTAGAACTGAGTCAAATTTATTCTTTTTAAGGGCTGAGTAGTATTCCATAGTGTATATGTACCACAGCTTTCTTATCCATTCATCTGCTGATGGACATCTAGGTTGCTTCCATGTCCTGGCTATTATAAACAGCGCTGCAATGAACATTGGGGTACATGTGTCTCTTTCAATTCTGGTTTCCTCGGTGTGTATGCCCAGCAGTGGGATTGCTGGGTCATAAGTCAGTTCTATTTGCAATTTTTTAAGGAATCTCCACACTGTTTTCCACAGTGGCTGTACTAGTTGCATTCCCACCAGCAGTGTAAGAGGGTTCCCTTTTCTCCACATCCTCTCCAGCATTTATTGCTTGTATAACTCTAGCTAACCTAATTCAGTGTTTTTCCACTTCACTTAATATATACCTTTTATCATAAATAATTGTGATGGTGTCATATTCTTGTATTTGGAGAGGAGATTTAAAATAAAGCCCAAATATTAAATTTCACAATAGCATATGATATCTAATAAAAAATATATTTTTCAATGTTTAATACTCATTTAAGGAGAAAATGAAGGCCTGATAGACAAAGTCCATATTAATGTCCAAAGTGTTTCAAAATGCACTTAAAGTAAAAATGTATAAACTTTAAATATATAAAATAATACATTACAAAAATATGAACCACAGACTTGTTTCATACTTGAATTAATGATTTTTATACAAACACTTTTATTAAAATAGTTTTCCAGTGAAGTATTAGGATAACAATGATAGTTCTTCATACTTTATTTGGCATGCCAGCTATGAATAATATATAAATAATAATTGATATGGTTCTGATAAATCCTCAGATATTCGATCCTAATCAATTTGACTCTTTTAGCTTTTCTAATACAACAGACAGAAAAGTTTAAAAAGATAAACATCAATCCAGTACTGAGTTCATAATATATATATATGTATGAGGATATATATTTCAATTTTATATATACTTGAGTATATTTCTATATCTAAATTCATGAAATAATAGTTATTTTCAGATGCTTGCACTGTTTTCAACAGTTTTCTCTGAAAGCTTTAATTATGACCTTAGTCCTAAGGAAGCACTTTAAAATACCGATAATACCAGTGTCTTTATGAAATTCTCCCTGGAGGTGAGGGTGGGACTCTTTGAGATAATAGCACTGAAACATGCATATTATCATATGTGAAACAGATCACCAGTCCAGGTTCGATGCATGAGACAGGGTGCTCAGGGTTGGTGTACACAGGTGTTCCCCTCCTGAACCCCCCTCGCACTTCCCTCCCCATCCTCATCCCACTAGGTTATCCCAGTGCACCAGCCCTGGATTCATGTCAATGTATGGCAAAATTACTACACTATTGTAAAGTAATTAGCCTCCAATTAAAATAAATAAATTAATTTAAAAATAAAGTCTGCCTAGGTACCTCTATGACTGAATTTCAGATTTCCTCTTCAACCAAATTTGTGGGTCCCTTTTAAGGTGGTCATGCCAATACCCTTAGTAACTTCCAAAGACCTTCTCTGCTACTCTAATTTTATGCACACATTTGGTCTTGAGACTCTCCAGAACTTTCTGAGTTATTTTCTAATTTAGAACCAACTGCTAAGTCACATCAGTCGTGTCCAACTCTGTGTGACCCGCAGATGGCAGCCCACCAGGCTCCCGTCTCTGGGATTCTCCAGGCAAGCAACTGGAGTGGGTTGCCATTTCCTTCTCCAGTGCATGAAAGTGAAAAGTGAAAGTGAAGTTGCTCAGTCCTGCCCAACTCTTCGCGACCCCATGGACTGCAGCCTACCAGGCTCCTCCGTCTATGGGATTTCCTAGGCAAGAGTACTGGAGTGGGTTGCCATAATCTGAGGCCATGGGAATTCCCCGGAGGTATTCATTTGAAGGACTGATGCTGAAGCTGAAGCTCCAGTACTTTGGCCACCTGATGGGAAGAGCCAACAAATTGAAAAAGATCCTGATGCTGTGAAAGATTGAGGGTGAGAGGAGAAGAGGATGAGATGGTTGGATGTCATCACCAACTGAATAGACAGAAGTTACATGCTGCAGTCCATGGGGTTTCAAAGAGTTGGACACAACTTAGTGACTGGACAACAAAACCCACTGGTTAGGACTTTGCACTTTGAACTGCCAAGGGCTAAGTTTCAATCCCTGGTTGAACTAAGATCTTGGAAACTATGTGATGAAATCCAAAAAAAAAAAAAAAAAAGAATCTGAGGTGATTGAGTCTTATGTTAATTCTGACTTTAGTATACATTCCCCAAATATAGACTCAGTAACACATTCTCACACTTCAAAGTTTTCTTCTGAATCAATTAATTCATGTAATTGCTCAGTCTTTCTTTTACAGGCTATAAACAGAACTGTCACGGCTCTGTTACTACTCTTAGGGAAAATAGAGGCAAATATTATGTGATAAATGCCATGTTAGAAAGAAACAGTTTGGTAGAGTAGTTCAAAAGAGAACCAACCATGCTGTAGGGCAGGAAAGATTTCTTGAAAGAGATGAAGTCTAACGTGATCCTAAGACAGCATGCTAATTAGCACTATGAGGTTGTTACATTAGCAGATAGGTAGGGCTCTAACTGCTCAGCGCTTGAGTTAGTCACTCAGTGGTGTCTGACTTTTTGAAACCCCATGAATCACAGCACGCCAGGCCTCCCTGTCCATCACCATCTCCCAGAGTTCACTCAGACCCACGTCCATCGAGTCCGTGATGCCATCCAGCCATCTCATCCTCGGTCGTCCCCTTCTCCTCCTGTCCCCAGTCCCTCTCAGCATCAGAGTCTTTTCCAATGAATCAACTCTTCCCACGAGGTGGCCAAAGTACTGGAGTTTCAGCTTTAGCATCATTACTTCTAAAGAAATCCCAGGGTTGATCTCCTTCAGAAAGGACTGGTTGGGTCTCCCCTGCAGTCCAAGGTACTCTCAAGAGTCTTCAACAACACAGTTCAAAAGCATCAATTCTTTGGTGCTCAGTTTTCTTCACAGTCCAACTCTCACATCCATACATGACCACAGGAAAAACCATAGCCTTGACTAGATGGACTTTTGTTGACAAAGTAATGTCTCTGCTTTTCAATATGCTATCTAGGTTAGTCATAAATTTTCTTCCAAGAAGTGTCTTTTAATTTCATGGCTGCAATCCCCATCTGCAGTGATTCTGAAGCCCAAAAAATAAAGCCTGACACAGTTTCCACTGTTCCCCATCTATTTTCCATGAAGTGATGGGACTGGATGCCATGATCTTCGTTTTCTGAATGTTGAGCTTTAAGCCAACTTTTTCACTCTCCTCTTTCACTTTCATCAAGAGACTTTTTAGTTCCTCTTCACTTTCTGCTGTAAGGCTGGTATCATCTGCATATCTGAGGTTATTGATATTTCTCCCAGCAATCTTGATTCCAGCTTGTGCTTCATCCAGCTCAGTGTTTCTCATGATGTACTCTGCATATAAGTTAAATAAACAGGTTGACAATATACAGCCTTGACATATTCCTTTTCCTATTTGGAAACAGTCTGTTGTTCCATGTCCAGTTCTAACTGTTGCTTCTTGACCTGCTTTTAGGTTTTTCAGGAGGTAGGTCAGGCGGTCTGGTATTTCCATCTCTTTCAGAATTTTCCACAGTTTATTGTGATCCACACAAAGGCTTTGGCATAGTCAATAAAGCAGAAATAGATCTTTTTCTGGAACTCTCTGGCTTTTTCCATGATCCAGAGGATGTTGAAAGTTTGATCTCTGGTTCCTCTGCCTTTTCTAAAACCAGCTTGAACATCTGGAAGTTCATAGTTCACGTACTGCTGAAGCCTGGCTTGGAGAATTTTGAGCATTCCTTTACTAGCATGTGAGATGAGTGCAATTGTGCAGTAGTTTGAGCATTCTTTGGCATTGCCTTTCTTTGGGATTAGAATGAAAACTGACCTTTTTCAGTCCTGTGGCCACTGCTGCATTTTCCAAATTTGCTGGCATATTGAGTGCAGCACTTTCACTGCATCATCTTTCAGGATTTGAAACAGCTCAACTGGAATTCCATCACCTCCACTAGCTTTGTTCATAGTGATGCTTTCTAAGGCCCACTTGACTTCACATTCCTGGATGTATGGCTCTAGATTAGTGATCACACCATCGTGATTATCTGGATCATGAAGATCTTTTTGTACAGTTCTTCTGTGTATTCTTGCCACCTCTTCTTAATATCTTCTGCTTCTGTTAGGTCCATAGAATTCCTGTCCTTTATCGAGCCCATCTTTGCTTCAAATATTCCCTTGGTATCTCTAATTTTCTTGAAAAGATCAGTAGTCTTTCCCATTCTTTTGTTTTACTCTATATCTTTGAATTGATCACTGAGGAATGCTTTCTTATCTCTTCTTGCTATTCTTTGGAACTCTGCATTCAGATGCTTATATCTTTCCTTTTCTCCTTTGTTTTTCACTTCTCTTTTTTCAGTTATTTGTAAGGACTCCCCAGACAGCCATTTTGCTTTTTGCATTTCTTTTCCATGAGGATGATCTTGATCCCTGTCTCCTGTACAATGTCACGAACCTCAGTCTATACTTCATAGAGTGCCTGATGAACTATGGACTGAGGCTTGAGTTACTACTGCCTTATTTAGAAGAAGTTTCACATATTTTTACTCATCAAGTTCTATGATTTTGAGGTCATGAGTTCCAGTTCTGGGACAAATGTTTTAGAGGCATTCACTTTGTTTATTTTCTAGTGTCTGTTTCATAGTAGTTTATGCAATTTGTTGGCAATTACAATCAGTGTATTTGATCTTAGCTTAGTCATCTGGCAGGATACTGTCAAGGTCAGAATGTACGTTCATTCCCTAGAATGCCAGGAAAAACTCAAATTTGCTTGCCTTTTCTCTTTTGCTATAAGATCAAAGTTCATCTATTCACCTTTTACTCTGCTCATACATGCTCTCCCAAATCAAATTAGGTAATTTGACAGCATTCTGATTGTACATACCAGTTATGATGCCTTTTAAACAAACCCCCAAACCTAATTGAGTTAGTTCTTTGAAGGTCTTTCGAAGTTTATTTACTAGAAAAAAGTTAAGTTAAGGGAGTAAGGATGATGTGTTTCTTATCCAGGGTCCCATCGCATCTTTCAGTAAATTACCACGTAAAATCTAAGTAAATTATTTAAACACTGATTTTCAGTTTGCTTATCAGTAAAAATGTGATAATGACAAGAGGTATATATTTGATAGTTTGAGAAACTGCTCTAAAGAACCTTGTAAGGCAAATTTAGAGGCAATATAATTGTTAAAAAAAGATAATTCATATATTTATGTAAATATTTAGTGCCAAATAAAGCAGTTATGATTGCTTTATCTAAGCAGTTTCTGATTCTAAAGATGTAAAATGTGGATTTAACTGGTAGATCTTATACTTACAGAATACTAATGTGGATTTAATTGATAGATATTATACTTGCTGAATTGTTCTTACTGAATACTGACTGAAAATCAGTTTGATTCCTCTTTGTGCTTTGGATCAGACAATGTAAAAAGTATACAATTTTATCCAGATTCAAATAAAACAAATATTGACTATATAGCAGTTTATTGAAAGTTGAACACATAAAAATGTAAGCAGTCATTATCAAACTGACTAAATTTTAACATGAAGTCTTACTCTTTAGAGTTCATATTTCTAAGAAAACATCTTTAGTTTTAAAAGCAGTCTTTTATACTAGTCAGGTTGCTTTTGTATAAAACAATTTTTAAATAATACACATCAAGTAACTTCTTTCTTCATTTAATTTTCTGGAAAGGAGATAAAAACCCAAAGGGTAGTTAAATGTAGTATAATTAAAGAATAGACATTATGTTAACTAAAGGTTGTAAGGATGCTAATTTCATTTAGCTGATGCTATAGTGAAAATGTATCCATCCTTTCTAATGGAGTCACCTACAGGCATCTGGTATTTAATGTACCAAAGTAGCTGGAGCACAATTTGATGTTAGTTCAATAATTCATTGCTGTACTAATACTTGGCAGAGTAAAAAAAATTGAAATGGCACATCAAGTAGTATATGCTGCTGCTGCTAAGTCGCTTCAGTCATGTCCGACTCTGTGCGACCCCAGAGACAGCAGCCCACCAGGCTCCCCCGTCCCTGGGATTCTCCAGGCAAGAACACTGGAGTGGGTTGCCATTTCCTTCTCCAAGGCATGAAAGTGAAAAGTGAAAGTGAAGTCACTCAGTCGTGTCTGACTCTTCGCGACCGCATGGACCGCAGCCCACCAGGCTCCTCTGTCCATGGGATTTTCCAGGCAGGAGTACTGGAGTGGGGTGCCATCGCCTTCTCTGCAAGTAGTATATAGGTAATATTAAACATCTATAGCTTTTAAATCTTTAATCAGATACCAGCTGGATATGTGCTTTCCTGATGGCTAAGCAGTAAAGAATCCACCTGCAATGCAGGAGACGCTGGTTTGATTCCTGGGTCAGAAGATCCCCTGGAGAAAGAAATGGCAATCCACTCCAATATTCTTATCTGGGAAATCCCATGGACAGAGGAGCCTGGCCGGCTACCGTCTGTGGGGTTGCAAAGAGTCAGACATGACATAGTGACTAAACCAGCACCACCACTTGCTGGGTACATAGCTAAGGAAAGTTTTTGTCATGTTTGCTTCTTAGAAGTTTGTATAAAGAATAGCAAAAATCAAAGTTATAATTGGACAAAATATATTTTGACTCTAAGTTATGCAATGATATATTAGTAGGATGGAATATATGGCAAGTGATATTGAGATTCGATAATTAATGGTTTAATTCATTCATGAAATTAGTATTTGAATAGCAGCAAAATATCAAGTACCACAGATATAATCTCTGCCCTTAAATTTTACAGTATAGTTGAAATGCAAAAATAATCCAGAACAAATAAATAAACACAAATGTTAAGTAAGTGAAAAGGTACTGGAGTATAGAATTATAAGGTCTACGAAGTATGTAACTAGTTGATGGACTAGAGCTAATATTTTAAGAAATCATAGATTAAAGCAATGGCAAATCTGAAATTTTAAAAATCAAGCAAATAATGTTGCTTAACTTTGCCAGATCTTGTTTGAAATTCTGTTCACTAATGTTCTGGTTCATCTTGCTTTCATGTTTGCTTTAATGGAAGTTATCTGGTTCAGATGTTGGCTCTTTTCATTTACCTCTTTATAATTTACAAGTGTAAGACTCATATTTCCTATGATCTAATCCAACCAAACCATGAATTGAACATCAAGAATTATGCTTATTATATTTCATCATGAAATTGTCCTTCAATCACATTTTGTTGACCAGTTTCAGTATAGATATTTTCAGTCATCCACACATGGGGTCTAAACGAGACATACTTTATTACTTCTACCATTTGCTCTTTTACTAAATATTGCATATACCTTCCAAGTTACAATTGCAGAGAATGACCCCTTTCCGTGTTTCCTCTATTATTTAATACTCTACATTAATAACTGCTTGAAATAGTTATTTGGACTCCCAAACTCTTCTGGCCTAACAGATAGACCTCATTTCTGAAACTGAGGACTATGTGGTATTGATAAGACTATCTCTTGATAATGATGTGTTAGTTGCTCAGTCATGTCCAACTGTTTGTGATCCCATACAGAAGCCTGCTAGGCTCTGCTCTCCATGGCATTTCTCAGGCAATAATACTGGAGTGGGTTGCCATTCCCTTCTAAGGGGATCTTCCTAACCCCGGGATTGAACCTGGGTCTCCTGCATTGCAGGCAGACTCTTTACCATCTGAGCCACCAGGAAAGCCTTTGTTAATAAAATTAGTAATGAATAAATGTGTATTAGTTCCATTTAGCAATTAGACATAAATGTAGATAAAACAATCCAACAAAATGAGGGCCAATAGCATCTTTTAGACAACATAGTGGTAACATTAACGATAATAACTTAAAAGTGAAAGTGCAGGCCACTCAGTCCTGTCCCACACTTTGCGACCCTATGGACTCTATCAGTCACTCAGTTCAGGTGCACAGTCCTGTCCGACTCTGCAACCCCATGGACTGCAGCATGTCAGGCCTTTCTGTTCATCACCAATTCCTGGAGTTTACTCAAACGCATGTCTATTGAGTCAATGATGCCATCCAACCATCTCATCCTCATCCTCCCTGTTTTCTTCCACCCTCAATCTTGCCAAGCATCAGGGTCTTTTCAAATGAGTCAGTTCAATGCATCAGGTGCCAAAGTATTGGAGTTTCAGCTTCAACATCAGTCCTTCCAATGAATATTCAGAACTGTTGTCTTTTAGGATGGACTGGTTGGATATCCTTGCAGTTCAAGGGACTCGTAAGAGTCTCCTCCAACACAACAGTTCAAAAGCATCAATTCTTTGGTGCTCAGCTTTCTTTATAGTCCAACTCTCATACCCATACATGACTACTGGAAAAAACATGGCCTTGACTAGTTGGACCTTTGTTGGCAAAGTAACGTTTCTGCTTTTTAATATGGTATCTAGGTTGGTCGTAACTTTCCTTCCAAGGAGTAAGAGTCTTTTAATTTCATGGCTACAGTCACTATCTGCAGTGATTTTTGAGCTGCAAAAATAAAATCTGACATTTTTTCCACTGTTTCTCCATCTATTTGCCATGAAGTGATAGGACCGGATGACATGATCTTAGCTTTCTGAATGTCGAGATATAAGTCAAGTTTTTCACTCTCCTCTTTCACTTTCATCAAAGGCTTTTTAGTTCTTTGCTTTCTGCCATAAGGGTGGTGTCATCTGCATCAATCTTGATTGCAGCTTGTACTTCATCCAGCCCAGTGTTTCTCATGATGTACTCTGTATATAAGTTAAATAAGTAGGGTGACAATATACAGCCTTGACGTACTCCTTTCCTGATTTGGAATCAGTCTATTGTTCCATGTCCAGTTCTAACTGTTGCTTCCTGACCTGCATACAGATTTCTCAAGAGGCAGGTCAGGTTTTCTGGTATTCCCATCTCTTTCAGAATTTTCCACAGTTTATTGTGATCCACACAGTCAAAGGCTTTGGCATAGTCAATAAAACAGAAATAGATGTTTTTCTGGAACTCTCTTGCTTTTTCCATGATCCAGTGGATGTTGGCAATTTGATCTCTGGTTCCTCTGCCTTTTCTAAAACCAGCTTGAACATCTGGAAGTTCATGGTTCACGTATTGCTGAAACCTGGTTTGGAGAATTTTGAGCATTCCTTTACTAGCATGTGAGATGAGTGCAATTGTGTGGTAGTTTGAACATTCTTTGGCATTTCCTTTCTTTGGGATTGGGATGAAAACTGACCTTTTCCAATCCTGCGGCCTCTGCTGAGTTTTCCAAATTTGCAGGCATATTGAATGCAGCACTTTCACAGCATTATCTTTCAGGATTTGAAATAGCTCTACTGGAATTCCATCACCTCCACTAGCTTTGTTCATTCATAGTGATGCTTTCTAAGGCCCACTTGACTTCACATTCCAGGATGTCTAGCTCTTGGCAAATCATCATACCATTGTGATTATTTGAGTCGTGAAGATCTCTTTTGTACAGTTCTGTGTATTCTTGCCACCTCTTCTTAATATCTTTTGCTTCTGTTAGGTCCATATCATTTCTATCCTTTATTGTGCCCATCTTTGCAATAAATATTACACACAATATTACAAGTGAGGAAAAGAGACTTCTAATACTCTGAGTTACTATGACAAAAAATATAATTTTTTAAAAATCCTAGAAATGAAAATTATCAAACCTACAGTACAATTTCTATAAAAAATTTAGTATTATTCAAAAGGGAAAATACTTGAGAGTAATCAACTAGTCAAACTACACTTCTTTAATTAGAAAAATGAAAGTACGTACTTTCAGCAGGGAAGTGTTAAACTGTCAACTGGCTTTTTCTAAATGTTTACTTAGCAGTTAAACATCTTACAATGAGACTCTTGGTACATATGGAGTCAGAAATTATATGTAAACTCTAATTATAAATTCTACCATTGATGATATCTTTTCTATTAATGTAGTCATTTGTGGCATTTGATAATTTTTGATTTACACTTTAGATTTTGTGCAACTGTAGTCAAAACATTTTGCAATTACTTGTATATATTAAAATCTGGATCAGGGGTCATTTTTATAACTCAAATAATTACATAGTATATTGCATATAGTAGGTATTCAATACATCCTGTTGAGCTCATGGATAGAGAATTTTTATGTATTATAAAAGCTAGCTTTGTATTGTGTATTGGCATCGCTTTCTAAATGTTAAATAACTAGTTTTTAAAAGATGCAATAATAATGTTAGAATGAAAGGGATCCATCCTCATAGAAATCATACTTATATCTTTAGTCTGTTTGCTAATTTTAGTCTCCAATGTTTTGAATATAAAATTTGAGGAATCTAAAGAATATATTCTTGGGTTGGGGAGACTCCCTGGAGAAAGGAATGGCTACCTACTCCAGTTTTCTAGCCTAGAGAATTCCATGGACTGTACAGTCTATGGGGTCTCAAAGAGTTGGACACGACTGAGTGACTTTCACAAGGAATATATAGAATTTTATACCTTATACTTTCACAAGAAGAAAAATGAAAGTAAACTGAAATTGCAAAAAAAAAAAAAACCCACTTGGTATCAAAAGGGAGTAACCTGACAATTCATCTCAATGATTAGAAGATGACATTTAAAAACAGCACTGTTACATTAAAAAAAAAAAAAAATGTCAAGGAGAGATTTCATGCTTAGAGACCACCCACACAAAGAATTTATGAAAATCTTTTTAATGGCATTGTAGTAGTTCCCCTTGGTGCAATTTTAGGTTGGCAACTTGACATTATAATATTCCAGTTACTTAGAACCAAGGAAAGGTATTCTTTGAACTTTGTCATATGAACCAAACAAAGGGTTCTGCGTTAGCTGGATGTAAATGATTTCTTTATTTTCATTGTTTTGAGTATTTAAGTATATTTTTAAGACTGCTTATCAATTTTTAAGGTACACACAACTCTGAACATATTTAGAAACCTATGCTAATTTTGGATAGAAGTTTTCTTTTTGGGCAGAAAATATATTTAGAGACAAGATGAAGGTCATGCATCTCCTTCCCCAGTCTCTTTAAGTTATGACAGTGTAACATAATCGCTTCTCAGCCAAATATGATTATATATCTGCATTTGTGAGTTTTTCTAAATCTTACTAACACAAAATCAAAGACTATTTATTATATAAATATTCTATTTCTATATCAGGGTCCTGAATTCTGTGACTTGTTTTATTTTTAATTATTATTATTTTTAATGTGGACCATTTTAAAAGTCTTTACTGAACATGTTACAATATTGCTTCCATTTTTTTTGGGGGTGGAGGGGATGTTGGTTCTTAGGCCCCCAACCATGGATCAAACCCACATTCCCTGCATTGGAAGACAAAGTTTTAACCTCTATGTTACATTTAAATTATTGAATATAAAACCTGCAAATATTCAGTCATCTGTGTCTACTCTGGAAGTAATAAAGATTACTGATTAAACTTACATATATCTGCTCAACTATTAAATACCATTAGGAAAAAATATTGATTGAAATCAACATGGAAGGTTAAACAAACAAGGAAATGAAACTGTTGAAAGTGATTAAGATGGAAAAAGAGAGAGAGAAGAGAAATAAATATTGTAATGACTAAAAATATAAAGTCAGTCAGAAACAGGAATTCCAAGCACAAGCATACCAATACTCCAAATAAAGCAGAATGAGTTCGCCTTTCAGGAAAATAAAAATTGTTTTAAAATACTGCTCTCTGAGACATATATGATATAAAAGGAAGGCGTGAAAATTATGTATCACATGCCTGCTTGCAAATATAAATCATGATGGCAATATGTCAAAACTAAAATTCTGTTTCATTATTGTTACATTAGGATGTGGTAGTCATGAGAATATACCTTACTGACCTTCTATTATAGGGTGTAAAAATGACAAAGGCCATTCCAGCTTTGAAATCCATCACAAATTTGCACAGAAACTGTCATACTGGAGTGTATCAGAGATACCAAGGCAGACCAGTTCTTGGGAAAAACAGGATCCCTTTGACTTTTGCCTTTCATTCAAGGATGCACTGACGACTTTGCAGAATTTTTGTTATACTGCTGAGCAGTCTAGGATACTTTTGATCAACATTATTCATCTTTTGGACCTCTCACCAACTCTTTTACAGCTCCTCTCTCCATTTCTATAACAAAAGCATTTCCCTCAATGTAATTCTCATACATTTCACTCTGTCTTGGTGTTTGCTTCTTCAAGACCTAGACAAAAGCAGGACATGGAATAAATGAAATGTGTCTAATTAACATTTAAATTCTAAGTGTCTCTCACATTACTTGAATTTTCAATGCACACAATTTTAATGTCCATGCATAACTAAAGTTTAATTTCTCTTTTAAATCTACATGAGTGTGTGCTTGCTAAGTCACTTCAGTTGTTTCTGACTCTTTGAGATCCTGTGGACTATAGCCCACAAGGCTTCTCTCTCCATGGGTTTTGATAGGCAAGAATACTGGAGTAGGTTGCCATGACTTCCTTCAGGGGATCTTCCTTACCCAGGAATCAAACCTGCATCTCTTAGGTCTCCTGCATTGACAGGCAAATTCTTTACCACTGGGAAGCCCTAAATATATATAAGCTCTATTTTATTTCATTTTCCTTTTTGTACTTCTAGGGGTTCTACTGCAACAACAAATATAAGTAGTGCTATGAATCAGCCTGCGTAATATTTGATGCTTTTTAAAATAAATACTAGGATGAGTGAGGAAAGTTCCCTACTGTTCCTAATTTTCAAAGATGGATTGACATTACTATAAAGATTTCCTTTTTAATTATCATACAATCCTAAAGTGGTTATTTACAATAATGAATATTGAAAAAAATTTAAGCCTCATACTTCTAGAATTATTTTCCACTTTTTAATTACATATTATCCAGAATCTTTTTCTTATCTATATTTCCTTTGTGTCATTATTCCTATAATATGCATGCAATATAATGGCATGTATATAAATTTGCCTTTAATTTTGAAAGGCTTGGGTATGTAATTTTTCATCCTCATAATGCGTAATCTACAAAAAAATTAGTCAATTGGATTTCATCAAAATTTAAAATTGTCCCTCTTCATACAATACTTTTAGGAATTAGAAAAAGGAAAAGTGACTACAGCCTGCAGAAAAATAATTGCAAGTCTATAGCTGATAGAGAACTTGTATAAAACTCAAACCTCAATTATAAGTAAGTATACAACTCAATAAGTACATGAACAAATCCAAAAAATATCTTTATGGAACGGATAAAAATAAATCTATGAAAATGTTCAAAACTTATTAGTGATTGTTGTTGTTTTAGTTGCTAAGTTGTATCCAACTCTTATGTGACTCCATGAACTGTAGCCTGCCATACTTCTCTGTCCATTGGATTTCCCAGACAAGAATACTGGAGTGGGTTGCCATTTCCTTCTCCAGGGAATCTTCCTGACCAAGGGACTATTAACAGAAAGTCAAAAGTTGGAAAGGATCTGGAGAAAAGGGTAACTTTGTGCAATGTTAGTGAGAAAGTAAATTGGTACAATCATTAGGGAAAACAGTAAAATATATGATCCAGCAATCCCATTTTTGGATATACACCCAAAGGATATAAACTCACTCTCTCACAGCACTCTTACATTCATTGCAGCATTTTGCATGATAGCTAAGTAAATGTTCATCAACAGAAGAATAGATAAAGAAAATGTCACACACACAAAACACACACCTGAGAATATAATTCAGTCATAATAAAAGAAGGAAATTCTGTCACTTGCAACAGTATAGAAGAACATTGTGGACATTATGCTAAGTGAATCAAGTCAGACACATAAAGACA
Source organism: Nanger dama (assembly GCA_917880005.1). Lineage (NCBI taxonomy): Eukaryota > Metazoa > Chordata > Mammalia > Artiodactyla > Bovidae > Nanger > Nanger dama. Next base: position 14,672,550 of record CAKJTW010000037.1, read on the forward strand.
AACACTGGATGATCTCATTTATATGTGGAATCAAAGTTAGACTCATAGAAACAGAGTAGAATGCTGGCTACCTGAGTCAAGAGGGATGGGAGAAATGAGATATTGGTCAAAACATGCAAATTTTCAGTTGTAAGATCAGTAAGTTCTGGAGAATTCATGTGCAATTGGTAACTACAGTTAATAGTACTGTTTTGTATAATTGAAATTTGATAAGAAAGGAGATCTTAAATGTCTTCATCACTAAACGGGTAAAGGTAATTATATGAAGTGATGGATATGTTATTTTTGGTTGTAATAATCATATTACAATGTGTACGTATATCAAAATATCACATTATATATCTTAAATATACCTAATTTTTATTTGTAAATCATACCTCAGTAAAGCTGGAACAGAAAGGAATGACTATATACAGTGATAAAGAGGATGAGAAATTGCCAGTGGGAATATAAAATAATAAGACCATTTTGGGAAAACCTAAGCATATGACTGCCATATGACCTACCCATTTCATGCATCATTTTCTGCCCTGAAATAAAGCTTGTATCCACAGAAAGACTGATAGTACACGTTATAGTAGTTGGATTTGTAATAACCAAAAGCTAAAACCCCACATTTTTAATAGATGAATGCTCCATAGGACAATTTTTTAAAAATAAAGTATTTGCTCTGTGACAATCTAGAGGAGTGGGATGGGGGTATGGTGGGAGGGAGGCCCTAGAGGGAGGGGGTATATGTATACTTATAGCCAATTCACATTGCTGTATGGCAGAAACCAGCACAACATTGTAAAGCAATTATCCTCCAGTTACAAAAATAGAATATATATATATCACCATATAAAAATCTCAAAATAATTATAAAGTGGAAACAATTAGGACAAAAGTACATACTTCTGTGGTCCCATTTGTATGAAACTCTGCACGTGCAAAGTAATATATATAGTAACCAAAAGTGGGACAGGTTTTATTTTGGGAAAGAGTGAGTGAAGTCTGGGGAGAGGAAGAAAAAGGAATTACAGAGGAGAAGAAGGAAATTTTGAGGAGTAGAGAATATATTCATTTTCTTCACTTTATTGATAGTTTTAAAAATTATCAAATTTTCTTAAATATCTGTAGTTTATTTTATACTAACTATACCTCAATAAAACTGTTACAAAAATAAAGGAAACTAATACTTTAAAGTAGTAATTTTCAAGTTAATATCAAACAGGATCATCAAAGAACTTATCACAAAATTACCTGGACCCAAATCCTCAAATAATCTGTTACAAAATGTATGGCATGGGGTCTGAGAATTTGGATTTCTAACAAACTCCCACGTATTGTTCATGCTGGTGGTCCAAAGATTGCATTTTAAGAACAATTCATTGCTTTTTTTGTTGTTGTTCAGTTGCAAAGTCATGTCCATCTCTTTGCAACTCCATGGACTGCAGCACATCAGGCTTCCCTGTCCTACCCTGTCTACAGGAGTTTGCTCACATTCACGTCCAGTGAGTCCATGATTCTATCTATCTCATCCTCTGCCACCCTATTTATCCTTTGCTTTCAATCTTTCCCAGCATCAAGGTCTTTTCCAATGAGTCATCCCTCCGCATCAGGGGGCCAAAGTATCAGAGCTTCGGCTTCAGCATCAGTCCTTCCTAAATCCTGGTTAGTCAAATTACCCTCAAATTGACACCTTCACTTAAGTGCTTGTTAGATATAATCATCTTAGACCTTAACCCAGACTTCCTGTATCAAAATTGCATTTAATTTAAAATATTGAATATCCTATGAAAGAAGGTGTTAGTCATTCAGTTGTGTCTGAATCTTTGTGACCCCATGGACTATAGCCCACCAGGCTTCTCTGTCCACGGAATTCCCCAGGCAAGAATACTGGAGTAGATTGTCGTTCCCTTCTCTAGGGGATCTTTCCAACACAGGGATTGAACACTGGTCTCCCGTATTGTAGACCAATTCTTTAACAAATGAGCCACCCGAGTATCCTAAATACTCAATATGGGAAAAAAATGGTATCCTAAATAGATATGCATCACTAGAAAATGCTTTTCTTCATGTGTGAGAAAAAAATATGTGTAAGTCTCATTTACTGAGAGAGCAAAGAAGTCTGAACACATATTTTCCTGTTTATATTTTATGTATAATGCTTAAATTAACTTCTTGATAGGTAACTCCCTTAAATTATGAATTGTGGATTCTGAACCTCTTGTACAGTTGTACCCATCCAGACAAAGCTGAAATCAAGAACTATCTCTCTGTCTCATTCCATATGAGACAGCTAATTCACTGCTATGGTTTTTCACCAGAAATATAAAGTGAGCCTGGACAGATTATTAGCTGTATTAAGGAATCAGGGCTTTCTATTTGCAAGACTTTCAGTTTCAAGGCTAGTGTATAGAAACACTAAATTATCTAACAAATCCTTTAGGGTTAAAATTACACATTAGAGATTTGAAGATAAGACCATCATTAGAGCTTTTACAAGGTTATATTTATTACAGCAGAGACTACAGAAACTCCAATTCTCCCCAAGCATCTCAGTGAGATTCTTTTAGCTGAAATTGAACAGGATAAAAATTAAGATCTTAATTTATTTAAATGCTTGTTTAACATATGTGGTTTTATTTCTTTAACTTATAAAAAGACAATATTTTATTTCTTGAACTCTAATTTCTCTGAGGGATCTCAATATTTTTAGAGGATTCAGTGATTTCATTATTCTTTAATAATGGTAATCTTTAAATATTTGTAGAATTTTTGTGTGGCCATTTATACTCATTGTATGACTTCTGCTCAGGACTCCTTCAAGATAGTAGACAGAACAGAGTACATTTTCTGCTTGGGCAATGGTATATCCTCATTCTGTGTCACAGCTTACCAAGGACAAAATAAACTACATTCTGGTTTTTCCAGAAAGATACACAAAGGAACAATGGTTGATAATGGCAGAGTAGAATTATAAATATGGATTACAGACTGCTGGCCTCATCTCGGGACCACAGCTACAAGAGTGGTTGATTGTAACTTAACTGAAAAGCCAAATATAGTAAGCAATACTGACTAAACTTTGCAATTACTTAGTAAGCATTTGGAAGGCAATGGCACCCCACTCCAGTACTCTTGCCTGGAAAATCCCATGGATGGAGGAGCCTGATAGGCTGCAGTCCATGGGGTCGCTAAGAGTCAGACACGACTTCACTTTCACTTTTCACTTTCATGCATTGGAGAAGGAAAGGGCAACCCACTCCAGTGTTCTTGCCTGGAGAATCCCAGGGACAGGGGAGCCTGGTGGGCTGCTGTCTATGGGGTCACAGAGTCAGACATGACTGAAGTGACTTAGCAGTGACTTAGCAGTAAGCATTTATAACCTAAAGGTCTCTGAGAACCAATCTCAGAGATTCTGACTTAATTGGTCAGTAGTAGACCCAGGTACTAGTATATGTTAAAGTACAATTGAGAGGATTTTAAATATGCTACTACATCTGAGAACCACTGAGTTAATTTTTTAAAAAAGAAAAAAACTAAAGAGAAAAACTAGAAACTGTAAAATGGAATTCCCTTCTCCTTCCCGAATTTCTTTCAGTCTATTTTCACTATTTTTAACTACTCACTAATAACACAGTCCCCTCCTTTCATGAGAAAAGTGTGACCTATATGTTTGGGGAGCTAAAATGAGGCAATTAAGAAATCTTAATGAAGCTCTCACTACGTTTTCTCATCTTTTGAATACCCTGTCTTGAGAATTCAAAAGTTCTGGTATTCTATGTGGAAAATTTCCAGGGCAGATCTTATTTGGAAAGAGATTTATGTATGGGAGAAGGGCAGAAAATAACCAAAATGAAACACTATAGATCTCGGTCTGTGGGACAAAGTTATACAGTCAAATTATTTCACCATGGTTCTGCACTCAAGACTGTAGTGCCTCCTGGGATATTCCCTCGAGGACTGAAAGTGTTACCTGTTAAGGGGTCTCAGGTGAATTCCTGCAGAAGTTATTCTTAGGCAAAGGGAGTTGCCTGTCCCACATTCTTCTTCCTCCCCAGGGGTGGAGTGCTTCCAATGACCGTTTAATACAAGGGAATAATGCCTCATCCTCCCTTCTAGTCTGCAGGTTCAATACAGTATGTCTCTGAAGACCTGTCCAGTGGGCTGGGCGAGGATTTTTATTCTACTGCATTGCAGGTCAATTTTTCCTTCTGCCCAACCCTGTTTCTTTCAACCTCTGAAAAGGTATTGTTCCCTAAGGTATTCTCAAATATTCCTAACACTCAGTTTAGTGAAGAACAAGGCTAATAAAAGATGATGTTAGAAAGAGGCAGCAGTTTATTAAAATGATATTTTAAGATGGATATTCATTGGCCAATTTATCAGCGATGAGAACCCCATTGCTGAGATAGGTGAAGTGCTGATAGCCTCTGGCATGAGATAACTGGGTAACTGTTAATACTCTCACCAGTGGTGGTGACCTGGAGTCTACAGGGAAACAAAAGCACTGAAGCATCAACATTTTAAGTAACATCTTTGGTTCAGGGAAATAGTAATTATAAAAACATAATTGCTGGAGGCATTGCTAAAGGTGATCAATGTACTGGAGAAAGAAAGCAAAACCTGTGATAATTCATCACCAAGTTATGCCCAGGTGTTTAAAAGTACCTCCTTGGCAACAGATATGAAAACTTCTGTCTCCTGTAGTTGGAAGGCAGAAAGCTGAGGCTTAAGGTCATCTCTTAGTTGTAATGGTAATGCAACTCCAGAAAAGACTGAACCCTCATATCCAGCAATTCCATTACATAACGATGGGGCCCTAGTTGGGAAGGAGTGAGGGCTTCCCAGGTGGCTCACTGGTAAAGAATCCCATCCAGGAGACAAGAGTTTGATACCTGGGCCAGGAAGATCCCCTGGAGGAAAGGGCAAGGGGAATATACTCTGGTATTCTTGCCTGGAAAAATATATAGATAGCTACAGTCTGCGGGATCTAAAAGAGTCAGATGTGACTGAGCATGCACGAGATTCATATACTTAGATGGAGATATCTGTGACATTGCACATGAACAACTGAAATCTCTGTGTGCCCCTAAACATTCTCAGACTGCAGAAATCTGAATTACCATCCCCTAAATCTTAGTACTCCCCAGAATCCTCCAGGATACTTCCATGTTAAAATCTTGCATGCAACTTGTTTGAAGAAAATCTGCTAGCTGATGGTTTAAGAGATAACTATGTTCCCCACAGAATGTCTGCCTTTCCTCTAGTTTTGTGCATGAGAGTAATAACCAGTATTAAGTGACAACATAACTCAGATTTGATGACATTTGATCTACTAAGGGAGTGAAAGGACTTTAACTGCAGTGGTTACACGCAGCCTTGCCAAATATAGGAACAAGAGTCATGGCTTATGTAAGGGACTGAATGTAGTAAGTCTGATGTCAAGGGTATCATGACATAAAGTTAGATAAGAGACATCTTATACAACTGGGAACAATCTCCTATGAAACTCTATTTAAAACTCTGACAAAGATACAAAAGATAGCTTTAACCTGCAAGAATGGAGTATAAAACCCAGAGAAGGAAATGTCTCCCACTAAGTAAAAAATAAAAGCCATAAGTACGATAGCAGGCAGTATAAAAAGGAATTGAGAATCAGCAAAAAGAAACATTGAAATGGGGACCTATTATGTAAGGCTGGAAACCATGAGTCAACTATATTTCAAGGGAGGCCTAAAAGACACTCCATTTACCCAGTCAATAAGGCATGCACTGGCGAGAAACGAGCAGTAGTTTCTCTGTAAGATGGTAGTTCAGGTCTGACAGCTGGGAAAGCTGTTATAGAACTGTGTTCCCTGATAGCAACTAGAATGGTAACGAGAATTTTTCCAAAGCAAGGTCATATGATAGTTGCTAGCTGTCAAAATAAGGTAGTTACAATTATTGTAATAAACAACCATGTCATAGTAAAGATGGGGTGAAGGACATAGAGACTCTTAACCAGATATGGCATCCTTGGGAGCAAGATGGATAGCTCAGTTTGTATAAACAGTCTTGTAAATCAAGGTGAATTAAGGATGCATAATCAGGAAGCTCAGGACAGTCAGTCAAATATTCATGATAGACAACTTTCTGATCCTGGACCAGTTTTCAGGCCCCCAAACTATTTGCTTGAAGGAAGATCCAAGTTCCCAGAAGGGAGCACTGAAAAGCAATATTATGTGCAAATACTAATAATTCATCTTACCTCATCCTCAAAAGATCCAGGACCCTCTACTCTGGAAATCATACATGAGGCACTGTGAAACATAAGTATTTGGAAGGCTGACTGACAGAGTCCCAGTCGACACTGATATATGCTATTTACAGCACGATAAATCTCGCTGGAGTAACAGAATCAAAGAATTGACAGACTGGCTTATATCAAGTTTCAAGAACTTCACAGGTTATCACCTAGTCCTTAACTTCCCAATCCCTAAGTGTAAGTTTAACTGAATACTCTTCTCAGTAAACCAGTCCCCAAATTAGCTCCTTCCCCGATGTAGTTAGAACTTTCTGCAGGTAAGGCCTGCAAAGCTACCCATCCCCACACACCAGGCAGTTATTAAAATGATATCACATGCCAGAGGAAATAGGAAAGGTCAGTGTGCTACCTTTAAGTACTGAAATAATTCCAGGATTGTGGTCTCTGTTATATCCTCAGTTATTCTTCATGGCAGCTCTTACAAAGGCAAGATGCATGATAGAGAATGACAATCAATTCCCCAAATTTAAGTGAGCTATATTCAGACTGCTGTTGTACAAGAGGAAAAGTTACCTCTTCAACAGCTTAGTAACATGACCTTGGGTGCAAGGTGTGTAGTAATCGATCAGTGTATTCTTCTCAAGCCTTACAGTGAAAGAGAAGCAGGATCAGTTTATGTGTGATGCCACAGGACTATGTTAACTCTCTCCCATAAAATACTCTCAAGGATTCTAGACTGTTAATATTGATATATTTGGCAGTCAGGTTGGTCCCACTATCAATGACATGATAATCACATCAACTGAGCCAAAAGAGGATGTTTGAGGATTTGGTAAGATCCATGTGTCCCAGAGGGTGAGCAAGAAAACACTAAAAAGCTATGGGATGCATTGTATCAGTGAACTTTTTACTTTAGTTATTCAGTACACTTGAGTATGTTTTCCTCGAAAGTAAAGAATAATAGATTGCTTCATGCACCACTCACAACTACAAAGGAAGCACATAACCTGGGAAACATTTTGTACTCCAGATATGGCATATTTCATACTGGGTATTACTGTTTTGACTCATCTGCCAGGTGATTTGGAAGGCTGACAGCTTTTGGTGGGACCCAGAGCCAGAAAAGGAATCAGCACCAGACATAGGTTCTGATTCTCCTACTCAGTCTCTCCTACATGGGGCATATCACTCTGAAGGAACAATAACCCTCAGAATGTATGACAAGCTTCTGTCAGAGGATACACCATCTTGTAAAGCTTTTAATTTTCTATAGCAAGGTCACACTATCATGTGACGCCACCACCTGGCTTTCTACTGTGCGGTTGTAAAGATGGAACATAAGATTAACAGTTAAAGAAACTTTCAATTAAGAATGCCCATTATGCATACCTCAAGAAACAAGAAAAAAGTCAAATAAATAACCTAACTCTACACCTAAAGCAACTAGACAAGGAAGAAATGGAGAACCCCGAGGGTAGCAGAAAGAAACAAATCTTAAAAATTAGGGCAGAAATAAATGCAAAAGAAACAAAAAGAGACCATAGCAAAAAATCAACAAAGCCAAAAGCTGGTTCTTTGAAAGGATAAATAAAATTGACAAATCATTAGCCAGACTCATCAAGAAACAAAGGGCAAAAAATCAGATCAACAAAATTAGAAATGAAAAAGGAGAGACCACAATAGACAACACAGAAATACAAAGGATCATAAGAGACTACTATCAACAATTGTATGCCAATAAAATGGACAACGTGGAAGAAATGGACAAATTCTTAGAAAAGTACAACTTTCCAAAACTGAACCAGGAAGAAATAGAAAATCTTAACAGACCCATCACAAGCACGGAAAATGTAACTGTAATCAAAAATCTTTCAACAAACAAAAGCCCAGGTCCAGACAGCTTCACAGCTGAATTCTACCAAAAACTTAGAGAAGAGCTAACACCTATCCTACTCAAACTCTTCCAGAAAATTGCACAGAAGGTAAACTTCCAAACTCATTCCTATTAGGCTGCCATCACCCTAATACCAAAACCTGACAAGGAAGCCACAAAAAAGAAAACTACAGGCCAACATAGATGCAAAAATTCATAACAAAATTCTAGCAATCAGAATCCAACAACACATTAGAAAATCATACACCATGACCAAGTGGGCTTTATCCCAGGGATGGAAGGATTCTTTAATATCCACAAATCAATCAATGTATTCACCACATTAAAATATTGAAAAATAAAAGCCATATGATTATCTCAATAGATGCAGAGAAAGCCTTTGACAAAATTCAACATCCATTTATGATAAAAACTCTCCAGAAAGCAGGCATAGAAGGAACATACCTCAACATAATAAAAACTGTATATGACAAACCCACAGCTAACATTATCCTCAATGGTGAAAAATTGAAACCATTTCCCCTAAAGTCAGGAAGAGACAAGGGTACCCACTTTTACCACTACTATTCAACATAGTTCTGGAAGTTTTGGCTGCAGCAATCAGAGCAGAAAAAGAAATAAAAGGAATCCAAATTGGAAAAGAAGACGTAAAACTCTCACTGTTTGCAGATGACATGATCCTCTACATAGAAAACTCTAAAGACTCCACCAGAAAATTACTAGAGCTAATCAATGAATATAATAAAGTTGCAGGATATAAAATCAACACCCAGAAATCCCTTTCATTCCTATACACTAATAATGAGAAAGTAGAAAAAGAAATTAAGGAAACAATCCCATTCACCATTGCAACGAAAAGAATAAAATACTTAGGGATATATCTACCTAAAGAAACTAAAGACCTATATATAGAAAAATATAAAACACTGGTGAAAGAAATCAAAGAGAACACTAATAGATGGAGAAATATACCATGTTCAAGGATCAAAAGAATCAATATAGTGAAAATGAGTATACTACACAAAGCAATCTACAGATTCAGTGCAATCCCTGTCAAGCTACCAGCGGTATTTTTCATAGAGCAAGAACAAATAATTTCACAATTTGTATGGAAATACAAAAAAAAACCTTGAATAGCCAAAGCAATCTTGAGAAAGAAGAATGGAAGAGGAGGAATAAACCTGCCTGACTTCAGGCTCTACTACAAAGCCACAGTCATCAAGACAGTCTGGTATTGGCACAAAGACAGAAATACAGATCAATGGAACAAAATCGAAAGCCCAGAGATAAATCCACGCACCTATGGATACCTTATCTTTGACAAATGAGGCAAGAATATACAATGGAGTAAAGACAGTCTCTTTAACAAGTGGTGCTGGGAAAACTGGTCAACCACTTGTAAAAGAATGAAACTAGACCCCTTTCTAACACCATACACAAAAATAAACTCAAAATGGATTAAAGATCTAAATGTAAGACCAGAAACTATAAAACTTCTAGAGGAGAACATAGGCAAAACAGTATTTATCCAACATAAATCACAGCAGGATCCTCTATGACCCTCCTCCCAGAATACTGGAAATAAAAGCAAAAATAAACAAATGGGATCTAATTAAAATTAAAAGCTTCAGCACAACAAAGGAAATTATAAGCAAGGTGAAAAGACAGCCTTCAGAATGGGAGAAAATAATAGCAAATGAAGCAACTGACAAACAACTAATCTTAAAACTATACAAGCAACTCCTGTAGCTCAATTCCAGAAAAATAAATGACTCAGTCAATAAATGGACCAAAGAACTAAATAGACATTTCTCCAAAGAAGACATACAGATAGCTAACAAACACATTAAAAGATGCTCAACATTACTCATTATCAGAGAAATGCAAATCAAAACCACAATGAGGTACCATTTCACACCAGTAAGAATGGCTGTGATCCAAAAGTCTATAAGCAATAAATGCTGGAGAGGGTGTGGAGAAAAGGGAACCCTCTTACACTGCTGGTGGGAATGCAAACTAGTACAGCCACTATGGAGAACAGTGTGGAGATTCCTTCCAAAAACTGGAAATATAACTGCCTTATGACCCAGCAATCCCACTGCTGGGCATACACACTGAGGAAACCAGAATCGAAAGAGACACGTGTACCCCAATGTTCACTGCAGCACTGTTTATAATAGCCAGGACATGGAAGCAACCTAGATATCCATCAGCAGATGAATGGATAAGAAACCTGTGGTAAATATACACAATTACTCAGCCATTAAAAAGAATACATTTGAATCAGTTCTAATGAGGTGGATGAAACTGGAACTGATTATACAGAGTGAAGTAAGCCAGAAAGAAAAACACCAATACAGTATACTGACACATATATATGAAATTTAGAAAGATGGTAACGATAACCCTGTATGGGAGACAGCAAAAGAGACAGAGATGTATGGAACAGTCTTTTGGACTCTGTGGGAGAGGGAGAGGATGGGATGATTTGGGAGACTAGCATTGAAACACGTATAAGAAATTAATCACCAGTCTAGGTTTGATGCAGGATACAGGATGTTTGGGGCTGGTGCACTGGGATGACTCAGAGGGATGGTATGGGGAGGGAGGAGGGAGGGGGTTCAGGATTGGGAACATGTGTACAACCATGGCAGATTCATGTTGATGTTTGGCAAAAACAACACAGTATTGTAAAGTAAAATAAAGTAAAATTTTAAAAAATAAGGGAAAAAAAAAAAAAAAGAATGCCCATGCCCATTATGGGTGAGCAAAATGGGTGAATGGGATCAACAGGTATATATCTCCAGTTTTCCAGTTTTAAAGATAAGTCACAGGGATGTAATGTACAGCATAATGAATATAGTCAATAATATTGTACTGCAAATAATCAAAAATATTTTATTGCAAATTTAAACACTTCTTACAAAGTAAGTTTTTAAAATGTTCATCACTAGAAAAATATTGTAACTTTGTATGGTGATGGAGAGTAACTATACTTATTGTGGTGATAATATTGCAAGGTATGGTGGTGGTGTAGTCAATAAGTTGTGTCCAACTCTTGTGACCCCCCATGGACTGCAGGCTGCCAGGCTCCACTGCCCTTCAGATTTTCAAGGCAAGAAACCCACTCCAGTAGTTGTCATTTTCTTCTCCAGGATCTTCCCAACTTAGGGATCAAATCCACATCTCATGCATTTCAGGTGGATTCTTTACTGCTGAGCCACCAGGGAAGCTCCTTTGCACTGTATAATAATAGTTAGTAGTTTTAGTTGCTCAGTCATGACTGACTCTTTGCAACCCCATGGACTGTAGCCTGCCATGGTCCTCTGTCCATGAGATTCTCCAGGCAAGAATACTTGTGTGGATTGCCAATCCCTTCTCCAGTTCTCCAGAGGATCTTCCCAACCCAGGGCTCGAACCTGGCTCTATTACACTGCAGGCAGATACCTCACCTTTTGAGTTACACGGAAGTCCTATATAAATGTCACATATTTTTGCTGTCACCTGAAATTAAAGTAATGTTGTCAATTATAATTCATTTTTAAAAAGAATGTCCATTATGAATGGTTTCTGTCAGACCTACCATGTTACCAAGTCAAAAGACTGGGGTGGCACAGCAGAAATTCACCACAGGATATAAGCTTTCTAGGAAGTGTAAGATACAGGTAGGTCCAGAGAGTAGAAATGAGCATTACAAGCAAGCGATCCAGACTCCCACGTCCTCTGGTTTTGTCCCCTATCTCTCCTTTAGGTCACTCCTATGGGTGTCTGGGTGGTGGCAGGGGAGGGAGCACTTAAAACAGATGATGGAGAAAGGAAAAGAATGAACTTGGTTTGTATGTGGTTCAGCTCATATATAAATGCAAACTGAAGACACTCTCCTTCTATGCTACAGCCACACTCAAGTATGATCCTGAAAGCCTACAGTGAGGCGAAATCTCTCTATTAGCAAAGCTCTGATTCCATAGATTCAAGTCAGTCAGCCTATTGTCAGCAATGCCAGTACCATTACAATGGGCCCATAATGACAGCACCCACTTATCATGGCTTATATAAGTGCTGATGCCTCTGAATATCCAACAGAATCCAACACATAAATCTGTTATGGATCATCCCTAAAAGATATTGGTGAGAGACTTGGTAGCAAGGTGATTACAAGGTTCACTCCTTTCAGTAGTGGACTTTTTCCATTATGACTAGAACTGATGCCTATTCTAAGTATGGGTTTTACCTTTCCTTCTTATAGGACCTTAGCCAGCATCACTATCTAAAGATCTATATAGTGATCCACTAACATAAGATCCTTCATTACTTTACATAGAACCGAACAGAAGGTGAGCATCAGTGAGCACATGATCATGGCATCCGTTTATTCCATTACTTCCCACGCACTCAGTATCCACCAGTTCAAAGAAATGGAACACACTTTTGAAAGTTCACCTAAGACTCCACCTTCAAGATGTTAATAAAAAGACACTAATTTAATCACAGTATGGTTTACTGAAATGAATTCTGGAGATCAAATAGGTTAGAAAAACAAATAAATAATTTTATACAATGACTATTTCTGACATGACTTATTTCTGTAATTAGAAAATTGTTAGGATTTACTTCACTTGGTTGATTATATAACAAAATCTTATGCAGAAACCTTCATTAAAAATTACTATTGACTTTATTATATAAATTAGAAGAAATTTTTATCCTCAGCATAGTGTTCTGATAATAGGATTAAGTTACAAACAAAGCAATAAAACAGTTAACTCTATTTGGGGCAAAACTGACTGATTTCAAAAATTATACTGGAGAGGAAAAAATAAAGCAGAGACATTACTTTGCCAACAAAGGTGCATCTAGTCAAAGCTATGGTTTTTCCAGTAGTCATGTATGGATGTGAGAGTTGGACTATAAAGAAAGCTGAGTGCTGAAGAATTGATGCCTTTAACTGTGGTGTTGGAGAAGACTTTTTGAGAGTCCCTTTTGGACTGCAAGGATATCCAACCAGTCCTTCCTAAAGGAAATCAGTCTTGAAAATTCATTGTAAGGGCTGATCCTGAAGCTGAAACTCCAATACTTTGGCCACCTGATGCGAAGAACTAACTCATTGGAAAAGACCCTGATGCTGGGAAAGATTGAAGGCAGGAGGAGAAGGGGATGACAGAGGATGAGATGGTTGGATGGCATTATCGACATGAGTTTGAGTACACTCCAGAAGTTGGTGATGGACAGGGAGGCTTGGAGTGCTGCAGTCCATGGGATTGCAAAGAATCCCAGACATGACTGAGTGACTGAAGTGAACTGAACTGATACTGGAGAAAGGCAGTTTTTCAGAGTAATTTGAAAATACTTTAAAAACTTCAAAGTATTATTTTACAATCTTTGTTTCATCACAATCTTTTGTGGTAAGATTTTCTTTGATTTGCCTCACATGTGACCAGATATAATGCACATGGAGCAATTATTCAGGTGTTCAAATGTACCAAGGGTAACACCACAGGGATATGAAAACTCACCTCCCAACTTGAAAATAAGTTGGGTCGATGTTCAGCTTATGCTTAAGTTTAAAAGTAAAAAGCAATCTCTATTTTACAAAAACAAAATCCTTCTCGATCCCTTGGTTTCTCTAAGTGTCATTGATGGATTACCTTTGGCAAAGTAATTGCTAAAGCTGGCCATTATTTCATATTTAGACTGTGAGGATTAACGTGAGATCAAGTAGGTACAGGAGGAAAATGATCACAATTAGGCAGTGAAGCTTACATTTATTTTAATTAACTCCTCTTTAGACTTTCTATCCTTGAAAGCTTTCCAGAAAATTTCATGGCTGAACCTCTTATACAACAACTAAGTACAAACATCCATCTCTATTTCCTCTCTACAGTGATCCACTCTTTCCGCCTTTGGATATTTAACTGTCATTCTTAACCAAAAGAAATGTTGAACATATGTTTCTTTTACAGACTCATTTCTGAGAATGAGAACAATGCACTCATGAGTAAAATTAGAGAAGGCTATTCAATTTCCAAATAACACCCTAAAACTATGACAGATATCTTTTCAGATAAACTTATGATAGAGTTACAAATAATAACACAAAGTAAAATTACAGACCTTCTAGAAACCTAACAAAATGTATGGTATCCTTCAGTTCAGTTCAGTCGCTCAGTTGTGTCCGACTCTTTGCGACACCATGAATCACAGCATGCCAGGCCTCCCTGTCCATCACCATCTCCAGGAGTTAACTCAGACTCACATTCATCAAATCAGTGATGCCATCCAGTCATCTCACCCTCTGTCATCCCCTTCTCCTCCTGCCCCTAATCCCTCCCAGCATCAAAGTCTTTTCCAATGAGTCAACTCTTCTCATGAGGTGGCCAAAGTACCAGAGTTTCAGCTTCAGCATCATTCCTTCCAAAGACATCCCAGGGCTGGTCTCCCTCAGAATGGACTGGTTGGATCTCCTTGCAGTCCTAGGGACTCTCAAGAGTCTTCTCTCTTTCTATCAATTAAAATAAAAATCACATATTTTCTTGTAAGCCTATAAAAAAAAAAAAAGAATAGAGAAGGAGATGGGGTTTTGTAAGAGGCACTTTGGTGTGGTTGCATTCTATATTGGTTCTTTAACTGTCATAAGTGTCCATGTTTGAAGTTTTGTGAAAGAAATCAAGTCAGCCCTACTTCATTAGTTTCCAAGGAAGTCAGAAATTAATTAAATTTTAATTTCAGCAATGGTTAGAGTAAATGGAAATATACCTTTCAAAGGGAGTATTTGTATAAGATGTAAAATTTTTCACTTACAACTTTCTTCTCACAGAATTTATTTCTCATTACAGATAAAACTCCATATCCTCCACTGATGTGACATGTGATTTGTGCATGAGGTACCTATTTTAGATAAGTTCAGTTCAGTCGCTCAGTCATGTCCGACTCTTTGCGACCCCATGAATCGCAGCACACCAGGCCTCCCTGTCCATCACCAACTCCCTGAGTTCACTCAGACTCGTGTGCATCGAGTCAGTGATGCCATCCAGCCATCTCATCCTCTGTCGTCCCCTTCTCCTCCTGCCCCTAATCGATCCCACCTCTAGATAAGTTATATTTCATAAAATCATAAAAATTGTGCTGTTTGACATAAAAGTAAAAAGATGAAGGAAGGGAAGAAGCTGGGGGAAAGAGGGAAGGAAGGTCCAGATTTATAGGTTGCAAATTATAAAATAGTAATTTTGTATACAAAACTAGCTAAAGGATTTTATATAGCTAGAATTCCTTGTTAAAGTTGGTAACATAATGATTCATGTTTATATAAATCAGTATTTAATAAAAACCAAAGCTTTATCAACAAAGTTCAAATATTTCAGAGATCAGATTTTTGATTTGTATTACCTTGATGAATTGGAAATAAAATAATATGCAAGAATATGTAGCAATGTTAGCAGCAAAGAAAAACTATAGTGACCAAAACTTTGAATATCAAAGTTGAGTCAATAGTAAAATATTTGTCATGTATGCAAAGTTGATTAAATTGTAAACTTAAAAATGACACTAAAAAATGGAAGGGGTTATAGGAAGTATAACAGATATATTTAGTGTGTAATTTTGATCTGAATCCACCTCAGAATGAGTTATGATTCTTTCATTTTTCAATCATGTAATAATTTTATTTTTCTACCTCCAAAAATGTTGTAAAATTACCTAGAGTAAAAGAGAGAGCAATTTGTCATCTATAAATATTTAAGCAATTAACATTCACTATAAATTTTCTTATCTAGATAGATAAATTTGTTTTTATTTATTTTTCAAATATAAATGGTTCACCATACATTAAAAAAAAAACTGTTAAGGAACTAGAAGTTCAAAAGCATGACTAACAAGTTTTTATTTTTAAGTTTTAATAAATTATTTTGAATATAACACCAAAATAAAATTTTGGAATTTATGACAAATCTAAAGAAATGAAATATTTTAATGAGAAAACATGTGCAAGATCCAAAAGAAGTGTATTATCAACCTAAAACAACAAAAATTTTAATAATATCTTAACTGAGAGACACTGCAAAAATTAGTATCTTTTATTACATAATAGAAATACATTTGCCTCAGAAATGCTAATATTTTTTCTTTCTGGTGGCTAGAGTAAAGCAGCATAATATTCTATGGAGTCTTTTTATAGTCTGTGGCCATAAATATTCCACAATATTAGAAAATTTCTTCTTTCCTATTTGCGTCCCATTTATTAAAAGTGTATCTTTTGACATTTTTTGCACATCTTTTAAACAGCAAACATTCAAACAAAGCTAGTGGAGGTGATGGAATTCCAGTAGAGCTGTTTCAAATCCTGAAAGATGATGTTGTGAAAGTGTTGCACTCAATATGCCAGCAAATTTGGAAAACTCAGCAGTGGCCACAGGACTGGAACAGGTCAGTTTTCATTCCAATCCCAAAGAAAGGCAATGCCAAAGAATGCTAACTACTGCACAATTGTACTCATCTCACAGGTTAGTAAAGTAATGTTCAAAATTCTCCTAGCCAGGCTTCAGCAATACGTGAACTGTGAGCTCCTTGATGTTCAAGCTGGTTTTAGAAAAGGCAGAGGAACCAGAGATCAAACTGCCAACATCCGATGGATCATGGAAAAAGCAAGAGAGTTCCAGAAAAATATCTACTTCTGCTTTATTGACTATGCCAAAGCCTTTGATTGTGTGGATCATAATAAACTGGAAAATTCTGAAAGAGATGGGAATACCAGACCACCTGACCTTCCTCTTGAGAAACCTGTATGCAGGTCAGGAAGCAACAGTTAGAAGTGGCATGGAACAACAGACTGGTTCCAAATAGGAAAAGGAGTACATCAAGGCTGAATATTGTCACCCTGTTTATTTAACTTACCTTTTGTAGAAGCTTTTAATACCTAAGATACATCTGGTAAACCTTTTTAACCACCAGGACTACTTACCTTTAGACAAATCTGGATGAATAGAAATTTTTTTTTTCTGGAAAAAATATGTTTCAAGCTCTAAGTAAGGAGTTGATGTGTCTAATCTAAATAAACAAGAATCTTACTCTCAGAAAATTCAGTATTTCATTAGGGCACACAGAAACAAATAGCTAAAATTTTGACATAGCAAGAGAAAGAAACTAATAGAACTACCATAGGATCTAGCAGTGTCACTCTGGGTACACACCCAGAAAAAAAAAACATAATTTGAAAAGATACATGCACCCCAATGTTCACTTCAGTGCTATTTACAACAGCCAAGACACAGAAGGAACCTGTATGTCCACCAAAGAAGGAATGGATAAAGAAGATGTGGTACATATATGCAATGGAATACTACTCACCATTAAAAAAAAATAAAATAAAATGTCGTCTGCAACAACATGGATGGCTCTAGAAATCATACTCAGTGAAGTAAGTCAGACAAAGACTAACACTGTATGATATTACTTACATGTGGAATCTAATTCTTTAAATGGTATTAATAAACTTATTTACAAAACAGAAAATCGACTTAGATTTCTAAAACAAACTTGTTACCAAAGGAGAAATGTGTGTGTGTGTGGTGGGGGTGTGTGTGTGTGTGATAAACTGGGAGTTTGTGATTGGTATACACACTGCTAAGTCACTTCAGTCATGTCCGACTCGGTTCGACCCCATAGATGACAGCCCACCAGGCTCCCCTATCCCTGGGATTCTCCAGGCAAGAACACTGGAGTGGGTTTCCATTTCCTTCTCAATGCGTGAAAGTGAAGTCTCTCAGTCTTGTCCAACTCTTCACGACCCCATGGACTGCAGCCTACCAGGCTCCTCCATCCATGGGATTTTCCAGGCAAGAGCACTGGAGTGGGGTACCATTGCCTTCTCCATATATACACACTACTATACATAAAATAGATATACAACAATGACCTACTCTGTAACACATGGAATTCTACTCAATATTCTGAATGTGGGAAAAGAATGTGAAAAATAATGGATATATGCTTATGTATAACTGAATTACTGTTCTGTACACATGAAACTAACACAATATTTCAAGTCAACTACACTCCAATAAATCTTAATAATTAAAGAAAATAACAAAAATATTTAATAAGTACTTTATTTGCCCTAAACTTTTCATATTCCTCATAGTCATTTAAGTCTCATATTAGCTCTATAAGGTTAGTATCAGTTTCTTCTTGGTGTTGATCAGAGATCATTATCTATACAGAGATAATGGTACATGTAAAGGGAAAAGTTGGTTACATGAATCAACTATGTGAATTCTAAAATATAAGCATTTTCAACTCTACACACAGCTTCCTATGAAATTTATATTCAAAATAGTTCCATATGATAATTTTAGTTTGAGATATTGAGAGCTAGAGAGTAGCATTTGTACATTTATAGGAATAACAACTGAAGTCTACAACTAATTTACATGAGGAAATTGAAATTGCAAGGCAAACAACTAACTCCAAATCTAAAGAGAAACAGGTAACAGAAGAGAGAAACTGGATTTAGGCTTTTGCTTACCTGGAATCATTTCAGTTCAGTCAGTCACTCAGTCGAGTCCGACTCTGCGACCCCATGAATCACAGCATGCCAGGCCTCCCTGTCCATCACCAACTCCCCGGAGTTCACTCAGACTCACGTCCATCGAGTCCTGTGACCCCCTGAATCACAGCACGACAGGCCTCCCTGTCCATCACCAACTCCCCGGAGTTTACTCAGACTCACGTCCATCAAGTCAGTGATGCCATCCAGCCATCTCATCCTCGGTCGTCCCCTTCTCTTCCTGCCCCAAATCCCTCCCAGCATCAGAGTCTTTTCCAATGAGTCAGCTCTTTGCATGAGGTGGCCAAAGTACTGGAGTTTCAGCTTCAGCATCATTCCCTCCAAAGAAATCCCAGGGCTGATCTCCTTCAGAATGGACTGGTTGGATCTCCTTGCAGTCCAAGGGACTCTCAAGAGTCTTCTCCAACACCACACTTCAAAAGCATCAATTCTTTGGCGCTCACCTTTCTTCACAGTCCCTCTCACATCCATACATGACCACAGGAAAAACCATAGCCTTGACTAGACGGACCTTAGTCGGCAAAGTAATGTCCCTGCCTTTGAATATGCTGTCTAGATTGGTCATAACTTTCCTTCCAAGGAGTAAGCGTCTTTTAATTTCATGGCTTCAATCACCATCTGCAATGATTTTGGAGCCCCCAGAAATAAAGTCTGACACTGTTTCCACTGTTTCCCCATCTATTTGCCATGAAGTGATGGGACCAGATGCCATGATCTTCGTTTTCTGAATGTTGAGCAATGAGGTCCACTGGAGAAGGGAATGGCAAACCACTTCAGTATTCTTGCCTTGAGAACCCCATGAACAGTATCTGGAATAGAAGTTGCCAAATGCCATATAAACCAGTAAGATGAGTCAGCTTAGTGATTCTTAAATTGTTAAGGCTCTAGTGTGGGCTAGCTTGGGATGGTAAAGCCCATATGTGATGCAGACATGTTAAGATGATGCCCTTTTATGGGCTTTTCCTTCTGGAACCCTAGCAGCCTCCACCAAGGTCAAAAAAAAAAAAAATTCTGACAGTTTTCATAGCAGCAGACACTACTGACCCCTTATCCAGACTCATCTTCTTATCTTCCCTTTGTTACAAAAACCATTAGCCTGCAAGAAGAGTTAAAAACTGCCTCTGGAAAGTGGAAATAGAAGACAAAAAGAAAACTATACACATCAGGAACGGGCCGGAATACATGCTAGGCTTAATGTTACATTTAGACAGAGGTGGCAATATCTGTAAACACCACATTTCCAAGAATCAAGTTCACAGTGCCTGCCTAAGATGGAAGCTTAATCAGTACAATCAAATAACACCCCATTGTGTCTCCTTCTGTCATGCTAAAAGAATCAAGTACAAATAATAATATACCACAACTGGGAAAACAAAAGACAGACATTTCCCTAAGGTTCACAAAACACTCTAAATCAAGCAGATTCACAGACCTAAAGCCAAACAACAGACCTCAGAAAAATTCTCTAGCAAATTTAGACTACTCCTTAAAAACAAGTTGCCACTAAAAAACTTATCACTGGAAGTCTTTGGTGCACTTTAGAAGTAAGAAGTTCAAAATCAGTCCAGCACCTGACTAGATTAACATAAACCCACACAATGAAGACTTTGATGAGATAACTTTTAAAAATCATCTATCTCAGTATCTAGCATCCTACACAAGACGCCCAACTTTCAACAAAGATGCAAATAGATTTAGCAATCTCGAGGGACAAAGTAATCACTGGAGCTAGCTTCAGCTGTTATAAAGATGTTGTAACTATTAGACGTGCATGTTGTTCAGTCATGTCCTACTTTTTGAGACCCCATGGACTGTACCCTGCCAGGATCCTCTGTCTGTGGAATTTTCCAGGCAAGAATATTAGAGTGGGTTTTGCTGTTTCCTATTCCAGGGGATCTTCCTCACCCAGGGATCAAACCTGCATCTCTTGTGTCTCCTGTATTAGCAGGTAGATTGTTTACCACTGTACCATCTGGGAAATGCAACTATTTGATAGTCAATTTTATGTAAATATGTTTGACATATTAAAGCTTTTAGTGGGGAAAAAGAAGTGGATAACATGAATGATCAGATAAGTAGTTTCAGCAGAGAAAGAAAAGTTATGAGAAAAAAATCAAATGGAGATGCTAGAATTAAAGAACACACAGTAACAAAGATGAGATGAAGAATCAGTAGATGATACAGACAAGGAAAAATCAGAGAACTTGAAGTCAATAGATATTACCCAAACTGAGTTGAAAACTGAAAAACATGAAAGCATTACAGAGCATCTAACAGTTGTGGAATAACATTAAAATATCAAATATACATTTAATTGAAGAAAGATAATAGGGCAAAATACATATTTGAAGAAGAATGTGAATTTCTTCAAAATTTGTTCCAAGTATAAAAAACACAGATCCAAATATTATAAAATATACACACACAGCCAAGCAAAACTAAAAAGCATCTATGTATACAGTCACCCTCACTGTACACAAGGTATGGTTATAGCATGCCCCCGGATAACAGAATCTTCGAATGTTCAAGTCCCTTATATAAAATGGGACAATGAGAATGCACAGATGTCTTATATTTCAACTACTGAAAAGCACAAAGAGAAAACCTTGAAAATCATAAGAGGAAAATGTCAACCACTTGTAAAAGAATGAAACTAGAACACTTTCTAACACCATACACAGAAATAAACTCAAAATGGATTAAAGATCTAAACATAAGACCAGAAACTATACAACTCCTAGAGGAGAACATCGGCAAATCACTCTCTGACATACATCACAGCAGGATCCTCTATGACCCACTTCCAAGAATACTGGAAATAAAAGCAAAAATAAACAAATGGGCTCTAACTAAACTTAACAGCTTCCGCACAACAAAGAAAACTATAAACAAGGTGAAAAGACAGCCTTTGGAATGGGAGAAAATAGCAAATGAAGCAACTGACAAACAACCAATCTCAAAAACATAAAAGCAACTCCTGCAGCTCACTTCCAGAAAAATAAATGACCCAATCAAAAAATGGGCCAAAGAACTAAATAGACATTTCTCCAAAGACATACACATGGCTAACAAATACATGAAAAGGTGCTCAACATCACTCATGATCAGAGAAATGCAAATCAAAACCACAATGAGGTACCATTTCACGTTAGTCAGAATGACTGCAATCAAAAAGTCTACAAGCAATAAATGCTAGAGAGGGTGTGGAGAAAGGGAATCCTCTTACACTGTGGGTGGGAATGCAAACTAGTACAGCCACTATGGCGAACAGTGTGGAAATTCCTTAAAAAACTGGAAATAGAACTGCCTTATAACCCACCAATCCCACTGCTGGGCATACACACTGAGGAAACCAGAAGTGAAAGAGACATGTGTACCCCAATGTTCATTGCAGCACTGTTTATAATAGCCAGGACATGGAAACAACCTAGATGTCCATCAGCAGATGAATGGATAAGAAAGCTGTGGTACATATATACAATGGAGTATTTACTCAGCCATTAAAAAGAATACATTTGAATCAGTTCTAATGAGGTGGATGAAACTGGAGCCTATTATACAGAGTGAAGTAAGCCAGAAAGAAAACACCAATACAGTATACTAATGCATATATATGGAATTTAGAAAGATGATAACGATAACCCTGTATGCAAGACAGCAAAAGAGACACAGATGTATAGAATAGTCTTTTGGACTCCATGGGAAAGGGAGAGGGTGGGATGATTTGGGTGAATGGCATTGAAACATGTATAATATCATATAAGAAACGAATCGCCAGTCTAGGTTCATTGCAAGATACAGGATGCTTGGGGTTGGTGCACTGGGATGACCCAGAGGGATGGTATGGGGAGGGAGGTGGGAGTGGAGTTCAGGGTTGGGAACACATGTATCCATGGAAGATTCATGTTGATGTTTGGCAAAACCAATACAGTATTGTAAAGTAAAATAAAGTAAAAAAAAAAAAAAAAGAAAATGGACATATTGCCTATAGTCAAAAAAACGGTCAAAATTACACAAGACTCCCTCATCAAAAACTAAGCAAACCAGTAGAAAATGGGGTGACAACTAAAAAATTCTGAAATAAAAATTTTATTCTGAAATAAAAATTTTATTCCAGAAATATATACTTAGAATAAACATTCATCAGATATTGAGAATGTCAACACTTGGCAAAACCTCACTACATAAACTACTATTAGAAGAGGACAATCCATCTATGTAGGAGCCTTGTCTACTTCCTCAAAAAAAGTTAAGACTGAATCCAACAGAATATCTACTTTTAAGTACCAATTTAAGGGAATACAAAAACAAAAGCCATATGTTAACTACCACAGTAGCACCTGTAGTTAGCAAAAGACAAAATATGAGAAACTGCATAGTAAACAACTTGATTTCTTCTACAAATAAAGTGCAAGTAAAATGCAAAAGAGAGAAATGAAAACTATAAAATTAAGAAACTTAAGAATGTGTTGATGTTTTCATTAAGTACCAACATATACAAAACAATCAAATTGCACACTTTAAATGTGTGCAGTTTAGTGTAACTCAATTATAACTCATTTCAGAAGAAAATATACTTAACAAAAGAAAGAACAAATACTTTCTCAGACAAAACTTAAACACTGATTTCCAGTTGATACAATTATGATGAGGAAGTAATAAGACACAGATTAGAAACTCAAATCTACAAAGTTAGAAATAGCAAAAAATAAAGCATTTTTCTTAAATAATCCAAATATAGTCGTTTAAATCATAAGATAGTAACAGTGCACTGTTTTTATAACATTTATAAAATGTATAATAATAATGGTAACAGGAATAAGAGAAAGGAATTGGGAAAGTACATTAGAAAGTCTTTACACTACACATGAAATGACACAGCATTTTGTAAATATAATGAGAATATTTTGAGATGCATACTATTAACCTTAAGGCAAGCACTAAAACTTAGAATTTTTCAAAACAGAATTAAAACTGAATTATAAAGTATAGGAAACTAGACTAGATGAAGGCATCATATATATATATATGTGTGTGTGTGTGTGTATATATATATATATATATATGCTAAAGAACAAATGAAATAGAAAACTAAAGAAATTGTAGATTCTACTCCAAACATATCAATAGTCACTTTAAATGAACCAATTTATTAAAAACTCTGGAAAACAGTCAAGGCTTTACAGTAACCATGCACATGACAATTCAAAAATATGTAAGTTAAAAATGGTAGGAAAATTTTGTGGTATTTTTAAATTTTCCATGTTCCTTACCTCTACATGGTTTGGCAGCAATCTTAAACAGTTTGTGTTGCCTAGTAACTGTGTGACCCTAGTAACTGGTTCTAGAGGGAGCAGAGCAGACCTTTTATAGATTATTGGGTTTGTCTCCTCTAAATTGTCTGGGAAATAGCCTCAAGAATGAGACAAGAAACACATCTCTGTCTTTCCTAATTTGGAACTCACCAGGGTGGAAAAGTAGCAAAATTGTTCAAAAACATTGTTAGGCAAGCAAAATGCCCAAGGTTACCTGGGGAGAAAGACAACAGTTGTGACGTACAAGAGCGAGCCTGAAGCCTGGGAGGAAAAGCTTAGGAGAGTTTCTTTAGGGCATTAAGGCATCCAAAAGTGCCTGTATATACTCAGGACTTTAGAAAGTCATACCCGTGGCCAAGGAAGGGCATGAACAGAACAGACCACTTTTGACTGAAATCTATGCTCAGTGCAAGCAGGAAGTAAAATCCAAGAAATGGAAAAAAAGAAACCACACAAAGTTTGTTCTCAGACTAAATAGATTTAAACTAGAAATTACTAACAAAGTTGTAAAATACCTAAGTATGAACAATCCCTAAATAATTCACAAGTCAGGGGGATTTAAAATATCAGAAACAAAAAGGGAACATCACTACTGGTCCCACAGCCATTAAAGAATTCTAATGAGATGGATGAAACTGGAGCCAATTATACAGAGTGAAGTAAGCCAGAAAGAAAAACACCAATACGGTATACTGACACATGTATATGGAATTTAGAAGGATAGTAATGAAGACCCTCTATGTGAGACAACAAAAGAGACACAGAGGTATAGAACGGACTTTTGGACTCTGAGGGAGAGGGAGAGGGTGGGATGGTTTGGGAGAACGGCATTGAAACATGTATACTATCTT
The DNA here is from genome assembly GCA_917880005.1 of Nanger dama. Lineage (NCBI taxonomy): Eukaryota > Metazoa > Chordata > Mammalia > Artiodactyla > Bovidae > Nanger > Nanger dama. The sequence continues at coordinate 14,697,400 of CAKJTW010000037.1, forward strand.
GTAAGAATGAAGCGTCAGTCTATGTTCAATACAGGATGCAGGACGCATGGGGCAGGTGCACGGGATGATTCAGGGAGAGGATGTGGGGTGGGAGGTGGGAGGGGGCTTTGGCACTGGGAGATTGTGGACACCTGTGGCTGATTCATGTCAATGTATGGCAAAAAAAATACAGTATTGTAATTAAAAAAATAAATTAATTTAAAAAATAGAAAATAAAAATACAAAAAAAGAATAGCAAGGAAATATTGTGAACAAATCTATCCTCATACACTGAACATTCTAGATGAAATTGAACAGGAAACTCACGAAATAACGAGTCTGAGTAGTCCCATCTATCAGAACAGTTTAAGAAAACTGAAAAAGTTGATTGCTAGAAGCTCATGGGTTTTGTAGGACTGGGAAATAGGTGAGTGTGTGAGAATTTAAGGAAATGAGTTTCCAATGTCATGATCATAGAATTTAATTATGCTTTTGTTGGTAAAACACTAAATACTATGTATTGAAGGAGTGATATGATCAAACACCTAATTCAGAATGACACTTATCCTAGTTCTGTTTCTTTACTTCTCATCAAAAGCAATAGTTTTTCCTTGTGATATATAGACAATAGAAAACCCATAAATGTTCTATGATTTCCTTGTTGCTAATTCCAAACAATAAACTCGATTTTGACTATATATTTCCAAGTGTGTTAGTACAACTCTTGCTTCTTTATCTTTTTAACAAATGTATCATCCTCAACAGCATGTTGAGACAACTGATTGAAAAACAGTAACCAAAACCAAAGCTGTCATTTCCCCATAAAAATATCTCTCAAATTTATACTATATACTACTTCTCATGTATTTATTTTAAAATAGTAATTAATTCATTATTATTACCTTGCCAACAAATCAAACACAAACTCAATCTGGCTTTTAAAATCTGTCTACACAGTGATTATTACCAACAATTCCAATTTTTATATCTCATTATTCCTTTTAATGTGTTCAAAATACAACTACACAGTACAATTTATCATTTCACAAAAATATACTATGTATACTGTCCTTATATTAGTTTATGTGTATATCCATCAAACATTTATTGAGTTTAAGCCATGCGTTAGTCACTAAGTCTATACTGTATCATTGGGAATAAGCTGATAAATATAATTGTATTTTCTGCTTCCTAAATATTCTGTAATCTAGTAAGAGATGTGCAAGTGCACCTGCCAGAAGGCTAATTTAACCAGTTTAAGCCCAAAACAGGACTTATTGGAAGAACACCAAACTGAACTAACATTTAGGAAACAAGCAAGTTCCAGACAAACTTTAAAGGCATGGCAATAAGCAATCCATCAGATAATTTTCCTGGTCCACCTGATTGTTGTGGAATAGATAAAGGTGAGCTCTAACTAGTTTCATGTTGTGCTGGAGGAGATAATCTAATTGTCAATACTTGTTCTATATTGTAATCTGAGAATCCTGTGCTATGATTTCAACAACTTTTCTTTATGCAAGGTACAATATAATGTATTATGTTTTATCTTTATAGGTATACTTTAATAATATCTCATTCAATTTTCAAGCTTTAGAATTTTATTAAGTTTTCATACTCTGACACATATTTGCCTACACTCTGCTTTGCACCATCTAATGATTAACTTCATACATTGTATAAAGAATAAATTAAGTTATTTTCATTAATCATTTTTAAGTTACATAAGTTGTAACTTAAGTAAACTTAAGAATATATATAACTAAAATTTGGACATCCTTTATTCTACTTCACTGTATTTATTTCTATTATTATAAATAAAATATTATTCACTGGAAAAAGAGAGTGTTTCTTTATACAAAACATGATTGCGTGGCTTGGGATTTCAATAGTAGGAAAAGGAAACTGAAAGTGCTAAATCACATTTTCAGATGAAAGGTAACAATAGTTAATATTTCAAATGGATTTCAAGTATCATAAATAACTTTCATAATACCCATTTTTCAACTTTTTCCATTATTTCACAAAAACCCAATTAATGAATGATTCTGTTTCCTACTTGAGTTTTGTAAAATTTCATTCATTAAACCATTTATTATAAATAAATTTTGAGGTATGACTTACATAGACTAATAGTCAGTGATTTCAGTATACAGCTCAAGGAGTTATCACAAATGTATACTCCTGTACGCATTTCCATTCCTCCAAATTTCTCTTGTGTCTCATTTTAGTCAGTTGCCAGGAAACCACTCTTTTCCTTTCTATCCTTATATTCTATTTTTTCTAAGATTTTAAATATCAACCACTTAATATAAATGAATACAATAGTGCAAATTTGTATTTGACTTCTTTATGTAAGGATATTTTTGAGATTTATCTCCATTGTCAGCTGTATCAGTATTTGTTGTTCATTAACATTTTCTTTTTTTTGTACCGATGCACCTAAATGTTTATCAGTTCAGCTGTTGACAAACATTTGAGTTGGAATATAAATTAAGGTAGTGTAAGTACAAAGTTTGTTATTTTTTCTAATCATTTTGGCTACTCTAGGTCTAGAGCATATTTGTATAAATTTTGTATCAACTTGTCGATTTTGCTGAAAAAAATCCTATTTTAATTGAAATTTTGAACTGTAAAGATTGCAGAAAATAACTTAAAATTACTTTGTTATTGAATTCATGTGCATAACTCCACTCTCTACTTTCTCTTTAATTTCTCTTTGCAAAGCTTTATAGCGTTCTTTGTACTGATCCTTCACACGTTTTGCTAAATGTATTCTTATATATTCAATATTTTGATGTTTTATCCATTGGTACTGCTTTTTTAAATTTCATTACCCCATTGTGTATTTCTAGTATATAAAAAGACAAATGATTTATAAATGTTACTGTATCCATTGACTTTGCTAAATCTACTTCCTACAGATCTTTCTGTAGATTCTTTAGATCTTCCATGTATATGATTTTTTCAGTGAATAAAGGCTGTTTAACTACTTTCTTTCCAATTTGTGCTGACTAAAGTCTCCAATATAATGTTATGTCACATAGAAATGGTAAGATTAGATTTGCATATGGCATTCACAAATTCCCCAATTTAGCATCCCACACTTCAATTCTCCTATAGTGGTAGACATCTCTAGGCTACTGCAGTTCTTCTCATGTAACAACTGACTACATTTGATTCTTTTACTTACGTATTTTCTAAATCAATAAAGCATACAGCGTGCCAGAGGCCATATATTGATTCTTTCTGGTAAATTTGCCACGTTAAGCACAATGACTATGATGGAGGCAACCACTGCTAAGATGACATAGTACACTGTCATTAGCTCAATTCATCTGAGTTTTGAAGGGGTCAAAGAGATAAACTGAAATGGGATAGAGTCTACTATATCTTCTTTCTGTTTTTGAGAACAACATTAGTACCCACAGTTATACTCAAGGTCTTTTATTGCCTCTGATTTACTTGTTCAGCCAGGAATAGGTAATTTCAAGGCCTTTTCTATCATGGTTCTAAGTCCAGGTAATCAATGTTTAAAGTAATGACAGCTGCTAAGTATGCCAAACACAAATATACTTAAGAGTCAATAAAAACAACATATTGGGTCTGTGTATTTTATGGACTTGGATTAGAACTCTAGAGAGTACCTGGTCTTTATAAGATCCAACTTTAAACAGATATGGTGATTGCATTTAGGTGCCACTGATATCAGTGTTTGATTAGATCCTATATTTAACAATCCAAAAGAATTCTCCTTTCCCCAAGGAGCCATTACTCTTTTAAACAGTCACAAGCCCTTTACAGAAGTACTGGGGAAATACTATCATATACATGTATTAATAATACCATTTCAGGATCCCTTCTCACAAGTTTCTAGACTTACCTTTTATCAGTGAACCTGGGTTGAAGTGGTTCAACTCTGGAAACTGAGCAAGTGATCACAAATTTCCATAGAGACAACCAGTATCAACTTATTCTGGTTAAATAAGGCTAGCGATGGCTTGTTCTATTGTCCAGTTCTCTTCCACCTTGGACCACTATTGTCTTATAGCCATAGTCACAGATTGCTTTGAGTAAAGATACCCTACTATAATGCTTTATTTTCATTATTACTATTATGTGTGTCTTGCCTTTAAGTGTCATCACCTGTGTTCTATTAGGCAGGGATTCTATCATGACAAGAAATACAGAAGCGTCACTCACTGTTAGTTCTGGCCCAAAGAAAACAGCCATTAACTTTCTCCAATACCTCTCTGTTGCACTGCATATCACTTTTGTGTTCTCTGGGCCTTCTAAAGGACAAAGGCTAAAAAAATTCCAGTTTCTATTAATAAACCTCATTTCTCAGGCTTCCTTAGAACTTTGCTAAAGCAATTCTGACATCGCCACATCATTTATTGTAAACCACTACTGCATTCAAGCTTTAAATAGTCCTTCTAGCATTATAGTAAAACCAGCTCCAAGTGTTCATATAGAATGTATTTTATGTTACTAAATAAATGTGTTTTTATGTCACTAAAATATGCCTTCAGGTAAATAAAGCCATACTTCTCCTGCCTTATATTATGGAAATATATTAATATATAATATATATTATATATATTATCCAATAAAATATTATTGTATCCACTCCTAGATATATTTCTGAGTTTCTGTTAGTGTGTATTAAACTATTAGCACAGTCTTGAAACTTGCCTGATATCTTAATAGTAACAGAGACTATATTTCCTTTCTTGGACTACAGTGAAAGTTGATAATATTTACAGATTTGAGTCAAATATTGAAGATGCAGATGACCTCAAGGTGAAAAAAAAACCATATTTCAAGGCACTCACCTCAGGTAACTTATTCACATTGTCCACAGTCAACAGAAGATACTGCTCTTAAAGTCCAGAGATATTAAGCAAGTGTGGAGGTGGAAATTCTCTGGTCAATTTTTCCCAGTCATCTGAATCCTCAGGGCCTTGCTTTTTCAGTATCACAACACTCATGTCAGGAAATCCCCAGAAGCTCAGTGGTCTATGTATTTTGCAGTTGTTCAACAGTTACAATTAAATCCTGAACCTGGTTTTTCACTGTTATCTGTCCTCTAGTTGTAGGTAATAAATAGTGCAAGAAGCCTTCTTAATTGTCTAGCATGTTCTGAGCTGATAACCGTCTGAACAGAGCCCACCATTCTTCTACTTCAAGTCTTCTGGAACAACTGAAAAGCGTAAGCTGCCTTCACAAACCTTTTAAAGGGCTTGCCCTCTTCATCAAGTGTTAGAGCTACTACATACACCTGTGTGCTTCCCTCCACCCGATTCTCACTTAGCTCTCCACAACTGAGTCAATAAGATGTAGTGGTAAAGCAAGCAAGAAAGCAAGGAGTTTTCAGCATTTCATTTACCATTTATCACCATCAGTGAGATTCTTATTGCCATGGGAACTATGAGGGAACCAATTTCAGAATCCCATCTAAAGAGACTATTTTCTACTGCTACTTGGAGAGTCAACTGTTTTGGTTTAGGTTCCTTCCTGGGAGCAGGTCCTGAAACAAGCACTTGAAAACAAGTAGGATTGGGTTGGGGGAGGGGGAATGGAGTAACAAAATGGAGAAAATGGGAAAACTGGGCAGGTAAAAAAGAAAGCCAGTTCTTGAACACTTAAAGATATGGTTAGTGTTGTGAACAAGAGCTAAATCCACTCCCAGGGAATCATATGACAAACTATGCTGAATGGATCTTAATTTTTCCTTCCAGATAACATTGGATATGTAACATCTATCCCTCATACCTCTGGTTAAGATTCCCTTGAAGGGCACTTCATTCCCCTTAGTTCCTAATTTCTCTCATTGTAACTGAGTGACATCCTGTAGTGGAGACATCCGAGTGAGCACTTTGTGTAAGAAGCAGGCAGAGAGGTGTGACTATCTAGCCCGAATGCCTGTGCTGAAATCAGATGAGTCAAAAGAGTGTGGCAAGGAGCCCCGTGTACAGCTGTTGTAACAGCACCGCACCTATGTTTTCTGCAGGATGCCTGGCACTTACTATCACTTCAATCATTAGTTTAAAATCTATTAAATGAATTAGCTCAGGTGGCAAAGAATCTGCCTGCAGTGCAGGAGGCCCAGGTTTGATCCCTGGGTTGGGAAGCTCCCGGGGTAAGGGAATGTCTACCCATTCTGGTATTCTTGTCTAAGAAATTCCATGAGCAGAGGAGCCTGGCGGCCTACAGACCAAGGGGTTGCAAAGAGTTTGACATGACTGAGTGACTAACACTTTCACACTTTCAAATGAATAAATTAATATAGCTAAATTCTAATGAAAGCATAATTTTTAGATGTTAATCTAAATTACTAAACTACTAAATTTTTGGAAAGAAGTCCTTTATCTATTACTCTCATAAACAGGTTAAAAGCTTCTTTCTCCATTATTTCTTTAGCTGTAAAGTCTTAGCAGACAAGAGCTATCCTTATCTATCAATGAACAGTTCTCATTCTGTGTTTCACTTTCTTATGCATAGGGTATGTATTGTGTCCTTTATTTCAACACTGTGTTTGTCAGTAAAAACGGTGACTGAATTCTGGTGTGCACTAATGTGAAACGTTCACGGTATTTTTATTCTTTTGAGGCAAAGTGCCTCTGATATATCTTTTGACATTGATGTTCTAATGTAGCTCATTCATGTCAGTTTTCTTTTAATCCCCTCTACCTTGGCTGGAAAATCATTTGAAGAAGGTGGGTGAAGGTGGGGGAACCATTTTTATGCTTGCTCATGCTATAATTATTTCTGAAGCTGAGAAAATTTAACAATGTGCTGCACTTTAAGCACTTTGTGATAGTCATCATCTTTGATCAATGTTTTAAAGCTTCACTGCTGATAGAAAGGATGAAAAGCAATTATACACCATTACTGTTGAGCTGTTATTCAAGGTCCATCATGTTTTTCATTCTTTTGCCCCCTCTGCTCTCAAAAAGAATATATTTCATAACACTCTGACACAAGCCATTATATTTTATTTTGAGTGGATGCAAACCTCCTTTCTTCCAATTACAGCCACTGATAAAACATCTATGTCTTAGACTGAACTATTTATTCTAAAGAGGTTATGTTTATACTCACTGTGAACCTTTTTTGTGTGTGCATGTGTTTGCTATTCCATTTAGATATGGCTCTAAAATATAATCAACAAGCTCTGAAGTTGTCTTGCCTTTTATAAAACATTCATTATTTGAAATAAAGAAATGCCTAAATTGTTGTTGACCAACCTAGACAGCATATTAAAAAGCAGAGACATTACTTTGCCAACAAAGGTCCATCTAATCAAAGCTATAGTTTCTCCAGTAGTTATGTATGGATGTGAGATTTGGACTATAAAGAAAGCTGAGTGCTGAAGAATTGTGTTGCAGAAGACTCTTGAGAGTTCCTTGGACTCCAAGGAGATACAACCAGTCCATCCTAAAAGAGATCAGTCCTGGGTGTTCATTGGAAGGACTGATGTTGAAGCTGAAACTCTAATAATTTGTCTACCTGATGCTAAGAGCTAACTCATTTGAAAAGACCCTGATGCTGGGAAAGATTGAGGGCAGGAGGAGAAGGGGACAACAGAGGATGAGATGGTCAGATGGCATCACTGACTCAATGAACATGAGTTTGGGTAGGTTCCAGGAGTTGGTGATGGACAGGGGGGCGGGGGGGCTGGGGGGGTGCGCACTGCAATTCATGGGGTCACAAAGAGTCAGACCCAACTGAGCAACTGAACTGAACTGAAATTTTTATTATGCTAGAGGAATGATCTCAGGAATTTTTCCTATATTTTGAATCAAAGTAAAAACATGTTAAAAATTAAGTATTACATGTAATACATATATTTTATTATTAGAGTATAATGGGATGTTTTGAATAAGAAAATTAGTCAAGCATTTGATATTTTAGAATAAATTTAAATATTGTAAAATATGTTTAACTTTAATATCATATACTGATCAAAAAAATTAAAGTAGTCGTGATTAAAACAATTTACGCTATCAGGCCTAGTAAACCACACATGCAGTACACTGAGTAATTCAGAAACATGGGGTAATTAGCCTCAGTTCAGTTCAGTCACTCAGTCGTGTCCGACTCTTTGCCACCCCATGAATCGCAGCACGACAGGCCTCCTGTTCATTACCATATCTCGGAATTCACTCAGACTCACGTCCATCAAGTCCGTGATGCCATCCAGCCATCTCATGCTCGGTCAACCCCTTCTCCTCCTGCCCCCAATCCCTCCCAGCATCAGAGTCTTTTCCAATGAGTCAACTCTTTGCATGAGGTGGCCAAAGTACTGGAGTTTCAGCTTCAGCATCATTCCCTCCAAAGAAATCCCAGGGCTGATCTCCTTCAGAATAGACTAGTTGGATCTCCTTGCAGTCCAAGGGACTCTCAAGAGTCTTCTCCAACACCACAGTTCAAAAGCATCAATTCTTCGGCTCTCAGCCTTCTTCACAGCCCAACTCTCACATCCATACATGACCACAGGAAAAACCATAGCCTTGACTAGATGGACCTTAGTCGGCAACGTAATGTCTCTGCTTTTGAATATACTATCTAGGTTGGTCATAACTTTTCTTCCAAGGACTAAGCGTCTTTTAATTTCATGGCTGCAATCCCCATCTGCAGTGATTTTGGAGCCCCCAAAATAAAGTCTAATAGTGTTTCCCCATCTATTTGCCATGAAGTGATGGGGCCAGATGCCATGATCTTTGTTTTCTGAATATTGAGCTTTAAGCCAAGTTTTTGCTTTTCTCTTTCACTTTCATCAAGAGGCTTTTTAGTTCCTCTTTACTTTCTGCCATAAGGGTGGTGTCATCTGCATATCTGAGGTGATTGATATTTCTCCCAGCAATCTTGATTCCAGCTTGTGTTTCTTCCAGTCCAGCATTTCTCATGATGTACTCTGCACATAAGTTAAATAAGCAGGGTGACAATATACAGCCTTGACATACTCCTATTCCTGTTTGGAAACAGTTTGTTGTTCCATGTCCAGATCTAACTGTTGCTTCCTGACCTTAGTGACAAATTTACTAAATGTCACTTTTAAAGAAAAAGAGTGGGTTAGTCACTAATCATATCTGACTGTTGCGACCCATGGACTGTAACCCATGAGACTCCTCTGTCCATGGGATTTCCCAGGCAAGAATACTGGAGAGGGCTGCTATTTCCTTTACAGGGCATCTCTCTGACCCAGGGATTAAACCTGCATCTCCTGCATTGGCAGGTAGATTCTTTATCACTGAGCCACCAGGGAACCCCACACTGTGTTCAATAAGCATTAATTAAACCAACAATACAAATGAATCAGAATATCACTTGTTATATAGCATTGCATTCTAGAATTTATGATCATATCTAGCTCTTTTTAAGATTTAATCACCACTGTTTGTTGCCTTTGTCACCATTTTCTTCATCATCATAGTCATCTTTACCAGCAAAGCTAACCAGAGACTTTCTATATATTGATCCTCTTTCTCTTCCTTCCTTTTTCCCTTTCTTGTTTCCTTTCCTCCTATTCAATACCATTCACTAAGTATTTTTGAGAAACGCACTATTTTCCTAGCCCTGTAATTGGTACTAAGAACACAATGTTAAACAAGATGAGCAAAATCACTAAATATTGTAGCTAACTACATAGAGAAAAAAGGCCAGAATAAATATATAAGCATGCTGAAATAGAGGAAATAATCCTAAAATTCACAGACGACCTCAAGTAACTAAAGTAATCTTAAAAAACAACAAAGCAAGAAACATCACTTTTTTTAAATTTCAAAATATATTACAAAAGTGCAGTAATAAAAAGAAACACTATAGTACTGGCATAAAAATAGACACATAGACTAATACGACAGAATCAAAATTACATTTATTTTATTATATTCAGAATAATATTCAATTCAAGTTCAAAACTCAGAATTATATTCAAACCTACACAGTCACCTGATCTTCAGCAAGAGAATTAAGAATATACAATTGGGAAAGGATACTCTCTCAGAACACAGTTCAGGGAAAACTGAATAGCCACATGCAGAAGATTAAAATTTGACCCTTACTTACACCATACACAAAAACAACTTAAAAATGGAGTAAAAACTTAATTATAAGACCTGAAATTGCAGAAATCCTAGAAGAAAAGATAGGGAAAATTTAAGGACATTTCTCTTGTCAGTGATTTATTGGAAATGACACTGAAAGTGGAAACGGCAAGAGCAAAAATAACCAAGTAGTACTATATCAAACTAAAAGCTTCTACACAGCATCAAAATGATGTAAAGACAATCTACAGAATGGGAGAAAAATTTTGCAAAAACACATTTTTGATAAGGGGTTAATATACAAAGTATGTAAGGAATGCAAACAAGTTAAATATATATATATATATATATATATATATAACCCAATTTAAAAATGGGCTAAGGGCTTTAGTAGACATTTCACCTGTTGCAAATTATCAGCAGGTATATAAAGAGATGTTCCGCATCACTAATCATCAAGGAAATGAAAATTAAACCACATTAAGTTATAACCTCATACTTGTCAGGATATTTATCACAAATTAAAATAAAAAGTAGATAAGTGGTGGGGCATCTGAGGATGAGACGGCTGGATGGCATCACCAATACAATGGACATGAACTTGGGCAAACTTTGGGAGATGGTGAGGGACAGAGAGGCCTAGCATGCTGCAGTCCATGGCATAGCAAAGAGTCAGACACAACTGGATGACAGAACAATGCTAGCCCTGAAAATAGGATGGGAAATGGTGCAGCTCCTATGGAAAACAACCTGGGGTTTCCACCAAAAAATTAAATAATGTAACTACGATATGATCAAACAATCCCATTTGAGGTATTTATTCTAAAAATTGAAATTAAGATTGAGAAGAGACATCTGCACTCCAATATTAAGTTCAATACTATTCACAATAGCCAAGATATGGAAACAACCTAAATGCACATCAACAGATGAATGAATAATAAAATGTGAATATAAATGTATGTATATATACACACATATGCAATGGCATATTTTCCAGTCTTAAAAAAGAAGTAAATACTGTCATATATGACAGCATGAATGTGTGGAGGACATTTTGCTAACAAAATAAGCCAGTTATAGAAGGGCAAGTGTTCTATGTTTTATATATGAAGTATCTAAAGTTCCAAATTCATAGAAACAGATAGTAGAACAGTAGTTGTCAGGGGCTAAGGAAAAGGTACATGATGGGTTACTGTTCACTGAGTATAAGGTCTGTTATGCAAGATGAGTGAGTCTTAAAGATATATTGTACAACATTGTGTTTTTGGTTAACAATAAACTACTGTGCACAAAAATTTTAAGTACTGTGCACTTAAAATTACATTAAGAAGTAAATCTCATGTTAAAAGTTCTTACCACATTTTAAAAAGAAAGAAAATCAGGAAACAATATATTTTATGAATATGAACACAATATCCATGACCAAATTCTAGCAAAGTAAATTTATGAACATACAAAAAGAATTATATATCATTACCAAGTGCTTGGTCCCAGGAATGTTAGCTTGGTTTAATAGCTGAAAAGTATTAATTTAATTACAAGAAAAAAAATGCATGACTGTCTCAATAGACACTGAAAAAGCATTTGACATAAACCAAAATCCTTTTATGAAAAAAACACTAAACAAAACTAAGAATAGAAAGGAACTTCCTTAACTTGAGAAAGAGCGTGTATGAAAACCTCATAGATAACATCTTACTCAATGGTGAAAAAATAGATCCATTTTTCCTAAAATAAGTAAAGGATAAGGATGTCTGCTTTTGCCACTTTTATGAATATTGTACTAAATGCTACAGCTAGGAAAATTGGGCAAGAAAAAGAAAAAAGACATTCATATGGGAAAGGAAGAAGTAAAACTATCTCTTTATCCCCAAGATGATGGGGCTAGGGGAGATAAAACTGAAGAACATAGGGTTTCTTTAGCAGGTAATGAAATATTCCAAAATTTGGCTATGATGGTGATAGCACATATATGTAAATATACTAAAAGCATTGATTTTTAGAGCATGAATGAATAAATTATACAGCATGTGTGTTATAACAGTAAAATTGATTTTAAAAAGATAAATATGTAAATAGTGTGATGTGTCACTTAATGAGGAAGGAAATTTTAGATTAGTTGGTTATGGAAGGCCTTTCTAAGAAGGTGAGTGCTATGCTAAGATCTAAATAACAATATGCATATTTACCTCTCAGCCTTTGAGTATGGTTATTAAGTGGTTAGGAAGTCACTAAATAATTTACACTTAAGCTATTTGATTTAGGTTATTTTATACTTAAATATATTTACACATATAAAAATTTGGCCATTTGCTTTGTTGAAATTCAGAAACTTTTCAAGTTTTTGCTTTTTCTTTTTTAATTCACAAATGGTATGGCCCCATCTTAACAGAATTGTCCTTAGTCTGGCTTAACAATTCTCTATGAATTTATTAGGTCTCTCTTTTTTATTGTTATATGTTTCTTTATGAAATAGTCACAGTCATCCATGACTTGTGTAGAAGTTTTTACATAGTATTTAATTAAAGGATAACAGGATAACCCAGACCTCCTTTGAAAAACAAATTCAAACTAGATACTTTTAATGCTAGCTTTTAGATTTCATTACTCTTTCCCTCTTTCACCAAAAGAACTTAAAATAGCTATTTCCTGTCTAAGGTAGGAAATGGTAATAACTACATGTTCTCTTAATAGCTCCTCACTTACCAAGTGTCTCTTTGTTCTTATATGGATATATAATCTATTTTTTCTCAGTCAAACAATTATGGTGATAAAAATATAAAGATAGACACAATATTACATTTATGGATTCTTTTATTTCTATTGGGGCTTCCCTGGTGGCTCAGCTGGTAAAGGATCTGCATGCAATGAGGGAGACCTGGATTCAATCCCTGGGTTGGGAAGATCCTCTGGAAAAGAGAACGTCTGCCCACTCCAGTATTCTGGCCTGGAGAATTCCATGGATCGTATACTCTATGGGGTTGCAAAAAGTCAGACACACCTGGAGCTAATTTCACTTCACTTTATTTCTATTATTTGTATATATATGTATATATACACACACATATATACATAAAACATAATAATAAAAGGTTAATATATGTTTTATAATAATATAGTTTTATATGAATATAGTATTATTGAATAACAGCAACACAAGTGAAGTTTATGAAAACAGGGATTCTACCTTCATCATATTGTTTGTCAGCCTTAGCTGTCTGTCTCTCCTCTACTGTCTTCATTCCAGGATCCAAACTGAAAGAGAACTCTATACATATAACAAATTCTTCTTAGAGCAGAGGAAACATAGAAAGAGAGCTGAGTAAAAAAGTGATGGCTCTGAAAATTTCCGCTCAGAGTCACTGTACTGTGTCATTTCTGATTGTGGTTCATTGGTCAAAGAAAGGAAACACTCTGCCCTGCTATCACTGAGAAGTGTATTCCTTTCACAGGAAGGCAGTGTAAATCACATCACATCAATTTTCTTGATCATTTTCCAAAAGAGGAGAAATAATACATTTCCCCCCACATCTTACGCTATTAACAAATTTCTAATTTCTTATGGCTAAAATTTTTTTCTCTACCAAAAATTTGTTTAAAGAACCTTGAGTTCCTCTGAGGAAAAAAATGGCAAGCCTTAATTGCCTTTTAGCTTTAGCTCTCTGGATGATGCTTATGTGTATCCCTGTGACTCTATTATATTTTTCCTGATAAAATCTCTGACATTTATTCCTCTTTGTAAATAACTTTTTGAAATTTGTAATAGTCAGAGGTCCTTTGTTTCATCACAGGAGTCTCTCTAAAATGTTCTTTAAGGTTTCACAACTCATTGTATAAGTTTGAATGTTTATTTCTTATTCAAAAACACATCCTGAGCAACAATAATACTTCACTCTTTAGAATTTGAAAATGTGTCTTTGCACAATCTACTTTTCCCATCATGTTGTGCATATACCTTACCCTGTTTTGATAAATCTTTCATGATGCAATTAAGTTCCCCACTATTTTACTTTATGAACCAAGATCTATTTGTCAGAATTATGTAAAAATTGGTTTTCTATTTCTGACTGCACTGACCTTCACCAAAATGAAACTGCCAATAATATATGAAACAAATATATACAATGTATTTTTATTTCCATGAAGTACAGAACAGATATCCAATTAAGTCTGGACTTTTATAACTAATACATTTGACCCTAACATTGTCATAGTCTGCATTTTGATGGTGGTAATTATTTCATCTCTCTGAGTTGGACATTTAATAACATATAATACCGTTCTTCAGTGATCAATGCAAAGAAATAGAGGAAAAGAAGAGAATGGGAAAGACTAGAGATCTTTTCAAGAAAATTAGAGATACCAAGGGAACATTTCATGCAAAGACGGGCTCGATAAAGGACAGAAAAGATATGGACCTAACAGAAAGAGAAGATATTAAGAAGAGGTGGCAAGAATACACAGATTAACTATATAAAAAGATCTTTACAACCAAGATAATCACGATGGTGTGATCACTAATCTAGAGCCAGGCATCCTGGAATGTGAAGTCAAGTGGGCCATAGAAAGCATCACTATGAACAAAGCTAGTGGAGGTGATGGAATTCCAGTGGAACTGTTTCAAATCCTGAAAGATGATGCTGTGAAAGTGCTGCACTCAATATGCCAACAAATTTGGAAACTCAGCAGTGGCCACAGGACTGGAGAAGGTCAGTTTTCATTCCAATCCCAAAGAAAGGCAATGCCAAAGAATGCTCAAACTACCGCACAATTGCACTCATCTCACAGGCTAGTAAAGTAATGCTCAAAATTCTCCAAGCCAGGCTTCAGCAATACGTGAACTGTGAACTCCCTGATGTTCAAGCTGGTTTTAGAAAAGGCAGAGGAACCAGAGATCAAATTGCCAACATCCACTGGATCATGGAAAAAGCAAGAGAGTTCCAGAAAAACATCTACTTCTGCTTTATTGACTATGCCAAAGCCTTTGACTGTGTGGATCACAATAAATTTTGGAAAATTCTGAAAGAGATGCGAAAACCAGATCACCTGACCTGCCTTTTGAGAAATCTGTATGCAGGTCAGGAAGCAACATTTAGAACTGGACATGGAACAACAGACTGGTTCCAAATAGGAAAAGGAGTACGTCAAGGCTGTATACTGTCACCCTGTTTATTTAACTTATATGCAGAGTACATCATGAGAAATACTGGAATAGAAGAAACACAAGCTGGAATCAAGATTGTCGGGAGAAATATCAATAACCTCAGATATGCAGATGACACCACCCTTATGGCAGAAAGTGAAGAAGAACTAAAGAGCCTCTTGATGAAAGTGAAAGAGGAAAGCGAAAAAGTTGGTTTAAAGCTCAACATTCAGAAAACAAAGTTCATGGCAACCAGTCCCATCACCTCATGGGAAATAGATGGGGAAACAGTGGAAACAGTGTCAGACTTTATTTTGGGGGCCTCCAAAATCACTGCAGATGAGGATTGCAGCCATGAAATTAAAAGATGCTTACTCCTTGGAAGAAAAGTTATGACCAACCTAAATAGTATATTCAAAAGCAGAGACATTACGTTGCCGACTAAGGTCCATCTAGTCAAGGCTATGGTTTTCCTGTGGTCATGTATGGATGTGAGAGTTGGACTGTGAAGAAGGCTGAGAGCCGAAGAATTGATGCTTTTGAACTGTGGTGTTGGAGAAGACTCTTGAGAGTCCCTTGGACTGCAAGGAGATCCAACCAGTCCATTCTGAAGGAGATCAGCCCTGGGATTTCTTTGGATGGAATGATGCTAAAGCTGAAACTCCTGTACTTTGGCCACCTCATGCGAAGGATTGACTCATTGGAAAAGACTCTGATGCTGGGAGGGATTAGGGGCAGGAGGAGAAGGGGACAACAGAGGATGAGATGGCTGGATGGCATCACTGACTCGAACCTGAGTCTGAGTGAACTCCGGCAGATGATGATGGACAGGGAGGCCTGGCATGCTGCAATTCATGGGGTCGCGAAGAGTTGGACACGACTGAGTGACTGAACTGAACTGAATATTTCCACCATTTTAACTCCTTTATTATATTTATCATCTCTATATATAGACATCTTTACATCTGAAACTCTTGTGTTGCCTCTCTGTAAATTCTTTCCTTTGGAATAATGTATATTATTGAATTCTAGTTAAAATTTTCAACCCACAAAGATTCAGATATATTTATCTAATTGTGCCAATGTTTGAGATAGTTTTCCGCTTCTAATTATGCTTCTGCATATTATTTTATTTATCCTTTAATTTCCCTGAAATTCTTTATGAGAGAAAACAAAAACATAGAAGGAAAAAAATATATATCTATACAACTGTTTTTATGTCTTCATCATAGTTTTAATAATTCATTCCTTATCCTATCAATGGCCTTGGAATTGTTATACAATAACCAAATTTCATTTCTAACTTTTAAAAAAGCTAAGAAAACAAACACAAAATGATACACTAATTTTTTGGAATGTATTCAAGAGCAAACAAAAAGAATTCAAGTAACAGAAAATTAATCACAAGATATAAAACATGCAAAAACTGTATCTGACAGTGTTGCAAGGGAAAAAAATTGTTTTCAAATTCATCGGACTGATATTCTATCTGTAAAAGAAAAGAATCCATCCAGATATAGCTAAAAGCATATTGACTAGACCAAACAAAAGAGACAGACAAGTGTTTCATAGATTCTTTACCCTATGCAATGAAAGACACAATCAATCTCTGGTTATATACTTACTTCAGTGTAAGTAAGGGATTTTTAAGTAGTGGAATATCATATATTCTCCATTTTTATTCTTTTTCCTATTGTTGCCATAATCATGACTGCTCATACTTGGGTTAAGTACCATCTATAAATTTTATAATATAAATGATAAGATGAAAAGTAACAAAACTAAGTAGACTTTGATTCTCTATTTACTCATGTAAATCAGATATAAAATTTTCTAATTCATTTGATCTTGTCTATATACTAGAGAAAACTGATAAATTCAGCATTAGAAGCTAGTATATTATACCACTTTATAGGAAGCCTACAATATTTCCACAAGTTAGATTATCTGTATCTTGAATTTTTATTGTTTTTTCCTGAGTAGTGAGTCATGCATATGTACATGTAATTTTTATTCATTATTGTTTTGGGGATCATAAAAGTAATAATTCCTCAATATATAACGTTTACAAAAGTAAGAAACCAATAAAATGGAAAAAACCTTCAATTCCATATACTCAAGGTCCATAGATGACTATTTTTAACTTCCTTTTTTTTTACATATTGGTAAGTGTGTGTGTATGATAAAGACATATATCTACCTCCAAGTGCTCTTATGATGAAATTAAACTTTTTTCCTGAAAAAAATGTTCATGACCTTCTCTACCATCATTTTTATAGCTGAATAGCATTCCATCACCACACAGGTGCTTTATAATTTATTTAGATTTTTTTAATAGGCAGAATGTAGATTTGCAAATCCTCCCTGACATAGTCACCCACATTGCAGGTGGATTTTTTACCAGATAAGCCACAAGGGAAGCCCAAGAATACTGGAGTGAGTGACCTATCCCTTCTCCAATGGATCTTCTTAACCCAGGAATTGAACTGGGGTCTCCTATCAGGGAAGCCATATATAGATATTATTGTCATTTAAACACAATTTTATCCAAAATTTTAACTACACCTCTAGTTACATTTAGACAAAACTAGTAATTTCTAGAATTATTGCATGTTAAACATTTATATTTATATTGTTGATACATATTTTCATGCTGCTTTCTGGAAAGACTTTATCAGTTTACATGTTTACTTCAGATGTAGGGAATGTGCTACAACTTAGCTGCCATTGAATATAATCATTTTGCAGCATCAAATTTTACTGGTCAAAAACACCACTTTATCTTCTTCATTCGTAGTTCTTTTTTTTTTAAAAAAAGAAAAGCCATTAACTACTTAGGGCAGAGTTGGAGAGGTTTTCACCACTAAAATACCAGGTCCCTATCAACTAGGCCCTCCTCTTGAACACTCTTTAATATTCAGAAGTAAAGCTAAATTTGTATGGGGGCTAATATATTAAGTGATTTTAGGCTCATAGAAATTATATCCCTGATATTATCTTACAGGAAACATGTAAGAGTTAAAAGGGGCTTCCCTTTACTGCTGGTGGCTCAGCAGTAAAGAATCCTGCCAATGTAGGAGACACAGGAGACACAGATTCAGTCCCTGGGTTGGGAAGAAGGAGGAAATGGCAACCCATTCCAGTAACCTTACTGGAATAATCCCATGGACAGAGGAGCCTGGCAGGCTACAGTCCCATGGGGTTGCAAAATGTTGGACATGACTGAGCACACACACATAAAGGTACATATCCCTGATCACATTTCCCCTTCTATGCACACATTCTCCTGCTAATCTGTCCTTCTCCTCTTTAACCCAACCACCCATGTATTCAGTGATTCTGAACTCTTTCTGCTATGATAAAAGCAAAATAATAATTCACATTTTTAAGAAGTTTCTTGCTAAATATCTTTATGTAATATCTATAAACATACAATAAGAAGAACACAAACCACACTGCCAATAGAAATAATTGATGATTAATAATTGTTTGCACAGTGTTGAAGAAATTAGAATTCTGAAAGGCAATTCAAAGATATTGCAGAATGCAGTTTGAACCCAAGATTTAGGGAAACAAAGCAAAATTTGGGACTAATAGACTTTAGAGTTTAGAGGTGGGAACCAGTAAAGCAGAGACCCATACTTCTGGAGTTTACTGCCTATCTGGGGGTGTTTCCTCTGAATATTGGAGATGATCACATAGAAATAGACATCATACTTCTAAGAAAGGGGCCCTAGCCAGTTGGTGCTGGTATCTCTGATGGGTCCCATGAGGCTGATTGTAGAAATACCAAAAATCTGCAAACAAAAATCAGTAGCTGCTACTGAAACCAACCACTGTTGTAAAGCAAAGAAGGATGGCTTTAAACCTGGGAGACAAATGCTTAATAAAGGACACATTTGCACTAGTTTAATTGTCTATCATGGACACTAATGCACCCTTATTTTGCAGATGTATAAGCTAGAAATCATAAAGTTATTTAGCTTGCCTGTGGTCACACAGTTAGCCAAGTTTAAGTCCAAGCTCTCTGGCTCCCAAGGCTCTGCTTGAACGTCTTAAACCACTATTTTAGCAACCTGTATGTAACAAACATTCTTCATCTTCAGATATGTCTTTGAAGAGTAGCACTTTCCTGGACATTCACTGAAGCTAGTTATTTTCTTAAGGCCCCAAATCACTTTAAACCAGGGACCTTATCATTTCCTAAACAACATCTTAGGCTCACGGTCATAGGCTTCTGCCTCATGATTTCACTCCATCCCAGTTTGGTCACTTACTTCTCTTTCTCTGTGTGTGTGTGTGTACATGTCAAACTATATATCTTGTTGCCATTGAGAGACAACCCACAAATTCATGGTGGTGGTGGTTTAGTCACTAAATCATGTCCGACTCTTGCAACCCCATGGACTATAGCCTGCCAGACTCCTCTGTCCATGGGATTCTCCAGGCAAGAATACTGGAGTGGGTTGCCATTTCCTTCTCCAGGGGATCTTCCCGACCCAGGGATCAAACCCAGGTCTCCTGCATTGCAGGCAGATTCTTTACCAACTGAGATACGAGGGAAGTTCAAAACATTAACAAGTTCACCACATAGTGTGTATGTGGGTTAGCTGCTCGGTCATATCCAACTCTTTGCAATCCCACAAACTGTAGCCAATAAAGCTCCTCTATCCATGAGATTCTCCAGGCAAGAATACTGGAGTGGATTGCCGTCCCTTCTCCAGAGGATCTTCCTGACCCAGGGATCAAACCCAGGTCGCTTGCATTGCAGGCAGTTTCTTTACCATCTGAGTTTTACAGGGAAGATCTATAAATTTCCCTGTATCATTGTTGTTGCTGTTCAGTCACCCAGTCATTTCCAACTCTTTGCAACCCCATGGACTGCAGTGCACTAGACCTTCCTGTCACTCAGCATCTCCCAGATTTGCTCAAGTTCATGTCCATTGCATCAGTGATGCCATCCAGCCATCTCATCCTCTGCCACTCCTTTCTCTACTTGTCCTAAATCTATCCCAGCATCAGGCACTATTCCAGTGAGTCAGCTGTTCACATCAGGTGAACAGAATACTGGAGCTTCAGCTTCAGCATCAGTCCTTCCAATGTGATATTCAGGGTGGATTTTCTTTATGACTGACTGGTTCAATATTTTTGCTGTTCAACGGACTATATCATTCAGTTCAGCTCAGTCACTCAGTCATGTCTAGCTCTTTGTGACCCCATGAACTGCAGCACGCCAGGCCTCCTTGTCCATCACCAACTCCTGGAGCCTACCCAAACCCATTGCCATCGAGTTGATGATGCCATCCAACCATCTCATCCTCTGTCGTCCCCTTCTCCTCCTGCTCTCAATCTTTCCCAGCATCAGGGTCTTTTCAAATGAGTCAGCTCTTTGCATCAGGTGGCCAAAGTATTGGAGTTTCTGCTTTAACATCAGTCCTTCCAATGGACAGCCAGGACTGATATCCTTTAGGATGGACTGGTTGGATCTCCTTGAAGTCCATGGGACTCTCAAGAGTCTTCTCCAACACCACAGTTCAAAAGCATCAATTCTTCGGCCTTCAACTTTCTTTATAGCCCAACTCTTACATCCATACATGACTACTGGAGAAACCATAGCCTTGACTAGATGGGTCCCATGAGGCTGATTGTAGAAATACCAAAAATCTGCAAACAAAAATCAGTAGCTGCTACTGAAACCAACCACTGTTGTAAAGCAAAGAAGGATGGCTTTGTTGGCAAAGTAATGTCTTTGCTTGTTAATATGCTATCTAGTTTGGTCATAACTTTCTTCCCAAGGAGTAAGTGTCTTTTGATTTCATGGCTGCAATCACCATCTGCAGTGATTTTGGAACCCCTCAAAAATGAAGTCTGACACTGTTTTCAGTTTCCCCATCTATTTGCCATGAAGTGATGGGACTGGGTGCCATGATCTTAGTTTTCTGAATGTTGAGATTTAAGCCAACTTTTTCACTCTCCTCTTTTACTTTCATAAAGAGGATCTTCAGTTCCTCTTCACTTTATGCCATAAGGGTGTTGTCATCTGCATATCTGAGGTTATTGATATTTCTCCCGTCAATCTTGATTCCAGCTTGTGCTTCCTCCAGTCCAGTGTTTCTCATGATGTACTCTGCATATAAGTTAGATAAGCAGTGTGACAATATACAGCTTGATGTACTCCTTTTCCTATTTGGAACCAGTCTGTTGTTCCATTTCCATTTCTAACTGTTGCTTCCTGACCTTCATATATTAACTATACCTGTTTTTCAATGACATGGAGACCTCTAATGTTTAGATCCTTCTATTTATCTGACTTCATATATTGGTCATTCTCTCTTGTCAGTCACTTCCTTTTCAATTCTCCTGAGATTCCACATGCTATTACATCAACAAAACTTTTGAAAACATCTCCAAATTTACTCAGCTTTAATTTCCCTAGTCAGTTCTGTATTGTTCTCCACTTCTCTTTATAAGATATTGAAAGGCCTTTCTATATTTAAAATATTCAAATTTACTTCCCTTAGCCTGAGAAGGCTATAGATTTTAATTTCTTATCCAAATACAATTTATTTCAAAGGGAGTTATAGTTTCTACGCACTCCAGTTAAAATAGGAAATGTGGGCTTTTTCCTGTCTTAAGCTTCTTTTTTTTCTGGGTTCTGCTTCTTATTCCATTTTGCCTAATTCTCATAATTATTAAGTGTTCTGGTTGACTCCTCTGGGAATAGAAAATCCTACCATGAACTTATACATTCCTCTACTACCATCTTGTTTCTTTGCATCTCATAAAGGCAAAATTTCTCAAATATGGCCATGTTTACCTACTCTTTCCCTCACTGCCCTCTCTCACATCAACCTATTTTTCCTTCTGGCTTATACCTTGACAAACAAGCCAAAATAATTCTTGGAAATATCAAAAATAACCTCCTGGTTCTAGTCCTGGAAATAACAGAGTAAGCACATTCCATCCCATTTACTAAGAGTTGCTAGAGTAATTCATAGATCAATTGATAAACAACTCCTAAAGATAAAGAAAAGCTATTGTTACTATGAAACACATGACTCGAGTAATGAGTCAGCAGTAATTTCCTAAAATTTCCTTCTTCTTCAGATATGTTCCATTTTGTGTGCTGGAGAAGTCCACAACCCAGAATCATCAATGGACAAAACAAAATTAATAAACCAACAAACAAGTAAAGACTAGTCTCATTAGTTGATTGTTACTGTTCAGTTTCTAAGTCATGTCTGACTCTGCAATCCCCATGGACTGCAGCACACCAGACACCACTGCCCTCCACTGTCTTTCAGGGTTTGTTCAAATTCATGTCCAGTAAGTCATTAATGCTATCTAACCACTTCATCGTCTGCTACCCCCTTCTCCTACTGCCTTCAATCTTTCCCAGAATTAGGGTCTTTTTCAATGAGTCTCCTCTTTGCATCGGCAGCTAAAGTATTGGAGCTTCAGATTTAGCATCAGTACTTCCCATGAATATTAAGGGTTGATTTCCTTTAGGATTGCCTGGTTTGATCTCCTTGCAGTCCAAGGGACTCTCAAGAGTCTTCTCCAGAACTATAATTCAGAAGCATCATTCTTTGGCTCTCAGCTTTGTTTATGGTCCAACTCTCACATCCATACATGACTACTGGAAAAACCATAACTTTGACTATACACATGTTTGTCAACAAAGAGATGTCTCTGCTTTTAAATATGCTGTTTAGGTTTGCCACAGATTTTCTTCCAAGGAGAAAGCATCTTTTAATTTCATGGCTGAAGTTACCCTCCACAGTGATTTTGAAGCCCAAGAAAATAAAGTCTGTCACTGTTTCCAGTTTTTCCCCATCTATTTGCCATGAAGTGATGGGACTGGATGCCATGATCTTCATTTTCCAAATGTTGAGTTCTAAGCCAGCTTTTCACTCTCATCAAGAGGATTTTAGTCCCTCTTCACTTTCTTCCATTAGAGTGGTACTATCTGCATATATGAGGTTGTTGATATTTCTCCTGGCAATTAATTCCAGCTAGTTACCCTGACATTTCACATGATGTACTCTGCATATAAGTTAAATAAGCAGGGTGACAATATACAGCCTTGTCATACTCCTTTCCCAATTTGGAACCAGTCCATTGCTTCATGTCCAGTTCTAATTGTTGCTTCTTGACTTGCATATAGGTTTCTCAGAAGACAGGTAAAGTGGCCTGTTATTCTTATCTCTTCAAGAATTTTCCACAGTTTATTGTGATCCACACAGTCAAAGGCTTTAGCATAGTCAGTGAAGCAGAAGTAGATGTTTCTCTAGAATTCCCTTGCTTTCTCCACAATCCAATGAATATTGGCAATTTGATTTCCAAGGTTTCTCTGGCTTCTCTAAACCCAGCTTGATTATCTGGAAGTTCTTGGTTCACAGACTGATGAAGCCTAGCTTAAAAGATTTTGAGCATAATCTTACTAGTATGTGAAATGAGCACAATTATATGATAGCTGGAACATTTTTTGGCATTGCCCTTCTTTGGGTTGGAATGAAAACTGACCTTTTCCAGTCCTTTGGTCAGTGCTGTGTCATCCAAATTTGCTGGCATAGTGAGTGCAGCACTTTCACAGCATCACCTTTTAGGAGTTGAAATAATTCAGCTGGAATTCCATCACCTCCATTAGCTTTGTTCATACTAATGCTTCCTAAGTCCCATTTCACACTCTAGGATGTCTGGCGCTAGGTGAGTGATCACACCATCGTGGTTGTCCAGGTCTTTAAGAACTTTTTTGTACATGACAAGATAAATGGTGGTCTAGGAGAACAGAAATATTTTGAACTTATCTCAGGTGAACACTATATTGAAAAGTTGCAAGACTCTCCCCCTTATTGAGTGCAGAGCCGTTTGGACAAAGCCCTGTCTTCTATCCCTGCCCTGTAACAAGTTGATGTGACTACCCTGATCACAGTAACTATAGATAAGGACTTGCCTTTCATCTCTGCCCTGCAATAAGGTGGGAATACTACTCCTAATACCATAAAGACTGGGAGAAGAGACCAGTCATCTACTCATATCCTTCAGTAATGAGTCAGCTATGTCCTTTCCCACATCAGTCACTGCAGATACAGAGGTGGTAGGCAGAGCTCTGTTCACCTTTCTTTCCCTGAAAAAATGGAGGAGTGGGAAAATTCCAGGAGAAATGAAATTAAAGATAAGAATATTTTAAGTCCTCAGGTCAAGTTCTGGGCATACCCTCAGAGTAATCCACACATGAAAGCAAACAGAACAAAAGAGAAAAACATTTGATAACTGAATGAAAGGAATCCCACTTGGGTTCTAGATGAGCCTTTAGGTAGCACACACGTGGAAGAGATCAGAACGGTACTCCAAAGGTCTTGAAAATTAAGTTAACATTTCAACCACATCCTGCTAACTAGGTTAGGTGTTATGTTTTGAACTTTAACATATTGAATATCAGAGAAAAAAAGAGAGTCAAATGTGAATCAGACTCTTTTGTTAATGACGTAACACTTAAAATGTCCAAGATACAACCCCAAATTACCCATTACTCCAAGAATCAAGAAAATCTAAATCATTAAAAGTAATTAATAGATGTTGATACTGAAGTGACACAGAAGCTGGGATTATTTAACAAAATGTCAAAGCATCAATCATAAAAATGTTCCCAAAATGATTACAAACCCCCTGAAATAAATGAAAAAACATTTAATATTTCAGGAATTAAATAGAAGATGAAAGAACCAGGGATGCAATGATTCAATATATGCAAGATCATCAATATTATATATTACATTAACAAATTAAAGAAAAAAACTGTATGATCATCTCAACAGATTTAGAAAGAGCTTTTGACAAAGTTCAACACACATTTATGATAAAGACTCTCCAGAAAATGGGCCTTTAGGAAACTTGCTTCATCAAAATAAAGGCCATATACCACAAACCTACAGCTAACATCATACTCTATGGTGAAAAACTGAAAGCATTTCCTCTAAAATAAGGAACAAGACAAGGAAGTTCACTCTCACTATTCTTATTCAACATAGTTTTGGAAGTCCTAGTCACAGCAATCAGAGACAATAAAGAAATAAAAGGAATCCAGATTGAAAAAGAATAAGTAAAACTGTCACTGTTTGCAGATAACACAGCATTCATAGAGAATCTTAAAAATGCTACCAGAGAACTGCTAAAACTCATCAATGAATTTGGTAGAGTTGCAGGATACAAAATTAATACACAGAAATATCTTGCAACCTCTATATACTAACAATAAAATATCAGGCAAAAAGATTAAGGAAACGATTCTATTTACCATCACAACAAAAAAGAATAAAATACCTAGGAATAAACCTACCTAAGGAGGCAACATACCTGTACTCAGAAAACTGTAAGATCCTGATGAAAGAAATAAAAGACAACACAAATAGCTAAAGAAATACACCATATCCTTGGATTAGAAGAATCAATATTGTGAAAATGACTCTACTACCCAAAGTACTCTACAGATTCAGGGCAATCCCTGTCAAATTATCAAAGCATTTTTCACAGAACAACCAAAATAAAAATCATATCTTGTATGGAAACACAAAAGACACTAAATAGCAAAGTAATCTTGAGAAAGAAGAATGGAGTTGGAAGTTCAGGCTCTCTGAATTCAGACTATAGTGCAAAACAACAATAATCAAAATAGTATAGTACTGGTACAAAAACAGAAATGTAGATCAATTGAACATAATAAAGTCCAGACAGAAACCCATGCACCTATGTCCACCCAATCTTTGACAAAGGAGGCAAGAATACATAATGGAGAAGAGAGAGTTTCTTCAGCAATTGGTGCTGGAAAAACTGGAGAACTACATGTAAAAGAATTTAATCAAAACACTTGCTAACACTATACATAAAACAAACTCAAAATGGATTAAAAACCTAAATATAAGGCCAGATGCTATAAAACTCTTAGAGAAAAATTTACACAAACACTCTGACATAAATCACAGCAAGATATTTTTAATCCACTGCTTATAGTAAAAAAATAAAAATAAATAAATGGGACCTAATTAAAAGCTTTTGCAAACCAAAGGAAACCGTAAAAAAAAAAAAAAAGGAAAGAAAGAAAGAAAGAAAAAAAAGACAACTTTCAGAATGAGAGAAAATATTTGCAAATGAAGCAACTGACAAGGACTCAATCGCCAAAATATACAAATTGCTCATGCAGCTCAATACCAAAAATGTGAAAGTGAAGTCATTCAGTCATGTCCGACTCCTTGCAACCCCATGGGCTGTAACCTATCAGGCTTCTCTGTCCAAGGGATTTCTCAGGCAAGAATACTTACTGGAGTGGGTTGCCATTTCCTTCTACAGCAGATTTTCCCGATCCAGGGATTGAATCCAGGGATTGAAGGCAGAGGTTTTACTGTCTACAACCCAATTTAAAAATGGGCAGAAGACAATGGACAAAAAGGGGACCCTGCTATACTGCTGGTGTGAATGTAAATTGGTACAACCACTATGAAAAACAACATGAAGTTACTTTACAAAACTAAAAATAGAGCTACCATATGACCCAGAATTCCCAATCCTAGGCATATAACTAAAGAAAACCATAATGTGAAAGTATTCATGCATCCTGATGTTCATTACAGCACTTATACAATAGCCAGGACATGGAATAAACCTAAATGTCCACTAGCAGAGGAATGAATAAAGAAGATGTGGTACACTTACACAAGGGAATATTATTCAGTCATAAAAAGTAACAAAATAATGTCACTTGCAGAGGCATGAATAGATCTAGAGACTGTCATACTAAGTGAAACAAATGAAAAAGAGAAAAACAAATATTGTGTCAGTTCAGTTCAGTCACTCAGTCTTGTTCGGCTCTTTGTGACCCTATGAATTGCAGCATGCCAGGCCTCCCTTTCCATCACC
The DNA here is from genome assembly GCA_917880005.1 of Nanger dama. NCBI lineage: Eukaryota > Metazoa > Chordata > Mammalia > Artiodactyla > Bovidae > Nanger > Nanger dama. The sequence goes on from CAKJTW010000037.1 coordinate 14,724,493, forward strand.
AACTCCTGGAATCCCACCCAAACCCATGTCCATTGAGTCAGTGATGCCATCCAGCCATCTCATCCTCTGTCGTCCCCTTCTGCTCCTGCCCTCAATCTTTCCCAGCTTCAGGGTCTTTTCAAATGAGTCAGCTCTTTGCATCAGGTGGCCCAAGTATTGGAGTTTCAGCTTCAACATCAGTCCTTCCAGTGAACACCCAGGACTGATTTCCTTTAGGATGGACTGGTTGGATTTCCTTGCAGTCCAAAGGACTATCAAGAATCTTCTCCAACACCACAGTTTATATCAATTATATGTGGAATCTAGAGAAATAACACAGATAAACTTATTGGCAATGTAGAAACATAGTCACATATGTAGAAAACAAACTTATGGTTACCAAGCGGGGAAAGGGGGTGGGAAGAATTGGAAGATTGGGATTGACATAAATGTACTGAACTGAAAGTTGTTCAGTTGTGTCCCACTATTTGCAACCCCATGGACTCTGCAGTCCATGGAATTCTTCAGGACAGAATACTAGAGTGAGTAGCCGTTCTCTTCTCCAGGAGATCTTCCCAACCAAGGGATCGAACCCAGGTCTCCCATATTGCAGGCAGATTCTTTACAATCTGAGGCCACCAGGGAAGCCTGTATATATACATATATAAAGGGTTTGATCCCTGGGTCTGGAGGAGGGCATGGCAACCCGCTCCAGCATTCTTACCTGTAGAATCCTCATGGACAGAGGAGCCTGGTGGGCTACAGTCCTTGGGGTCACAAAGAGTGGGACACAACTATGCAACTAAGCACATGTTTAAAATAGATGACTAATGAGAACCTACTATATAGCAGAGGGAACTCTATTTAAAGTTCTCTGGTGACCAAAATGGAAACAAAATCTTAACAAGAGTAGATATATGAATATATATAATTGATTCAATATGCTGTACAGCAAAAGCTGACACAACATTTTAAAGAAACTATATTCCAATAAAAATAAATAAATAGAAAATCTGAATTAAAAAGAAAGAACCAATACAAATTTAAAACTGAAAAATTGAACAACCAAAATTTGAAAACTCATTGGATAAAATCAGTAGCAGAAGGAAGCTGAGACAGAAAATAACTAGGGAACTTAAAAACAGATCAATGGATTTTACTATGTCTGAGAAACAGTAAGGAAATAAATAGCCTCAGGGCCACTCAGGATAATAATAAAAGAAAATCTATTTTATTGATTTTATTTGAATTCCTTGTTTTCCCCTCCTACAACTCTTATTTTTCTTTGTTTTGAACATACTGATCAAAGATAGTATATCTTTATCTATTTTCTAATATACACTTTCCCTATTTCAATGATTATTGATTATCATTATTTTTAAAATCACTTTTAGTATTCAATAACTCTTGTGCTTTTAAAATTATGTTTTATGGTTGAAAGCAAAAATTGCCTGATATCATTCTCCACATGCTCCAGTTCTCCAAAATCTCCAAATAGTAGCATAATAATTACTAAGACTATATCATTAAAAAAAAAAAAAAATGTGGGCTTCCCTGGTGGTTCAGACAGTAAAGACTCTGCCTGCAATGCAGGAACCAGGGGTTCAGTCCCTGGGTTGGGAAGATTCCCTGGAGAAAGAAACACCAATTTAGCCCAGTATTCTTGCCTGGAAAATCCCACGGACAAAGGAGTCTGTCAGTCTACAGTCCATGGGATCACAAAGAGTCAGACACAATGAGGGACTAACACTTTCACTTTCCTATCATAAAATAGATAATATAAAAGGACAAAAATGCATTAACATACATACTTTCTTTTAAAATTGGTCAATGTTGATACTCAGTTAAGTCGTTCTATCGTGTCTGTTTGCGACCCCATGAATTGCAGCACGCCAGGCCTCCCTGTCCATCACCAACTCCCAGAATTCACTCAAACTCATATCCATTGAATCGATGATGCCATCCAGCCATCTCATCCTCTGTCGTCCCCTTCTCCTGCCCCCAAACCCTCCCAGTATCAGAGTCTTTTCCAGTGAGTCAACTCTTCACATGAGGTGGCCAAAGTACTGGAGTTTCAGCTTTAGCATCATTCCTTCCAAAGAACAACCATTCTCCTTTAGAATGGACTGTTTGGATCTCCTTGCAGTCCAAGGGACTCTCAAGAGTCTTCTCCAGCACCTCAGTTCAAAAGCATCAATTCTTCAGTGCTCAGCTTTCTTCACAGTCCAACTCCCACATCCATACATGACCACTGGTAAAACTATAGCCTTGACTAGATGGATCTTTGTTGGTAAAGTAATATCTTTGCTTTTCAAATATGCTATTTAGGTTGGTTATAACTTTCCTTCCAAGGAGTAAGCGTCTTTTAATTTCATAGCTTCAATCACAATCTGCAGTGATTTTGGAGCCCAGAAAAATAAAGTCTGACACTGTTTCCACTGTTTCTCCATCTATTTCCCATGAAGTGATGGGACTGAATGCCATGATCTTTGTTTTCTGAATGTTGAGCTTTAAGCCAACTTTGTCACTCTCCTTTATCATTTTCATCAAGAAGCTTTTTAGTTGCTCTTCACTTTCTGCCATAAGAGTGGTGTCATTTGTATATCTGAGGTTATTAATATTTCTCTTGTCAATCTTGATTCCAGCTTGTGATTCTTCCAGCCCAGAGTTTCTCATGATGTACTCTGCATATAAGTTAAATAAGCAGGGTGACAATATACAGCCTTGATGTACTCCTTTTCCTATTTGGAACCAGTCTGTTGTTCCATGTCCAGTTCTAATTGTTGCTTCCTCACCTGTATATAGGTTTCTCAAGAGGCAGGTCAGGTGGTCTGGTATTCGCGCCTCTTTCAGAATTTGCCACAGTTTATTGTGATTCACACAGTCAAAGGCTTTGGCATAGTCAACAAAGAAGATATAGATGTTTTTCAGGAACTCTCTTGCTTTTTCCATGATCCAGTGGATGTTGGCAATTTGATCTTTGGTTCCTCTGCCTTTTCTAAAACTAGCTTGAACATCTGGAAGTTCACAGTTCATGTATTACTGAAGCTTGGCTTGGAGAATTTTGAGCATTACTTTACTAGCATATGAGATAAGTGCAATTGTGCAGTAGTTTGAACATTGTTTGGCATTGCCTTTCTTTGAGATTGGAATGAAAACTGACCTTTTCCAGTCCTCTGGCCACTGCTGAGTTTTCTAAATTTGCTGGCATATTGAGTGCAGCACCTTCACAGCATCATCTTTCAGGATTTGAAACAGCTCCACTGGAATTCCATCACCTCCACTAGCTTTGTTTGCAGTGATGCTTTCTAAGGCCCACTTGACTTCACATTCCAGATGTCTGGCTCTAGGTGAGTGATCACACCATTGTGATTATCTGGGTCATGAAGATTTTTTTTTGTACAGTTCTTCTGTGTATTTTTTCCACTTTTTCTTATTAGCTTCTGCTTCTATTAGGTCCATACCATTTCTGTCCTTTATCGAGCCCATCTTTGCACGAAATGTTCCCTTGGTATCTCTAATTTTTTTGATGAGATCTCTGCTACTGCTACTGCTAAGTCGCTTCAGTCGTGTTCGACCCTGTGAGACCCCATAGATGGCAGCCCACCAGGCTCCCCCGTCCCTGGGATTCTCCAGGCAAGAATACTGGAGGGGGTTGCCATGTCCTTCTTCCATTCTGTTGATTTCCTCTATTTCTTTGCATTGATCACTGAGGAAGGCTTTCTTATCTCTTCTTGCTATTCTTTGGAACTCTGCATTCAGATGCTTATATCTTTCCTGTCCTCCTTTGCTTTTTGCTTCTCTTCTTTTCACAGCTATTTGTAAGCCCTCCCCAGACAGCCATTTTGGTTTTTTGCATTTCTTTTCCATGGGGATGGTCTTGATCCCTGTCTTCTGTACAGTCTCACAAACCTCAGTCCTTAATTCATCATGCACTCTATCAGATCTAGTCCCTTAAATCTATTTCTCACTTCCACCGTATAATCATAAGGGATTTGATTTATATCATACCTGAATGGTCTAGTGGTTTTCCCTGTTTATATTAGAGAATGGTATTAAACTACATACAAAGATTGTGATCCCCTAAGTGTCAGTGGTTGGCAAACTATTGCTCTTGCACTATAACCTGACCATCTTCCATCTGTTTTACATAAACTTTGATTGATGCAAAATGGTGTCCATTTATTATGTTTTGTTTATACCATTTTTGCTAGACTTGCAGAATAGACTAGGTGCCACAGTGACCATATATGTCACAAAGCTTGTATTATTTAATATCAGATCCTTTAGAAAAAAATATACCATTACTAAAGCAACCACTAAAATCTTATGAAAACTGAATAACATAAGCAATAAAAACAAAAATAAATAAGTAGGAATACATCAAACTAAAAAGCTCTTGTCAGCAAAGGAAACAGTCAACTGAGTGAAAAGACAGTCCACAGAATGGAAGAAACTGTCTCTAAGCCAAAATTCAAAGAAAGGTTAAAATCCAAAATATATAAGGAAGTCAAACAACTTAATTGCAAAAACAAACATACAAACAAAGAAAAAACAAACAAAAAACAAAACAAAACAAAAACTAACAACCAAATAAAAAGTGAGCTAAGTACATGAAAAAGCATTTCTCCTAAGAAGATATACAAATGGCCTATAGGTAAGTGAAAACATGCTCAACATCACTAATCATCAAAGAAATGCAAATTAAAACTAGGATGAGATATAGCCTCACACCAGTCAGGAAGGCTATTGACAATGACAACAACAAGAAAAGACAAGTGTTGGCAAGGATATAGAGAAATCAAACCTCTTGCACAAAGTAGGAGTGAGTGTAGAGTGGTACAGCCACAATGGAAAAAGCAAGGAAGGTCTTTAAAAAATTAAAATTAAAAATAGAACTAGGATATGATCTACCATTCCCATTTCTGGGTATATATTCTAAAGTATTAAAATCAGGATCTCAGAGAGAGATTAGAATTCCAGTGTTCACTGCAGCAATTTTCACAACAGCCAAGATGTGGAAACAACTTACATGTCTGTCTATGTATAAATGAACTGAGAAAATATGGAATATACATACCATGGAACACTACTCAGACTTGAAAAGAAGGACTTCTGCCATACGTGGAAAAATGAATCAGCCTGGAGAAAATTATTCCAAGTGAAATAAGTCAGTTACCAAAAGACCGACATTGCATGATACTACTCATTTAAGGTATCAAAAGTAGCCAAATTACTAGAGCTCCAGAGATCTACAGTATAACTTTTTATGTCTATAGTCAACAATAGTATATTGTGCACTTAATTTTGTTAAGAGGAAATATTTCATGTTAAGTGTTTTGGTGAAGATACAATTTGAAAAATATAAATTCATCAAAATGGCTACTATATAATGTTCAAATAACTCACAGGAAATGAAGAAAGAGGAAATAGTGGAGTAAAACAAAAATAATACACAAATAAAACAGAAAATAAGTAACATTATGGCAGATTAAAATGTTTTTTTTTTGGTTTAAGTAAATTATTTAAATCCATTTCAATTTTATAATTTTCTTAGGATCACCAGAATACATAGAATGTGCTCATGTATTTTACCTACTTCTTAAAATTTATTTTTATGTAACTAGTCTCAGATGAGCAATGATATTTAAATTTTATTTGACAGATTTAATTCAACAATATTTATTGAACACTGTTATTTGGTGGATAATTTGCTAGTCTTTGGAAGTTAAAATAAAGGATCTTAAGATGACTAAAGTTCATATTTTAAGTGAATAACAATTTCAACCACTTTCTTGTCCAAAGATCTGCAGTAAAAGAACGGTGAAGAAAAGGCTTTAATTTCAGTGATTACTTACATATATACTAATCTCTTACTAAGAAACTAGCAATTATTTAATATTAAACAGCATTTAGAATGCCTCTTATTATGCAGGAAATATATAAAATTGTCATTTTAAAGATAAAATAATTAATTGTGCCTGGTGGAAATAGAAAAACTTTTTATAAGAGAGAACATTTAATATTTTATCAGAGAAGAGGGGTTTTTATTACAAACAGAGTAAAACAAAATTGTGAAAGCAAAGGAAGCAAGTGAATATATTCAAATCACACTACTGGGAATTATATGTAAATACACAAAAAATGTTAGAAAGAGACACATATGGCTAACCATAGTAAATGTATCAGTGGAAGAGAGATTTGAAACAATATTTAAAGTCAATGAAAGAGAGCAGGCAAAGTAGAGGAGAAGACATTTCAAAGATAAGGCGTCATGCTTGGAAAGAGAACCAACCAAGAACTCGTTTACTGGGAATGGTGGGGCAGAAAGACAGGAAAAAAAAAAAAATAGACCAATAAGTCTGAGAGTTTTAGATGATACCCTTCTAATCCCAAATAGATTAAACACTAGGTAACATAAAGTCCAGGTTATATTGGACACTTTTTGCCATGATTTGAATACAATAATGCAAACTCTTCAAGAAAAATGTCTCAGAGAAAATGTTTTACTCTTTGTTTTCATAAATTTAGTTCAATAAAGCAAAGTAAGTCAAAGAAAATTAAATAGAAATAAAGGTATATTTTAATACTCAAGACTATGCCAAGGTCAAAACACTGATTTCTAAAAGAGATTTTTAAAGTACAAGAATCAATAAGTATAGAACAGTGGGAAGACTATTTTAGACAACAGATAAAAAGATCTATTGTCTTCTGTGATTATGTTAAAAGCAGAGACCACTCGGAGCCCTGGGAGGCAGGGGAAAATAAAAGGAATTCAAATAAGAGCAATAAAATAATGTTGCTTTGGTGCTTATGCATGCATAATATGTACAAGTAAGTCTGAAAATAAGAAAACATTTACCTCTAAAATGAATCAGATATTGTTAGGAGATCTCATAGAATAACAATAATTTGACCATGCTTCTAAATTCAGGAAGGACAGTACTTAAGTGATCTTAGTAACCATAATTTTAAAGACTAGAAAGCATGGAAGCATTTAAAATTTTTTAAAAATGAGATAATGAAAAAGGAGACAAGATCTGTTGGCACAGATAAAAGTACAAGATTTCTTTTCTTACCCTACAAACCTGACTCAAAATTCAAAAGTGAAAAAGTGGAGGAAAAGCCTTCTGGTTAAATATTGTTTTCTGTTTGTTTTGGTGCATTTACATTTATTTGTCATGAATCAATTAATCAACTTAAATACAAGGTTCATTCATTCATTCATTTATTCATATTCACCCACTGTTTATGGTCCATGGTTTATGTGACAATTTAGATATTGAAAATACTGATAAATCTCTCGTATATCATACTTCAAGGTACAATATTGTCATTCATCCTGTCTAAATCCCTTGACAGACTGTTCCATCACACAATAAACTTTTCCCCTTTTTTGTTCTATTTAGTCTCTCACTATATTTATGGAACAAGTTTAAGAACTACAAAATGGAAATTTTTGCATTTGAACAGACAGCTAACATGTTGAAGAACCTAATTCAGAAAGTACTAACTAATTGGCCTCTGTAAACCTGAGGTAAATTTATGGCAATTTCTGAGTCTTATTCAGTAAGACATTTTTGACAAAAGTTTAGAGTGGGTATTGATGGAAAGTGATTTAATTTTCAGATGACATATATCTTGAAGAAAGGAAAATAGAATCTAGATATAAACAGATTTTAACAGGCTGAAAACTGGTGGTGAATCTAAAATAGGAAGACATGACACATTCTGTCCTTAGTTTCAAATACCTCATCGAATAAATTGTCTATAGAGGAACTGTGGCTTTGTAGGAACAAACTTTAAATTGGCTTTTAATTAATGTGAAATAATGTAGCAGCCAAAATAACAAATGAGATCTGAAGTTATATGGATTACTAGAAATAGAACGCCTAGTGTAACTTGTGAGACAATAGCATTAATTTACTACATGCCTTTTCTCCTTCATTAGAAAACAAGCACTATAAGAGCAGATATCCATCACTTAATAGTAAACGCCTAGTGTTGATATGCTCATTTTTTGAAACACAAACTCAAAGCTATAACATGAAGAATACAAACACAACTACCACTAAGAAATAAATGTATACATTTTTAAATTTTGGCATATCTCCCTCTATGCCCAATGCTTTTAACATAAATAAAATTACATTATATATTTTTATCCTGTGCATAATACCTTTAGAATAAATAACATTGCATTGGATGTTTTAAATTCATCTATTTCCTAAAATGTTGAAAACATTTTTGACACTAAACTACTACTTAATAAACACTATTGCATGATAAATACTGTCTGGATAATATTCTATGATGTGCCATAATGTTGACCTTTAGGACTCCTATACTAACATGCTCTAAATTTTCTCAATAAAATAATTGAGTCATCCTTATTTGTATTTCATTTCACTTACTTTGGTTTTATTGCCAGAAAGTATCACTGAAACAAATTGTTTTAAACTTTGTACATATTCTCATATTTCATAATGACTTGAGGGAAAAGAAACTTTACATTGATTTGCTATCCCAATCATTGTGGGGCCCTAAATGGGAAACCTTAAAAACAAAGGGGCTAGCTTTGCGGTAGGAAACTAAGATGGCGCCTGGTGGAAGAGATGGGGGTGGTCTATGTTGTTTGCCAAAGTTTTTTGATTGGCTCTGTTGATTTCCATGCACGTGGACAGTGGGTGATCACCATACACTCCTGTTATAATGAAGGCGCATGACAATTTGACTTTTAACGTGATTGGTGCAACTATGGAAAGTCCCTTGCAAACCCCGCCCCCTCCCCCACTTGCCTTTATAAGCCGGGATCTTGCAGCAATAAAGCAGAACTGCTTAGACGGAACTCTTGTCGTGTGTCACTGTCTCTCGCTCACTGCTGAGGGGCTGGGTTGGCGGACAGCAGGCTCACCGCTCCACGGGATCCCTCAGCTTTGCTGAGGGAAGTTCCACTACCTCTCTCTTTCTGCGGAGGGCCCCCTGCAAATCATAAGCTAGGAAAAGATCTTTCTAGTGTACAAATGATCTCTCCAGAAGCAGACACTGATATCAAATTTAAGGTACAAGTTCTTTATTGGAAATCAACACCTGTGAATGAAAGAAGCCGAACTGGCAAAAGAAATCAAACTGCAAGTCAGGATTGACAAAGCCTCAGCCAATATTGTAGGGAGTTCTTAGGCGTTGCCTGTTGACTGGACTTTTATATCTCCATCTGACATTTGTATGTCCACTTGATTTTTATAGCATCTCCATTTGAGAAGCTGCCAACTGGAGGCCACGTGCTGCCTGCCCTCCCTGCTGGTGGACATCAAGCATTTCCTTGAAACAGAAACTGGGCAGTGCCTGTCCATGTCTACCACATCTGGCCATCTAAATTGGTAAGGTTCTCTTGGTTGAATTTTTTTGTGCTTGAGTTAAGATTCTCCTCCTTTGCAAATACCTTACTCTATTCTTTATTGTCTATTTTATTCCAAATTGTAGAATCTTCCATCAGGCCTACCTTAGTTACTCTCAGTTCCAGCAAGAAAATCCTATTGTGCATCCATTCTTAAGATTTAGAGCAAGAGCAGAAGATAAATAGGATATTCAACATGGCATTCATTCATAAATAAATAATGTAACACTATACCATTATCTGATAGTTTTCCCCTACATTAAAACATTAGAAGAGAAAATTTTTTTCTTGATCCACATGATCTTGCCCTATTATTTTTATCTGATACAATGCTTAGAGATTAACTGCTCCAAACTTATATACAGAGACTTTTTTTCAGTTTGGATACTAATAATGTGATAACTAATATTAAACAGATATTAAAAATATACAAGTTGATTTTATAAACATTATCCTGTACTCACCAAAAATATCTTTAGAGGTAACATTAATAAAAATAATATTTACTGACATTTAATATTAGAGATACCAAGAGAACATTTCATGCAAAGATGGGCTCGATAAAGGACAGAAATGGTATGGACCTAACAGAAGCAGAAGCTGTTAAGAAAAGGGGGCAAGAATACACAGAACTGTACAGAAAAGATCTTCATGACCAAGATAATCACAATGGTGTGATCACTCACCTAGAGCCAGACATCCTGGAATGTGAAGTCAAGTGGGCCTTAGAAAGCATCACTATGAACAAAGCTAGTGGAGGTGATGGAATTCCAGTGGAGCTGTTTCAAATCCTGAAAGATGATGCTGTGAAGGTGCTGCACTCAATATGCCAGCAAATTTGGGAAACTCAGCAGTGGCCACAGGACTGGAAAAGGTCAGTTTTCATTCCAATCCCAAAGGCAATGCCAAAGCATGTTCAAACTACGGCACAATTGCACTCATCTCACATGCTAGTAAAGAGATGCTCAAAATTCTGCAAGCCAGGCTTCAGCAATACGTGAACCATGAACTTCCAGATGTTCAAGCTGGTTTTAGAAAAGGCAAAGGAAGCAGAGATTAACCAGAGATTGACAACATCCTCTGGATCATGGAAAAAGCAAGAGAGTTCCAGAAAAAAACATCTATTTCTGCTTTATTGACTATGCCAAAGCCTTTGACTGTGTGGATCACAATAAACTGTGGGAAATTCTTCAAGAGATGGGAATACCAGACCACCTGACCTGCCTCTACAGAAACCTCTATGCAAGTCAGGAAGCAACAGTTAGAACTGGACATGGAACAACAGACTGGTTCCAAATCGGGAAAGGAGTACATCAAGGCTGTATATTGTCACCCTGCTTATTTAACTTATATGCAGAATACATAAGAAGAAACGCTGGGCTGGAAGAAGCACAAGCTGAAATCAAGATTGCCAGGAGAAATATCAATAACCTCAGATATGCAGATGACACCACCCTTATGGCAGAAAGTGAAGAGGAACTTTAAAGCCTCTTGATAAAAGTGAAAGAGGAGAGTGACAAAGTTGGCTTAAAGCTCAACATTCAGAAAACTAAGATCATGGCATCTGGTCCCATCGCTTCATGGCAAATAGATGGGGAAACAGTGGAAACAGTGTCAGACTTTATTTTTCTGGGCTCCAAAATCACTGCATATGGTGATTGCAGCCATGAAATTAAAAGATACTCCTTGGGAAGAAAGTTATGACCAATCTAGATAGCATATTCAAAAAACAGAGATGTTAATTTGCCAAAAAAGGTTAGTCTAATTAAGACTTGGTTTTTCCAGTGGTCGTGTATGGATGTGAGAGTTGGACTGTGAAGAAAGCTGAGCACCGAAGAATTGATGCTTTTGAACTGTGGTGTTGGAGAAGACTCTTAAGAGTCCCTTGGACTGCAAGGAGATTCAAACAGTCCATTCTAAAGGAGATCAGTCCTGGGTGTTCTGTGGAAGGAATGATGCTAAAGCTGAAACTTTAGTACTTTGGCCACCTCACGCAAAGAGGTGACTCACTGGAAAAGACTCTGATGCTGGGAGGGATTGGAGGCAGGAGGAAAAGGGCATGACAGAGGATGAGATGGCTGGATGGCATCACGGACTCGATGAACATGAGTCTGAGTGAACTCCGGGAGTTGGTGATGGACAGGGAGGCCTGGCGTGCTGGGATTCATGGGGTCGCAAATAGTTGGACACGACTAAGTGACTGAACTGAACTGAACTGAATATGAGCCAGACACATTATGAGGTGCTTCACATTGAGTAATTTAATATTCCTTGTAATTTCTGAATCAGGCATTAGTAATATTATTTTCATTTTATAGCTGAAAGGTCAGAACTCAAATAGGAGCACCTTACACTTAACCAAGCACTGAAAGTGAAAGTGAAAGTGAAGCTGCTCAGTAGTGTCCAACTCTTTGTGACCCCATGGACTATAGCCTATCAGGCTCTTTTGTCCATGGGATTTTCCAAGCAACAGTACTGGAGTGGATTGCCATTGCCTTCTCCAGGGGATCTTCCCTACCCAGGGATTGAACCCGGGTCTTTAGCATTGTGGGCAGATGCTTTATCCTCCTAGCCACCAGGGAAGCCCCAACCAAGCACTAGATGTGTGATTTAAGCCAAAGACCTTAACCACTATACTCTTCTTTCTAGGTGAGACCATATATTAATTGTTACAACCTTCACTCTCAGGTGACAAACGGACATTTTGAGGTCTTTCAGATGTTTTGGCTAAATATATTATATAAATAAAGTTTAAATATTAAGTTTAGTCGCTCAGTTGTGTCCAACTCTTTGCGACCCCACGGACTGTAACCTACCAGGCTCCTCCATCCATGGGATTTTCCAGGCAAGCATACTTGTATGTGTTGCCATTCCTTCTCCAGAGGACCTTCCAGACCCAGGGATCGACTGCGGGTCTCCCACATTGTAGGCAGACGCTTTACCATGTGAGCCACCTGAGAAGTCGAAATATAGACTAAATATGGTAAGTAGAAGGCTTAATAGTTGGTAGTGCAATGAGTAAAATTTATTAAACTAATTACTATGATAATTATTTAAAAGAAATTAATAATATTGTTATTATGCAATACAGCCCAGCCCCCAGGAAGAGAAACCTTTTTAACCACAGAGGCTAGTAGTGTTTTATCAACAGGATGCCACAAAATGCCCAAGGCAAAATCAGACTAAATTGGCTAGATTCAAGGAACAGGCAAAGTCGACTAAAGGTCATGGCTCTTCTTATAATCATTTTTCTCTGCTGAGAGCTGAAGGAGATTTGCTCTGCTTTATCTTTGGATTTGTTTCAAAGGTACTTGGTATATGCCAGAAAGGCTTTACAGTTGTACTTGGATAGATTATATGCTTTGAGAGATATAAAGTGGCTAACCACTTGGAATCAGCTTGAACTTGACCACAGGAACCCATATGGGGAGGAGCGTATGACACCTACAGGAATCTAAGAGTTGCTTCATTACCATACTAACATCTCCACTCAAAGGAGGGATTTGTACTCTGCTTGTAATACAAAATGGGCTTCCCAAGTCATGCAGTAGTAAAGAATCCGCCTACAATGCAGGAGATGTAAGAGACTTTCGTTCGATCCCTGGGTCGAGAAGATCCCCTGGAGTGGGAAATGGCAACCCACTCCAGTATTCTTGCCTAGAAAATTCCATGGACAGAGAAGCTTGGAGAGCTGTAGTCTGTGAGGTGGAAAAGAGCCAGATACTCCACTCCAAAGTGCACTCAAGGAAGATAAAGGAGCATGGAAGACTAGGCAAGCCCCACTGATGCCTGGGTATCTTCATTCCTTTCCTGCTACTGCTACTAAGTTGCTTCTAGAGGCCCCCAAATCCTGCCTCTCTCCTGACCTCTAAATTCCTTTACTTCTATCACTTGGGGAGGAGGTTTTAGAGCTTGAGTTCCCTTCTCCATTCTCCAGCCACTGAAGAAAAGCCTGATTTTGCTTGCACCAAACTTAGTTTCATTATTGGCCATGAGAACCTGAGTGGAGAAGAGCTCCCTGATGAAGCCAGGGGGCCTTCAGTTTAGCTAGAGCCCATAAAAGGGGGCCTCATTTCTAATTCAATAGCAATGTACTAAAGGAAAAATTAATTTTAACTCTCTTAATTGGAAGCATGATTGAAAATTAAATATATTGAAAAATAAATTTGTTAGAGTTGATCCTTGAACAATGTTAGGATTAGTAGATAACTAATCTGTAGATAGTTAAGCATCTGTAGATGCTTATCTACAGATAAGCACCTGTAGATAACTTACAGTTGGGCCTCCCTGTCCTTGGTTTCTCTGTATCCCTATTTGCTGCATTCTCCTGTTCAGCCAACCTTGGTCAGTATCAGTTTAGCTGCTCAGTCGCCTCTGATCCCTTGCGACCCCATGGACTGCAGCACGTTAGGCCTTCCTGTCCATCACCAATGCCCAGAGGCTACTCAAACTCATGTCCATCGTGTCAGTGATGCCATCCAACAATCTCATCCTCTGTCATCCCCTTCTCCTCCAGCCTTCGATCTTTGCCAGCATCAGGGTCTTTTCCAATTAGTCAGTTCTCATCAGGTGGCCAAAGTATTGGAGTTTCAGCTTCAACATCAGTCCATTCAATGAATATTCAGGACTGATCTCCTTTAGGAAAGACTGCTTGGATTTCCTTGCAGTCCTAGGGACTCTCAAAGTCTTCTCTAACACCACAGTTCAAAAGCATCAGTTCTTCGGCACTCAGTTTTCTTTACAGTCCAACTCTCATATCCATACATGACTACTGGAAAAACCAACTTTGACTAGATGGACCTTTGTTGGCAAAGTAATGCTTCTGCTTTTAATATGCTGTCTAGGTTGGTCATAGCCTTTCTTCCAGGAACAAACATCTTTTAATTTCATGGATGCAGTCACCATCTGCAGTGATTTTGGAGCCCAAGAAGAGAAAAACTGTCACTGTTTCCATTGTTTCCCCATCTATTTGCCATGAAGTGATGGGACCAGCTGCCATGATGTTTGTTTTTTAATGCTGAGTTTTAAGCCAGCTTTTTTACTTTCCCCTTTCACTTTCATCAAGAGGCTCTTTAGTTCCTCTTCATTTTCTGCCATAAGGGTGGTATCATCTGTATATCTGAGGTTATTGCTATTTCTCCTGGCAATCTTGACTCCAACTTGTGCTTCATCCAGCCCAGCATTTCTCATGATGTACTCTGCATATGTTAAATAAGCAAGGTGACAATATGCAGCCTTGATGTACTCATTTCCCGATTTGGAACCAGTCTGTTGTTCCATGTTCAGCTCTAACTGCAGGTCTACCTGACCTGCATACAGGTTTCTCAGGAGGCAAGTCAGGTGGTCTGGTATTCCCATCTCTTGAAGAATTTTCCACAGTTCATTGTGATCCACACAGTCAAGGGCTTTGGCATAGTCAATAAAGCAGAAATATATACATATTTTTGGAACTCTCTTGCTTTTTCGATGATCCAGTGGGTGTTGGCAACTTGATCTCTGGTTCCTCTGCCTTATCAAAATCCAGCTTGAACATCTGGAAGTTCACAGTTCACATACTGTCGAAGCCTGGCTTGGAGAATTTTGAGCATTACTTTACTAGCATGTGAGATGAGTGCAATTGTGCGGTAGCTCAAGCATTCCTTGACATTGCCTTCTCTGAGATTGGAATGCAAACTGACATTTTCCAGCCCTGTGGCCACTGCTGAGTTTTCCAAATTTGCTGGCTCATTGAGTGCAGCACTTTCACAGCATCATCTTTTAGAATTTGAAATAGCTCAACTGGGATTCTATCATCTCCATTTGATTTGTTTGTAGTGATGCTTACTAAGGTCCACTTCACATTCCAGGAAGTCTGGCTCTAGGTGAGTGATCACACCATCATGATTAACTGAGTCATTAAGATCTTCTTTGTATAGTTCTTCTGTGAATTACTGAAACCCAAATATCTAACACTGTCACATCAAAATATCCTTCTTCTGTTGCTTGAAATTTCAACTTTGTTTCTTTCCCAATTAAGCAGGCTGTTTCCAATGTCCAGAAATATGATTTTAATCATATATTATGCCATTTTTAACATAAAAGGTGAATAAATACATTTAGTGCTCACAGCTATGCCTCTGAGAGAATTTCTTAATGCATTCATTAGGGCAATACTAGTGTGCAAAACCTTCTCCTTTTGGTTTGCATCAATATACTATACTAATAAATCATTAAACTAACTCTGAGTTTGTTCACTCACTGTTTTTGTTTGCAAAAACACCAAAATAATCTAAAGGTATGAATTAAAGCAAAGCTTTCTATACAACAGAGATAGGCAACTCTGTGTCTGATCATTCAGTTTACTTGAGTCCAAGCTGTAATATACCATTTATATCCTAAAGCGATTGCTGTTGCACTTTCTGCACTTGTGATTCGCTGTATCTGGTAATTTCAAAGGCAAGGTCTGTAGATTTGGTGACTGTTAAGTCACTTGATAGCTCAGAGTGAGCTATTTAGTTTACTCTAGGATCCAATCACTCATTAGAGTATATTTCAAATGGCAAATTATGCCCTGCTGCAAAAGGCAAGGCTTTGTTCCAGAATTCTAGGAATCTGCTTTGCTCTCTGATACTAATTTACCATAATTTAGCAACTGAAAACAACTGTGTGAATGACAACAAACTTTGGAAAATTCTTAAAGAGATGGGAATACCAGACCAACTTACCTGCCTCCTGAGAAATCTGAATTCAGCTCAAGAAGCAATAGTTAGAACCAGACATGGAACAATGGGCTGACTCCAGTTGGGAAAGGAGTATGTCAAGGTTGTATATTGTCACTGTGCGTATTTAACTTATATGCAGAGTACATCAGGCAAAATGTCAGGCTGTGGGAAGCACAAGCTGAAATCAAGATTGACAGGAGAAATATCAATAACCTCAGATATGTATATAAAACCACCCTTATGGCAGAAGGCGAAGTGCTTATTTAACTTATATGCAGAGTACATCTTGAGAAACGCTGGACTGGAAGAAACACAAGCTGAAATCAAGATTGCCGGGAGAAATATCAATAACCTCAGATATGCAGATGACACCACCCTTATGGCAGAAAGTGAAGAGGAACTAAAAGCCTCTTGATGAAAGTGAAAGAGGGGAGTGAAAAAGTTGGCTTAAAGCTCAAAATTCAGAAAACAAAGATCATGGCATCTGGTCCCATCACTTCATGGGAAATAGATGGGGAAACAGTGGAAACAATGTAGACTTTCTTTTGGGGGGCTCCAAAATCACTGCAGATGGTGACTGCAGCCATGAAATTAAAAGACACTTACTCCTTGGAGGAAAAATTATGACCAACCCAGATAGCATATTCAAAAGCAGAGACATTACTTTGCCAACTAATTCTGTCTAGTCAAGGCTATGGTTTTTCCTGTGGTCATGTATGGATGTGAGAGTTGGACTATGAAGAAGGCTGAGCACAGAAGAAGTGATGCTTTTGAACTGTGGTGTTGGAGAAGACTCTTGAGAGTCCCTTGGACTGCAAGGAGATCCAACCAGTCCATTCTGAAGGAGATCAGCCCTGGGATTTCTTTGGAAGTAATGATGCTGAAGCTGAAATTCTAGTACTTTGGCCACTTCATGTGAAGAGTTGACTCACTGGAAAAGACTGATTCTGGGAGGGATTAGGGGCAGGAGGAGAAGGGGACAACAGAGGATGAGATGGCTGGATGGCATCACTGACTCAATGGACGTGAATCTGAGTGAACTCCGGGAGTTGGTGATGGACAGGGAGGCCTGGTGTGCTGCAATTCATGGGGTCACAAAGAGTTGGACACGACTTAGCAATTGAACTAAACTGAAGGGGAACTAAAGAGCCTCTTGATGAAAGTGAAGGAAGAGAGTGAAAAGGCTGGCTTAAGATTCAACATTCAAAAATCTAAGATCAAAGCATCCGGTCTCATGCCTCCATGGCAAATAGGTGGGGAAACAATGGAAACAGTGACAGACTTTCTTTTCTTGGGCTCCAAAATCACTGCAGATGGTGACTGCAGTCATGAAATTTAAAAATGCTTGCTCCTTGGAAGAAATGCTATGACCAACCTAGACAGCATATTAAAAGCAGAGACATTAGTTTGCCAACAAAAGTCTGTCTAGTCAAAGCTACGGTTTTTCCAGTCGTCATGTATGGATGTGAGAGTTGGATAATAAAGAAAGCTGAGTGCTGAAGAATTGATGCTTTTGAACTGTGGTGTTGAAGAAGACTGTTGAGACTCCCTCACACTACGTAGAGTACTTACTTCTGTTCATCAAGTTCAACTAGGATAATACCATTCATACAGCACAATATTCTATGAAATGTCAGTGCTAACATCTCTGCAGACTCAGTTGTGAGTGAAAGTAGGATCATTAATCTTGGACAAATGTGGACTCTCACCCATATAAAACAGAAGTTTTGAATATTTTTCTCAAAACAAATTTAGAAACCATTTGTTAAATCAGTAGCTACATAAGAAATGTTTTGAGACCTCAGAAGCCCTCTCAGAAAGTTCTTCTTATTGTACTTTGGTTCAACCCCTTAATTCAGGGGCTCATACCATATTTCTGAGACAGGAATAAAACGAGTGGTTGTCATTCTACATGACCCCACATAGTCATTTGCTTTTTGGAGCATATTATAGCTACATCAAGTCAGCTGTGGTTGGTCATTTCCCCTCAGGAGTGAAATAGATACATAGGCTGTTACACAACTATTTTCTTTCCACAGAGTCTCAAAGTGTTTCATCCAGGTGTAAATGTCTATTTATCTGCTGAAGTTGAAGTAGCAAAAGGGAAGAAGTTCATTGTCACTTCCCATTTATACACTTTTTTTCTTCCTGGAAGTCTTGAGATTCTGTTAAAAGCTATGATTATTGTGTAGATACATCTTTTCCATCAGCATGCCACCCCACAACATGATGTGATTCATCCATCACTATGAAAACCATCAGCCAGCGTTAGTGAGCAAGCTGAATGTTGCTAGCTTTATTCGGCTGAAGCTGAAGGAATGGCAGTTCCATCAAGTGAGCCAAAATTCAGTTTCCAGGGCTTCGGCATCCTCTTGACTTAGCAATATAAAGGATACCTTCTCCTTTCAGCAAGCAATTGTGTAGAGAGGCACTGTTGCCCTTCAGGCTTTGTTCTCTTCTCTGAGCAGATTCAGAAAAACTCAGGGGCAGGGTGGCAATCAAAATAGGGGTAGTGTTTTGTTGTTGTTTTACATAATTTTGAGGCAAGACAGGCAATTCTCCTTCATTGTGTGTTTCAGAACCAGAGGCTGAGTGTTGCGGGAGTAAGAATGAATAGCCCAGATATGTAAAGGATGGTAGCCTTCCCTCATATATATCTTACTAATAACACTTTCTCCTTCCCCTTTATCTTCCAGATGTTTCTTACCCTAGAATTGTTTTAGCTTCCTGTTGTTATCTCAGTTTGTCCACTCTTGACAACTTTCTTCTCCCTGTCAATTCTTCAGAGTCTGGTTTCTGTATCAGCCACGGAGCTTCACTTGCGGCGAACTTCTCAGGAGCTTGGCCCAGAGCCAGCAGACATTCATTTCTTAGAGCATGCATGCGAAGTCATTTCAGTCATGAAGACTCTTTGCAACCCTAGGGACTGTAGCCCGCCAGGCCCTCTGTCCATGGGGTTCTCAAGGCAAGAATACAGGAGTGGGTAGTCGTCATGCCTTCCTCCAGGGGGTCTTCCTGACTCAAGGATCTAACCCGCATCTCTTAGGTCTCCTGCATTGGCAGGTGGATTCTTTACTGCTTGCAATTCAGGAGGAGAACTTTTCTGGTATAATAGGCCGTACCCAAATAGAATCAGAGTCTAAGGAAATATCTTTTGCTCCCTGAATTCAGCATCTCTCTTTTTTCCTTCTGATAGGTCAGTCTATTAACTTAGTGAGGAGTGAGGCGCCTATGTAAGCCACATCTTACTGTCTGCTTGCATTTACAAGTTGAAATCAACATTTAAATTTCAAGCAATTCCTCTAGGGTTGGATGCTCTTGCTCTTGAGGGGGATTAGTTATCTTCCTAGGTACTGTTCCTAGGTGGTGCTATTGGTAAAGAAGCCACCTGCCAATGCAGGAAACCCAAGAGATGTGAGTTCAATCCTTGTGTTGGGAAGATCCCCTGGAGGAGGACATGGCAGCCTACTCCAGTATTCTTGCCTGAAGAATCCCATGGACAGAGGAGCCTAGTGGGCTATAACCAAAATCGAGTGGTGATGCCATCCAGCCATCTCATCCTCTGTCATCCCCACCCGCTCCTGCCTCCAATCCCTCCCAGAATCAGGGTCTTTTCCAAAGAGTCAACTCTTGGCATCAGGTGGCCAAAGTATTGGAGTTTCAACTTCAGTATCAGTCCTTCCAAAGAGCACCCAGGACTAATCTGCTTTAGGATCAGCTGGTTGGATCTCCTTGCAGTTCAAGGGAATCTCAAGAGTCTTCTCCAGCTCCACAGTTCAAAAGCATCAATTCTTCGGCACTCAGGTTTCTTCACATTCCAACTCTCACATCCATACATGACCACTGGAAAAACCATAGCCTTGACTAGATAGACATCTGTTGGCAAAGTAATATCTCTGCTTTTCAATATACTATCTAGGTTGGTCATAACTTTCCTTCCAAAGAGTAACTATCTTTAAATTTCATGGCTGCAATCAAAATCTACAGTGATTTTGGAGCCCCCAAAATAAAGTCTGACACTGTTTCCAAACTGTTTCCCCATCTATTTCCCATGAAGTGATGGGACCAGATGCCATGATCTTTGTATTCTGAATGTTGAGCTTTAAGGCAACTTTGTCACTCTCCTCTTTCACTTTCATCAAGAGGCATTTTAGTTCCTCTTCACTTTCTGCCATAAGAGTGGTGTCATCTGCATATCTGAGTGCAGGGGGCGCTCTGCAGAAAGAGTGGAGGCAGTGGAATTTCCCTCAGCAAAGCCGAGGGGTTCCCGAGGAGAGGTGAGCCTGCTGTCTGTCAACCCAGCCCCCCAGCCCCGCGGCGAGCAAGAGACAATCAGACGCGACAGGGGTTCCATCTAAGCAGTTCCGCTTTATTGTTGCAAACTCCCAGCTTATATAGACAAGCAGGGGGATTTTAGGAGGGACTTTCTATAGTTGCAACAATCACGTTAAAGGTCAAATTGTCATGTGCCTTCATTATAACAGGAGTCTATGGAGATCACACACTGTCTACATGCATGGAAATCAAGAGAGCCAACCAAAAACTTTGACAAACAACATAGACCCTGCCCCCATCTCTTCCACCAGGCACCATCTTAGGTTTTTGACCGCTAAGCTAGCCCCTTTGTTTTTAAGGTTTCCCATTTAGGGCCCCACATCTGAGGTTATTGATATGTTTCCTGTCAATCTTGATTCCAGCTTGTGCTTCTTCCAGCCCAACATTTTTCATGATGTACTCTGCATATAAGTTAAATAAGCGGGGTGACAATACACAGCCTTGATGTACTCCTTTTCTTATTTGGAACCAGTCTGTTGTTTCATATCCAGTTCTAACAGTTGCTTCCTGATCTGCATATAAGTTTCTCAGGAGACAGATCAGGCGGTCTGGTATTTCCATCTCTTTCAGAATTTTCCACAATTTATTGTGATCCACACAGTCAAAGGCTTTGGCATAGTCAATAAAGCAGAAATAGATGTTTTTCTGGAACTCTCACTTTTTGATGATCCAGCAGATGTTGGCAATTTGATCTCTGGTTCCTCTGCCTTTTCTTAAACCAGCTTGAACATCAGGAAGTTCATGGTTCACATATTGTTAAAGCCTGGCTTGGAGAATTTTGAGCATTACTTTACTAGCATGTGAAATGAGTGCAATTGTGCAGTAGTTTGAACATTCTTTGGCATTGCCTTTCTTTGGGATTGGAATGAAAACTGACCTTTTCCAGTCCTGTGGCCATTGCTGCATTTTCCAAATTTGCTGGCATATTGAGTGCAGCACTTTCACAGCATCATCTCTCAGGATTTGAAACAGCTCAGCTGGAATTCCATCACCTTCACTATCTTTGTTCATAGTGATGCTTTCTAAGGCCCACTTGACTTCACATTCCAGGATGTCTGGCTCCAGGTGAGTGATCACACCACAGTGATTATCTGCATTGTGAAGATCTTTTTGTACAGTTTTCTGTGTATTCTTGCCACCTCTTCTTAATAGCTTCTGCTTCTGTTAGGTCCATATCATTTCTGTTCTTTATTGAGCCCATCTTTGCATGAAATGTTCCATTGGTATCTCTAATTTTCTTCAAGAGATCTCTAGTCTTTCCCATTCTGTTGTTTTCCTCTATTTCTTTGCATTGATCACTGAGGAAGGCTTTCTTATCTCTTCTTGCTATTCTTTGGAACTCTGCATTCAGATGCTTATATCTTTCCTTTTCTCCTTTGCTTTTGCTTCTCTTCTTTTCACAGCTATTCATAAGGCCCCCTCAAGCAGCCATTTTGCTTTTTTGCATTTCTTTTCCATGGGGATGGTCTTGATTGCTGTCTCCTGTACAATGTCATGAACCTCCATCCATAGTATATAGGGTGGATAAATAACAAGAAAAGAAAAGATGCTGATGCTGGGAAAGAATGAAGTCAAAAGGAGGAGGGCCACAGAAGATGAGATGGTTGGATTGCATCACTCACTCAAAGGACATGAATTTCAGCAAATTCTAGGAGACAGTGAAGGACAGAGAAGCCTAGCATGCCACAGTCCATGGGGCTGTAGAGTTGGACATTACTAGTGATTCAACAACAACAACAGAATAGCAAGATCCTGTTATATAGCATAGGAAACTATATTTAATATCCAGTGTTAAACAATAATGGAAAAGAATATTAAATATATATAAAAATATATACATTATATATGTATAGCTGAATCACTTTACTGTACAGTGAAATTAACACAACACTTCAAATCAACTATACTTTAATAGAATTTTTAAAAAACAAATAAAATTTATCTTAAGTCTTTGAAAACAAAACATTTCAGGCCTGTATGGCTGCCTCAGCTTTCAAAATCAAAATCAATCAGTGTAATCTACAACACTGAAAGGTTGTTTGTGGTAGTGGTTTAGTCTCTCAGTAGTGTCTGACTCTTTGCATTCCTATGAACTGTAGCCTGCTGGGCACCTCTGTCCATGGGATTCTCCAGGCAAGAATTCTAGAGTGGGTTGCCATTTCCTTCTCCAATTGATAGGTTATTGAAGAAAACTTATTTTACTACAGATTTAGCACAGAAAAAATGGGCAGTATCTAATATCCACTCATGATTTAAAAATAAAACATCTCAGAAAAGCAGTAATACAAAAGAAATTCTTCAATTTGATAGGGAACATTCACCTCAAAGTCTTCAAGTAGCATCATATGTAACTGTAAGAAAGTGGACACTTTACCTCAAAACTAGGGGAAAAAATTATTAGAAAGTCTACCCAAGGATCAGGATAAGTATGTCCTCTCCCAACACTGCAGTTCTACAGCTTTCTGGAAGTCCTTGCCAGTGGATTAAGAAAAGAAAAAGAAATAAAAATAGTATGGATTCAAAATGAAGAAATAAAATCGTCTCTATTTGCAAATGACAAGATTATGTAAAAATTCTGAAAGAATGGACAAGAAACTTCAATAACTAATAAGTAAGCATAGCAAATTCACTGGACAAACACTTGATATATGAGCTGAATAGCAGATTCCCAGCGGATTTTCCTTAGGGTACGGGAATGATGATAATCTGTATGATGCAGTATTATTGAATACAAGGGGTAAGCATTTGTCAAAATCTCTTGAATTTCAGAGCACAAAGAATAAACCTTATCCTTATTAAATGAGAATTTTGAAAAATCATTTAGGAGGTTAAGTCATCTCAAGATGAAACTTAGACTGGAACAAAATGTATTACAACTGTAGACATTGAGTGTCCCCATGCAGTTCTCTGAGCCTTACAAAACACAACCTCATTGAAAGAGCTGGGAGAATGAGATGCTGACTTAAGCACCTCTGGAAATGAGTGGAGTTTGTAAGACTAAAGGCAAAGAGAACTGTACATAAATTTGTACTCTAGTTGATTGCCTGGAGCCAGCATGAGGAATCCCACCCGTGACAAGGTCATGCGGCAGAAATCTGATGGGCAAGGTTGAGTCAGATCTCAGGTCTTCCATCTGGTATTTCCTGAGCATGTACCCCCAAATAAAATATGCCTGCCTTATTGTATTGTACTTTTTCATTCTTCTGACACACTCTGGAAAAAGTCAACTCAAGGTTTTAGGCTTCTGCATTTGAAAGAGTGTTTCAATCCAAAAACCCCTCTGATGGCTTTCTAGCCTGCCTGCAGGACTCTGGCATGTGATTGTTTGAGGCCTCCTGACTGTGGGAGGCACAGGAAGCTTAAAACATCCTAGGAATGTAGGGGCTTCTGAGGAGTCAAAATCATTAGAATAGGACTGATTAAAGTTTTCACTTGTTGAGCCAATAGTTGCTGCCAAATTTTCATATCCTTTGTTTTTAGATATAGTTGGTATATAGAAAAACAGGTATTAGCAACATTAGATCTTTGAATTAAGTACTTTCTTTGTTATAACCCACTGCACCTTTTTCTACAGAAATAGAACTTTATTTAGTACTTTGAGGGTGATGCAGAGTAAAGAAAAAAACACTTCTAGGGAAAAGGAGTTTTCTGGTTGATAGATAATTATCCAGGAATAGAACCATAAAAATGTTAACAGGCCTCTTGGCCAGAAGATAATGTAAACCACTGAGAACTTTTGTATACGGGACAGTATGCAAAAAGAAAGTCTTGTCTCAATGAGGGTCAGGACTGCTGCCCCTGCATAACTCTGCATATTCCATTATTTATTTATGTACAACTTGAGGTATATAAGCTGATTTTGAAAAATAAAGTTTTGAAGTCTTGCACCTTACCGATGCTGGGCTTCCCCATGTCATTCTTTTCTCCCCTTTTTTCGACTGAATTCCCATCTGGGGCGTGGAGTCTCGCCATGTCTACTTGCTTGTCCCGGCTTCTAAGATCCGTAAGAGAGAGAGCCCAAGGCAGGGCACTCTCCGATATTCAAACAGACACCGGTGGCCTAACATAGATGGTGCAAGTTCCTTGTCTGGAACTTTATTGGCTTTCCATGTAAACTAAGTTATTCAGCATCTTTTCTCCACTTAATTTTCCTACTACACTATTTCTTCCTAATATAACCTTATATCTCTAAATAAATAAGTTTTTCCTTGCCTATCCGTCTCCCCTTCAAATTCCCTGGATCCACTGGGGCTGGACCCTGGCAGTTGATAAAGTATTTTTCCCATGGACATACAGGTTAACAATTCTGAAACTACAAATGTCTTCTAGAGTTGAGCAAAGTAAATGGATAGTGAATGGTGGGAACCAGGTTTCTTATTGTTGAGTGCAGAGTTACATATATACAAGTAGAAGAAGATAGAATAATAAATGTGGTAATGGATTAGAGTTGGAAACATCAGTATGGGACTCATATTTACCTTCATATAAATACAGACTGTTAAACATAGAAATGTTTATAAACATATATGTACACACAGCTTAGTATAATCATGCATATCACTATGCTTTTCCAGCTGAGAATAACTGGAAGAATGATAACTTGGGGCAATTAGTACCCTAAGGATTCAGATCATAATTTCTAATGCCCCTTACCAATAAGGAGAACCACTGTTCCCTGGGGAAATGGTTGATTCTAAGACGGGGTAGGAAATATACAAGATGATCCTGTAGCACCTTGCAGTGTCAGAAAATAAGAAAATATCTGAAAAGCAAACAAATTCCTATCCACAATAATAGATATCTTTCAAAAGGACAGATAGGCCAATGAAAGTGGTCCCCATGGCCAAGGCTGGAAAAATTTGAGCAACATAATTAATAAATTAGTATTAGATTATAATACAAATTACAAAATATCCATGTGTCCATGTAGATATTTAAAATGATTAATAAGTAAATATGAGAGTAAGTATACTTTCTGTTCAGAATAATTTCTAATAATTTATTTACTTACTCTGCTCTTAAGGAGACAGAGTATTATTTCTCCTTCCTTAATCATGGCTCTAAACAGTGACTATCTAACAATACTATGAAACGAGAGGGAGAAAAAGAGTAACTTTACAGTGAAGACTGACAAACACTACTTCTAGCCAGGAGATCAATGTTAACATAAACAGTATGTGACATACTGAGGCATACTGATAATATATACTCCAATCTAATGTGAAGACCATGGCACTTTATGTCTGTGGTTTCCTCTCTGAGACACATTCGAAAGCCATGAGGCAAATTCCAACTCAGGAGCATTCTACGAGATCCCTTAGCAGAATTTCTCAAAACTTTCAAGTACATAAAAAATGAGGAAGGTCAAACTTTAACAATCAAAACAACCTAAGAATACATTATAGTTGACCCTTGAACAACAAGGGGGTTAGGGATGCCAACTCTCCACTTATTTTAAAAATGCTCATATAATTTATTGTCAGCCCTCTGTACACACCATTCTTCCATATCCACGGTTACACATCCTTAGATTTTACCAGGATGGTAAATCTAAGGATAAATTTTACAGTACTACTGTATGGATTTTATAGTATCCATACTGTAAAGTATGGATTTTACAGTACTACTAACCAAGTAGTACCATAGTATATATTTAGTGAAAAAAATCTGTGTATATGTTGGCCCCAAGACTTCAAATTCATGTTGTTCAAGGGTCAGCTGTACTACTAACTTTAATGTGGTATCATGGGTGTGATTCTGAAGAAAAAAAAAGATATTGGGAAAAAAAACTAGGACAATCAGAATAATGTATATACTTTTAAAGTAGTTGTTAATAATAATTTAATGTAATAATGTATCAGCACTTGTGGCTCACTAATTGTGACTACTGTACTATAGTAATGAAAGATGTTAAATTAAGAAAATGGAATGAGGAGTATATAGGAATTCACTGTATAATATTTGCAATAATGTTATAAATGTAAAACAGCTCTAAATTTTTTTAAAATTAACATTTATAAAAATTTTTTAAAGTAAGTAAAGCAATTTACTCTAGTATCAATAGCCAGCAATACCTGGGTTAATTTAACATATTATTTGGGAGACATATATCCTGAAAACTATGGGATATTACTGAAGAAAATAAAATAAGACTAAATAAATGGTAAGAGGCACAATATTAATGAAGTAGAAAACTCAGTATTTTTATAATATCAGTTATTTCTCTCCCAAATTCATGTATGGATTTAATGCAGTCTTACCAAACAATATTTTTTTAGAAACATACATACGTATTCTTGAATGTATTTGGGAACACAAGGAGCACAGAAGGGCTAAATTTTGAAAGAAAGAAATAAAGATGAAGCACATATGCTCTATGATTTCAAGGCTTATTCTAAAACTACAGTAAACAAGTTACCTTGGCAAAAAAAAGAAAATATAGGCATATAGATTAACTGAAAGAAAGGAGGGGGCAGAAATAGATCCATCTTACATGATCAATCAAACCTTAGTAAGACTGCAAAGATAATTCAATTGTAAATTAATGATTTTATCAACAAATTGTGCTGGAACAAACAAATATCCCTAGGCAAAATGAATCTTGTTCCTTTCCTAACTCCATAAACAAAAGTATAAATATCACAACATAGATCATAGACAGATAGACATACTAGATCTGAGAGACAGAGTAACTGAAAAACTATGGACAGAGGCTCATAACATTGTATACGAGTTGGTGACCAATGCTATTTCAAAGAAAAAGAAATGCAGGACAGCAAAATGTTTTTCTGAGAAGGCTGTACAAACAGCTGAGAAAAGAAAAGTAGCTACAAGCAAAGGAGAAAGTAAAAGATATACTGAATTGGATGCAGAGTTCCAAATAATAACAAGGAAATATAAGAAAGCCTTCTTAAGTGAACAATGCAGAGAAATAGAGGAAAACAATAGAATGGGAAAGACTAGAGATGTAGGCAAGAAAATTAGAGATAACAAAGGAACATTTCATCCAAATATGAGCACAATAATAGACAGATGGTATGGACCTAACAGAAGCAGAAGAAATTAAGAAGAGGTAGCAAGAAGAACTGTACAAAACTGTACAAAAAAGATCTTAATGACCTGGATATCCATGATGATGTGGTCACTTACCTATAGTCAGACACCATGGAGTGTAAAGTCAATGAACATAGTTAGTAGAGGTGATGGAATTCCAGCTGAGCTAGTTAAAATCCTAAAAGATGATGCTGTGAAAGTGCTGCACTCAATATGCCAGCAAATTTGGAAAACTCTACAGTGGCTACAGGACTGGAACAGTTCATTTGTCATTCCAATCCCAAAGAAAGATCAATGCCAAAGAATGTTCAAACACAATGTTTATTGTGTTTGTTTGTTTGTTTGTTTGTTTTACTTTACAATATTGTATTGGTTTTGCCACACATCAACATGAATCTGCCATTGGTGTACATGTATTCCAAATCCTGAACACCTCTCCCACCTCCCTTGACAGCATCCCTCAGGCTCATCCCAGTGCACCAGCACCAAGCATCCTGCACCCTGCATCGAACCTAGACTGGCAATTCATTTCTTAAATATGATATTATACATGTTTCAGTGCCATTCTCCCAAATCATCTCACCCTCTCCCTCTCCCACAGAGTCCAAAAGACTGTTCTATACATCTGTGTCTCTTTTGCTGTCTTGTATACAGGGTTATCGTTACCATATTTCTTAATTCCATATATATGCGTTAGTATACCGCATTGGTGTTTTTCTTTCTGGCTTACTTCCAGTTTCATCGACCTGATTAGAACTGATTCAAATATATTCTTTTTAATGGCTGAGTAATACTCCATTGTGTATATGTACCACAGCTTTCTTGTCCATTTGTCTACTGATGGACATCTAGGTTGCTTCCATTTCCTGGCTATTATAAACAGTGCTGCGATGAACATTGGGGTACACCTGTCTCTTTCAATTCTGGTTTCCTTGGTTTGTATGCCCAGTAGTGGGATTGCTGGGTCATAAGGCAGTTCTATTTCCAATTTTTTAAGGAATCTCCACACTGTTCTCCATAGTAGCTGTACTAGCTTGCATTCCCACCAACAGTGTAAGAGGGTTCCCTATTCTCCATACCCTCTCCAGCATTTATTGCTTGTAGACTTTTGGATCTCAGCCATTCTGACTGGCATGAGATGGTACCTCATTGTGGTTTTGACTTGCATTTCTCTGATAATGAGTGATGTTGAGCATATTTTCATGTGTTTGATAGCCATCTGTATGTCTTCTTTGGAGAAATGTCTATTTAGTTCTTTGGCCCATTTTTTTATTGGGTCATTTATTTTTCTGGCATTGAGCTGCATAAGTTGCTTGTATATTTTTGAGATTAGTTGTTTGTCAGTTGCTTCATTTGCTATTATTTTCTCCCATTCTGAAGGTTGTATTTTCACCTTGTTTATAGATTGTGTTCAAACAAAATTGCCCTCATTTCATATGCTAGCAAGTGATGCACAAAAGGTAACTAGCAAGGTAATGCTCAAAATCCTTGAAGTTAGGCTTCAAGAGAACATGAACTGAAAACTTTGAGATACACAAGTTGGATTTACAAAAGGCAGAGAAACCCCAGAGATCAAATTGCCAGCATTTGTTTGGTCATGGAGAAAGCAAGGAAATTCCAGAAAAATATCTACTTCTGCTTCACTGACTGCACTAAAGCCTTTGATTGTTGGATCCTAGAAAACTGTAGAAAATTCTTCAATAAATGAGAATACCAGACCACCTTACCTGTCTCCTGAGAAACCTGTCTGCAGGTCAAGAAGAAACAGAACTGGACATGGAAAAACGGACAGGTTCAAAATTTGGAAAGGAGTACATCAAACTGTATATTGTCACCCTGCTTATTTAACTTTTATGTACAGAGTGCACCATGTGAAATGCTGGGTTGGATGAAGCAAAACCTGAAATTAAGATTTCCCACAGAAATATAAATAACCTTAGATATTCAGATGATACCACCATAATACAGAAAGTGAAGAATAAGTGAGAGCTTATGGATGAGGGTTAATGTGGAAAGTGAAAGAGCTGGCTTAAAACTCAACATTCAAAAAAACTAAGATCATCGTATCTGGTCCTATCACTTCATAGCAAATAGATGGGGAAAAAATAGAAGCAGCAATAGACTTTACTTTAAAATCACTGCAGATGGTGACCACAGTCATGAAATTAAAAGATGCTTGCTCCTTGGAAGAAAAGCTATGACAAATCTAGACATGTTTGCCAACAAAGATACATAGAGTCAAAGCTTTGGTTTTCCAATAATCATGGCAGATGCAAGAGTTGGACCATAATGAAAGCTGAATGCCAAAGAATTAATGCTTTACAACTGTAGTGATGGAAAAGAGTCTTGAGAGTCCCTTGGACAGCAAGGAGATCAAACCAGTCAATCCTAAAGGAAATCAACCCTGAATAGTAATTGGGAGGACCGATGCTGAAGCTGAAGCTGTAATACTTTGGTCACTTGATGCCAAGAGCCAACTCATTGGAAAAGACCCTGATGCTAAGAAAGACTGAGGACAAGAGGAGAAGGAGCTGGCAGAGGATGATGAGATGCTTGGATGGCATCATTGACTCAAAGGCCTGAAGTTTGAGCAAATTCTTGGGAAAAGTGAAGTACAGAGAAGCCAGTGTGCTGCAGTCCATGGGGTTGCAAAGAGTCAGACACAACTGAGCATCTGAATAACAACAACAATAGATCATAGGCTTAAATTTAATAGCTGAATATATAAAACCTTAGAAGTAAGTTAAAATGTATTTTTATATATTCTAGTATTTCTACTATAGTTCCAAGTTCACTAACATTTTATTCCATAGTACTGATTAATCCTGTAATAATGTCATCCAGTGTAGTTTTCTTCTGAGGCATTGTATTTTATCTTTAGAAGTTTGGTTTGGGTGTTTTAATATTGTCTATAGTTCTATCAGGCTCATGCTTCCCTCTACCATAATTTTGTAAATGTACGGAATATATTTGTTCAGTTCAGTTTAGTCACTCAGTCATATCCAACTCGTTGCACCTCCATGGACTGCAGCATGCCAGGCCTCCCTGTCCATCACCAATTCCCAGAGTCTACTCAAACTCATGTCTATTGAGTCAGAGATGCCATCCAACCATCTCATCCTTTGTCATCCCCTTTTCTTCCCGCCTTCAATCTTTCCTAGCTTCAGGGTTTTTTCAAATGAGTCATTTCTTTGCATCAGGTGGCCAAAATATTGAAGTTTCAGCTTCAGCATCAGTCCTTCCAAAGAATATTCAGGACTGATTTCCTTTAGGATTGACTGTATCTCCTTGCAGTCCAAGAGACTCTGAAAAGTCTTCTCCAACACCATAGTTCAAAAGCATCAATTCTTTGGCACTTGGAATATATTTATACTTGCTCTTATAGCTACTAATTCTCTTATTTCTGTCATTTCTGGATTTATAACTATTGATTGGTTTTCTCCTTATTCAGTCTTTTTTTTTTTTTTTGTGCTTATCAGCATGTTTGGAAATTTTTGATTGGATGCTAGTCATTACATTTGCAATTTTTATTTTGGAGCCTGATTTTGTATTTTTTGTTGTTGTTGTTTTTACATCACTTTAAATATGTTTAGGCCTGGATCTGGGATTCATTTAATAACTCAGGAACAATTAACTAGTTCTCAGAATTGAGCTTAAGTTTTGTTATACAGGACCAGAGTGGCCTTTAATCTACAGTAAATTTAACCCCATTTTGAAGCCATTCCTTTTACAGTCCTCTCCTTGTTACTCCATAAATTGAGGAGGTATTGCCACTCTGACTAAAGAGAACATAAACTACAGTGGGTTTTCTAGTGTCTCCAGCGATTTTACCATCTGGTCTCTGTTTCACGATTCTTTTCTGGGCTTGGTTGATTTTCCTATGTCCAACATTGTTCATTATTCAAGTGAAGATTCAAAGGAAATATTCTGTCGGTATCCAGATCTCTCTCTTTATGTAGATCACTTCTCTCCTGTGCTAGGCCTGATGAATCATAATGCCTGCACTACTCCAAATCTTAAGAATTCCATATTATCAACTTAAGGAGGCTGCCAGACTCTATTTGTTTTCTTGTGCTTATTTATTTTGTCTACTCAATAATCATTAGTTTATGCTATATTTGGTTCAAGTATGAAATTATGCTTCTATATTTTGTCTCAATTATTATTTGTTTAAGGCAAATGGACATACAGGTTATTCCATCATATCTGGAAGTGAAAATTCAAATTTGATGAGTTTTTAAAATATTCACTTTCACACAGCCATGACCTTCATCAAGATGTAGACTAGCAATGAATAACAAATAAAATTTTTACAGTGAGTATTTCTTGATGGTATAATTTGGCTATTATATTTTTTTCTGTACTTTGCAGTTTTTCTTTAATGACTCCATTCCATCATTTTATAATTTAAGAAATATTTAAATGTAATTATAAAACAGAAATACTATATTTCACAGTTTATATGATTTCTCTGTCTTGTTAAAACATTAAATTTACAAGATATTTTCTATACAGTTTGTCAAAAAGCATATTTAAACATTAATAATTGCCAAAAATAATTTAAATTCCTCAGCTTTGTTAGTATTTTACAAATAAAGGATATTTTGCACAATAACATTTTTGTGTTATTTTTTAATATACTAAAATTTCCTGGAATAGGGCATGGCAACCCGTTCCAGTTTTCTTGCCTGGAGAATTTCATGGACAGAGGGGCCTGGGTGGGCTACAATCTGTAGCATGACTGAAGGGACTTAGCCTGCATGCACGCATACTAAAATTTAATGTGATTTCCATTTGTATCTAATTTTATTATTTAAGTAATAAAAGCATTTATTAATTTTCTGTTCTATTACTGAAATTCTGAAAAATGAACTGATTGAAATGAAAACATTCTCTTTAATAAAATTATATTTTAAGCTCAAGAAACAGAAGAATATGGGCAAAATCTTTATATAAGAAAATCCAGCAATAATGAAAACAAAGAAATCTATAATTGTAGAACTATGGTAATTGCATACTTTCTTAATGATTAAACTAATGATTTAATGCTTAGAATTTAAAGGCTTGGCAGAACTCCTCAAGCAAACAAACAAACAAAAAATACTTTGACTATGGGTTCTACTACTCAACAACAGAATTAGCTTGAAATTTATGTTGGAAAATACTGTCTTTATTATATTTAGATTCAAATCCCTCAAGTGTTGTAACTTAACATGTAATGTAGGCAATTAAGTTATAATTCAATTATTTTTCCTATGTTTAATGCTTAAAGTTTGAAATTCTGCTACTAAGAAGGATGAGGTCACTGACATATAAATTACATACACATACATACAAATTAAATAAGTTAAATGAATTAATCAGTTTAATCAAACTAAGAAATTTCATCTTTAACTGAGCCAAGGGAAACATTTCACATTGTTTTCTTGTTTGTTTTTTTTTTTTAAATTAAATTTATTTATTTTTTTAATTACAATACTGTATTTGTTTTCTGCCTGACTGCTAATTTAGTAATAAATCTACAAATCTAGAAAAGTTATCACCTTTCAAGATAATCTGAATTTTGGTTTGTGTAGGCATAATGATGAAATAAAATGATACTGACTGCATAGCCGTATTACATGATTTTGAAACATTCTTGATTATTTAAACAGAGATGGAATAATCAATGATTATTTAAATGGAGACAGAAATTTTAGAAATGTTTATAAGTTTTAAAAATACCAGCTATCAGGCTGTGGAGACTGATTATCTATTGCTTATTGTATCTGGAAATGCCTCAGTTTTCTACATAATAGTTACAAATCTCCAGTTATCTGTAACTTGGTGACAAGGTTAAAAGTGAAGGTAAATGTGCCTCATATATTATGATATTACTTGTATCAGTTAATTTTGCAAAGGTACAGTGTAGAAACACTTTTTACTCAATAAGCAACAATAGAAAATAGAAAAATTCCTATATTATTTTGCACTTTAATTTACTTGTATAAATTCCTAAATCTTTCACAGCCTGTTCCAGAGAATAATAAAAGAAAGACATGTTCAGAATAACTTTCTCTGTTTGTAATAGTGTGTTCTTATGAGCCATTTCTTTTCCTGCTTTGGAAAGAGGTTATGAAAAAATATTCTTTGGTTTCTATTACAATGCCAATTCCATTTAATGCCAATGCCAAGTTAATACATATCTGTGCTTCTTTAATCACTCAATCAGCTATTTCTAAATCTCTCAAAGACTATTAACTCACTTTTTGTATTGTTGAAGTGCTACTAAATACTAGACTTTTAAAGGTGACTTGAAAGTTTACATCACTATTATTATATTTTTTGTTCATTCTGTAAACATGTATAACTAAACAAGCCAGTTTGTCAACTTGATGCATTCTCTTTTATAATTGTAAAGCAAAATTTTTTTTTAATATTTCAGAGGGCATATAATTAACTTTGCCATAGGCTTATTTTTACCCTGTGCCTCATGCATATACTATTAGTTTTACACTGCCATATACCATAGAGCATGCCAAACTCAGCTTAACATTATATCCCCAGTCCTCCTATTTGGCTCTCTTGGTTATGACAACATAAATTTTATAAACACATCATATTTAATAAAATAATGTTTATTTTGCACTACTGTGTTTAGTTCGTGGGTTGAAAAACACATCCCTAGAATCAAGAGCGTTTAGGTTCAAATAGCAATAATAGCCTTCTAAAATCCTAGATCTTGGTTTCCCACCAAATGCACATTTTTAAGGAAATTTGATTTTAAGAAAGATAAAATTATGTGAAATATTGATAATTAAAATATTTACAAAAAGTAAAAGTATAACTGATATTTCTTTTAAAAATACTTTCTAGAAATTAAACAAAATAATTGTTTTATAAAAAGTTGAATATCAAATAAAAATCTTTACAAGTTTTGAAAATATAATCCATCACATTGGTGGTATATTTTTCCAACAATTAACAGTTTCTAAAATACATCTCTGCATATTTTGTTGTCTTTGAAAAATAACAGGCCTTGTATAAGTCAACCTTATACAAAAAGTATCAAAAACAAAACAAAAGCAATTTTAAGTCCTTTTTTCCATTACTGTCCCAGAGAAGATTAAGTAAGTAATCTTCTTACCTAAAAGAGTGTATCCTGTCTTTTTCACACAGAATATAAATAAAAATTGAACAGAATTATGGAATAGTTCATTGAGTACTCTAAAACATATTCTAACCAATTAATCTAGCAGAAACATTTGTTAAGAAGATAAACAATCCATTAAAGTAGGTATGCAGTTGCTCATAAGTACATGAAATGAAAGTGAAAGTCGCTTGGTCGTGTCCAACTCTTTGCAACCCATGGACTATACAGTCCATGAGTGGGTAGCTATTCCCATCTCCAGGAGATCCTTCCAACCCAGGGATTGAACCCAGGTCTCCTGCATTGCAGGCAGATTCTTTACCAGCTGAGCCATCAGGGAAGCCCTAGTATATGAAATAATATATAGTAAAACTGCTATTAGGAATTTAAAAGTAAAATCAATGTAAGTTTTTACTATTTTATTAGTAAGTGAAAGTGAAAGTGAAGTCGCTCAGTCATGTCCGACTCTTTGCAACCCCATGGACTGTAGCCTACCAGGATCCTCTGTCCATGGAATTTTCCACGTAATATCAAGTAGTGCCATGACTGTGAAGAATAAGAACTGATCTTTATTACTGATGGAAAATACAGGGAGGCCTGGCCTGCTGTAGTCCATGGGGTCACAAAGAATCAAACATGACTGAGTGAACTGAAATGAACTGATACATACATAAATATAATCTCCGTATCACCTGGGGAAGGAAATTACACAAAGATTGCCAAAATACAACCGAGAAAAATATCCATATACGGGAAGTATATTTATGTATAAAGCTAACACTGCTGGCTCAGAGGTAAAGAGTCCATCTGCAATGCAGGAGACCACAAGTAATGTAGGAGAAGCAGATTCGATCCTTGAATTGTGAAGATCCAGGAGAGAGGGGAGAAGGAGAAAAGAAAATGGCAACCCATTCCGGTATTCTTGCCTGAAAAATTCCATGGAGAGAGGAGAGCAGTGTGCTACAGTCTATAGGGTCACAAAGATTCAGACACAACTTAGTGACTAAAGTGAAAGTGTTAGTGACTCAGTTGTGTTTGACTCTTTGTGATCCCACAAACTATAGCCCACCTTGCTCTTCTGTCCATGGAATTTTCCAGGCAAAAACACCAGAATGGGTTCCCATTTCCCTACTCCAGAGGATCTTCCTGACCCAGGGATCAAATCTGTGTCTCCTGTGTCACCTGCTTTATAGGCAGATTCTTTACAGTTTGAGCCAACAGGAAAGTTCATTTTATTCATAAATCTAACAGTTAAATAGAAGCCATGATGTATAACTATGATCACCAACTAAATGGCAAGAACAATGCTAAGTTACTTAAATGTATTAATACATTTACTTCTAGAAAATGAACCTGTGACATAAGTACAATTATTATCTACATTTTACAGAAGAAGAAACTAAGAGAAATTAAAACATTTGGTTTCTATCAAACAGGCAACATGTGTAGAGATTATAATTCCAAAATAGTCCCTCAGATATTTATATCATGAAATATTATGGAAGAGCCAAAGGAAGTGATGACCAGATTATATGTATTGAAAATAAGAAATCTAGGTGAAATAAGTCAGATTGAGAAAGACAAATACTATATGATCTCACTTAAACATGTTAGTCACTCAGTTGTGCAGTTGTGTCTAACTCTTTGTGACCCTGTGGACTGTAGCCCACCAGGTTCCTCTGTTCATGGTGATTCTCCAGGCAAGAATACTAGAGTGGGTAGCCATTTCCTTCTCTAGGGAATCTTTCTGACCCAGGGATTGAACCCAGATCTCCCACACTGCAAGCAGATTCTTTACCATATAAGCCACCAGGGAAGCCCAATGATGTGGAATGTAAAAAAACAATGCAACAAAACTCAGAGATACAGAGAACAGATTGGTGATGCCCAGCAGTGAAAATGTGGGTGGGGGAAAAATGAGTGAATGTAGAAAAAAGTAGACAATAGGTATAAACTTCCAGTTATAAAATAAAATAAATATGCTCTGGAGATGTAATGTACAGCACAGTAAATATAGTCATAATACTGTATTGTATATTTGAGCATTTTAAAGAGACTATGATTCTACAGTGGAAGTAAATAGATTTAAGGGACTAGATCTGATAGATAGAGTGCCTGATGAACTATGGACAGAGGTTCATGAAACTGTACAGGAAACAGGGATCAAGAATATTCTCATGGAAAAGAAATGTAAAAAAAAGCAAAATGGCTGTCTGGGGAGGCCTTATAAATATCTGTGAAAAAAAGATAAGTGAAAAGCAAAGGAGAAAAGGAAAGATATAAGCATCTGAATGCAGAGTTCTAAAGAATAGCAAGGAGAGATAAGAAAGCCTTCCTTGGTGATCAATGCAAAGAAACAGAATGGGAAAGACTAGAAATGTCTTCAAGAAAATTAGAGATACCAAGGAAACATTTCAGGCAAAGATGGGCTCAATAAAGAACAGAAATGGTAGGGACCTAACAGAAGCTAAAGATATCAAGAGGTGGCAAGAACACACAGAAGAACTGTTCATAAAAGATCTTCAAGACCAAGATAATCATGATGGTGTGATCACTCATCTAGAGCCAGACACCTTGGAATGTGAAGTCAAGTAACCTTAGAAAGCATCACTGCGAACAAAGCTAGTGGAGGTGATGGGATTCCAGTTGAGCTGTTTCAAATCCTGAAAGATGATGCTGTGAAAGTGCTGCACTCAATATGCCAGCAAATTTGGAAAACTCAGCAATGGCCACAGGACTGGAAAAGGTCAGTTTTCATTCCAATTCCAAAGAAAGGCATTGCCAAAGAATGCTCAGACTACCGCATAATTGCATTCATCTCACATGTTAGTAAAGTAATGCTCAAAATTCTCCAAGCCAGTCTTCAGCAATATGTGAACCGTAAACTTCCAGATGTTCAAGCTGGTTTTAGAAAAGGCAGAGGAAACAAGGATCAAATTGCCAACATCCGCTGGATCATCGAAAAAGCGAGAGAGTTCCAGAAAAACATCTATTTTCGCTTTATTGACTATGCCAAAGCCTTTGACTGTGTGGATCACAATAAACTGTGGAAAATTCTGAAAGAGATGGGAATACCAGACTATCTGATCTGTCTCTTGAGAAACCTATATGCAGGTCAGGAAGCAACAGTTATCTTGGGACATGGAACAATAGACTGGTTCCAAATAGGGAAAGGAGTATGTCAAGGCTGTATATTGTCACCTTGCTTATTTAACTTATATGCAGAGTACATCATGATAAACTCTGGGCTGGAAGAAGCACAAGCTAGAATCAAGATTTCCAGGAGAAATATCTGTGGGGCCCTAAATGGGCAACCTTAAAAACAAAGGGGCTAGTTTTGTGGTTGAAAACCTAAGATGGCACCTGGTGGAAGAGATGAGGTCTTGGTCTATGTTGTTTGTCAAAGTTTTTGATTGGCTCTCTTGATTTCCGTGCATGTAAACAGCGCGTGATTTCCATAGACTCTTGTTATAATGAAGGCACACGACGATTTGACCTTTAACGTGATTGGTGCAACTATGGAAAGTCCCTCCTAAAACCCCCTGCTTGCCTATATAAGCTGGGAGCTTGCGGCAATAAAACAGAACTGCTTAGACGGAACCCTTGTCACGTCTGATTGTCTCTCGCTCGCTGAGGGGCTGGGTTGGCGGACAGCAGGCTCACCTCTCCTCCGGACCCCTCAGCTTTGCTGAGGGAAGTTCCACTGCCTCTCTCTTTCTGCGGAGCGCCCCCTCCCCCGACAAATATCAATAACATCATATATGCATGACACCACCGTTATCGCAGAGAGTGAAGAAGAACTAAAGAGCCTCTTGATGAAAGTGAAAGAGGAGAGTGACAAAGTTGATTTAAAGCTCAACATTCAGAAAATGAAGATAGTGGCATCTGGACCCATCACTTCATGGGAAATAGATGGAGAAACAGTGGAAACAGTGTCAGACTTTATTTTGGAGGCCTCCAAAATCACTGCAGATTTTTATTATAGCCATGAAATTAAAAGATGCTTATTCCTTGGAAGGAAAGCTATGATCAACCTAGATAGCTTATTAAAAAGCAGAAACATTACTTTGCCAACAAAGGTCCATCTAGTCAAGGCTATTGTTTTTCCAGTGGTCATGTATGGATGTAAGAGTTGGACTCTGAAGAAAGCTGAGCCCCAAAGAATTGCTTTTGAACTGTGGTGTTGAGGAAGCCTCTTGAGAGTCCCTTGGATTGCAGGGAGAACCAACCAATCCATTCTAAAGGAGCTCAGTCCTGGCTGTTCATTGGAAGGACTGATGCTAAAGCTTAAACTCCAGTACTTCGGCCACGTCATGCAAAGAGTTGATCCATTGGAAAAGACTCTGATGCTGGGAGGGATTGGGGGCAGGAGGAAAAGGGGATGACAAAAGATGAGATGGCTGGATGGTGTTACCGACTGGATGGACATGAGTTTGAGTGAACTCCTGGAGCTGGTGATGGACAGGGAGGCCTGGTGTGCTGCAATTCATTGGGTTGCAAAAGAGTCAGACATGACTGAGTGACTGAACTGAACTGAACTGAAGATATTAGCTCTTTAAAGTTCTCATCATATGGAAAAAGATATAACTTAATGGGGTGATGTCATGTTAACTAAATTTACCATGGTGATTCATTCTTAATATATACAAATATCAAATCATTATGTTATATACCTGAAACAATTATGTCCATTAATTCTCAATTTTTAAAAAACAACTATTGCATTACAAATACTAGAGAGTTTATTTATATAGACTTATTCATTATAAAACCCACAATTAATGAGTGCTATAAAAATTGTAGGAAAAAGAATTGTTGTTACTTAAATTCCACTAATCAACTAATTTTAAAGTGACTTTCCAGATATTCTACTACTACTCTTGCATAAGCTCTTGGTCTAGTAATATTTTGTGGAAGAAGCTGTGTGTGTCTGTCCTGCTTATTCTGCCAAAGGGAACTCAAGAACCTGCATACTAGACAGTTGACATCACTGAATTCATGTGATGTGAATTACACTTACACTCAATTCAGTAACTCCCTGACATTCTTCCACTAAACTCCTTTACTGTTTAAAATAGCTAGAGGATCTTCTCTTTATTCTTTTTCTTCCCCAGCTTTTTACTTATTCCCAAAAAGGATTCTGGCAATACATTGTAAATAGCAAAGTTTTTATAATAAAACAATGATTTGGGATATGGAAAATTATATTAAATGATGCATATTCTCCTCCTATGACTGTGATGAGAAAGTATTCTGTTGTGTCCTTTACTCTAAATCCCCAAGTACCATTGTATTCAGAGGTGGTGGTGGTGTAGTCATTAAATCATGTCTAAGGCTTGTGACCCCGTGGACTGTAGTCCACCAGGCCCCTCTATACATGGGATTCTCCAGTCCAGAATACTGGAATGGGTTGCCATTTCCTTCTCCAGGGGATCTTTCTGACTCAGGGATCAAAAATGGATTCTCCTGCATTGGCAGGTGGATTCTTTACCACTGAGCCACCAGGGAAGCCCATAAGGATATAATCATATGAGTTCAGCTCACATAATTAATGTGATTCTACTCTTTAGGCAAACTGCTTAACAATGCTCTTGTAGTCCTACAGTAAACATCATCACTCCCCCAACTTGGTTTCAAAATAAAAAAATAAGTTCAGAAAATATTCAGATGGTTTTAGAAGAGACGGATGCAGCAATTTTTTCTACTACCTACTTATAATCATATGAATAACTTCATCCTCTTTATCTTTCCTCAGTCATTTTCTATTTTGTCATAATATTGACAAAAGTTTTTTAAAAATATAAAACAAAACCCCACACAGAGAGATAGTACAGTAAGAGCTATTATTTAAAGTTAGGGGGAGGAAAAGTCATATCTAAAAGGATAAAAGAGTTAAAAGAGTAATTGGTGAAAGAAGTTTTAAAATGTCAAGGAATTTGTTTCAATTGTTGAAGGGAAAAAAATATTAAAAAACAAATCAAACAGCA
This sequence comes from Nanger dama, assembly GCA_917880005.1. Classification (NCBI taxonomy): domain Eukaryota; kingdom Metazoa; phylum Chordata; class Mammalia; order Artiodactyla; family Bovidae; genus Nanger; species Nanger dama. The sequence continues at coordinate 14,765,074 of CAKJTW010000037.1, forward strand.
ATACAAAGTTAAGAATAAAAGATTTTCTAAATAAAATTTGTGACATAAAAAAACAAGGGGAAGATTAAAGACTAAGACATTATCAAAGGGACAATTAAAATATATAAAGATACTAGGATTCTATGTGAACATTAAGACTGTATATAATAATGACACAAGAGAACAAAGGAGGAAAACTTTTGAGTTCAATAATAGATATAAATGCAATGGACATGAATTTGGGCAAACTTCGGGAGATGGTAGGGACAGAGAGGCCTGGCAAACTGTAGTCATGGGGTGGCAAAGAGTTGGACATGACTGGGTAACTGAACAACAACAACAATAGATGCAAACACTAAAGTCATATATTCAGGAAAATGCTTGTAATATGAGTAAAATGCATGCTTACTTTGATCTGTCGGAAAAATAACAAACAAAATGCACATTATAAAAGCTATTTTTCTTATTAATAATTTTATATGCTGTTTGTTTTTTATCTGCAGTCTTGATTTCTTACTTAGGCCAAATATAAATAAGAAAAACAATAAAGTACTAATTATTCACATCTGGGATAGCATTTCCTCCAAATCATAACAAATCAATTATAAACTGTGTTATACACAGAGGAGATGCATTTTTCCACCCTTTGGGAAAAGTCTCTAATGTGAATGAACCAAACCCAATGCTTGATCTTGAAATATGAATGAAAGCTACTAGAGCTGGATCCCTCCATGAAAGTTATGGCAATCCATTCTAGTATTCTTGCCTGAAAAATTCCAAGGACAGAGGAGCGTGGTGGGCTACAGTCCATGGGGTCGCAGAGTCAGACAAGACTGAGCATGCGCACAGCACAAGAGCAATAAACGAAAACCACGCAAGCAAAATTCTCATCTTCCTGTACTACATGAATTAAATGTGAATAAAACCGTACAGATATGTATATAGATTTATGCATACACTTATATATGAACATTTCCATATATACATATGTGTGTGTGTATATTATACATAGGTAAAAGTATTTCTAGTCACTAGGGATTAAAACTATTTACTGTACAACATTAAGCTTTACATATTCATTTCTTAAAGAGATAGAAATAATATCATACAGTATAGATCAACAATGGCATGCATTTGGAAACCCAATCCAAGTTCACAGTCCTTGGGTTACTGTAAAACATTAAGAAATAAAAGAGTTGTGCCACAGTAAAAAGACCAAGAAGTGGTTCAAAAGGATTTCAAACAGGGTAATTAAAAAATTAATTGATTGATGTCTCTCCATATTCAAGGATAATTATAAAATTAGGATACCTAAAACCTCTAAGAAAATGTTTTAATTTTTTAAATGAAATAAGAAAAAAACAAACAAGCAAAAAAAGGAAAAAAACATCCCAGAGCATCACAGCCATGCCTTCATTCTTTTCTTATCCATTTACCAAAGTTAACACTGTGCACAGGAAGGAACTGATCTCAGAAAAATGGTAAGAAATCTATATCTAGGCAAGTTAAATTTAAGACAGATTTAAGACATGCTAGTGGAGATGTTAATCATGTACTAGAATACACCCAACTGGAATTCAAATGAGTCATATAGTCATTATCATATCAGTTCAATTCAGTTCAGTCGCTCAGTTGTGTCCGACTCTTCGCAACCCCATGATACGCAGCACACCAGGCCTCCCTGTCCATCACCAACTCCTGGAGTTCACTCAGACTCACATCCATTGAGTCAGCAATGCCATCCAGCCATCTTCATTCTCTGTCGTCCCCTTCTCCTCCTGCCCCCAGTCCTTCCCAGCATCAAAGTCTTTTCCAATGAGTCAACTCTTTGCATGAGGTGGCCAAAGTACTGGAGTTTCAGCTTTAGCATCATTCCTTCCAAAGAAATCCCAGGGCTGATCTCCTTCAGAATGGACTGGTTGAATCTCTTTGCAGTCCAAGGGACTCTCAAGAGTCTTCAACACCACAGTTCAAAAGCATCAATTCTTTGACACTCAGCCTTCTTCACAGTCCAACTCTCACATCAATACATTATCATATAGGTACTGTGTAAAAACAAAAAGGCCACATGAAAAGTAAGTATAAAAGAGGAAAAAGGGTTCTGAGGCCTAATCTGCAGAGTTTTCAACATTTAGAAGTCTAAAACAGATTTAAAAGTGAGAGGAAAATTAAGAAGACATAACATCAAACAATGTGCTAAAGAACACTTAAGTATCTTTTATTGTACAGTTTGGATTATTTATAGGTGAGTATGACTGCTACTCATTTACTCACATATAAATATTACTTCTGCCCATACACAGAGATTTTCTTACCCTAAGCATCGTTATATAATTTGCCTTTTGATTTTGCCTGAAGTTGACCTCAATATCATGTTGAATATACAGATTTAAGTTGTGATGATAACTTTTGATTATTTTTATACCCTGTAGGTAAGTTTTCTCTTTTTAATTCTAATAAATCTTTGAAAGGCTAAGGCATAAGGGAAAGTAATTAAATAAACTTTTTTCTTGTTTCCTATTTTTTATGTTTTTAAACAGAATAATTAGATGATTTCTATTTGTTTTCACATTTGGGGCTATTTTTAGAACTTAATAGATGGAATATTGTCAGTTAATAATAAAACATTTGATCAAGAAGTTTTTCTACTCTGCCCATTTTTAAAATCCCTGGTTAATGACATCTTAGATTATAATCATAATCTAATTGCTCTAGGGGATGAGTGAGTAACTTTTAATATTTTAATGTTATCACTTAAAAAAAACTGAACTCAATGTGGGAAGAATTACTTCTCTATTCCTTCAGTCAGAGGAAGTTTAAAGTGGGATTAATGAGTGCTTAGAGGCACTTTTTAAAAGTACTTTCTTGAGGTGAAAAGGATATGTAAAAAAGAACATATTTTGAGTACATTATGACTTTTGACAAATTAATAGATTTGAGAAAACTTCAACACACCAAGAAAATGAACATTTCCTCCACACCCCAAATTTCCAAGTACTTCTTTGTAACCTGTTTTTCCTTCAACATCATTAATAAAGAATCATTGTTTTACTTTACTTTATTACAGATTAAAGTGCATATTTTACAGCTTCACTTGTAGCTCAACTTGTAAGGAATCCACCTGCAATGCAGGAGACCCGAGTTTGATCCCTGTGTTAGGAAGATCCCCTGGAGAAGGGAATACCTACCCACTCCAGTATTCTGGCCTGGAGAATTCCATACAATCCACAGTCTGTAAAGAGTCCATGGTCTGCAAAGAGGGACATGGAACGAGCTACTTTCACTTTTCACCCAACATATGGATTCAGAAAAATAATCTCTACTTTTGCTTCATTTCTGTACTTGCTTGTATCATTAATTGCTCCTTTCTAATGTTGAGCAGTCTAACATTTAATGGATATACCACAATTTACCCATTCACTTTTTATGAACATTTGGTTTGATTCCAGATTTCAGCTATTGAAAATAAAAATGTATGGAAGTTTTTGTACAAGTCTTTCTATCGATATTCAACTTTCATTTCTTTTAGGCAGTTAGCTAGTAGTATAAATTTAGGTCACATATAGATGGATATTTAACTATTCAAGACACTGCCAAATTGTTTTTCAAAGTAATTGTAATATTTAACAATCCTACAATCAATGTAGAAGAGTACTAATTGCTTTTCATCCTCACCAATACTTGGCATATTCAGTTTTTGCTTTGTTATTTTGTTGTTTTATGTTTATTAACACATTACTATTAGTTTAGCCTCTAATGTTTGCTTAGTCATATAATGATTTCATTTGATTTTCTTGACAACTAATGACACTGAATCTATGATTATTGATCATACATATCTCTTCTCTTATAAGGTTTCTGTTCACTTTTGCCCATTTTTATTCAACTGTTTTCCTCATTAGTGAAGTATTAGAGTCTTTATTCTGATCACAAATTTATTGTCTAATATGTGTGGCCATTAATTTTGCTAGTGTGACTGGCTCTTTCATTTTTTAAATGATGTATTCTAAACATCAAACTCTAAAATAATATTTATCATGAAATTTTATGCATCAAATTGTAATAATGGTTCATGCATTTTGTTTCATATCTAGGAAAGTAATGTCTACTCCAACATAGAAAAAAATAGTCTACTTTTGTTTGAAAGTTTTACACTTTCAGCTTTTATACTTAAGCCTATGATACATTTTGAGTTAATTTTATGTTTATAATATGAGGTAAGGATCTATATTTATACTGAATATAGTTTCTTCTTTTAAACATCTTGTCAGCTTTGTCAAAATGAACTGACAATATAATATGTGTCTATTTCTGAACTCCTTTTTTCTCCATCCATTTACAATGTCTACTTTTTCACCACTACCAAACTATCTTGATTACTGTAGCTATAAAGAAGTTTTACTAATATAGTGTAACTAAAGATTTTGGAAGTAACTTCAGAGTATCAAAACTATGCTCACATCCAAATTTAGATCCATCTGTCATTGATTCAAATGCAATTAAATTGGATTGTGCATAAGCAGAGTCAAAGGAGATGAATGGGGAGCAGTGTGACTCTTCCAATTACCCAATGCCTAAGTTTTCTATTCTTTAATCTCAAATTTTTAATTATCTTTATGCTTTATCTAGAGTTTCAGAAATAAGACATTCTTTTTTCTTCCAGTCCTGTCTGCTCTTTATCCTCATTTTGCCAGCATCTTGGAATACAATGCTTTTTTCTATATTGTAAGTATACATTTCACTATAAACCATTCCTTGGATATTAGTTTGTATCATCTTTGAGCTAAGTTTCATCTTCTTCCTAGAAAATAAACTACTTGGATTCTCCTACTTGAACTCAGTTGAGAAACAAATTTACTATGATCCATCCCAAGTCTACTAGGTTATGTGTTCTTTCTAAAATAATAATCCTTCCACATTAAAGTTAGATATAATCTGAAATTGAAAATCAGTAATTCGAGTCAACTCTCTCACTGCAATGGTGAGAAAACTAGACACTATTCATTTTCTTCATTCATTTATTTAGTTCACATTTATTGAAATCAATAGTATTGCCATGCAATATGCTTAGAGCTACAACTACAAAGAGGGAGCACAACTAGATATAAAGCAATAAGTTCTGTAGTGGAAATTTCATGTTTAAGACATCTTTGAAATATACAAGTCACAGGTAAAATAAGGAATAAGACATATATGTGTTTGTGATAGAGCTGGTAATGTAGAAAACAAAATTCGCTCAGATAAGGGTCATATAGAATCTATATGAACATGGGCTTTAGACTCTCGCATAACAGGAATAGCACCAGCTCATTCCTGGTGTAAGAATTGGTACTTTCTCCTACTATACCCATGCTATACATGACTGTGCATGCTTTCTGTTTGTTTGTTTGCAATTAAAGTCTTTTAGTGTTAAAAGAAGATAGAGGCAATTGACACCTCTGAAAAATGTAGCATCAGTTGCCACTGTCTTACTAAAACACTAGGGCTTCCCTTGTGGCTCAGATGGTAGAAATTCCACCTGTAATTCAGGAGACCTGGGTTCAATACTTGGGTTGGGAGATATCCACTCCAGTATTCTTGCCTAAAGAATTCCATGGGCAGAGGAGCCTGGTGGGTTACAATCCATGGGTTGTAAGAGTTGGACAGTATTGAATGACTGCTGGTAGAATATGTGTAAATAATTTAACTTTTGGAATACGTTAGAATCTAGTGTGATAAAAATGCAAAGTGAAGGATCCAATGATCCAATCACCAAAATCAGGTTTATGAGAGCCATGAAACTGAGCGAAGAAAGGAGCTAGGGATGTAATACTTAAAACCCATAATCATCTAATAGGGAATTAGGGCAAGATGTCCAATGTCAGGAAATGTAGAATTATCTTAAATAAATGGTTGATGTCAATATTCTTTGCAGGCTGATAGTTGTGAACAGAGTCCACAAATTGATACAGGGTTATTATAATTTTAAATGTAGACATTAAAGATTAATTCTATTCAGTTAATGTTGCTATTAAATTGCTCCATTTTTCTATCAGGGAAAAACTAAAATCTAAGTACTCTACTTACAATGGAATTCAAAAAATCATAGAAAGAATTAAAATACTTTCAGTTTACTTCCTGTTCCACACACAAGGAACTGGAACTATGAGTTGCCAAATAAACATTGAAACAAGCTGATACTTTAATTCTTCCTATATTTTTTCACTGAGGATTTCTCAATGGAATTATGCTAGGCAACTATGTTGCCTCTTTACCCCCTAGTTTTCTATGAAAAGTGAAAGTGAAAGTGAAGTTGCTCACTTGTGTCCAGCTCTTTGGGATCCCATGGACTGCAGCCTACCAGGCTTCTCAGTCCATGGAATTTACCAGGCAAGAGTACTGGAGTGGGTTGTCATTTCCTTCTCCAGGGGATCTTCCCAACCCAGGTATCAAACCCTGGTCTCCTGCACTGCCGGCAGACACTTTACCGTCTGAGCCACCAGGGAAGCCAAAAGAATCAAAAGTTATGTCCATATCATCTTTCTGAAGCAATGTTGTTTCTCAAATACCCAGTATATTTTATTTGTCTTTACTTTTTTATCCAGTGTTCCTATCTTTACTCTTGGGTTAAAAAGTATGTCCTTAATCCATGTTTACAAGTACTTGATATTTACAGGTAGATTTAATGTTCCCAGGTAGATTTTGTTCACTCTAGCTCATAAAATTTGAGTTATTTTAATCCTTTCTCATTAGTCTGTCTATTCACTCTCTTAATCTCTCATATTGCTTTTGTGCGAGCTTCTGGTTTTCATTTATCTATGAATTCCCAAGATTGGAATGTCTGTAATCAAATGTATTCAAGCAGATTGAGTTCACATAAAAAAAGACAAATCATTACCATCATTCTTGTCAAGTTGATAAAAGCAATACAGATTTTTTAAAAGTCTTTTATATTAATTATTCTCTAATATTTTACTATTATGAAGCAGTTATACAGCATGTTATTTGCTCAGCACCCAATTTTATTTTATGCATATGCTCCATATTTTTGTCTATTTGCTTAATTTCTTGGTATTTTTAAAATCCTCTAGCGCCCACCTCGGAGATTAGATCAGTTGCCTAAATTCTAAAATAGTTATTACTTCTGAAATTCATTAAGGATCTGAAAAGTTGTAAAGCTTCCTCGTTCATATAAAGATGTAGTAGTTACTCTAAAAGGTATCAGTTGCAACAGTTGTAAAGAAATTACAGGACAAATATAAATAAATTACTTTTTTAAGATGGGAATCCCTTTCATCTATTCTCTGAAAAAAAAAAACTGTAAAAAGCCAATTGATTTTAAATATTTCAAAAGCTTAAGGATGCAATTATGTGTTGAGATTTTAATTTGCAATATTTTCATTGTCATTGAAATACAGTCATGAAAACATTTTTTAAAGAGTATATAAGTTATGATAAAGCAATAATGGTACTTAGACTTAAAAGGAAAGCCTACTTCAGGGCTTCATTATGTTACAGTGATACTAAAGATAATTCTGTCAATTGATATCACTTTTATCTCAGACATTCTATTTCATTTTAACCTCTGATCAGTTTATTTTTCATACATTGTTGGGAGTTAATGGATATTTATAGCCTTGAAATTATATGAAAACAAGTCAAACTTTTATTTGAAAAGAAAAAAATTAACTGTTGTTAATGAGTCATGTTCTCTATGATTACTAACAAAAACATGGAGGAAAGATAACAGAAAGCAGAAGCTGTATTTTTTTATAGATTGCTTATAAAAATTAGGTCTCAAAATCAAACAGCAACCAACTTGAGGTGCCCAGGAAAAACAAGAAATATTTACAAAGAAGAAAGCATTTTCCATTCACAATTTAGGAAAAGGTAGTAGACAGAGAGGTTGGATTTGAGGAGGAGTTAAAAACTGGAAAACATCTCCAGATCCCTTCATCTAAGCAGCCTCAGTATTAGAAAGGATAATCAAGGATACTTCAAAGTTTATATGGGGATATTGTAACCAATTTTCAATTTTTATTGTAATATCTCATGTTACACTGCTATACATATGAAGGCTGACAACCACAGAATAATAGAATAAGACTCAGAAATGACCTACTAGTTGATTTTAAGAATAAAACAGAGTTAGCATTGAAATGGGAAAAACATTACCTGGCTCTTCTTTTTAGAATCCTGAAGTTGAGTCTTGTGAAACTGGATGAAAGAAGATCTCCTATATCTTCCCCTGTGGATGCACACTTACTGAGTCCTGCAAGAAATAAATACATTTCCAAAACCTCCAGGAGAGTTGCTACACTTTTGTTTTTTTAAACTGAGGTTACAAATGCGAAAGAATGTTCAAACTACTGAACAACTGGACTCTTTTCACATGGTAGCAAGGTACTGCTCAAAATCCTTCAAGGTAGGCTTCAACAGTATATGAACAGAGAAATTTCAGATGCACAATTTGAATTTAGAAAAGGCAGAGAAACCAGATATCAAATTGCCAACATGCATTGGATCATAGAAAAAGGAAGGAAATTCCAGAAAGAAACATTTATTTTTTTTCTTCATTGATTATGCTAAAGCCTTTGACTGTGGATCACAACACACTGTGGAAAATTGTTAAGAAATGAGAATACCAGACCACCTTACCTGTCTCCTGAGAAACCTGTATGTGGGTGAAGAAGCAACAGTTAGAATCAGACATGGAAAAATGGACTGGTTAAAAATTTGGAAAGGAGAACATCAAGCCTGGCTATTGCCACCCTGATTATTTAATGTATATGCAGAGTACACCATGCACAATGCAAGTCTGGATAAAGCTCACGCTGGAATCAAGATTGCCAGAAGAAACATCAATAACCTCATATACACAGATGATGCCACCCTTGTGGCAGAAAGCAAAGAGGAACTAAAGAGCTTTTTGATGAAAGTAAAAAAGAGAGTGAAAAAGCTGGCTTAAAATTCAACATTCAAAAACTAAGATCTTGGCATCCAGTCCCATCACTTTGTGACAAATAGTTGAGCAAACAATGGAAACAGTGACAGACTTAATTTTTGTGGGTTCCAAAATCTCTGTATGGTGACTGCAGTCAAAAGAGGCTTGCTCCATGGAAGAAAGGCTATGGCAAACCTAGACAACACATGGAAAAGCAAAGATATCATTGCCAACCAAGGTCCATCTAGAAAGCTATGGTTTTTCCAGTAGTCATGTATGGATGTGAGAGTTGGACCATAAAAGAAGGCTGCATGCTGAAGAACTGATGCTTTTGAACTATGGTGTTGGAGAAGACTCTTCAGAGTCCCTTGGACTACAAGGAAATCCAACCAGTCTATCCTAAAGGAGGTCAATCCTGAATATTCATTGGAATGACTGATGCTGAAGCTGAAGCTCCAATACTTTGGCCACCTGATGGGAAGAGCTGACCCACTGGAAATGACCCTGATGCTTGGAAAGACTGAAGGCAGGAGAATGGTGTGACAGAGGTTGAGATGGTTGGATGGCATCATTGGATCAATGGACATGAATTTGAACAAACTCTGGGAAATAGTGAAGGACAGGGAAGCCTGGCATGCTGCAGTCCATTGGGTCGCAATGTGACGGACAGGACTTAGCAATTGAACAACAACAACCAGCCAAAGAAATTCAGGCTTTTGATGATGCTGAGAGTCCCTATTTGAGAACATCTCTGATTCTCTAGAAGTAAATCAACTTTCCCTAAATCCTGAGAAAAAGTTTCCAGGCTTCTGCAATCCCTTGATGATTTTAGCTAATGTCAGTGCCCAGGGTCAGTCATTCCAAAATACGTCTCAATGGCATATTGATTGCTTTGAATTACAGTTACCTTAAAAGTACTGAATGCAAGAGGGACACTCTGACCCTTCTCCCTGCATCCCTGAAAGCAGGAAATAAATCTCCCATGTGAAAGGTGTACCCCAGTAACTTGAAGTTGAACACATTTATCTCCAGAGGTAGTAAATTTAGGACAAGTAGCCTGTATACATAAATGCTACACAGGCTACTTTAATTTACCATCCCCAAGCCAAACTCTGTTTAGATTCTTCACTAATTAAGGACCCAAAACTTAAGAGTTTTTATCCTATCGATTTCTCTCACGTAGATTTTTTTTTTTTTTTTTGTCTAAGAACTACAAAAGCATCCTGCTGTGGCCAATTCTCAGGCTTTTTTTTTCTCTGAGACCTCCAAGTCCATGAATTAAAATTTGTTTATTTTCTCTACTTATCTGTTTTGTATCAATTTCATTATTAGTCCAGCTATAGAATTCAAGAAGTATAAAAGTTTCCCCTTCCCCAACACTATTCACAAAAGGTGTGTACACTATTACAGTAATGTCATGCTGTTAAAATCACAGCTAACTCTGTACAATTATATGGGATTTGTTGATCAACAAGAAACTTTCCGATAGCATGGTGGTTTGCTTACAAAGAATGACCAAGAACTAGCTTGGACCTCCAACACTCAAAAAGGCTTTTGCATATTTCAGACTAAGACTACTGATCAACTGCTATTTAAAATATGTAATGTAATTGCCCACCTTGAGTGTCCCTTAGATAGTACCATAATTATCCACAATAATGGGATGAATATTCATAGTATGCAGAAAATTTCTCAAAATACTTGAGATTTTTATCTACTTTCATGAAGCTGTATATTACAAACTCAACTGAAAATAAAATAATGATGATAATAATCTCAGGTAAATGAATCTCTCTCTCTCTATGTATATGTATATATGTGTGTGATTTGATAGCATATTCAAATCTCACTGCATCTATTTTGTTATACCTTATTGTCCATATTATAATTGAACCTGCCTAGGATTTAAATAATATTCATCTGTTATCCATATGGCCTAAAGGTGACAGTGCTCTCAAAAGATTTTCCCCCTATACTTTAAGGTAAAACTTGTGTCCATACATAAAAATAAGACCATAAAGCCATTTCTGAGATTGTTTAAGGCATATGCATTTTGACTTCAAATGCTAACTTCTAAAATTCTAAAACCTTTTCTGTGATATGAATACTTAATCATTTCATTCTTGTGAATTATTTTTCTTTCTGTCCCTTTCCTTCTCTCCCACTCCCAAATTCTCTATAATCCTTCTTTGCTTTTACTTTGTCCCTTTTCATTCTCTCCAACTCACTCTCTTCTGTCTTTCCTTCCTTCTTTCCATTTTTCTTTCTTCCTTTTCCTTTATTTTTTCCATTTGTTTCTTTGTGGAGACATATTTATGTCTTTGGTAGGCTCTTCAGAAAGATTGAGCTCAGAAATTATATTACTCCTTTATTTGACTGATGTTGTGTGTAATTTTTCCCTGCTTAGAAGAAATGTAGTCAGTCACAGTAAACAGGTACCTAAAAGCTTTAAGGTTAATTAATGATGATTTTTTTTTTTTTAAGTAACTGGAAGACTTTGTACTGCTAATGGCAAATTATCTTACTGATAACGCAAAATCTAGTTCACCTGGGTACATTTACAAATAAATGTATGAATTTATAAAGCATTCAAATGCGTTTTGTTCTCAAAAGAGTTTTGATTAGTTTTAGAATTTCAATAAAAATAACAACAGATATACTTAAGCAGGAGATTAATCTACATAAATTTAAAAAAGCAAAGTCCTTTGAAGTTTCATTGATATATCTTTTTTTCCCACTTTTGTCAGCATTTTACCAGCACTGTACAAAATTATATGTGCACGCACAGATGTTGAAACTCTGCCTAAGTCCTAATATTTAAGGAACAGATGGCTGACTAAATGTCATCATTTACCATAAACAACTAGCTTATCCGTAAACTCACATTACTCAGCAGCATAGATATTCCGTATATCTATGTATCTATATATCTATCTTCTAAAATATGTGGGTTTTCTACCGTAATAAAAATTGCAAGAGTGTTCATAGATTACTTCAACAGCCCTACCTTTGTGGGATGCTAAAGATAAGATTACCTTGAAAAGAAAAAAATACAAATATACTTGGGGATTACTAAAATGGAAGCATTATAAAAAAATAATGGAAAGATTTTCTCCCTTATTTTCTCTCTGTTTCCCTGAAACAAACTTTCCTCAGTGCTCATACTACAAATAAGTATTTGGGACTAATTGGGAAGTTGAACTACAAGCTGAGTGGTGTTTCTTTCTATCTTTATATTTACTTACATTTCAAATGCTTAAATCTGATTTACGAAGCTGGAACAAACCATATTTATCAGTAGAATAATACTTGACATTAATTACCTGAGAAATAATTAGAAAAGTTTTCTCAAAAGTCGCAAATGTATTTCTTTTTTTCTTAGAAACAAGTGCTTTGTATTATTTTCTCCCTACCACCCATATTTCTCTAGAATTTTAAGTGTTTTTGTTGTGTTCCTTCTCAAAGGAGACTTAAAACATTTGACATTTCAGATGAGCAATAGAACTCTGCAAATTTACCCTAAAACTTTGTTTTAATATAAATGGTCAATATTTTAATAATATGTGAATTATTATTCAGTTTATTCACTTTTTCCTAAAAACAATTACATAAATATGTGTTGCTAAAACAAGAAATTATATTGGGGTTAAAATAGATGAAATTATTTAATAGTTATGAGTAACAGTAAGTGAATACAATAGAAAAGAAAGAATTAACTTGGTGCTTTTAAGTAAATTAAATCCTAGTGGTTTTCAGGGAACTTTATTCATCTTCAATTCCAATATTAACTTAATGCCTATAACATAGAACATAATTTCATACCTCATTTTAATTAAAATAGAAGGCTGAGTGCTGAAGAATTGATGCTTTTGAACTGTGGTGTTGGAGAAGACTCTTGAGAGTCCCTTAGACTGCAAGGAGATCCAACCAGTCCATTCTGAAGGAGATCAGCCCTGGGATTTCTTTGGAAGGAATGATGCTGAAGCTGAAACTCCAGTACTTTGGCCACCTCATGCGAAGAGTTGACTCACTGGAAAAGACTCTGTTGCTGGGAAGGATTGGGAGCAGGAGGAGAAGGGGACGACAGAGGATGAGATGGCTGGATGGCATCACTGACTCGATGAACGTGAGTCTGAGTGAACTCCAGGAGATGGTGATGGACAGGGGAGGCCTGGGGTGCTGCAATTCATGGAGTCACAGAGAGTCAGACATGACTGAGCTACTGAACTGAACTGAAGCCTAATGGTCATTACTTATAAAGTTAGATAAAGGAGCAAAGAGGAAATATGATTAATACATAGTTGCAATAATTCAATATTAAATTATTATAGACTGTGTCATCCACCTTGAAAAACTCCAAGTATATACACTTACTAAATATCCAATCAGTCCATTCTGAAGAAGATCAACCCTGGGATTTCTTTAGAAGGAATGATGCTAAAGCTGAAATTCCAGTACTTTGGCCACCTCATGCGAAGAATCGACTCATTTGAAAAGACTCTGATGCTGGGAAGGATTGGGGGCAGGAGGAGAAGGGGACGACAGAGGATGAGATGGCTGGATGGCATCACGGACTCGATGAACGTGAGTCTGAGTGAACTCCGGGAAATGGTGATGGACAGGGAGGCCTGGGGTGCTGCAATTCATGGAGTGACAGAGTTGGACAACTGAGCAACTGAACTGAACTGAATGCTCAGTATCTATCATTATAGGTTAAATTGTCAAAGGAACTTTGATTGAACAATATGACTTGACTGTTTCTACCTTTGAATAGTAATTTAGTGATTTACAAATATACACACCCACAATATCCATTTATATTTTTACTAATCACTTGATTAATTTTAGAGTACTGAAATGTATGTATGCATGTATACATATATATAGAAAGAATGAATATATATATGTGCATAAATATTCATATGCATCCATATAACTATATATTCATATATATTTATAAATAAGCAGTTGAACCTTGAACAACCCAGGGGTTAGGTTTGCTAACTCTGCACACACCTGAAAATATACATATAACTTATAATTAGCCCTCAGTATATGCAGCTCATCCATATCCATGGTTCATATCCACAAGTCAGCATCCACAGATTCAACTAATCACATATCTTGTAGTACTGTAGTGTTTACTATTGAAAACAATCCATGTATAAGTGGAACTATGAAGTTCAAATTCATGTTGCTCATGAGTCAGCATCCATACATATGAATATATATATATAGTCACATATATTTGTATATGAATATTATAGTACATATATATGCATTCATATATATTTATATGATATATATATATAGTTTCATGTGAGAAAATCAATATATATGTATTTTACAGATTCAGTAAAACGATGGCACATCTGAAACTATTCTTTTCTTGGCAAATTTCCTTTTTCCCCTCTACACAGAGATTTTTCTTTTTTTTTTCTAGCTTCTAGAACCTGCCTGACCATCCTGGGTCAACTTTACTAGTGTCCTTTCAATATATTCAGTTAGGATGCTCTGTTCAATTACAGATTTCAATTGTTATTTTACTGCATTATACTGTTTTTCTCCTTAAAAGTTTTAAGGTTTAATATTTTGACATATATTTGTCTTTTGCCTGTGTAGATCACTATTTTTTGTTAGTTCCTTTCATTTCTATTCTACGTTCCTTACTGTGATTTTTGTCACATATATTTTAGAAATCTTGTGATTAGTATTTACTTACAAATTGTATTGCTACTTCAATTTATTTCTGATTTCAGTAAGTTCAAATCTAATATTTCCTTGAATTTTCTTTTCACTGTATCTCATTTTGAATTTCTTGCTTTCCTCATGTAAACAATTTCTCAATTATATTTTTATTTTGTAGTTATATTATGAGTATTATAGTCAACTGTCTCCACTTCAAATTTTTTTGGAAGAAGTGTTTTAATCTGCTGAAAGGTTTTAATTTTCTTTTTTTGTTGTGGTTTTCAATATTAATTTTATATACACTTTTTTTCTGTATTATATTATATACTTTATGCCACAGATAAACCTAATTTGAATTTAAAAGGCTAAAATAAAGTGACCAACAAAACATATGCAAATGTTAAAAAAAGTAAACAGGTTTATTGAGCAAAGCAGAATTTAACCTCCACCATTACATAAGATAGATCTATAATATTAAAGTTTGGAATTCACAATGGTTTATAAGAGCTCCAAATATCTAGCCATTAAACAACACAGCAGCAAAATTTCTAAAATAGAAACTACAAGGATTAAGGAAAATGATAGTCAGACAAAACTCACCCAAAATAAGAATTTAACTTATTTATCTAAATCCAAAACACTTCAATTGGAAAAATTAAGTAACAGCTTATTTTAGGAGAACTTATTTAGGAGAAGAACTAGCCTAAAAAATATAAATGGTTCTGGGAAAATTGGACAGTTGAACATAGAAAAATACTTCCCAGGTTGTTCAGTAGTAAAGACTCCACACTGCCAAAGCAATAGACACAAAAGACATGGATTCACTCCCTGGATTGGGATGATCCTCTGAAAAGGAAATGGACACCCACTCCAGTATTCTTGCCTGGAAAATCCTATGGACAGAGGAACCTTGTGGGCTATAGTCCATGGGGGTCACAAAGAGTCAGACATGATTGAGTGACTGAACACTTAGAAAAATGAAACAGATAAACTAAAAATGGATTAAAGACCTAAATGTAAGCCCAGATGCTATAGAACTCTTAAAAGAAAATATAAGGAGAATTTTTTTTGATATTAATTGCAGCAATATCTTTTTATCTCTCTCCCAGAGTAATGGAAATAAAAGCAAAAATAAATAAATGGGGCTGAGTTAAACCCTAAAGCTTTTGTACAGCAAAGGAAACACCAGAAAAAGAAGACAACTCACAGAATAGTGGAAAATAGTTGCAGTGATGCAACCACAAGTGATTATTCTCCAAAATCTACAAAGAGCTCATGACCTTAGTATTAAAAAAAAAAAAAAAAAACAACCTCAACTGAAAAAATGGGCAGAGATCTAAACAGACATTTCTCCAAAGAAGACATACTGATGGACAAGAGGCACATGAAAAGATGCTCAACATTGCTAATTATTAGAGAAATGAAAATCAAACCTAAAATGAGATATCATATCCCACCCGTCAGAATGGCCATCATCAAAAAGTCTATAGACAATAAATGCTATTGAGGGTGTGAAGAAAAAGGAACCCTCCTACACTATTTTAAGGATGTGACTTGGTAGAACCACTATGAAGAATAGAATGGAGGTTCCTCAGAAACCTAAAATAGAGTTATATGACTTAACACTCCTTGGAAGAAAAGTTATGACCAATCTAGACAGCATATTAAAAAGCAGAGACATTACCTTGCCAACAAAGGTTCGTTTAGTCAAAGCTATGGTTTTTCCAGTAGTCATGTATGGATGTGAGAGTTGGACTATAAAGAAAGCTGAATGCCAAAGAATTGATGGTTTTGAACTGTGGTGTTGGAGAAGACTCTTGAGAGTCCCTTGGACTGCAAGGAGTTCCAACCAGTCCCTCCGAAAGGAGATCAGTCCTGGGTGTTCATTGGAAGGACTGATGTTGAAGTTGAAACTCCAATATTTTGGCCCACCTGATGTGAAGAACTGACTCATTGGAAAAGACCCTGATGCTGGGAAAGATTGAAGGCAGGAGGAGAAGGGGACAACAGAGGATGAGATAGTTAGATGGCATCACCAACTCAATGGAGATGAGTTTGGATGAACTCCAGGAGTTAATGTTGGGCAGGGAGGCCAGGCGTGCTGCAGTCCATGGGGTCACAAAGAGTCAGACACGACTGAGCAACTGAACTAAAGTGACCTATTCCAAACCTGGGCCTATATCCAGGGAAAAACATGGTTGGAAGGGACACATGCATCCCACTGGTCACTGCAGCTCTATTTACAATAGCCAGGACATGAAAGCAACCTAAATGTTCATTGACAGATGCATGGGTAAAGAAGAAGTGGTACATATACACAATGGAATATTACTCAGGCATTAAAAAGAATGGGATAACGTAATCTGGATCAACCCAGAGACAATATTAAGTGAAGTAAGACAGAGAAAGGCAAATATATGATACTGCTTATATGCAAAATCTTTTTAAAATGATACAAATGAATTTACTTACAAAACAGAAAAATACCCATAGACTTAGAGAATGAACTTATCGTTAAAGGAAGGAGGGGCAAGGAGAGGGAATGGACCAGTAGTTTGGGAGTGGCACCTACATACTGCTATGTTTAAAACAAATAACCAAGAAACATCTATGTACTGTTATATATATACATATATATATAAACATATTCTCATTGGTAATATATGAAAAGTACTCCTTTTCAATTACAAGGGAAACAATTTAAACAGAAAACGTAATTTAAACTAGTAGAAATAAATAGAAGTCAACCTTTGATAATGCAACATTGTATATCTAGGTGTGGTGTACTAGTATATTAAGTATCTGTAATTTATGTATATGTAAAAGATTGATTTATTATTTTGTTCATTATTATATGCTTGTCATTTTGGTATCAAAATTATGTTGTTCTTACAACAATTGTTAAGAAATATTGCTTTATTTTGTATTCCTTGGAAAATTTATTTATTTATTTATGTTCATTGCTGTTGTCCTTGGAGCATTAACTGGTGAATCTAAAACTAGACAAGTTTCTTTTATAGGAAGGATTTTTAACAACATATTCAATTTCTTTACTATCAGACTAAAATTTTTATTTATTCTTTTATCACATAATATAATTGTTTTTTCAAAGAATTTATGCCTTTAAGTTATGAAATTCCTTGGCATATAGTTATTCACAGTATCATCTTATTAATTATTTGTAGTAGAACTCCTAGTAATGTTCACTTCATCATCCCTAGTTTTGTTTAACTGTGCTTTCCTCATTATTTACAAAAATGCATTATTTTTTAAATAAAAGATCAACTTTGCTAATGTTCTCTGTAATTTATTGATTTCATTTATTTATCTTCTGATCTTTGGTTTCTGCCTAATATCTGTTTGTTTGTTTGTTTGTTTGTTTGTTTGTTTTTCCTCAGGGAGAGAATTTGACCTTTGTTTTCTAGCTTTCTGAAATGGAAGTGCTTAGGTTAATTAATTTAATAACTTGTTATTTTCTAATACACACGTTAAAGTTATAAATATCTCTTGGAGTGTTTCTATAAGTATAGCCCCAAAGTGTGCCTTTCCTTATTGTCATTATTAATCATTTAAAAATATAATGTTTCACTAATCTCAGCCTATACTTTAAACTTTATCTTTCATATTTCAATTATTTTTGAAGTATATTTAAAATTTTTCTAGGTACTTGTATTTTTCTAGTTATCTTTTTATTAATAATTTCTAACAAATTCAGACTAGAATATTATTAGATGCAGAATAATTGTAAAATTTATTTATTGATGCTTTCTGTATGGCTCTGGATTTGCCAATTATGGTAATTGTTACATGTATACTTGACAAAAATATATGCACTTTTAATCTTTGAAAACACAGTTCTCCATAGCCACATTGCTCAAATTTTTATTTGTGACAATTTCCTATTAAGTTTACCCCTTTATTTTGAAAAATTATCTCTCTTTATCACTAAAAATTTTCTCCTTAAAGTTAATGTTTTATATTAGTGTAGATACATCAGTTTTGTGGTTTGTTGTGATATTTTCAGGTTACATTTTTTTCTGTCATTCAACTTTCTGTTTTAAGTGTGTCACAAAAACAGCATGTAGATTTTTTTTAATTGAACCTGGCTATCTTAGTTACAACAAACTGTTCAGTCTATTTGCATTTATAATAATTACTGAAACAAGTTTTAATATGTTATCTGCCTATGTTTTCAACTAGGCTCACTTGTTTCTTGTTTAGTTTTGTTATCCTTAGTTTTAATTTCTTCTCTGTATCTTTCAGGGCTTCCCTGGTGGCTCAGATGGTAAAGAATCTGCCTGAAATGCAGAGAGACCCAGCTTCAATCCCCAGATCGGGAAGATCTCCTGGAGAAGGGAATGGCTACCCACTCCAGTATTCTTGCCTAGAGAATTCTACAGATAGAGGAGCATAGTGGCTCTAAAGTCCCTGGGGTCGCAAAGAGTGGGATATGATTTAATGATTAACACTTTCACGTCTTTCTTAGAATTCACAAAGGATTCATTTTGTGTTTTCTATAATTTGCTTATTAAATTCTTCTACTGTTCTTTAAGTGGTCATGCTAGATATTACCACCATTATTTTTGACATTATATTGGACACAAGTTGTCTTTACCTCTTCCTGAAGTATTGCTGTTGTTCAGTTGCTAAGTTGTGTCAAACTTTGTGACCCCATGGACTGTAGCACATCAGGCTTGCCTGTCCTTCACCATCTCCTGGAATGTGTTCAAACTCAGGTCCTTTGAGTTGGTGATGCCATCCAACCATCTCACCCTTTAATGTCCCCTTTTTCTGTTACCTTCAATCTTTCCCAGTATTGTTAGAGGCCATTTCTCATTTCAGATTTTATTGTTATTGCTTACAATCATTTTAATTCTATGTATATTTTAAACTACACAGGTATTACATTTACTGTCTTAAATAGTCAATATTCATGTAGATTTTTCTGGCTGTTTACCATTTCTAGTGATTTTTATTACCTACTGCAATTTTTGCTTTCTTCTATCATTTTTTTTCAGATGTGATGGCTCAACATACAGATGTCCACTAATAAAAAAAAAGAAAAGAAAACGGAACTCAGAACATAGAAATAAAAATTCAGACTTAAATATCTTTTAAAAATCCACAATCTATGCAAGGCTGTCTCTCTTCCCACAACCAGTTGTGCATTCTGTAATTTATTCCATAAGGAAACTGCTGCCCAGGATTTACAATAAAAATTTATCCTCAACACAAGTGAAAAAACAAAAAGCAAAAAGAGAACTAGTTAAATAAACTGCATCCATATCTTCATGCTACTTCTAAACAGCCTCTCACATTGAATTTTATTGTCTCACGGTCAAAATAAAAAAAAAAAAAAAAGGAAAGAAAAAATTCAAAATTAAAGTAGTGTTTAGCTATCCCACATGTCACAGTAATTTCTAAGCCTTCACCTCAATAATACACTAATTTTTCATGATGCCAATTTTGTAATAAGGGGAAATGTTGTATAATTCACAACTTTAACTACCATTCTGTAATCTCAATAAATCAAATAATAATAATTCCTAAGTGAACTGAAGTGAAAGTTACTCAGTCATGTCCAACTCTCTGTTTCCCCATGGACTGTACAGTCAATGGAATTCTCCAGGCCAGATTACTAGAGTAGGTAACTGTTGCCTTCTCCAGGGGATCTCCCCAACCCAGGGATTGAACCCAGGTCTCCCACATTGCAGGTGGATTCTTTATCAGGTGAGCCACCAGGGAAGCCCCCAGATTCCTAAGTGTATACATAATTGGCTTGCTGGATATTCTCTGTTTTAAGCTGTGTCCTCTAGAAAGCATATTTGGAAGGTACAAGTTTAAGATAATAATGGGGGAGGGAAAAGGGAAATGAGACAAGGAAAGATTTGAAGCAACATGATTTTCACCCCGTTGGCACCTGCCTCAGTGATGTCTAAAAAAATCTGAGCAGATTTTTCAGCAGTTCAGATATTTCAGTGTTTACTCAGAGGGAAGACTTGAAGGATTGCAAAGGAATTTATACGTCTGGCTACTTCCTGTCTGACATTTCTTTTTGGTTAAGTTTCCAATCATGGTAAACAAACTCCCTACACTTACAGGATGTAATATTCAGAACCTCTGCCCTTGTGAAGGAGCCCAGTTCTACCTTTTTGTATATGGTACTTCATCTAACAAGGAAAGTGCAGAGAAAGAGGGAGACAGTCAAGAAAGACAGATTTCTTTCCCAGTTTTCAGAGGTGAGCTATTCATAGAATTCTCACAACTAGCCTATAAGGTAGACAATGAATTTGGTCCCATTTTACAAATATGTAAAAAAATCAGTCTCAACGTCATAGATCTCAAAGTACTATAGGCATAAAATTCAGACTCAATATGACTGCCTCAAGTCTAGAGTCATAGCTTGTGGAGTATATGCAATCCCAGGGTCAATATTAAATTATCATTCTTTAATTAAACAAAGGAATATTTCTTAACTTGACTAGTTTTATAGTGCTATGCAGGCAGCCCATCCTAAAGTAGAATATTTTACCAGAGTATGGGTTTTTCTATACCATTTTGAAAGAATGAATAACTTTTTAATAAAATGTCAACCTTGTAGTGCTTGAGTATATAATATATGGAAAATTTATTGAATTTAATTTGGTACTGGTTAGATGGAAGTTATAGTTAACTCTGTAAGGAAATCTATACAATTATCTAGGAGAAGTACAAACATAAATAGTTCTTAATGTCCAATAGTTTTTCTTCCTAACAAAGAGGAATATTTATTTAAAGAAGAGGGATATAATAAATACTTGTTGAGCCAGATTTTCCTCTGCATTTCATAGTCATAACCAGCTTCTCCAAGATTTTGCCCCATAAATGAAGCACAGACTTAACGTCAAAGCTGACTTATGGTCCAATAGCCTGTGAATGGAAGCACACCATGATGTATTTGAGACAGCAGATAATTAGAAGTCATTTCTCAGTGTTCTGGATGTCCTTTCTGTGCTCTTTAAATGGAATTAAACCACTGCTGCAAAACACACTGTAAGTGGTACTCACAGCCTAGAGAATAAGGTTATATTCCATTTTTACTATCAAACAAAAAATTTTATTCTAAAATAATAATTAAATTCAAGTCTCTTGTTTTAAGTAACTAAAATACAGTGAATTAAAAGAAAACAATCATTTATAATATTTTGTGCAAGTTAGACAATATTTTGAACTAGTCAGTTATATAAATTTCCTGAATAGAACTTGGATGACCTAGTTTCAAATGACCAGCATATTTAAAATGACCAGTCTTGCCAATAACGACCAGTAATCAAACAATGGTTGTTATTGTTGATATTCAGTCGCTAAGTCATGCCTAACTCTTTGCAACCCCATGTACTGCAGCACTCCAGGCTCCTCTGTCCTCCATTATCTCCTGGAGTTTGCTTAAATTCATGTCCATTGAGCCAGTGATGCTATCTAAACATCTAATCCTCTGCCATCTGATCCTTTGCATCAGGTGGCCAAAGTATTGAGCTTCAGCCTCAGACCTTAAAAATGAATATTTATGGTTGATCTCCTTTAGGATTGACTGGCTTGATCTCCTTGCAGTCCCCCAAGGTACTCTCAAGAGTCTTCTCTTATAAAAACATAATATATATATAATTACAAAGTTAGCCTTCATGGTTATATTTTGTTTCCCACAGTTTCATATTTCTTCACCTTTTTAAGATGCTTAAATATTTATTTTTTTATTATTAAATTTATTTATTTTTTTAATTATGATACTGTATTTGTTTTGCCATATTTTTAAATGAAAAAATTCTCTTGCTCAGTTTTTAGGTGTACCCTTTGTGTGTGTGGTACTTGTGTGTGCACACACACATTAGAACCATCCAAGTGTTACAGAGGATAAAACAAGTGGAATATAGGAACTTAACCTATGTAGCTCTACTTTTCTTGGCCTTCAAACTGGTGATGACTAATTTGAATGATTTTGCTAATAATCATCCATTTAAGTGAAACACTGTAACATTAATTTAATCTATTTCTTTATAAGCTCTATTGCTGGGAAAAAATGAAGTTTGGGATCTAAAGAGATAAAACTCTCAGTAAGCTAAATTGACTTTCTTCTTTTTCAAGAAACTATATTATAAAAGAAGAGGATACTCTTGCTCTGAAACTTCTTGTATTTTGCTATGTTCTAAGTACCAGATGGTTCAGTTCAGTTCAGTTGCTCAGTCGTGTCCGACTTTTTGTGATCCCATGAATTGCAGCACGCCAGGCCTCCCTGTCCATCACCACCTCCCGGAGTATACTCAGACTCACATCCATCGAGTCAGTGATGCCATCCAGCCATCTCATCCTTGGTTGTCCCCTTCTCCTCCTGCCCCCAATCCCTCCCAGCATCAGAGTCTTTTCCAATGAGTCAACTCTTCGCATGAGGTGGCCAAAGTACTGGAGTTTCAGCTTTAACATCATTCCTTCTAAAGAAATCCCAGGGTTGATCTCCTTCAGAATGGACTGGTTGGATCTCCTTGCAGTCCAAGGGACTCTCAAGAGTCTTCTCCAACACCACAGTTCAAAAGCATCACTTCTTCGACACTCAGCCTTCTTCACAGTCCAACTCTCACATCCATACATGACCACAGGAAAAACCATAGCCTTGACTAGATGGACCTTAGTCGGCAAAGTAATGTCTCTGCTTTTGAATATGCCATTTAGGTTGGTCATAACTTTTCTTCCAAGGAGTAAGCGTCTCTTAATTTCATGGCTGCAGTCACCATCTGCAGTGAATTTGGAGCCCCCCAAAATAAAGTCTGACACTGTTTCCACTGTTTCCCCATCTATTTCCCATGAGGTGATGGGACTGGATGCCATGATCTTCGTTTTCTGAATGTTGAGCTTTAAGCCAACTTTTTCACTCTCCTCTTTCACCTTCATCAAGAGGCCCTTTAGCTCCTCTTCACTTTCTACCATAAGGGTGGTGTCATCTGCATATCTGAGGTTACTGATATTTCTCCCGGCAATCTTGACTCCAGCTTGTGTTTCTTCCAGTCCAGCATTTCTCATGATGTACTCTGCATATAAGTTAAATAAGCAGGGTGACAGTATA
The DNA here is from genome assembly GCA_917880005.1 of Nanger dama. Lineage (NCBI taxonomy): Eukaryota > Metazoa > Chordata > Mammalia > Artiodactyla > Bovidae > Nanger > Nanger dama. The sequence goes on from CAKJTW010000037.1 coordinate 14,788,758, forward strand.
CAGCCTTTGACGTACTCCTTTTCCTATTTGGAACCAGTCTGTTGTTCCATGACAAGTTCAAACTGTTGCTTCCTGACCTGCATACAGATTCTCAAGAGGCAGGTCAGGTGGTCTGGTATTCCCATCTCTCTCAGAATTTTCCACAGTTTCTTGTGATCCACACAGTCAAAGGCCTTGGCATAGTCAATAAAGCAAAAATAGATGTTTTTCTGGAACTCTCTTGCTTTTTCCATGATCCAGCAGATGTTGGCAATTTGATCTCTGGTTCCTCTGCCTTTTCTTAAACCAGCTTGAACATCAGGAAGTTCACGGTTCATGTATTGCTGAAGTCTGGCTTGGAGAATTTTGAGCATTACTTTACTAGCATGTGAGATGAGTGCAGTTGTGCGGTAGTTTGAGCATTCTTTGGCATTGCCTTTCTTTGGGATTGGAATGAAAACTGACCTTTTCTAGTCCTGTGGCCACTGCTGCATTTTCCAAATTTGCTGGCATATTGAGTGCAGTACTTTCACAGCATCATCTTTCAGGATTTGAAACAGCTCAACTGGAATTCCATCACCTCCACTAGCTTTGTTCATAGTGATGCTTTCTAAGGCCCACTTGACTTCACATTCCAATGTGTCTGGCTCTAGATGAGTGATCACATCATCACGATTATCTGGGTCTTGAAGATCTTTTTGTATAGTTCTTCCATGTATTCTTGCCACCTCTTCTTAATATCTTCAGCTTCTGTTAGGTCCAGACCATTTATGTCCTTTATCGAGCCCATCTTTGCATGAAATGTTCCCTTGATATCTCTAATTTTCTTGAAGAGATCTCTAGTCTTTCCTATTCTCTTCTTTTTCCTCTATTTCTTTGCATTGATCGCTGAAGACGGCTTTCTTATCTATTCTTGCTATTCTTTGGAACTCTGCATTCAGATTCTTATATCTTTCCCTTTCTCCTTTGCTTTTTGCCTCTCTTCTTTTTCACAGCTATTTGTAAGGCCTCCCCAGACAGCCATTTTGCTTTTTGCATTTCTTTTCCACAGGGATGGTCTTGATCCCTCTCTCCCGTACAATGTCACAAACCTCAGTCCATAGTTCATCAGGCACTCTATCTATCAGATCTAGGCCCTTAAATATATTTCTCACTACCACTGTATAATCATAAGAGATTTGATTTAGGTCATACCTGAATGGTCTAGCGGTTTTCCCTACTTTCTCCAATTTCAGTCTGAATTTGGCAATAAGGAGTTCATGATCTGAACCACAGTCAGCTCCTGGTCTTATTTTTGTTGATTGTATAGAGCTTCTCCATCTTTGGCTGCATAGAATATAATCAATCTGATTTTGGTGTTGACCTTCTGGTGATGTCCATGTGTAGTCTTCTCTCGTGTTGTTGGAAGAGGGTGTTTGCTATGACCAGTGCATTTCCTTGGCAAAAGTCTATTAGTCTTTGCCCTGCTTCATTCCGCATTCCAAGGCCAAATTTGCCTGTTACTCAAGGTGTTTCTTGACTTCCCTACTTTAGCATTCCAGTCCCCTATAATGTAAAGGACATCTTTTTTGGGTGTTAGTTCTAAAAGGTCTTGTAGGTCTTCATAAAACCGTTCAACTTCATCTTCTTCAGCATTACTGGTTGGGGCATAGACTTAGATAACTATGATATTGAATGGTTTGCCTTGGAGATGAACAGAGATCATTCTGTCATTTTTGAGATTGCATCCAAGTACTGCATTTCAGACTCTTTTGTTGACCATGATGGCTACTCCATTTCTTCTGAGGGATTCCTGCCCGCAGTAGTAGATATAATGGTCATCTGAGTTAAATTCACCCATTCCAGTCCATATTAGTTCACTGATTCCTAGAATGTTGATGTTCACCCTTGCCATCTCTTGGTTGACCACTTCCAATTTGCCTTGATTCATGGACCTGACATTCCAGGTTCCTATGCAATATTGCTCTTTACAGCATCGGATCTTGCTTCTATCACCAGTTACATGCACAACTGGGTATTGTTTTTGCTTTGGCTCCATCCCTTCATTCTTTCTGGAATTATTTATCCACTGATCTCCAGTAGCATACTGGGCACCTACTGACTGGGTAGTTTCTCTTTCAGTATCCTATCATTTTGCCTTTTCATGCTGTTCATGGGGTTCTCAAGGCAAGAATACTGAAGTGGCTTGCTATTCCCTTCTCCAGTGGACCATGTTCTGTCAGACCTCTCCACCATGACCCGCCTGTCTTGGGTTCCCCGCAGGCATGGCTTGGTTTCATTGAGTTAGACAAGACTGTGGTCCTAGTGTGATTAGATTGATTAGTTTTCTGTGACTATTACATACTGCTGTTCAGCACTTAAAAGTACAGTGGGTCAGCTCCAAAACAAACCAAATAGTGACTATATAAAATTTGACTGAAATGTATCTTTATTTTCAACTGAAATAAAGTCTATAATTAAATTTTGTCATGGTTAGATATAGTATTTTATGAAGTTGCAAGGAGTCAGACATGATTGAGTGACTTTCACTTTCACTTTTTCACAAGGATAGCCTATGAGAAACATGTTAATTTTGATGGCCAAAATTGAAGAGAGGTAGTAGTATTTTTGATCTCATGGAGCCCAAAGAAAGCTCAGTAAATTATTTTCCCTGATAAAAATATTGTTCCTTCATAACATGGTGGATATTATGAGCTATTTGAAATCAAATTATGTGCATTTGTGCATTTGAGTTTGAGTTTCCTAAATCTTAGAGTCTCAGTTTTCTCATTTACAAAATAAAAATAATAACCATTTCAAAGAATAGAGTGTAGGGAAAATAATGTTTGAGTACACTGTTTAATTCTTACTCTATATTCAATAAAAACTAACAAATTATGTTATTATGTTTTTAATATGCTGATATCAATTTTAACCAACTAGAGGAACATCATTAAAGATAGCTTAAAATTCTGATTGATGGTAGGTATCCAGGAATAAATTAACCTCAAAAATTATAGTGGAGAACTGAGGACCAGGCTTTGAGCCCTAGAACAGATTCATATCTACAAAAAGAGCTGCTTACACATAGATGCCAGTTATTTTAGGAAGTTAAGAATAAAGCTAATCATTGGGCCTGGAGTATATCAGAAATGAGTGGGCAAAAGACAGGCTTAGTAAGTGGCAGTACAACCACCAAAACCTGAGATTTTTATTTGAATCCTCACACCCAGCAGCTCAAAGCGAAAGAAGTTCTGCCTTTTAAACAATTAAGAGGGTGTATGCCTGTCTTGAGAGTCCCTTGGACAGCTAGGAGAACCAACCAGTCCATCCTAAAGGAAATCAGTCCTGAATATTCACTGAAAGAACTAGTGCTGAAGCTGAAACTCCAATGCTCTGGCCAACTGATGCGAAGAACTGACTCACTGGAATAGACCCTAATGCTGGGAAAGATTGAAGGTTGGAAGAGAAGGGGACGATAGAGGATGAGATGATTAGATGGCATCACTGACTTAATGGACATGGATTTGAGTAAACTCCGGGAATTGGTGATGGACAGGGAGGCCTGGCATGCGGCAGTCCATGGGGACGCAAAGAGTCAGACGACTGAGTGACTGAACTGAACTGAACACCTGTCATTGGCTAGTTCATCAACCAATGACAATGTCTGCAGATAAGAATATTTTCTCTTTTTATTTGCATCAATCAACAGCAACATGAAATCTAAAAATTCTATTTCATTACTTATAACTAACCTAAAGGCAAAAATTAGCAATGTGGAATAAAGGCAATACCTTCAGTCAACACTCTAGACTTTCAGGAAAATAAGTTTCCAAGTAATATATTCCTTAATTTACTTTAAATATTCTTTGACTCAATGCATGTCAAGTACTGTTCAGGAGAATTCAGATAAAGAAGAAAACAAGATCACTAGTTCATAAATCTTACACTCTGAAAAAGGAGAGGACAAACAAGCAAAAAAATATAATGAGATTGATCAGTAGTGATAAATTCCATGATAAAAATAAAATAGGTTAATAACTTTTTTAATGGATGGGTACATTCAGGTAAATTTCCAAGAAAAGTGTTACCCTAGTGATATTCAGTATCACACTTAAATGACAAGGAATAGCCAGACATGACAAAAGCTTGGATACAAATAGACCAGAAAGAGGAAACAGGTCTTATAAAGCCATCAAGGAATAAAATTTGGTAGCTGCAGAACCAGAAAATAGGCCAGTGTGATTGGACTTCAGTGAGGATGTCAGATTTCAGGAAATGAAATCAACCAGTAGGGCCTTAGTTAACGTCAAACTTTTTAGAATATCATATGAAGTTTGAATTTTATTCTTACAGTAATGGGAATCCATGGAGGGTTTAAGCAATGTTTCTTCAGGATCTGAGTATCTATTGAAAGATCATTCTGGCTGATGTGTAGGAAATGAAGAAACTGATATATGGAGAATAAATTGAAAAGCTGTGAATTTTGAAGGGAGTCAGGATAAAATACTACTCTGTTAATCCTGGGGATCTGATGGTTGGGTTTATATAAAGGGTAGTAGTGGAGAGAGTGAAATTTTGATGCGTTCTTTAAATAAAGTCATTGAAATTTGCTAATACTTTGGAAATAAAAGGATGAGGAAAAGAAGGAAACAAAATTCTTAAGCAGAAGGTTGAATTTAGGTATAGAAATCAAGTATTATTTTTTCTATGCAGCATTTGCAGTAATTATTGGAAACCTAAGTGGATACATGAAGTAGAAAAGTATAGATATACACGTTTGAAGTTCAGGGGAGGAAGGTACTGAATCCATAACTCTGAGTCTCATTAGCATATCAATATTATTACATTAGTACATCATGTTGAATAAGACCACTGTGGAAAGTACCTTGGAGAGAGGGAGACAAAGGATTGCAGTACCAATTTCTGAAATGAAAATAGACTCCTCATACTTGAATACTGACACTTTGGTTCCTAGTAAAGTTAATCTCATCATTCCTGAATAATAGCAATTTTCTTATTGATTTGGCTAATAATAAATTGACTATATAAAATAAGGCTTCACTCTTGTTTATACTAAGCTAGTACATCTACATTAAGAAAGAATAGTTCAAGTCTATAAATAAACATTATCTAAAGGAATACGATATATGGAATTTAGATATAGACCTGAAAGTTAAAGTGTTAGTCATTCAGTTGTGTCCAACTCTTTGCAACCCCATGGACTGTACCCACCAAGCTCCTACATCCATGGAAGTCTCTAGGTAAGAATATTGGAGTGGGTAGCCTTTCCCTTCTCCATGGGATCTTCCTGATCCAGGGATGGAACCTGGGTTTCCCATATTACAGGCAGATTCTTTACCATCTGAGCTACCAGGGAAGCCCCAAAACAGATTGTTCATAAGCAGTTGAAAAATCCTCAAAATTTACACTGGCATAAGATGGACAGGGAGGCCTGGCATGCTGCAATTCATGGGGTCACAAAGAGTCGGACACGACTGAGTGACTGAACTGAACTGAATGGCAAAAATTATCTCCAGAAATTCAGTTTATTATTCAGCCTTGTCCAGAGTCTGGAACTTATTATCATGTTCCAGAGTAACATCTGTGCTTAAGGTAATAAGGTGGAAGAAAGCATCAAAAATAACAGGATTGAGGTGCTATTTGGTATCTCTTTAGGAAGATTCCCCATAGCTGCCACATACAAATCCCAATTTACATCCCCTAGTTGACTGTAATCTCAAAACTCCTCCAAAATGCAAAGGAGGATGACAATGTGGTCTTTAGAAGAGGTGACTATATGACCAGTTAAATATTTAACTTTCTCTAGGAGTGAAAAAGGTATTGAAAATAATTAGCAGTCTCTGCTAGTTTCATGTTAATATTTAATAAAAATGATAATATTTAAAGATAAAGATAAATATTATTAAAATAGTATTTAAAGGAAATAATTGACAGTCATTAACTGAATGAATTAGTCTCACTTCCTCAAAAATCTAAGATAAAGATGACTGAGTGAGTGAAAGTTGCTCAGTTTTGTCTGACCCTTTGGACCCCATGGACTATACAATACATGGAATTTTCCAGGCCAGAATACTGGAGTGGGTAGCCTTTCCCTTCTCCAGGGGATCTTCCTAACCCAGGGATTGAACCCAGGTCTTTTGCATTGCAGGCAGATTCTTTACCAGCTGAGTCACCAGGGAAGCCCAAGATAGAGATAAATACTATTGAAAATAGTATTTAAAGGAAATAATCGACAATGAATCCAAGTACTAACTAGGCCTAACCCTGCTTACCTTCTGAGATCAGAGAGATCCAGTGTCTGGATGGTATGGCCACAGACAAAGGAAATAATTGACAGTTACTAACTCAATGAATTAGTCTCACTTCCTCAAAAATCTAAGAATTACGTGATTACTTTAAATGATACATGGAATTGTTCACACTAAAATTAATTTACTTAATGCCCACACATTATCCTGTATCGTCTTTACAACGTAGTGCAATATGAAATTAAAGGGGAAAACAATAAAGTTTACTCATGAAGGCAATATAAAATTAAAAGGGACAATCTGCAAAAGTGAAGAAAATGAAAGTCGCTCAGTCATGTCTTACTCTTTGAAACCCCATGGACTATACAGTCCATGGAATGCTTTGGGCCAGAAAACTAGAATGGGTAGCCTTTCCCTTCTCCAGGGGATCTTCCCAACCCAGGAATAAAATCCAGGTCTCCCACATTGCAGGTGGATTCTTTACCAGTTGAGCCACCAGGGAAGCCCACAATCTGCAAAGTGTTACAAAAAAGTAGAATATTTAATGAACTTGAAGTTTAAGTAGAGATGCAATTTCAGAGATTAGGTATATACTGCACTGTGTCATGGAGAAGGCAATGGCATCCCACTCCAGAACTCTTGCCTGGAAAATCCCTTGGACAGAGGAGCCTGGTAGGCTGCAGTCCATGGGGTCGCGAAGAGTCAGACACAACTGAGCAAATTCACTTTCACTTTTCACTTTCATGCATTGGAGAGGAAAATGGCAACCCACTCCAGTGCTCTTGCCTGGAGAATCCCAGTGACAGGGGAGCCTGGTGGGCTGCCGTCTATGGGGTCGCACAGAGTGGGACACGACTGAAGTGGCTTAGCAGCAGCAGCAGCATTGTCAGGGATAAATTACAGCCTCAACAATGCCAACTAAATTCTCTTTCTGCCATTCTAAGGCCATGCAAATACTTGCTCATGCAAAACACTACATGTATAACGTCTGAACAATAGCTTTAAAGGATGAGGATTTCAAAAAGTATTCAAGATCAAGCATGTTTTTCTATTAGAATCTTTTTTTTTTCTTTCTAAATATCTTAGTTCATTAGTAAAGAATAGGTCCTTAGCCTCTAAATTTCTGTTGACACATTGAGTGTTAAGAGTTTCTCCTTGGACCTCTCCAGTTACTGAAATTTTCCTGTTTGGTTTGGAGTTAAGTTCTACTTTTACTTGAAGGAATCAAAATCATGATGAAGAGCTTACATCATGGAAAAAGAGTAAAGAGTAACATGCTTCTAATCATTAGTACTGTTACCTCAGTGATTTATAATAAAAATTATGTGAGCTATCTAAATCAGAATAAAATATAAGTCTGAATAGATAAAGGTAGTATGTTAATAAATGAATTTGGAACATTCTTATCAATAGAACAGACCTGTAAAAGAATCCTAAGAAAATAAATATGAGCCTAAAAAATTTTACTGTTAATTGATCTGTGAGATACCAGGATTTAAAATCCATTACTCATGAGATTTGAACTTATGGCAAATTATTTCATGTGTTTCCCTCTTTAATTTTGATTATTCCTTTTTATCTTCCTGTGATATTCCCATGTTCACTCATAGATGTGCATTTATCTTAAAATGATTGTTTATTAAAATGGAAGAGTTTAACCAGCACAAGAAAGAAACTGCTGTTTTTTTGTCTCTTACAAAAGCAAAGGATAACAACAAAAATAACTGAGATTTTTATAACTCTTACGTGTTCAATCTATATGTTTTCACAGAACATAGAGAATATCCAATTCTATTTTCAGACAAATGTGCAAATGTTTATGTTCTCCATGGTTTATTCTGCCACCTCCCTTTCAAAAGTTTATACACATGGATATCAGTTTATCGCTCTAGGATCACAAAATTATTGTCATCATTCTACTATGTGTCAGATGCTGAATACATTAGTAAAAGTTTAATGTCCATTCAATTTTGGGGGCTAAAAGTTTATTTTTGTCATAATATTTTTCATATCATTTTATTGTGGTGGTCCAGAAGAAAGACTACATTCTTCCCTCCAATGCAGCTGAGTAGAGATAATGGACCAAGTGCTAGTAAATTGAATATAGAAGGATGCAGTCTGTGCTAAATTCAGAAGTATCTTTAAAAAGAGATGTGTCCCTCTCTGCCTTCCTCTAACTTCCTCCTTTCATTGATTTCTTTAAAATGTGCTTGAAATTTGGTTATAAATATATGGAGCTTATGTAAACATCCTGAGTATAAGTATAAGGACATTATTCTAGGAAGATTTCACTGGAAATAGGGAAGGCAACTAGTTATTAACTTGAAGGAACAATAACCCCGACTTGAATGCCAAATCTCCAGACATTTGAATGAGAAATCAAACTTTGCGGGTAACTAAAACACATTCATATAGGTAGTTTCTCAACTGTTGTTGAGATATCTTCTTATGCAGATGTAATTTTAATGGATACATCCTTTTATAAACTCTCATATTCCAGATATTTTTATGTGAAGACATTTTGCTATACTGAAAACAATCACTATATTCATGTAAAATATTATTTTATGGATGATGATATTTAACTGATGATAAATTATAGGAAAATAATTAGAATAATTTCCAACATATTTATATTATTGACTGTACCTTTTACCTCTCAATTATGAAAAGTGAGAGATTTAGGATATTTTTATTTCTTCCCACTTTTATCCCTATCCCTATAACTTGGTTTTGTCAGGTGAATTATCATTATATATAGTCTACTTTCTTTACCTAAATGTAATTTTAAAAATTAATTTGCCCCACTTAGAGATTGAACACAAAGTCCCCTATAAGTTATGTTTTATGCTATAGTTTTCTAAATTCTTTCATCCTTTATTTTTAGGGATTTATTTGTTGCCTAGATATGATAGTTTCCTCAATAAATGCTCAAAGATTGTTTCCTAGATATAAGAACATGCATTGCTTTATGGTTTAATGAAAATTTTCTGACTGTAAAAATACTGAGGTATATTTCCATTACTCAGAGTTTTGTTTTGAGGATATTTGAAGGCAACATGATGTTCCAATACCGTATGAATTCCTTTTCTGACTAGATGCCCATCAGTGTCATTGGATATTTGTTAGTGCTTCCCAGGTGGCTCAGTCATACTCTGCCTGCCAATGCAGGAGACACTGGTTTGACTCCTGGGTCAAGAAGATCCTCTGGAGAAGGAAATGGCAACCCACTCCATTATTCCTGCCTGGGAAATCCCAGGCTACAGCATGGCAGGCTACAGTCGATAGGGTCATGAAAGAGTTGGACACTGCTTAGCAACTAAACAACATTTGGACCTGCTCAGTCATGTCTGAATCTTTGTGACCCCTTGGACTAGCCTGCCAGGATCCTCTGTCCATGGAATTTCCCAAGCAAGAATAGTGGAGTGGGTTACCGTTTCCTCCTTTAGATGAGGAAAGCCAAGATTAGAATGGGTGGTGCAGCAGTAAAGAATCTGCTTGCCAATGCGGGAGACGCAGGAGAGGCAGGAGACTGGGTTCAATTAATTCCTGGGTAGGGAAGAGGAAGAGAAGGAAATGATAACCTACTCCAGTATTCTTGCCTTTGAAATTCCATGGACAGAGGAGCCTTATCGTTGAGCAACTGAGCATGCATGACTAAACAACAAACAACAACAATTATTTACATAGTTTTTTCTAAAAACTTCTAAATGGCATACTGTTAGATTTATTTAATGTTAATTTTTATAGCTTGTTGACTTTCCTTCATGGAATTAGCTCTTTTTTTCTGATCATTTTTCTTTAGTTTTAATGTGTAATTCTTGTTCACCAGTGTTGGTTGTATGTATATAATCTCTGATGAGTGTATGGATGGTGCAGGATTATATAGACTTTATAACTTCCCAAAAGCCTCTCCCTCATTCTTCAGTGCTAACAGTGATTAGCCAACTACTTATACTACTACTTCCCAGTTAATAACTCCAGTGAATGTAACAGGATTCAATACTATTCTGTTGTTTGGTTTATATATCCCTTGAAATATTCCTACTGCATCAACAACGTATTTCTTGCTATTGATTTGACCTGTGGTTTCTCTGTAGAATCTGAAACTGAAGTGCTCTTCTTTGCTGTCAGAAATTTCTGAATTTTTTTGACATATTGATGACATTCTTTCTAGTTTTCGCTGCTATTGTAGCTATAGACTTGTCTCTGTTATGTTGCTTAAACTTTCCATGGGACTTGGAGGTTTGCAGGGTTGATGATCTTGGCTTTGTCTGGAATTTCTATCCTATATTTGTCTCTCTGAAGCAAAGTAGTTTCTCTGGAAAATATGACTATATTCCAGTCTCGTGTGGTAATTTTATAGCCTGTCTATGTACTTCATTGGCTTTCCATCCACTTCAGGTGATATGTGAATTCCAGTAGCATGTTTTCCACGCACCCAGGTAAATTATAGATAAAGATTTTCAACAGGATAATGTTAAGAACCAGGTCCTGTGCCTCAGTTCAGTCCAAGTTGATATTGAATCACTAATCAACATTCTCTTGGGATTTTCACTGAGAAGTTATTAAATGTAGCAAACCATATTATCAGGAAGTTCAAAATTATTAATTTATCAAAATATGAAAAAATATTAATAACTATGCTAAAATTATTTTACTCTTTTAAAATGCTAAAATATCTTTAGCATTTTATATCTGGTCTGTGCTTTTCTGTCCTCCTTCTGACTGTTTGCCGCTCCAGATCCAAAACAATCTTTCAAATATGATTAAGTTACAGCTCTGATCGTAATGCATCAATGTCATTACTATAAGTCCCCACATGATCTGACCTCTAGTTACCTCCAACCAGTCTTGTAAAACATCACCTTTTAAATAAATTTTGTAACTGCTGATTTTCTTGCATGAAATGCCCTTCCCTTACATAGGAACATGGCTTTCTTCTCAGTGTACAAGCTCTACTCATGTATATCCTAGTAGAGTGTTCAGTCACTCAGCTGTGTCCACCTCTTTGCAACCACCTGGACTGTAGCCCACCAGGCTTCTCTGTGCCTGGGACTTCCCAGGCAAGAATGTTGGAGTGGGTTGCCATTTCCTTCTCCAATATCCTAGCAGATGCCTTCCTTAGTTATCCTGTTTCAAAGAACATGCCCCTTCTATTAACATCATTTTTTCATCTTCCTACACAGTTTTAAGATTTTTTTCATAGTATTTGCCATTACTTGACATGGTATATCATATATGTGTGTGTGTTAGTTGCTCATTCGTGTCTGACTCTTTGTGACTCCACGGACTGTAGCCTGCCAGGTTTCCTATAACATATAGCATGTACAAGTAGAGAGATAACTGATAATTTATATACAGATAGATGATAGATACAGGCATGTGTGTATATGCTGCTGCTGCTGCTAAGTCGCTTCAGTCGAGTCTGACTCTGTGCGACCCGGATTGATGGCAGCTCAACAGACTCCCCGTCCCTGGGATTCTCCAGGCAAGAACACTGCAGTGGGTTGCCATTTCCTTCTCCAATGCATGGAAGTGAAAAGTGAAAATGAAATCACTCAGTCATGTCTGACTCTTAGTGATCTCATGGACTGCAGCCCACCAGGCTCCTCCATATATGAGATTTTCCAGGCAAGAGTACTGGGAGAAGGGTGCCTTTGACTTCTCCATATGTGTATGTATATACATACATATATACATATATATATATATATATATATATATATATATAGAGAGAGAGAGAGAGAGAGATGTAAACTTATATTAAGCAATTATGTTTTTATACTTTCATTTCTCACCAAGAGAGTTGGGCCTTTTCTGCTTTATTCACCAGCCTATCCCCTGTCCTTTGAAGAATGCCTTGAACTCAAAAACTAACTGCTGAATAAAAGTCTGAATGACAAAATGGAGGAATCAACCCTTTTCCTCTACTTGCCTATCAAAAAATAACTTTAATTAAATGAGGAATTTTGAATATTCTCATTGGCTTTCATGGGTGATTAATCGTCTTTCTAAATGCTTATAAATCATCTGTTTGAAATTTTTATCAAAATTTTCTTGACATTACCCTGAAATTCACTTGTTCATGGTTCTGGCATTTAGAATCACCTTGTTTACTTTTAACAAAATTATGCTTTTTAAAAATATTTTTTTTTTTTTAATGAAGTACAGTTGATTAACAATGTTGTATTAGTTTCAGATGTACAACAAGTGATTCAGTAATACATATTCATGTATCAATTCTTTTTCAAATTGTTTTCCCAATTAAGTTGTTACAGAATATTGAGCAGAGTTCCTTTGCTATACAGTAGGTCCTTGTTGGTTATCAATTTTAAACACAGCAGCATGTACATGTCAATCCCAAACTCTCTAATTATCCTTCCCCACCATTCTTTCCCCAGTAACTAAAAATTCATTCTCTAAGCCTGTGAGTTCATTTCTGTTTTTGTAAATAAGTTCATTTGTAGAATTTTTTAGATTCTGCATATAAGTACTATCATATGATATTTCTCTTTGTCTGACATACTTACCTCCATATGACCAAAAAAAAAAAAAAGTCTTTGAGTATTTCTAATCTTTCAGAGCTTCTAAAGAGGTAAATATCATGGATAAGCGGTAGAGTATGTGTTAAAATACTTCATCATATAGTAAGAAGCTCTATGTTATCCTCAAGGTGATTCATCAGTTTTCAGCGATAGTTGGTTGAGAGTCAAGAACTAGTAAATTAGGGGCCTGAAACCTAGACTGGCTCCTTGATTCTGCTTCTTATTTATCTTATTTCAATTTTCTGTCTCAAGTTTTAAAATTCTAGGAATTAAACTTCAAAGGATTATAAACAAGTGTAAGGGGAATAAATATAAAATACTATAGAAATGGTAGGCATTTAATAAACATATGTCAAAAGCCTGAAGGAACAAGGACAAATCTAGTGTTCAGGTACTGATCTTAAACAGTTGTTTTCCCACAATCTTACCAAAACAGTACTTTACTTTTTTATATCAATTTTTTTAATACTTTCCTAATCTAATGATCATTTTCTTTGAAAATAAAAGGTAAGTCTAAATTTTTTTTTTTTTTGCTTCTGGCAATATAATTTATAGCATGTATCACTTGGCTAATGTTTCTTTTTATTGCTATTTTATGTGTCTTAATGAAAATTTATTACTCAATTAAGGTTCCTTGTTTATATATAATTAGTGAGTGATTTCTCTAAATTAATACATCTGCCATGTCCGGACATGTTAGTAAATTAAAAAAAAAAAAACAAATACATAACTCCCTCCACCACTGACACATACACATGCATACACATTGCTTCCATAGAGTAGTAGCAGAAATTAATAGCAACCTGGTAGATATAAAGAACATAAGGATGAAGGTCCCTATATATGGGCTTCCCTGGTGGCTGAGATGGTAGAGAATTGGTATGCAATGCAGCAGACCTGGGTTCAGTTCCTAGGTTGGCAAGATCCCTCAGAGGAGGGCATGGCAATCCACTCCAGTGTTCTTGCCTGAGGAATCCCCATGGACAGAGGAATCTGGCATGGACAGAGGAGCTACAGTCCATGGGGTTGCAGAGTCGGGCATGACTGAGTGACTCAGCATATACACACACACACACACACATATATATCATTATGTCTGCTCCCATAGAACTAATGGGTTATGTTAAATGACAATGGACAAGTACTAACAGCAATTGAAGCTATTATGCCATATGCTGTGTCTTCACTAGAGCTTTAAAAGGTCTCAGGAAAAAGAAAACTGGCCAATTAATATATTCTTATCTATCCTTATTACTAAAAAAGAATTTTTCTTTGTTTCATGATTTATGGTTTTGAATTCTATTACGAACTCTTTCTCTAAACCAAATGCAAGGTATGGTGGTTTAGTCACTAAGTCATGTCCTACGCTTTTGCAACCCCACAGACTGTAGCCCAACATGCTCCTCTGGCCATGAGATTTCCCAGGCAAGAATACTGAAGTAGGTTGCCATTTCCTTCTCCAGAGGAACTTTCCAGCCCAGAGACTGAACCCTGCATCTCCTGAATTGCAGGAAATATTTTTTTTTTACTGCTGTGCCACCAGGGAAGCCCAAAGCAATGTATGGTTAGGATATATTTGCTTATTTTTCTACCTTATTTGCTTAAAAGTACTCTACTCATAGTTTTGTACCTGGCCTATACTCCAGATTTTTTACCATCTGATCATTGGAGATAAGAGTCTTTTTATGTTTTCAAAAAGACCCACTAACTTACACTTAGTTATTAATTGATGACTAAACACCTTTAGTTTTTCTTTGTGTTTCTCTAAGGCATTAATTACACTCAGAAATTATACTTTAATTAATTATTAAATTATGGAATTACACTCTAATTCCATAATATCTTTAACAGCTATTTGTATTATATATTTCAATATCCAACATATATACCTATATATTGTTTCCTACTACCACCCCATCCCAATTCCTATCCTAAATTATGTCATAAGATAAAGAATAAGGAGGTATAGGGAAGGAAGAAATAAAATACTGATAAATGTAAATAACATAATTGTAGAAACAGAATCTCCCCCAAAACTGCAAATAATATATCCAAATTTATAAATAAATTTAATAAGATCACTTGAAACAAGGTAAATACTATACTAAAATAATTATGTTTCCATTTTATATCAAAGAGTATTTTAAAACAAATGAATATCATTTATAACTGCATCAAAACTATCAATACTCTGAAATTCAGTAATGGAAGGTGTTCAAAATATTTATAGTAAATCTTATGACCATATTGGTTTCCTATTGCAGCTATGCTAAATTTCCACAAATTTAGTAGAACACATATTCATTATACACATGTGTGTCTGCATTGTTCCAGTCTCTGCTTGCTTTGTCATGTCTCTTTCCCTGACTCTAGTCACTCAGTCATGTCCAACTCTTTGCGATCCCATGGACTATAACTACATTGGGTCCACCCAGAGAATTCAGGATAATCTCCATCTCAAAATGCTTAACCTGATCATACTTAGAAAGTTCCTTTGTGCTATGTAAGGTAACATATTAACAGGTTCCAAAGATTAGATTATGGTATTTTTGCTTGGTTGTTACTCTGCCTACTACAACAGAGAAGAGTTAAAGAAGAAACAAATGAAAGTCTTTCTATAAATATTATGTGGAACAATTAAGATAGGTGTGAATGTTCATGAATTAGGAGTTTAAATATTATAAAGCCATCAATTCCTTCTAAATCATTCAATAGTTTCAGTGTGCCTGCCTGCTGTTGCTTCAGTCTTGTCTGACTCTTTGTGACCCCATGAGCTATAATCCACCAGGCTCCTCTGTCCATGGGATTCTCCAGGCAAGAATACTGGAGTGGCTTGTCATGCCCTCCCCCAGGGTATATTCCCAACCCAGAGATCGAACCCATATCTCTTGCAATTCCTGCACTGGCAGATGGGTTCTTTACCACTAGCATCACTTGGGAATTTCAATGTAATACTATTTAAAATGTTAGCAGTGTTTCATCTCACTAGATGAAAATGCTGATTCCAATATTTGTATTAAAATTCAAAATAAAAATATAATTATGATAAATTTAAATTGGACTAAGTTATAATTCTATGTTGTCATACATTAAAATTTAATATGAAGTTTATCATAGTTAAGACAGTATAGTGTTAAAGATTAATAAATACATCAGTGAAATAGGACAGATTAGAGATTCCAAAAATTCACATATATATAAATGTTATATAAAATATCTATATTATGGTATAATATCATATAGGAACATTACCTAGTGATCTCATGGTTGGCATACAACTAATTCTTAAGCACAATAGAGAAAAAACTAACCATAAACAGAAGATTTAAAAATAGCACAAATTGATGTCAGCAAGGTGGTAGAAGTTTTCTCCTATTTTCTCCTCAAAGAACATCAACTTGTCTATCACCCATGAACAAGAGAGAATAACTTTCTGGAAGTTTGGGAGTCTAGTGCACTACTGGAACAAAAAAAATCTGAGTGGATGTATTGAGTTTTAATTTTTGCCTATATTACCCACCCCCAACACAGCACAGCTTAATATCAAGACTCTTTCTTAGCCTGTGATGTCCCTTACAGGGAAAGTGAGCCTTCTTCCCCAGCTGTCTGGGATGCTACCAAAGAGGCCCACTTCTTTCCCATACCATCCAGAGTACTGAGACTGTCTGCACAACAGAGGGGCAGAGAGAGATTAGGGACACAGCAACCAGGGCTCAGAGGTCATGATAAAGATGTGGATCCCAACTGCTTCCTGGACTCCGTCTAGAAATCCGTCCAGAGAATGCGGAAAGTTTCTTCTTTGCATCCCTCTGATGACCCCATAGGCATCCCTAATGTTCCCTGTTACCCCCACCTACACACTCGTAACTCTTGAGTGAGCCCCATGAGCAGAAAGCAAAAACTTTTGAATACAGCTAGTTAGCTCAACAATTAGAAAATGAAAATCATGGCATCTGGTCCCATCATTTCATGGGAAATAGATGGGGAAACAGTGGGAACAGTGTCAGACTTTATTTTTGGGGGCTCCAAAATCACTGCAGATAGTGACTGCAGCCATGAAATTAAAAGACACTTACTCCTTGGAAGAAAAGTTATGACCAACCTAGATAGCATATTCAAAAGCAGAGACATTACTTTGCTGACTAAGGTCCGTCTAGTCAAGGCTATGGTTTTTCCAGTGGTCATGTATGGATGTCAGAGTTGGACTGTGAAGAAGGCTGAGCACCGAAGAATTGATGCTTTTGAACTGTGGTGTTGCAGAAGACTCATGAGAATCCCTTGGACTGTAAGGAGATCCAACCAGTCCATTCTGGAGATCAACCCTGGGTGTTCTTTGGAAGGAATGATGCTAAAGCTGAAACTCCAGTACTTTGGCCACCTCATGCGAAGAGTTGACTCACTGGAAAAGACTTTGATGCTGGGAAGGACTGGGGGTAGGAGGAGAAGGGGACGACAGAGGATGAGATAGTTGGATGGCATCAGGGACTCGATGGACGTGAATCTGAGTGAACTCCAGGAGTTGGTGATGGACAGGGAGGCCTGGCGTGCTGTGATTCTTGGGGTCGCAGAGTCGGACATGACTGAGTGACTGAACTGAACTGAACTGAACTGAACTGAGTTAGCATGTGCAGACAGCTGACTGAACCACAAAGACTGAGAGAAACCACACAAACTTGAACATTTAGCATTCCCTGAGAGAAAACAATTGAGAGGCTTTCAGTACGAAGCCTGGCTTTGTAAGATTAATAGAAGGCATACAATGTTAAGAACTATCACCCTTCCCCAGGAAAGAACAAACAGTGTGGGAGAGTGAATTCATACAAAATGTCTGAGGAAGCCTCAGAATCTCTAGCAGGGCTGACAGCTGATAATATCTCTCTTTAGAAGCCACTCAGTGAAGACTGGAGAAAGTTATTGCTTCCTTAAGTGCAAAGACAGCAACAGAAGAAGATGTAAAGGAACACGCACACACAAAATCAAGAAAACAAATCTCTATAGAACACAATTTTCCAGCAACTGACCAAAAAGAAATACAAATATATATTGTCTGATTGAGAATTAAAAATAATTAAGGAAACATAATGAATTACAAGAAAACACACCAAGGGTCCTTTACCACTGAGCCACCAGGGAAGCCTATAGAGTACAACACAGAAAGACAATAAAGCTAAATCAGAAGAAATAGCACACAGACAAGTTGAGAAGTTTAACAGAGAGAAAAAAATCATTAACTACAACCACAGAGAAATTCTGGAGCTGAAGAATACAATGTTGTTTACTCACTAAGATGTGTCCAACTCTTTTGCAACCCCAAGGACTATAGCCCATCAGGCTCCTCTGTCCATGGGCTTTCCAATGCAACGATACACGAGTGGGTTGCCATTTCTTTCTCCAGGGAATCTTCCCAACCCAGGGATCAAATCCATATCTCTTTCATTGGCAGGCAGGTTCTTTACCACAGAGTCACCAGGGAAGCCTGAAGAATACAGTAAATGAAATGAAAACTGCAAAAATGACTAAGGAGGTTGGATCAGTGATCAAAAGCCTCAGCAAACAAAAGTCCAGAGTGACATAGTTTTCTTGGTAAATTCTACCAAATATTTAAAGAAATAATGTTAATCATTCTCAAACTCTTCCCCAAAAACTGAAAAGCAAGAAACACTTCCAAACGTATTTTACAAGGCCAGCATTACTGTGATACCAAAGTCAGAAAAGAATACAAGAAAAGAAAATTATAGGTCCATATCCCTAATGAATATAGATGCAAAAAGTCTCATCAAAATACTAACAGAATTCAACAGCACATTAAAGGAATCATATACCACCACAATCATGTAGAATTTATTGATATGCCACATTAACAGAATGGTATGAGAAAAAAATCATCTGATCATCTCAATAGAATGACAAAATTGATCCTATGTTCATGGTAAAAACTCTTGTACTGATGGCTGATTCATGTTGAGCTTTGATAGAAAACAAAATTCTGTAAAGCAATTATCCTTCATTTAAAAAATAAATAAATTTAAAAACTGGATATAGAAGGAATGTACATCACAAAAGGAAAGGCTTATATAACTTATATAACACAACTTATATAACACACAAATAACATCATATTCAATAGGGAAAACCTGAAAGTATTTCCCTAAAGATGAAGAACAAAATAAGGATTCCTATTCTCACCATATCTGTTAAATACTGGAAATCCTAACCAGAACAATTAGGCACAAAATAGAAATGAAAAGCATTCAAATTGGAAGAGAAGCAAAATTGTGTCATTTGCCGATGACATGATCTTATCCATAAAAAACTCTGAAGACCCCACCAAAACTTTTTAGAACAATACACAGATTCAGTAAACTTGCAGGATGCAAAATCAATGACAAACACCAGTTGCATTTCTATACAGTAATAAATAACTATAAAATATAAATTATAAATTTATAATTGCTACTACACTAACATATATAGAAATAAATTGAACCAAGGAGGTGGAAGATCTTTACACTCAAAACTGTGAGAAATTGATCAAAGAAACTTAAGAATTCACAAATAAATGAAAAGATAAGGTTCATGATCATGAATTGTAAGAATTAATATTGATAATTGTTAAATTAACAATAGTTACATTAATAGTTAAAATGTCTATACTACCCAAAGCAATATACTGATTCAATGTAATCCCCACTGAATGCCAATGACATCTTTCACAGAAATAGAAAAAAATCCTAAAATCTATATGAAACCACAAAAACTCCAAATAGCCAGGAAATCTTCCATTCTTCCTGGTTTCAAACTATAGTGTAAAGTAATTCAAACTATATGGCAATGGCAAAAAAACCCACACACACACACACACACATAGACCAATGGAACAGAAATAAATCCATATGTACACAGCTAATCTTTGACAAGGGTGTCAAGAATATGCAATGGGAAAAGGATAGTCTCTTAAATAAGTTGTGTCAGTGACACTGGATATCCACATGCAAAAGCATGAAACAAGACTTTATCTTATGCCAGTCATAAAAACTAACTCAAAACAACTTAAAATGGATTATACACTTAAGTGTAAGACCTGAAGTCATAAAACACCTACATGAAAACAAAGGGGGAAAAATTCTTTGACACTGGTCTTGGTAATGACTTTTTGGATATAATACCAAAAGCAGAGGCAACAGAAGGAAAAATAAATAGGTGGATCTATATCATACTAAAAATCTGTACAACAAAGGAAATCATCAGCAAAATCAAAAAGCAACTTACAGAATGAGGGAAAATATGTGCAAATCGCATACCTTAAAGGGTTGATATTCAAATATATAAGAAACACAGATAATGCAATAATAATAATAATAAAATATTAAAAATGGGCAATGTACTGAATAGGAATTTTCCAAAGAAGAAATATAAATTGGCAACAAGCATGTGAAAAGTTGCTCAGCACCACTATCAGTCAGGGAAATGCAAATTAAAGTCACAATTATTTATCATCTTGTACCTGTTAGGAAAGCACTTATTGAAAAGATAACAGCAAATGTTGTGGAGAATGTAGAGAAAAGAGACTTCTATAAACTATTGGTGGCAATGTAAATTGGTACAGCCATGAAAACTGTGGGGGTTTCTCAAAAGAAAAAATAGAATTACCAGACATTTCAGCAATTCCACCCTGCATATATATCCATTTACATCTAAATGAAATAAAATCATTATTTTGAAGAGATACCTGCATTCTCATATTTATGGTAGTGCTAGTCATAATAGTCAAGACATAGAAACAACCTAAGGGTCTGTCCATGAATAAATGGATAAGAAAGATGTGACATAGACAGACAAATAGATCAGTTCATTTCAGTCACTCACTGATGTCTGATTCCTTGCAACCCAATGGACTACAGCACGCCAGGCTTCACTGTCCATCACCAATTCCTGGAGCCTGCTCAAACTCATGTCCTTTGAGTAGGTGAAGTCATCCAACGATCTCATTCTTTGTTGTCCCCTTTTCCTCCTGCTTTCAATCTTTCACAGCATCAGAGTCTAAATAAATAAATAGATGATAGTAGATACTTAGACACATTAGAATATTATTCAATCATGAGAAGGAAAGAAATCTTTCTCTTCATGCAGCATAGATGACACAGAGGATATTATGTCAAACCAGACAGAAAGACAAATAATGTATGATCTAACTTGTACATGGAATCTAAAAAATAAAATAAAAAAATCACTGGAAGAGAACAGTGGTTACCAGGAGTAGAATGTAGGTTAAATGGAGAGATACTAGTCAATGGATTATAAGATGAATAAATCTTAGGGATAATGTACACCACAGCTACTATAGTTAATAATGCTCTGTTTCACACTTGAAATTTACTAAAAGTAGACTTTAAGTATTCTCATCACACACACACACAAAAATAGTGGTAAATTCCATGAGGGGATGAATGTGGTAATTAGCCTGTTTGTGGGAATCATTTCACAGGGTATACGTATATCAAGTCCTTATGTTGTACATTTTGAATATATAAACTTTTATTTATTAATTGAGGTATATAGGGGATGCAGTAGTAAAGAATATGCCTACCAGTGTAGAAGACACAAGAGATCCAGGTTTGATCCCTGGGTCAGGAATATCCCCTGGAATAGGAAATGGCAACCCACTCTAGTAACCTTGCCTGGAAAATTCCAAGGACACGGGAGACTGGAGGGCTATAGTCCATGGGGTGGCAATGAGTAGGAGAGGACCAAGCAACTGAGCACACGCACATAATTACATACATCTCAATAAAGCTGAAGAAAAAGAAATAAAATATTTTTAAATTAAAAAGGATGCTCTCTTGTAAGAAAATTAATCTAAAAATCAGTAGATGCATGATAAATGGAAATTCTCCAATGATGGAGAAATTAAATAACTCACTCTTCTGAATAACTCATGAGTCAAAGAGGAAATCACAAGAAAAGTATTAAAATATTTTGAATTTATTTAAAAATGCTAAGTAATACATACTTTTGCTTAAAAAGTAAATGATTAAACATTGATTGATTAAATGATAAAATTTAAAGAGTAAAAAGGCAGTACATAAAATGGGAGAAGAAATAAATGAGTCATGAAAATGAAATATACAGCAATCTAGAACACAGTCAATAAGAGTGCTATCTTTCTGTATGGTGACAAAAGTTGTCAAAGGTACAAGCTTTCAGTTACAAGATAAATTAGTACCACAATGTAAAGTACAATATGGCAAATACAGTTCACACTGCTGTATGTTATATATAAAAGTTAAGAGAGTATATCTTGAGTTCTCATCATACACAAAAAAAGTGTTTCTTTTTTTTTGTATCTATATGAAATGATAGATGATCAGCAAACTAAATGTGGTAACCATTTCATAATGTATTTAGTCAAACCTTTATGCTGAATACCTTAAATTCATATAGTGCTATATAACAATTATATTTTAATAAAACTCAAAGAAACAAAAAAAAAGTGGGAGAAGAATTTTGAAGAATTTCAAAACAGTTTGGGGTAAATCCCCCAAAACATGCGAACATTAACTCAGCCACATTAGTCCTCAGATAAATTCAAGTTAAAATAACTTTATATAGCCAGTAATACAGCTAAACCTAAAGATGAATAAATAAAGAGATTGAAACACTAAATGGAAACAAGGTTATAGAGCTTTTGGAACACTCATACAATGCCCATGGAAATAAAAATTTTATACAACCACTTGGGAAAATTGGCTAGTATTATGTACTAGATCACAAAAAGTGTATCCTATATCTCAGCTATTTCACTACTGTGCAGGGAAAGGCAACTGCATCAGTGATCATCCCAACACGATTCATGATACTCCAAACTTGAAACAACTTATTTTGTTTTGATTAATGAGGTGACATTTGGATCTGACTGTCCTCTATCATGGTATAATTAGCATCCTCCAGTCCACCAAAAATAGCAGTACTATTGTCTAGTCATTTTTTAAAATAACTTATAACTAGTCATTTTGACAGAGAAGGCAATGGCACCCCACTCCAGTACTCTTGCCTGGAAAATCCCATGGACAGAGGAACCTGGTAGGCTGCAGTCCATGGGGTCGCTAAGGGTCCAGCACGTCTGAGTGACTTCACTTTCACTTTTCACTTTCATGCATTAGAGAAGGAAATGGCAACCCACTCCAGTGCTCTTGCCTGGAGAATCCCAGGGATGGCAGAGCCTGGTGGGCTGCCGTCTATGGGGTCGCACAGAGTCGGAGACAACTGAAGCAACTTGGCAGTAGCAGCAGTCATTTTGACAAAATATTCTCATATGTTTTCAAATGGTCTCTAGTGGAGAAGTGCAAACCCCTCATGAACTCCATTACATGAAGGCCAAGAAGTGAATAATGCTGCAGAATCATGGATACAGAAATAGAGCATTTCATCTGGGCAGAAAATAGTTTCAGAAATTTATATTCCTTTTAATGCACAGAAAAGGGACCTTTCTTTAGGGGACTCTGAGGAGTCTCAGGAAGAAAGACTTAACAAAGGACTATATTGAAATGAAGTTAGAAAGCAAAGTTTTAAACCGTTTCTCTCAGGTTGTAATCACATTACATATTTGTGATTAAGTAAAAGCTTAAGTAAACCATTAAGCAACCATTAAGTAAAAGCTTTTACTTATACTTTCAGTTCCAGTGAAATAATCCTGGCAGGACTGAAGCAGCCTGTCTCATACTTTCGTACTGGCCCTTGTAGAGAGAGACATGAAGCCACTGAATTAGCCATGCACGGAGTGGTTGGACTTAAAGGATTGTGTGTGTACATGCTAAGTTGCTTCAACCATGTATCAGAGGGCAAAAGAAGTAGGATCCAAGAGGCTCTAGGAGAACATGATAGAGGACAAATGAGAAAATGGAGTCATCTCCTCACCATTATAAATCTCAATAAGAGGGCATCTCACCCAAGCAGGTAACCAGCAAGAAAACACTTTTTTGGATTCATTAAAAGTGAAAGTGTAAGTCATTCAGTCCTGTCCGACTCCTTGTAACCCATGGACTGTAGCCCATCAGGCTCCTCAGTTCATAGAATTCTCCAAGCGAGAATACTGGAGTGGGTAGCCATTCTCTTCTCCAGGAGATCTTCCAGATCCAGGAATCGAACCCAGGTCTTCTGCACTGCAGGCAGATTCTTTCTCATCTGAGCCAGAGAAAGGAAATAAATAACAAGTCTCTTCTCCATCTAGGTCTAAATAACAAAGAATAAAGGTAGAGGCTAACATACTATCCTTGATACTAATGAAGACTAATGAGGAGAGTGTAGCTTAGTTTAGCACAAAATGGGACATCCCAACTAAATCACCAAAATTACCCAACCAGTCACTATCATGTTAGACCTGGACACTCTTCTGTTGAGAGGGAAGACCAGAGAAGAATTGTGTTCTCTGTGTGCTAGTTAATCTCCTAGAGAGAAGATAGGTGAGCTAAGAATATTCATTTATTTTTCTCAAAATTATCCATAGAGTAATTTACAACACATCCTTAGAGAGAAGTGAGTAATGGTGAAGAAAGGTCTGGGGCTCAATTTAAGGGGAAAAATACATGGGAAAGTGTTCCTTTATCATTTCCTAGTATCCTTCCACACCCCTGCCACATTGGACTGAACAAGGAAGCTTAGGATTAAAGAACATTGAAGAATTTCCCCGCCCCAAGTAATTAGTAGTTTATCTGCATAGTATTTCATCCACCTATCATGAGTCCACTTCACTAAACTTCCTCAAATGCTGGAAGTATCAGTATCAGTATCAGTATTTGGTTTAGATTTTACCACCCAAATGTTCTGAAATGAATCAAAATAGTATATTCACTACATTAATTCCAAGACCAGTCTATATTGTTAGTAAAAAACTTATTCTTTGTACTATTTTTAAAGCAAATTAAGTCCAATCATATTGTTCATCATGTTATATCAATTAGAATTGATATTATATCAGAATGAACTCAATAAACTCAAATAACATCAGGAACCTCTAGTAAAAAAGATGTCCAAATGTTTTTTAACAACAAAACTTTGTCAAAATGCAGGGATACATTATAATTTAATACAAATATTCTAGTACTTTTAGGAAGAAATTCAAAGATTAAACTGCAATGATGTTAAGTATGCCATAAATTAAAGTTCAAAATAAAATCCTCTTCTTGTGAATTAATGACTAAAGCTTTAAAGTCTTAATTTAAATCCTAAAATCATTCATCCAGTTCTCTCAATCTGTTAATTTTCTGTCAAAGGGGTTTTTATGCTTGGTAGAAGCTAGTAATTCCTCTCTGGAATTGTGTGATGCCAGTAGAGTCCCAGAAGTTGTAATAGTTTATTTCCAGGTGTCATAAGTACAAAATGTATTCATTAAACAAATATTTGCTGAGAGACTCTCATGTGTCAGGCACTTTCTTAAAATTTTAGGATACAGTAGTTAATAAAACATATCAAATATCTCTGCTGTCATGAATCTTATATTCTAGATAATGTGACAAAATAAGCAATTAATAATAATATTAAATAAGTTATATAAAGTTTTCAAATGTACTATCGGGGGAAAAAAAATGACATGTACTAAGTAAAAACCATAAGAGCAATAGATAATAGTTTTAAATAGAGTAGTAAGGCTAAGCCTCATTGAAAAGGTCCCATTTAAGCAAATGACTCAAGTTAGGCAACTTTGAGAGTAAACCATGTGGGCTTCTGGGGAAACCATTGAAGGAAGAGAAAAATCAGAGTATAGGTTCTAAGTCCAAGTCACATGTTTCAGAGGGTATCCCAGCATCTGGGAGAGCAGGTATTCTTTCAGCCACTGTCCCTGGGGTCTCCCACTGGAATGGGCACAATTCCTTCAGAGCTTCAGAAATTATTATTCAATGCCAAATATATCTAATAAATGTGATTTGCCTCTACTTCCCTAAGTTGAATATCTCTAGCTTGGAGGTACTCTTGCTTCAGCTCAACATCTACTTCAGACACAGACTTTATCTGTCATTGATAACTTTATTGTATCTTCTCTCAGCCTGGGCATGTTCCCCCAAGATACAGGTGATCTCATCATCTCCACTTTTAATGTCTATATTCTAATCCTCAGACCTTCCTCTCTCAAATATATCTAGAGTTTTTAACTTCTAGCTATGCTTGTAATAATCTTTAATGGGCTGTTCTTAGCAAGGATCCTTAAGTCATAGCTTTCAAGGGTGTCTCTCAATGGTTTCTTGAACCCAGATATTCTTTGTGGGAGTCATTTCCATCTACTCTGGAATATTTTGTTCTTCTCTGTTAAATTTCTTTGGGCATTAGTCACTATTTCTCAATTGCATTTAAAATGCTTCTTTATTTTAATGGCCTTTTAAAAAGTAGTTATGTGCCAGTACTTATCAGTTTAGACTGAACTTCAAGATATAATTTTCCTCTTAGGTACTTCTAAGCTGTCCTCTAAGATAGATTAGATCTCAACCTTTTCCTTAAGAATATCTCTCTTCCTCCAATTTAATCAGCCTGATCTGTTTTATTTTGTTTTTATTCCTGTACCATTTTCATTCTAATCATAAGACTGAAGCACTCTTAAATCCATCTAATTTCGTCTCCATTTTTAAGCAAATCTGACTCTAAAGATTCAAAGTATTCCAGACCCAGACTATTAATGCTGCTTTATTAGTTTGCAATAATTTGTTTCTCTACTTCATGTCATAAAAATGGCATATTATTTTAATATACAGTATATCACTATTTTATAATCAACCACTTTTTATTGGTAGTGAATGAGAACCAATTTGGTTTCAAGGGATAAAGAATGATGCCTAAGATTCTATGAATAAACCATATGAACCCAAAATTTTCTAGTCGATTCATAGTTACCTCTAAATATAAGTGTAGAATTAAATTAGAGCCACCTATCTAAAGTTGCTCAAGAATGCCTAGCACTAAAAACTAAGAATTAGGGCTTCCTTAATACTCTGTAGCAATATGAAACTCTGCTTAAATGCTTGCCTTAGTTTTATTTAAACCATCTCTGCCAGCCACACATCAGCTGAAGCTAGGGTACATGTAAGTGTACATGTGTTCATACACGTGTGCACATATGCACATGCACACATACATACACACTCCAAATAGAGTTCACTATCAAGAAGTAGCCTGCTGGCCTTGCTTAAGGCCCTTTGTGTATACTTGCCAGTTATCTCAGGCCATTTGTAAAGTCTAGCCTCACCTCCACAAAGTTATGAAATTTACCCTTGTTTAAAAAGCAATTCCCAGACTTCCAGTTTCTGCTCCAGCATGCAAGGGACAAATAAAAACCTGAACAAACTGAAAAACTGAACAATTCTTCTTAAATCTGTCAGAGAAGTGAAGTCAAAAGACAAATCACTTTCATCAAAATAGGAGACAGACAAGTGGATAAAAAGAGTCACTACTGACTAAGAGGAGATTCATGAGCAGAAACCTCTTCAGGAACCAGTGCTGAGGTAGGAAAACCTGAACTGTAATTGTGGATTGTTGGAGGCTCAGCATGAAAAAAATCTGAGCATTAAAAATTTCAGTGGAGCCAAGTAATAAGGGGTCACCACATTTTTTGAGTGTGAGTGTAAAATAGTGACTACATTTTACTTCCTGGAGCTCTACCAAATTCTCACAGCAAGTGTTTTAAAACTTTTTCTTCCCTTGGAGGAGAGAATGGCAACTCACTCCAGCATTCTTGCCTGGAGAATGCCCATGGACAGTTCTGGCAGGCTACAATCCATGGGGTGGCAAAGAATCCCCATAGCTTGCTCTTGTAAGCTCTTGAATTCTTTCCTTCAAGAGGAGAAAGAAGCTTTATTCTGGGAGATACACAATTTATAGATAGACTGTGGGCCATCTCGGAGGCAAAAAGTACCACGGTATGGGATTGCATTTTTATATTGGTGGGTAATTTCATAGACTAATGAGTGGGAGAAGTATTCCAGCTATTGTGGGGAAGGTGGGGATATCCATGAATTGTGCCACCGCCTACTTTAGGACCTTTTATGGTCAGCCATGGAATTGTCATGGCACCTATGGGTGTCTCATTTAGCATATGCTGATGTATCACAATAAGCATATACTGAGGCTCAAGATCTAGTAAGCCCTACCGATAAGAGAAACATTTTAAAATCTGAGGCTAATCTGTTGGGGCTCCTCAAGGCCTAATTGACCTGGGAGAAAAGAAATATATCACTTCAGCCCTCTCTCTTCAGCCATCTTTGTTCTGAAGGCAGAGACAGATAAGGAGAATGGGAAACTAAAGGCACTTGTGAAGTTCACAGCTCAGGGGCACAGGTTCACTAAAAGACTGAGAACTAATCTTGAAATATAGACCATTCCCTCCCCCACACTTTACCACCGTATCATTAAAATCCTATTTATCAGAGTTCCTCTCACCTAGCATATCATGGCTGATTTCAATTAAAAAGTTACAAGCATACTAAACAGAAAAGAAACAGTTTGAAGGTAGTAACCATCAGAACCAAAAGCAGATATGGCAGGAATGGTGAAACTATCAGACCAGGAATTTTAAACAACTATGATTAACATGCTATGAGTTCTAAGAAAGAAAAGTACACCACATTCAAGAACAGAAGGATAATATAAAAAGAGTGATGGAAATCCTAAGAAGTAATAAAAATGAAATGCTAGAGAACAAAAAATATAAAAGAAATGAAGAGTGCCTTGAGTGGGCTCATTAGTAGACTGGACACAACTGAGGAAAGAATCTCTGAATTTGAGAATATGTTGATAGAAACTTTCAAAAGTGAAAAAAAAAAGGCTAAAAACCTGGAACAAAATATCCAACAGTTGTGGGACACATACACAATTTGAAATATAGGTTTAATGAAAACACTAAAAAGAGAAAAAGAACAGAAAAATATTTGAAGAAATAATGACCAAGAATCCCCTCAATTAATGTCAGGACACTTGTAAACATCTGAAGACATTCTTGATTGTCACAGCTGGAAGGAAGGTACTACTGATGTCTAGTGGGATACTACAATGAACAGGAAATTTTCCCATACACGCAACAAGCAATTGTCCAGCCCTAATAGTGCCAAGGTTGAGAAACTCCTCTGTGGACAAAACTCCTAAAGCTACATTCAGTCTTGAATAACAAAATGGCATGTTTTCTGGAGGATTAAAGACCCCTATCCAGGCATCCCCAGTGGTTTAAGCTGTAAAGAATCTTCATGCAATGCAGGAGACACAGGAGATGTGGGTTCAAACCCTGGGTCAGGAAGATCCCCTGGAGGAGGGCATGGCAACCCACTCCAGTATTCTTGCCTGGACAATCCCATGGACAGAGGAGCCAGGTGGGCTACAGTTCAAAGGGTCACAAAGAGTGGGACATGACAGCACATATGCACATACCCAGGCATCAACAATTAAAAGCCATCTGCACCAATGCGAACACCTGCTCAACTGAAAATAAGCCTTTGTTATCTACCAGGTTAAGAACTTCCAACCCATGTGTTGAAGGACTAGAGAGAGTTCCACCAGTTATGCCAGTCTGCATCAGCTATCTGAAACCTTCAAAGAAAGTAATGTGCTTAGTGTTTTAAACAGATTTGGGTTTTATGAAAATTTTCCTATTAGTAAAGTTACAACCTTGAAAAATTTACTTAAATAGTTTGAGTTTCATCTATAAAATGAGAGGGAAATGCACAATTTTATATCACTGTTGTATAGATTAAGTTACTTGGCATATATATCCAGTAAGTGTTCAAAGAAGTCAGTCCTGGTAAGTTGATGAGAATATTTGCTAGATGTCCTATATTTTCTCCTAAAGAGCTACTCTTGCATAAGTTTCCACCTTACTCCCTGCCCTGGGAGACTGAAGTCTGTATGGTAAGACTTCTCAAACTCTGTTGACTTCTGGCCATTAGGAAGAACCAGAAGTAAAACTGGAAAAGTGAGGCTTGATTATTCCCTGGACTTACTATCTGGGAGTTTCTGGGTCATAACAGCCCTTCTGTTACAAGCCCACAATGTTGAATTATCTCTTGTGGTTTCTCTATACCTGACTGCACTTCCTCTATAACTTTTGAAAATTGCTCCTTTATCTAACTCTTTTCAAAATACCCCATTTGAGATTTACTTCTGTTCTCTGTCAGGACTATGACAGGTACTGTTATTAATTATGGTGATTGTGATGTTATTTTTGATGCCATGATTTCTATAGGGGAAAAATCATGTGTTCTATCACTATTTTCCTCAAGTCCATGACGCTGTTAAATTATAATGCAGATACAAACAAAACCAGTGGATTCTTGTGTTTTAACTTGATTACCATTAATATTAATTCAGCTATGCCATTTCATTAAAAAAATTCTACATATTACTAGATGATAATAAACATATAGTCAAGAACATTAATGGTAGGCAAACACAGGTATATAGTCCTTTTAATGTTGGAGTTTGTAATGTTCCCTCAGAATAGTAATTTATAAGCAAATGTCTCCTATTTCACTCTTCTCTAAGATTTTAAAATCTTTAAAAAATTCCATTAAGTGCAACAAATCCTTAACATAAAATTTAAATAGTTGATAAGCTTCTCATATTGCAATTGTTAGCTTAGGATTCTCAAGAGATTTGGCTTTGAAATTAGATACAATCACTTTTCTGCCAAAGAAAATTACACCAATTTAATGAAACTGTCAGACTAGACCAAGCAATATACACATCAAATAGATCAGTTCTCAAAGATTGTTCTTCAAAATTCATGACTCTTTTTCTAATAGGATAGTAAAAGTTGCACAAATTCTAGGAATCTTTTTAGTTCAGGGAGCATTTTCTTCTCAACAATGAAGGTTTTTTTTTAGGATTTTAAGTATTAGGCCATTGAGTTTTATGTGATCATATAATTTATCATTCTATCAGGAAATGTTTGTGAGTATCAGGTGTGTATGTGTGTGTGTTCAGTCATTCAGTTCTGTCCAACTCTTTGAGACCCTATAGACTATAGCCCACTAGATTCTTCTGTTCATGGAATTTTCCAGACAAGAATATTGAAGTGAGTTACATTTCCTACTCCAGGAGATCTTCCTGGACCAGGGATCAAACCTGTGTCTCCTACAAGGCAGGTGGATTCTTTACCACTTCACCATCTGGAAGGGCTATTAATAATTATATGAGGTAACAGGGGCAAAATGGTACTGTGAGGAGGAAACTGTGACCTTTGGTTACTCTATTAGGCTCCTTCTGGATTAAATAAATGTGGGCGTGCTCAGTTGTTTCAGTTGTGCCCAACTCTGTAACACTATGGACTGGAGCCTGCCTGTTCAAGGAATTCAGGCATGAATACTGGAGTGGGTTGCCATGCCCTCCTCTGGACAATCTTCCCAATCCAGGGATTCCCCCCATGTCTTCTGTAATTGATTTAAATGTGATTGGTATAAAGAGAGAGTTCCCCTGAAAAACTGTAAGGATCATGTTTCTGATATCTGCAGTTGTTTTCCAGAGTAAGCTACTTTTTCAGAATACCAAGGGATGGTGGTATTCAGGTTTTTCAAAAACATTTCCAAAGGGCCCACTTCAGTGTCCAGAGACAAAATATTCTAAATATCTCCAGAAAAGTAATGATCTATAACAATGGGAAGGAAAATGAAAGAATGATACACTGCAGAAGCACAGTGACAGCATCAACTGATGGGACTACAAGCATCCCCCAAAACCTATAATAGCACAGTGGTGCTTAAGATAACATTAGGAAGACAGGAAAGTAATGCTCAAAATTCTCCAAGCTAGGCTTCAACAGTACATGAACTGAGAAATTCCAGATGTTCAAGCTGCATTTAGAAAAGCCAGAGGAATCAAGTTGCCGACATCTGTTGGATCATAGAAAAAGCAAGAGAATTCCAGACGAACATCTACTTCTGCTTCATTGACAATGTTAAAGCCATTGACTATGTGGATCACAACAAACTGCTGAAAAATCTTAAAACAAGGCAAATGCCAAACCACCTTACCTGCATCCTGTGAAACCTGTATACAGGTCAAGAAACAACCGGTAGCCAGGACGTGGAACAAAGGCTGGTTAAAAAAGGGGAAATGGGTACATCAATGCTGTATATTATAACCTGCTTATTTAACTTGTATGCAGAGTACATCATTTCAAATGTAAGCTGGATGAAGCATAGACTGCTATCAAGACTGCCGGGAGAAATATCAATAACCTCAGATATGCAGATGACACCACCATTATGGAAAAAAGCTAAAAGCAACTAAAGAGTCTTTTTGCTGAACGTGAAAGAGGAGAGTAAAAAGTTGGCTTAAAACACAACATTCAAAAAAATCATGGCATCTGGTCCCATCACTTCATGGCAAATAGATGAGAAAATAATGGAAATAGTGAGACTTTATTTTCTTGGGCTCCAAAATCACTGCTGATGATGACCAGAGCCACGAAATTAAAATATGCTTGCTCCTTGGAAGAGAAGCTATCACAGACCTAGAAAGTATATTAAAAAGCAGAGACATTACTTTGCCAACGAAGGTCTGTTTCATCAAAGCTATGGTTTTTCCAATAGTCACGTATGGATGTGAGAATTGGACCATAAAGTAGGCTGAGCACCAAAGAATTGATACTCTTGAACTGTGGTGTTGGAGAAGACTTTTGAGAGTCCCTTGGACTACAAGGATATCAAACTAGTCAATCCTAAAGGAAATTAGTCCTGAATATTCATTGAAAGGATTGATGCTGAAGCTGAAATGCCAATACTTTGGCCACCTGATGTGAAGAGCCGACTCATTAGAAAAGACTCAGATGCTGGGAAAGATTGAAGGCAGGAGAAGAAGGTGACCACGGAGGTTGAGATGCTTGGATGGCATCACTGACTTTATGGGTATGAGTTTGAGCAAGCTCTGGGAGACAGTGAAGGACAAGGAAGCCTGGCATGCTGCCATCCATGGGGTCACAAAGAGTCTGACACAACTGAGCAACTCAACAAGAACAACAAGAAAGGAAAACAGAGGTCACCTTCTGGCTTACATCCTTTATACAAAAGCAGGTCCAATTTCCCACAATTTTTCAACAGGCTTTGTTTTTTTCCTTTTTGTTTTTGGGATATAAGTAAGAATTAGCCTCTGGGTATGCTTAACAATATTCTTGGCACTTCTATCACTCCTTTCCATAGGCATTAACTAAGGAACCAAACAAAATCTGCTTGGTAGGTACATCTATCAGCATTTTTGTATATGTGATTATAAATTTCATGTTTACCAAAATGTCTACATTCTGAACAAAGCATCCTATAGCCAGATTTGAACTTAGTAAACATGAGGTAAACATGAGTACTTAGTACTCATGTGTAAACATGAGTAAACTGAGGATATTTCTTATATAATTCAATTCTGTTAGAGAGTTTTAAGTCGGTATCATGGTATAGGAGGTGTTCTTTTAAACAAATAACTCTAGCTGATTATAAAAATTTTTAATTTTAAATTTATCTATAAAAATATAAATATCAAGCAATGTCACATACAGAGTTTTCTGCCTGCAGCTGTCTGAACTGCTTGAGACATCAGCCTTCAGTCTGAGAGTTTGTGATGCAAATGAATACAGGGATGTAACACTGAAAACTCTATTTGTGAAGCTGACATAAAGTGAATTAAATATAATAACCTTGTAAATGTTCATATTTCAATCAAGATATGAACATTCTTCATGTCATTTCATGGTTCTATTTTGAACCAATAAATCATTATCTATGTACTGCTTTGCCATGATTAAAGTTTAAATGGATGAGCAAAAATTCCACTGAGCTTTGTGAAACTGTAGAAACTGAATATTGAATAACAACTTTGAGCAGTTAGTAAATAAAACATTCAAATGCAAAGCTCTTTTACTGTAGCTTAAAGCAAAATGTTGGTGTACAATGAGTAATAGAATCTATGTAAATAGCTGGCATCTAAACTGATACATCAAACACATTATATTAAGCCTTCGTGAATTTAGAGCTAAGTGCCTCTCTTTAGTTGATACAGAAAAAAATTTGACAATCTGCTAAGTAAAAAGGGTGTTCAAGTTAAAATTACAGCTTAGAATGTTCTAAGCAGCATCACAACTCAAGATGAAAACTTCAGCATTCACCTCAAAGAAACACACCTGACACATGTCATTCATTCAAAATGGTCTTACCGTTGTACTTACAGTACATACATGTTGAGAGGTTAAGAAATGATGGAAGTATGTCCAAGAGCACAGTTCTTATTAGAGCTATGTCCCAAGCTGATTTATAATATGTAGGTAAGCCTTTTTAAAATAGAAAAGACAAAAATCTTCCAAGAGTTAGTTGCTACTTTAGCAGAGTGCTGGAAGCTCTGGTTTGAATAATTAAGTAGTACCAGCAATAGAGAAGGAAATGGCAACCGACTCCAGTGTTCTTGCCTGGAGAATCCCAGGGACGGGGGAGCCTGGTGGGCTACCATCTATGGGGTCGCACAGAGTGGGACACAACTGAAGCGACTTAGCAGTAGTAGCAGTAACAGCAATAGAAAAGGAAATCCAGGTATCTCTAAGATTTTCTATTATTCACTCTTCATTCTTACATTACTGATTTATCTGCTCAACAATGATTGTACCTTCAGATGCAGAATATATACACTAAGCCCTGTAGACACTAAAAATAACACAAAATCTATCGATCCTGCATATGATAGAAAGAATAGTGGCCCCCAAAGATGTCCACTTCTTAAATCCCTGAAATGTGTGAATATTTTACAAAGTAGACAGGACTTTGCAGATGTGATTAAAATAAAGGTTTTTTGAGAAAGGATCATCCGGATTATCAAGTTGGCCCAATGTAATCACAAGGATCATTCTAGAAGAGGTCAGAATCAGAAGGAGAAATGTGAAAATATTACTCAGCTAAAACTGATAAAAGAGGACTGAACCATGAGCTAAGGATGTAGGTGGCCTCTGCAGTCTGGATAAGGCAGATTCTCTCCTATGGCCTCCAAAAAGAATGCAGCCTGGCCAACATTGTTTGGTAAGAGCCATTTTGAACTTCTGACATTCAGAAATGTTTATTCAGTTCAGTTCAGTTCAGTTCAGTCACTCAGTCATGTCCGACTCTTTGCCAACCCCATGAACCACAGTATGCCAGGCTTCCCTGTTCATCAGCTCCCAGAATTTACACAAACTCATGTCCATTGAGTCAGTGATGCCATCCAACCATCTCATCCTCTGTCATCCCCTTCTCCTCCTGCCCTCAATCTTTCCCAGCATCAGGGACTTTTCAAATGAGTCAACTCTTCGCATCAGGTGGACAAAGTATTGCAGTTTCAGCTTCAACAACAGTCCTTCCAATGAACACCCAGGACTGATCTCCTTTAGAACAGACTGGTTGGATCTCCTTGCAGTCCAAGGGACTCTCAAGAGTCTTCCGTAACACCACAGTTCAAAAGCATCAATTCTTCAGTGCTCAGCCTTCTTCACAGTCCAACTCTCACATCCATACACGACTACTGGAAAAACCATAGCTTTAACTAGACAGACCTTTATTGACAAAGTAATGTATCTTCTTTGTAATATGCAGTCTAGGTTGGTCATAACTTCCCTTCCAAGGAGTAAGTGTCTTTTAATTTCATGGCTGCAGTCACCATCTGCAGTGATTTTGGAGCCCCAAAATATAAAGTCTGACACTGTTTCCAGTGTTTCCTCATGTATTTGAGATGAAGTGATGGGACCGGATGCCATGATCTCAGTTTTCAGAATATTGAGATTTAAGCCAACTTTTTCACTCTCCTCTTTCACTGTCATCAAGAGGCTCTTTAGTTCTTCTTCACTTTCTGCCATAAGGGTGCTTTTTCATCTGCATATCTGAGGTTATGATATTTCTCCCACCAATCTTGATTCCAGCTTGTGCTTCTTTCAGCCCACGTTTCTCATGATGTACTCTGCATATAAGTTAAATAAGCAGGGTGACAATATACAGCCTTGACGTACTCCTTTTCCTATTTGGAACCAATCTGTTCCATGTCCAGTTCTAACTGTTGCTTCCTGACCTGCATACAGATTTATCAAGAGGAAGGTCAGGTGATCTGGTATTCCCATCTCTTTCAGAATTGTCCACAGTTTATTGTGATCCACATAGTCAAAGGCTTTGGCATAGTCAATAAATCAGAAATAGATATTTTTCTGGAACTCTCTTGCTTTCTCTATGGTCCTGTGGATGTTGGCAATTTGATCTCTGGTTCATCTGTCTTTTCCAAAACCAGCTTGAACATCTGGAGGTTCATGATTCACGTATTCCTGAAGCCTGGCTTGGAGAATTTTGAGTATTACTTTACTAGTGTGTGATATAAGTGCAATCGTGTGGTAGTCTGAACATTCTTTGGCATTGCCTTTCTTTGGGATTAGAATGAAAACTGACCTTTTCCAGTCCTGTGGCCACTGCTGAGTTTTCCAAATTTGCTGACATATTTAGGGCAGCACTTTCACAGCATCACATTTTAAGATTTAAAATAGCTCAACTGGAATTCCATCACTCCACTAGCTTTGTTTGTAGTGATGCTTTCTAAGGTCCACTTGACTTTGCATTCCAGGATGTCTGGCTCTAGGTGAGAGATATCACACCATCGTGATTACCTGGGTCATAAAGATCTTTTTTTTTTTACAGTTCTTCTGTGTATTCTTGCCACCTCTTCTTAGTATCTTCTGCTTCTGTTAGGTCCCTATCATTTCTGTCCTTTATTGAGCCCATCTTTGTATGAGATATTCCCTTGGTATCTCTGATTTTCTTGAAGAGATCTCTAGTCTCTCCCCATTCTATTGTTTTCCTCTATTTCTTTGCATTGATTGCTGAGGAAGGCTTTTTTATCTGTCCTTGCTATTCTTTGGAACTCTGCGTTCAAATGAGTTTATCTTTCCTTTTCACCTTTGCTTTTCACTTCTCTTTTCACAGCTATTTGTAGCTTAATAAAATTTATATTATTAAAAATTATAAATAAGTTATTTTAAGCCAAAAAGTTTGTGATAATTTGCTATAGCAGCAACAGAAAATTAATTCACAATCTTATAGACATTTGTGTGCTAAAAGAACTATACACTACATACATAATTTAAGAGAAAGTCAATATCTGAGAGATAAATACATGAGATATGATAATAAATACTTAATAGCTGATAACACTGACTGAGGAAATATTATGTGTCAAGGAACTTTAATTTTCACAACTCTTAGGATAAAAATATTTTCTACCATTGCTGTGGTGGAAAAATTTTTAACTTCTCTTACTAAAAGTAAGCTTAAATGGGAAAGAGTTTGAATCCATGCTGTGCAATTTCAAATCATGAAGTCTAAAACACTGGAGGACAGCTAAATTGAATGAGAATTAAGGGAACTAGAACAGTATGGCATTACTGAAAGAAAAAGAGGAAAACACTTCAAGAATGATAGTCTCGATAACAAAACAAATTCTGTAGACACATTTTAGGGAATGAATACAGAGGGAAAAAAATAAGAGTTTGAGAATAAATTTTCCTAATCTGGTTATTTTAAAGAAATCAGCTTCAACGGAATGGTGCAGTCAGAATTCAGAATGAATTCTGCAGATTGAAAAGAATTAGGGAAATAAGAGAGAAGTAATTTTAGTTGTAAATTTTAAAATAATGTTTATGATGTTGGTGAAATGCTCAAAGTAGAAACTTGAAGCAGTAATAGATTAGAAAGTGATAATATCAATTAAAATATTCAGGTGGTTAAGGAATTTTTAAAATGCTCAAGACCTGAGCATTTTTATTTGCAGAAGGAAATTATTAATAAAAGAAAACGATGTTCAATTGAGTCCGAGAGAGACACAGGAAAAAGCAGGAAAAAAAATATAACCAGTAAACAATGAAGACAGAAAAAAGATTAGAATATATTTTTTGTAGAAATATGAAAATAAAATTGTCTCAGGTGAGATTAACTCACTGTGAGAAGTCAAATTTAGGTAGGAACAGGAGTCGCTGACCAATTATTCTGGGTGAAAGAAAGTGAAAGTGTTAGTTGCTCAGTTTTGTCCAACTCTTTGCAACC
The DNA here is from genome assembly GCA_917880005.1 of Nanger dama. Classification (NCBI taxonomy): domain Eukaryota; kingdom Metazoa; phylum Chordata; class Mammalia; order Artiodactyla; family Bovidae; genus Nanger; species Nanger dama. The sequence continues at coordinate 14,826,588 of CAKJTW010000037.1, forward strand.
ATATGAACCTACCAGGCTCCTCTGTCCATGAGATTCTCCAGGCAACAATGCTTGAGTGGTTAGCCATTCCCTTCTCCAGGGGATAACCTGGGTCTCCTGCATTACAGGGAAATTCTTTACCATCTGAGCCACCAGGGAAGCCCATTTTGGTGGAATCTGTATTGTAATAGAAAGATTGTTACCTTTATTTTTTCAAACTTTCTATTTTATATTGGAATATAGCTGAATAGGGTTTCCTAGGTGAAGCTAGTGGTAAAGAACCCACGTATGAATGCAGGAGATGTAAGAGATGCAGGTTTGAACCCTGGGTCAAGAAGACTCCCCTGAAGGAGGAAATGGCAACCCTTTCCAGCATTCTTGCCTGGAGAATCCCATGGATAGAGAAGCCTGGTGGATCCCAGTCTGTAGGGTTGCAGTCAGACACAACTGAAGCAACTTAGCACACACAGCCAAATAACAATGTTGTGACAATTTCAGGTTCACAGCAAAGCAACTCAACCATACACATACACACATCCATTCTCCCCCAGACTCCCCTCCCATCCAGGCTGCCACACAACATTATAAACAGAGTTCCCTATGCTATACAGTAGGTCTCTATTGATAACTCATTTTAAATATAGCAATGTGTACACATTAGCCTAAATGTCCATGAACAGATGGATAAAGATGTAGTGTGTAAATGTGTGCCAAGTTGCTTCAGTCATGTCCAACTCATTGTGACTCTATGGACTATATCCTGCTAGGCTCCTCTGTCAGTGACATTCTCCAGGCAAGAATATTGGAGTGGGTTGCCATGCCCTCCTCCAGGGAATGTTCCCAACCCAGGCATCAAACCAATATCTCATGCATTGCAGGCAGCTTCTTTATCACTAGTGCTACCTGGACAGCCCAAAGATGGAGTACATATATACAGTAGAATATTATTCAGTCACTAAAAAGAATGAAATATGTCATTTGCAGCAACATAGGTAGGCCCGCAGATTGTCACACTGAGTGAAGTAGGTCAGACAGAGAAAGAGAAATATCAGTATGATATCCCTTATATGTGGAATTTAAAGAAGAAGTGTATAAATGATCTTATTTACAAAACAGACACAGACTCACAGACTTAGCCAGGGAGTTTGGGATATTAGCTTTAGAAGAGAGACTTTGCAGCTTGCCCCAGTCATTTTCTAACTAAACACTGGGCCAGTATCTCTAACTTCTCTGAGACATAGTTTTCATATTTTTTTCTGTGTAAAGTGGTTTGTAGATGATAAAACTTTTATGGCAGAAGATAAAAGTCATAGTAAAAAAAAGTTGTGTTTTTCTTCTGCTTTGTCAAAGAATGTTTTATCCTTCAAGATATTCTGGTCTTTCTCTGATATACATAAATTTAGGAATTAAAAGTGACTTTACAGGGACTTCCCTGGTAGCTCAGTGGTAAAGGATCTTCCTGCAAATGCAGGAGTCACAGGTTCAACCTCTGATCCAGGAAGATTCCACATGCCACAGAGCAACTTAAGCTTGTGCTCCATAACTATTGAACCTATGCTCTAGAGCCTGGAGTTGTAATACTGAGCCCATGTGTCACTACTGCAGCCTGCATTCCCTGCAGCCCCTGCAGCCTGTGCTCCACAATAAAAGAAGCCACCACACTAAGAAGCCTCACAGCTAGAGAGCTGCGTCTGCTTACTGCAACTAGAGAAAAGCCCAAGCAGCAACGAGGAGCCAGCACAGCCGAAAACAAACAAACAAATAAATAATTTATTTTTTAAAGTGATATTACTAGTAGTTGCTTTGTTTATAGATATCTGCAGTGTGGTTTTGAGTTTCTGGAGGAAGACTGCAGGGTGGGAGAAGGGAAGAGTCTGGGTCATAGGATCACTGCTTCCCTCTAACCAAGGTCCAACTCTTGCAGGGTGGCTCCATCTCAGAGCTACTCTCTCTGTATTCTGACCATTGCTCCCACAGTTTTCATCTTCAGGCCTTGGGGCGCTTATATCTCCCAGCTGTTGTTTGGAAGAATGCTTCACTATAGCATTTGTTTTCCTTAATTCTGCCAACAACTTTATAAATAATTGTGTTTTTCCTTAATTAAACCGTTTTCAGTTACCCCATTTATGTATGTCATCTGTTTCCTCCAAGGACTCTGACCGATGCAGGAGGGGAATATATGTGAGTTACATGGTAGAGCTTGTCCACATCCAGATAGGATCCCATTTATTAGCTATAGTATATGTCATATATATCCTCTTCAGTCCATGGGCTGTGTGCTCAGTCAGTCAGTCATGTCTGACTCTCTGCAAACCCATGGACTATAGCCTGCCACGCTCCTCTGCCTGTGGGATTTTCCAGGCAAGAATACTGGAGCTGGATGCCATTTCCTTCTCCAGGGATCTTCTATCCAAAATAATTCCTATTTCTCTAAAGCTAGACGTGAACTCTGGTCAGGTTAGTTACTCTGACCATCTTTAGCTCTGGTGAGTATGTTTAGACTATCACGCTGTTTATTTATCTCCATAATATAAGTGATAAAACAGAAACAGAGAAATAGGGATTTCCATTCAAAATCCTCTTATCTGCATCACCTTGAAAGAGCTATCTATAATTAAGTAATAGTTTCAATAAGTAGATTAAATGGGTAATATATGGCAAGGCTTTGATCTGTGCCTCAGACATAGTGTAAAACATAGGAACACTGGCTGCTCTTTATCATCTCTTGTTCTTCTTGTCATTATTATTACTGTTATTATTATCATTGTTGTTGTTATTACTTCACTGGGAAAACCCATTCCACAGGGAACATGAGTCGCCTAGGTCTCTGTAACTTCCAGAGAAATTAACAGAAAATAGCTAGACTGATGATCACTCCACATTATTCTAATACTCTCTTCTAATTCCATTCTCCATATGCCTGCTTAATTCAATCAATACCAGAAATCCAGGCTTTCTAATTCATGCATCATCACCCAGAATATTATTTCTATTTCCTAATTTATATCTCACAATCCAAATTAGTTTTCCTTTATGTCTAAAAAGTCTTTCCATTTCATCTTTTAAAACTCAGTGTATCATCATCAAATGCTTTGGAAATCTTACAAAACTTTCATTCTACTCTTTTCCAGTGGTTTTGTTGAGGGAAATCCATGGATCTTACCATGTTATCACAATCTGTTCCTGCCCCATCTTGTCACAGCTCTCTTTACTCAACTTAGAGTCTGTAACTTATACAAAAGTTTGACATAACTTACATGAATGCACCCTGTATTAGTTAAAGTTCTACAGAAAAACAGAAGCAACAGAAGATTTTATATACAGGAATGGGCTCATGCAATTGTTGGATATAGCAAGCCTGAAATCTGTAGGACAGCCTGGGAGGCCAGAAACTCAAGACAAAATTTCAATGTTATAGTCTTGAGGCAGAATTCTTTCTTCTCTAGGAAACTTTAGTTTTTGGTTTTAAGATCCTTTACTTATTTGATGAGGCCTACCCTCACAGTTGAGGGTAACTGAGGGCAATCTTTACTTATATGAAACCAATTTTAAATGTTGACTGCATCTACAAAATACTTTCACCATAATATCCAACTGGTCCAGGAAAAAAAATCAAGACAAAACAAAAACAACAACTGATACCATAACCTAGCTGAGTTGACAAATAAAATTAAGCATCAGACACCCTTAAATTCTTTTGTTACTTTTTAAAATGGTTTATCTGAAAAAATCCAATTACTAGTTTATTTTACTTACTTGTCAACTATATTTCCCCAGTAAAGTCATGGTCCCAATCACCAAGATATTATATTTCAAATCTTTTCTCCAATATAAAACCCTCTAACATCCATTAACAGCATTGCAGGTCTTACTGCAAACTGACAAGTTTGCAATAAACTTCATTAAGATAAATAAGCAATCATAGAGAAACTTCCTATTGTCTCATCATGGAACTCACTAAGTTGCTATTATTTGTATCTATGTTTTTTTCTTCTGTTGTGATGAATGAAAGAACATTATCTTCTTTAATTAGTCCAATTCTTCCACTTGGGTTCTATAGTCTGTTAACTCTTGATTCCTCAAGGAATTCTTTCTGGCAATTGAACCAGTGCTCTTATGAATTACCAGTTTCTCTCTTTCCATTGTGTATTTACATCAAATGTTATAGTATCCACTGGCTGCTAAGTCACTTCAGTCGTGTCCAACTCTGTGCAGCCCCATAGACGGCAGCCCAACTGGCTCCCCGTCCCTGGGATTCTCCAGGCAAGAACACTGGACTGGGTTGCCATTTCTTTCTCCAGTGCGTGAAAGTGAAAAGTGAAAGTGAAGTTGCTCAGTCGTGTCCAACTTCGAGACCCCATGGACTGCAGCCTACCAGATTCTGCCATCCATGGGATTTTCCAGGCAAGAGTACTGGAGTGGGTTGCCGTTGCCTTCTCCAAGTATCCACTTACTTAAGAACAAACCAAAACAAAGCAAAAGAACAAATTCATAGTTTTGTGGGATTGAAAATATTTTACACATTATAATTAAGCTGAGATATTTTTAATATCTATATTCTGTTATATAGAAATAGCATTTTATACTGTTGGATATTCTTTGGCAAATTTTACTGAAACAGAATTTGAGTTAAAAGACAAACCTAGATAGTGAAAACTCTAGAGAAATGTACCCTCCTTCAGGTAAATATTTAAATTTCAAGGAGTTTAAAATCCTGGGTTGTAACAAATAGCAGATTTTCCCCCTAGAGAAAATTGTTTATATTCTAAAATTTAGGAACCCAGATCCCAGGTCTTCTCTTTTTGTTCCCAAAGAGAAGATGTTTACTTTAGAAGCAATATTTTATCTCCTTCTCTCAGGAAAAGAGAAACAGTGTTTACAAGCTCCCAGATTCATACTTTTGGTATTCCTTCCGTACAGTGAAGTATAAGATGAACTCTAACTTTCATCATGCCATCTCAAAAAGAAAAATTAGGAAATTTTATATCATTGTTGAAATACATAAGAAGGTTATTGTCATTATTTTATACATGTCAATGATGAATCAAATTTAGTAGATTGGCTCATAAAGTCCATATAACTGATAATATAAATATTAAGATCCAATTAAATATTTTAATTTAACATTTTAAATCAATTGTCAAACATTAGGCATCATTCATTAGATGACTTCAGAAATAAAAATAGCTCAGTATTTTACAGCTTAAGAAAAATAAAGTATGACTAAAATATTGACAAATACACTTTTAAAAAGGAAAGCTGAAGTGTTAACTAGAGCTAAATCATTAACAAATGATATCAGATATGTTTGATAGTTATAGTAGAATTTTACTATGGTAGTAAGGAAATATATAGCAAAGAAAAAGTAAAATAGAAGGAAAAGAAAAAAAAGTAAAAACAACAATGAAGTAAATAGACTTAACTCATATAAGTTTCATATCCAGATAGTTTTTAAAAAATATATATATATAAATTATATAACTATGGAAATATCTAGATAAATTGATAGAGGCCTTGTAGTTTGTCAGTTCGTTGGTAATCATAATGAATATACTTTAAAATACTTGGGGCTGGTGCACTGGGATGACCCAGAGGGATGGTACGGGGAGGGAGTTGGAAGGGGGTTCAGGATGGGGAACATGTGTATACTTGTGGCAGATTCATGTCGATGTATGGCAAAACCAATAAAATATTGCAAAGTAATTAACCTCCAATTAAAATAAATTAATTATATGAAAAAATACAATAAAATCATACTCTGTCTCAAAAAAATAAATAAAATACTTTAAAACAGAAACTGGCTGGATCAATGTGAATGCTGCTTTCCACGAACACACTGGAGGGACTTCCATTTCTGGTTACAGTTTTGTCACATTCCAAGTAGAAACATTCTTCCATCTAGCCTATAATTAAAAATTCATTGCAATTTTACACACAAATGCAGGTAGTTTTTAAATGAAATGCTATCTGATTCTCACTCTTATAAAAGGAGGAAATTTTCTGAGGGGAATGTGTTACTTTTGTATTATAATTTTGGTATGTTTGCTTGATTGGTCTTCCAATTCACTGTTATTCTTTGGATCTGAATTTTGATCTAGTATATGAAAATAAAATATTTATTTCCAATCACTATTTTCTGTACTATTACATTAATTATAAGGCCTTCTTTGACAACAAATTAAATGAGATTTACTGGTATTTCCAATAAAAGATAAGTGAGATTTATTTCCTTTCCCCTCTCCAGTTCAGTCGCTCAGTCGTGTCCGACTCTTTGCGACCCAATGAATCGCAGCATGCCAGTCTTCCCTGTCCATCACCATCTCCCCAAGTTCACTCAGGCTTAACGTTCATTGAGTCCGTGATGCCATCCAGCCATCTCATCCTCTGTCGTCCCCTTCTCCTCCTGTCCCCAATCCCTCCCAGCATCAGAGTCTTTTCCAATGAGTCAGATCTTCGCATGAGGTGGCCAAAGTACTGGAGTTTCATTCCTTCCGGAGAAATCCCAGGGCTGATCTCCTTCAAAATGGACTGGTTGGATCTCCTTGCAATCCAAGGGGCTCTCAAGAGTCTTCTCCAACACCACAGTTCAAAAGCATCACTTCTTCGGCACTCAGCCTTCTTCACAGTCCAACTCTCACATCCATACATGACTACTGGAAAAACCATAGCCTTGACTAGATGGACCTTAGTCGGCAAAGTAATGTCTCTGCTTTTGAATATACTATTTAGGTTGGTCATAACTTTTCTTCCAAGGAGTAACCGTCTTTTAATTTCATGGCTGCAGTCACCATCTGCAGTGATTTTGGAGCCCCACAAAATAAAGTCTGACACTGTTTCCACTGTTTCCCCATCTATTTCTCATGAAGTGGTGGGACCAGGTGCCATGATCTTAGTTTTCTGAATGTTGTGCTTTAAGCCAACTTTTTCGCTTTCCTCTTTCACTTTCATCAAGAGGCTTCTTAGTTCCTCTTCACTTTCTGCTCTAGGATACCGTTAATATGACAAACTACTTGGAAATAAAGAATAAAACTTTAACAATTGCTAGCAACAGGACAAGACACTACCAGCGAATCAGAAATTTGAAGATGTCTGGTAGGAAAAGTGGATAGGATCAGAATAATAGGGACGAGCAAAAGAAAGTGAAAAGCAAAACAAGTTGAAGAGCATTTTTATAGGAGCTGAGTTTAGCCCACCTTATTGCTACTCTGAAAAGTGAAAGTGACTCAATAATGTCCAACTCTTTGTGACTCCACGGACTGTAGCCTGCCAGGCTCCTCTGTCCATGGAATTCTCCAAGCAAGAACACTGGAGCAGGTAGCAGTTTCCATCTCCAGGTGATCTTCCTGACCCAGGAATCAAACAAGGGTCTTCTGCATTGCAGGATTATGTTGATTATTTAACAGCTGAGCTATCAGGAAAGTCAAGTCCAATTATGTCTTCTTTATTTCCTCCATCGTGATGTCCACCAACCACTTCATATCTTCCTGTAAGAATTCTGTAAAGTGTGGTTTGCCTGCCATCCTCCATTTCCCAGTTGCCTGCATTCAGTTTATCTTAGATGATCACCAATGGAAACAAAAGTGAAAAGTAAAAGCATTAGTCACTCAATCCTGTCTGGGTCTTTGAGACCCCATGGACTATAGCCTGCCAGGTTCCTCAATTCATGGAGTTCTCCAAGCAAGAATACTGGAGTGCATAGCTATTCCCTTCTCCATGGAATCTTCCCAATTTAGGGATCTTCTTGACCCAGGGATCTTCCCAAGACAGGGATCAAACCTAGGTCTCCTACATTACAGGCAGGTTCTTTACCACCTAAGCACCAGGGAAGCCCTAAGGATACTGGAATGGGTAGTCATTCCCTTCTCTAGAGGGTCTTCTTGATTCAGGGACTGAACCCGGATCACCTGCATTACAGATAGATTGTTTACCACCTGAGCCACCAGGGACACCTTAATGGGAACAAAGCCATACAGTTATTGAGAAAGATCATGGCAGACACTGATAGAAACCACTGCTAAATTTCATATGTAGCAGATAAAATCCATGCCAGATCATCAGGTATTTAATGCAAAACCATGGAGTGAAAGAGAAGCAAGAAGTACAGATAAAGTTATTGATTCTAGAGGAAACAAAGATGGTTTTATATATACATTATAATGAAGAATATTTATACTCTAGGATGCTGCTTTCTTTTTTCCTCCTTTATTTTCTCTGAAAAGTGACAAATTTCTGTTCAAGAATCTAAGACTAATGTTGCTAGAGTGTATGTGTATACACAAATATATTAATCTTCCTGCTAGTATAATACATATAGATACAGTATAGTGGGGATTCACTGGTAATTTCAGATCTTTCCTTACAAGGTTATTTATGAAATTCTTGTTAAGAGCAAATACAATAACATACATACTCTATCTTTTTATTAACAGAGTTAATACTATTTACACTCCAGCGATTTTGAGTGCCTACTAAATGTATTATTAGACTATAGATGATTGACAATTTACAAATATCATAGTGGTTAGTTAATACACTTTTTAATCTTCTTAAACAGGGATCCCTAACCTCTGGGATCTAATTGATGATCTGAGGTGGAGCTGATGTAATAATAAAAGAAATAAAGTGTATAATAATTGTAATGCACTTGGAAAAGATCCTGATGCTGGGAAAGATTGAAGGCAGAAGAATATGACAGAGGATGAGATGGTTTGATGGCATCACCACCTTAATGGACATGAGTTTGAGCAAACTCCAGGAAATAGTGAAGGACAGGGAAGCCTGGCATGCTGGAGTCCATAGGGTTGCAAAGAACTGAGCAACTGAATGACAAACAAACTTTATCCATTGTGTTTACATGTGTCTCTGGGTACCTAGAATCATGGTACCTGGCATGTGTTATTATATTCATCAGATGCTTAAATGAAGAAATGAAAGCTATCCAGCTTGTTTAAATGATAATATCCACGAAGCTGGAAATGTGTGTACTCTACTTCACAACACGAACAGCAAGTTTAAATGATGTTAACACAGGATCAATAGTAAGATTCAGCCTGATAGGTCAGACTAATGAATATTCTAGTGATGATGGCACCACACAAATCTTCAGGGCTATACAGCCAGGACTCGCGCATGACAGCTGGAGACATTGGCGACTGAGCGACTAGGTAAACTAGGACAATGAAGAGCTGGAGTGTAAAAAGTTTTATAGACAGATTTAAAAAAAACACAAAAGACAGCCTCAATTAGTGCCCCAAAGGGATACTAAGAGAAAACACTTTTTCAAGTAAAATTCAAAATGAAATGAGTCATTTTGAGAAACATAATTGTGAGTTTAAGGGGCAGCATGGTAAATAGTGATTACAAACACCCACAAAAAGAAAGATCATTATGTGAAGGCTTTCTTGTAAAGACTGCTAATTGCATCAGCTTTTTTAGTCATGCTCATTCGCATTCAATAGTAGCACCATAATAAGCCTCAACTTCAAACATAAAGGGCATGAATCATGAAAATCGGTAGTTTCCTCCAGCATAGGTAAATCAATTATAAATTCTTGGTAATAGCTCACAGATAGAAATTTAAGAGAACTAGAGATTTTTCATCAAGACTTTTTCTTTCAACATCCTCCAAACTTATAAAAGAGAACTAACCAGTTGAATTCTTTCAAGGATAAATCTTTACTAAATGGATTAACCTTCATATTTCCCCTAAGGTATATTCTTCACTGCTAATGTACAACCAAAATATTTTATGAAGCATTTTCAACAAGTTCTCATTCCAAGAAAAGGTGTATATTAATGATTATTTAATTCAATTTAAAGCTTTAAGTGAAAAAAAAAAGTGTGTTTACCTAAAGGTCAAATTTATTGATTTCTGAGTGAAGAATTTCTAAATTTCTAGATTATAATAATCATCCAATCATCATTATCAGTATCACAATATTTCCTTAACTTACAAATCTGTAAATCCTCTATGAAAATTATTAAATGTGTGAGTCCATATTATATAACATGAAAATTCTCTTCCTACCTCACTTCTTTTCCGCTTCCCACTCTTTTGATATTTTTAGGGTATTTTTTTTCAGGCAAATTTTTGTTACCAAAAAGAATAAAATAGTATTTTCCATATTTTATATCAACAAAAATGAATTAACTACTTTCTATGTATCCTGCACTGTATAAATTGTTTACATGTATTATCTCACTTACACAACTCTATGATGCTAGATTTATTAATACTTCTGCTTTATAGGTAGGAAAACAGACATTTAAAGTAGTTGGATAGACTTGTATCTACATGTATGCATACATATTAATATTTGTGCACATACATGTACATATATATTATGTTGATATATATACTTACAGACATTTTTTCTGGATAAAGAATACTTGAAGATATTACAAGCTCAGCCCATAGGGTTATTTTATGTTTGGTAGTTATTGGGAAATTGTTCTATAAAGAAACTAGAACAAATTTTACTATCATCATCAATCACATACCAAGAAGTACTTTCTGACATTTTCAGCAATACTGGATCTGATTAATCTTTTATTGTATTTCCCAACATAATGGTTTTAAATATATTTATTTTATGTTTGTTACTTGCATTTATTTTCTACTAAGATATTAGAGATAGTAACCCCTAGTTACATATCCTGCAAATATTTCTTGCCTATTTTGTATCTATGAAATGGTTTTGATCCAAATTCTAAGCCTATTAAGAAAGAGAAATTCAAACCTCTAAAGTTCATTCATTATTGTTTTGAGCTGTTCAGGAATCTTAGAAATGTATAGGGCTCAAGTCTGAATTGGTTTTTTTGGGGAGACAGAGAAGTTCTCTCTATGCCCTGTTGTCTAAGATAGACCTCTAATGACTTCATGTAATCAGAAAGAGAAATATGCTAAAGCCAAGAATGCATGTCTTGGACCTTTTTGTGAAAATTTTGACTTATACTATCCTGTTAAATATAATATAAACCTATTGAATTTTAATCATTTCAACCAAAGAAGTTATGAAATGAAATATTCACTAGAAAACTTTGATGCAAGAATGAAAACTATGCTTTTTGACCTGATTATTGTATTTTTCAAGCTATATGGAAAGGCAGTACTTGTTAAGTCACATCAGCAATATAAAATATGTATGCACAGTATTCAGATACCAAATAAACACTACTATAAATAAATCAAAAGTTTTAAAATTACCTGCATAATAGAGTGCTTATAAATGTATAGTCATTTTACAGGTACAGAGAGACCTCTGATGTTTGACCATCTGGCGGGTTTGGACAGAAAATGTCCTTGAGGCAGATGCACCTGTTAAATGCTGAGTTTCTTTATAACTGTTAGTCAAATAACTGGATTTAGAAGCATAGCTGTGGATATAGTCACATGTCTGGCCCTTTTGCTAGAAAATTCAAATTAGTGAGTTAGTGAAACAGAGCTAAATTTATTATTTATAGGCTACACTTGATTCGATGGTTTCCTCCAAACACTTTAGGTGGAAAGAATAACATTTCTAGTTGACTGCCTAGAGTGGAGAGTTGTGTTTGTGGTTAGGAAGAATTGTTCTGACATTGACTTAACACATGAAGAAAAGAAAGATGAAAGTGAAAGTGAAGTCTCTCAGTCGGGTCCGACTCTTTGCGACTCCATGGACTATAGCCTACCAGGCTCCACCTTCTATGGAATTCTCAAGGCAAGAGTACTGGAGTGGGTTGCCATTTCCTTTTCCAAGGGATCTTCCTGACCCAAGGATCGAACCTGGGTCTCCTACATTCCAGGCAGACGCTTTAACCTCTGAGCCACCAGGGAAGATGAAGGAGGGATATAAAATTTATAAGCTTCATTTTATAAAAAGGAAATTAACACTTCAACATAGAACTTCAATAACAATGCACACAGTAAATATGAACCAAAGGTTTCAAATACCATAACATCCCAGGTAAGTTATATACACAAAATTTGAAAAATGTAATTTTTATAATTATCAAAAGATAAAAACTAATTTATATAATATTTATATGGGCTTATATTAGTGTTAAAGTTTTTAAAGTATTCAAGTTAATCGTAATAGTTACATTTTAAATAAATCAAAACACATCATGGTATTTAGTCGGGTTGGGAGAACAGAAGAAATGCTAAAAGTGAGATACCAAGGTGAATCACAATTATTCATTCTGTTTTTCAGGAAAGTGTGTAGTTAATTGAGTTGTGTATTGCTCCCTATAATTAGACTAAGAACATTGATTATAACACCCCCATAATATCCTTTAAGTTTTGACTAAAATCTTTTAAAATAAATATAGGTATACCAACTGATAGCACCAAGATTTCTGCATAGGAATTCTAAATCTGCAAAAAAATAGAATATTTTACAACTCACATTAGCACTTTTGGTAAAGACAAGAAAGCAAAGCTCTCAAGATTTTGACTCAGCTTTCTTGTTTTGATTCAAGTTATTAAGGCTGAATTTGAGTAATATTTCTCCCTTTGTTTTATCCATTTTACCTTCTTTTTCTTAATTTCCACTGCCCTCTTTTTCTAATACAAACACACGGTCTGCTATGAAAAAATCTTGCTTAGGAATGTTCCTATTCATGATGAATTCTTTTCCAAATAACTCTCTAGTAAATGACTCTATTTTGATATCATTTACTTTTGATTTTTGCCTTTTCATACTGTCCATGGGTTTTCCAGCAAGAATACTGGAGTATCCTTTCTCCAGTGGATCATCTTTTGTCAGAACTCTTCACTATGACCGATCTGTCTTGTGTGGCCCTGAACAGCATGGCTCAGAGCTTCACTGAGTTATGCAAGCCCCTTTGCCACAGCAAGACTGTGATCCAAGAAGGGGATCTCAATGGACATGAATCTGTACAAACTCTGGGAGATAGTGGGTGACAGATGAACCTGGTGGGCTACAGTCCATGGATTCACAGAGTCAGATAAAATTTAGCCACTAAACAAAACAATAGCATTTAGTTTAAGATATTCCTTCATTTTTTTTTTTCCTTTCTTCTCACCAACATGGAGCTACATTTATTTTGAATTTTCCTGCTGACAGGTGATTGATTAACCACATGAAAAGATACAGTTTTAATCTCATTTCTATTAAAATTCACTGTGTTTATAACTGACACAGAGTAACATTCAGTATCTACAGGGTAGATTAATACAGAATTGACGTCTCAATGTGCATCTCTTGCTTTTCTCCTACCTGACATGTAACAAATGGGTCCTTGGAGGTACCACAATGAGATCTCAGTGACAAAAGGCTTTGGGGGCTCATGGTTGGCTTTGTTGTTTTGATAGCTGACCCAGGAAATCTCTGACTGATGCTTAGGAGCACCTGCTAAAAAACCACTCATCTGGGCAGAACATGTGCTGAAACTAAATGGCAGCAGAGAATCCAAACACCTGCTGTTTGGTGAACTGAAATAGGCAACGGTAAGCTGGAAATAGAGATATGAAAAAAATAGATACCAAACCCACACATCTTTAACAAACTCTGCATTGGTTTAGGTAATACACAGCGCTCAACATGAGTAAAGACTTTTATTCCAAAGAACTGTTTAGAGCACAGAGAAAACAGATCTGTGGAAAATAGGACACAGAAAATTTGGACGTAAGGGGCTGTTTGATTCTTATAATATGGCTGTATACTAAAGCACTGGCCTTTACAATAGTCAAGGTCTCCCTCCAGCTGTGAGATGTGCTATGCCTCCCTCCAGGGTGCATGAGAATGAAAGCCAAGGCAGTGGGGGAAGGGGAATTATCAGAAATCTCAGAGGATAATAGAGAAGTGAGGACAAAGCTGTGCCTTGTCCGCTTACTTTTTCTTAGTGAATAAGAACTGATATTCTGAAGCCAATTCTGAGCTAGGCCATAAAGCATTCGGCTATTTTCAAGCCAAGTGAAAATAGAAATCTGTTCTTATGAACTAGATGTGGGCCTTATGGAGTAGTGTAAGTCCAAAAGTACAGGAAAGAAACAGAAAAGAATATTGGACATAAAAGGGTAGTCCAAGATTTTTCACTGATAATAGGAATAAGAACGGAGCCAGTGTGTTAGAGAATGGCTATCAGAAGGAGCTAGCCTGTAGCTAGTCATAAGCACACTGTTGAGGAGGATTCCTCCTTGAGTTGGAGAGTACAAAGAAACTCTAAACACTAGGAAGAAAGGAAGGAAAGGAACAATTTATTCAACTCATGAAAGCCTTTGAAACAGCTGCTCTCTGATAGTTCTGTGAAAATATGTATGTCTACTTTTGAGGGAAGAGTAGATGACACTTTATCTAAATGTCAGTGGTTTTAAGAAGAAACACATGCCTTGTTTTTGTGGCAAATTTGAAACATCCTGACATGCTTTGGGAATGGAAGCAGCCCTTCCTTCTTTATATACCACCGTGCAGATTCTCACACTGTGCCTTCTCACAGATTACTTTGAGGAGTGGGTTGACCAGAGAGTTTGGTTCAAATGGTGGGGTAAAAGGATGTCTTCACTTGTAACACCACAAAGATGGTGAGGTTTACAACTCCCCACACTTGCTAGATCTGGTAAAAGTCCGTAAGAAGTCACACTTGAGGAAGTAGAGGTTGTCCCTAATGAAAGCAGCTCAAAGGCAAATATACGTACACAGAGGGTAAAAGATTAAAGATTTTAAAGTTAATAGCACCATGGGCTTAATAATGATGCATAATATCCTCCAAGCCACTGTGGCCTTGATAATGATGGATAATACATAAGGCCTCAAAGGGAGAGTGATGGGGCAGGTTGTTCCATGTGTAACAGGATCTTCTTTAAGTATCAGCCTAAAGTTTATGGGGTCTATGGGTAATTTCTAAGTGGCAAAAAACATTATGTAGTGATGTCTTTCTGACTGTTGAAATCCAGTTCTCTGTTTCTTGATTTTGTTTATGCAAGGTTCCAGGTGTCAACCAGTGGCATCACCTTCTGTAAACTCTATGTAGTAGATAGATTCTGATTCTGCACCAGAGTGCACTGACTATACTGGTTCATACTGCTAGAGTTGTTTGTCCTGCCCTGATGTGTTCTTGCCACTGCATCACCCTCAAAAATGCCATTGTAACTATACCTGCCTAGTACTTTATGGGATAGTTGATTTTTCTCTCAGTCCTGGGCTAGGTACTGGGCCAATTTTTCTAAGGTGGCCTCCTAGATCAGAGGCCAGAACAAAGCTGGTTGTGTTTCCTTCTCTACATGTGCCAACGTTATCTCTTTCACCCATCACCATCTTTGTCAACATGGCACTTTCTGTGTTACTTTTCAAATAGCCCTTCCTCTGCCATGGGCTCTGATAGCCTTTGAGAAGTTGCCAATTTCCTGGCCCAAAGCCACATCCTAAAAGGAAGCATGACAGTCTCTCTGTTGCTCCCCAAGTCCCAAAGGCCATTCTGCAGCCAGAAAGGCTCACTTATTTCTGATCTATCAAACCAAGTTGTTGCAGACTCACCTGGTTCTTCCCATCATTTGACTCAGTCTTCACCAGGAAGCATTCTGTGCCACAATCCAAATGTAAGTGAATAAAGTAAGATAGAAACTGAAGGACTAATATCAGTATAAGTTGTTCAAAATGCCTCAAAAAATTAAATAATCTCTACATTTTTCTTTTATCTTCATTCAGACAATTTATCATCACATAAATGAATCTTGAATTTCTCTACTAAGAGAAATTAAGTAGCCATTCAACTGAGGGAGAAAGTGCCTGTCAAAGGGAAAACTCATGATCAATACCTAAAAAAAAAAAAAAAAAAGCATGAATGAATGGAGATCTAAGTATTTAGATTAGAAACACAAGGCAGGCAATCACCTTAACTTTTCAAAGGATTGTCCCTACACTAATTTGACTTAGAGTGTCTTATATGATTATTTGTATTTTCTTTAATAAATGTAAAATTTACATTTATATGCTTAATATTTATGTTCTAAGAAAGGATAATTTATAAATATCATAAAGAATATTTTTCTTATTTGACTACATGTTTCTGTGTATGTAAGTAACCTTCCTCTTCACATTGGATCTTAATTATAGAAAGAATCTGTTCTGAGATTCATCACCTAGAAAAAAAAAAATAATGATTTTTAGAAGTAAAATAGACACTAATGGATGCTAAGGCAGGCTTTGCAATCCTTCCTAATGAACGCACATGAAAATGATCAATCAAGCCTATGCTTCAGCTGTTAAGATATAGATCATCGCTGCTATATGATGACAGCTCAAATATGGTCTCCTAATCTTGCTCTAATGTCAGGGTGTCAGGCAGATTTTTGCGTAATAGTGAGAGTATGCTAAATAGCACTTAGATTTAAGAAGCTTTACTTATTCTATCGACTCTAAAGTTGATAAATGTTGAGTCAGCTTCACCCCACAAGAGAGGGTAGGAAAGTGCTTCTGCACCATGGGGAGTGGGGGTGGTTCTTCCTGCTGCCTCAGGTTATACAAAAATTCTGAGGATATGGTCATTTCTGAGATGCCTGGAAAATAGAGAACAGCCTTTTGGTCTATAGCTCAAGAGTGGTAATTACTGGAATTTTATCCCAGGAATGTACGGTCATTTGAGTAGGGCAACTCTATTCCTTCACACTGTGCATGCATGTGTGCTAAATCGCTCCAGTCACGTCTGACTCTTTGAGACACTATGGACTGTAGCTCATCAGGCTCCTCCGTTCATGGGGTTCTCTGGGCAAGAATACTGAAGTGGGTTGCCATGCCCCTCCTCCGGGAGATCTCCCCAACCCTGGGACTGAACCCATGTTATATGTCTCCAGCATTGGCATGCAAGTTCTTTACCACTAACACCACCACATTGTCAAAGAGCATCTGCTATTACTCGCCAGCCTCGAAGGGTCCACTGCAAAAGCTGCAGAGCTTCTATCTGCAGTTGCAGGTCCCATTGTTCACATCACTCATTGAATCTGTCACTGTTGCTGCTCCCAAGTAACCCTTCCTAAATTTTGAGGAAAGCTACCCCTCGCAGACATATCACCAGAAACATTTATTCTTTGAGTATATTCTTGAGATAAGTATCTGGGTTGAAGTGTTATTTTGTCGTATTAAAATACAATCTCTACAACACAAAACATTCTTCTAGACTGAGGAGGCCAGACATAGTTGAAAAATTGCAAGTCTTTTTACAGGAGGAGAGAAAAACCCAAATGATCAACACAACCTTATCTATCTATCTATAGATATGCCTTACATAGATACACACAGAGCTAGAGATAGATAGATAGGTATCAGTAGCTATACTAGGAAGAAAAATGCAAATGAAAATATTGATACATTATCCTGCTACATTGGCAGCCTCACTTATTCATTTAATAGATATCTATTGAGCTATTTTAAACACAGTATATTCAGGAGCTACCATTGTAAAAATATAAGATAGGCAAAGGCTCTTATTCCCATCACTGGAACCAATTCTCAATATTTTATACATTTATACTGAGAGAATATAAAACATTTAAATAAAAATACACAAGCTAACACACATGAAAAGAATAGAGCCCTTAATACAGTTGTTGATGCTGTGAATTTCACATAAAAAATATTGTTGCAGATATGTAGGTAGCCCTAGGCGATATAAAAATTTATCAGGACATTTTCTTTTTAAATATATCTACTGTTGGTTACATGTGAAAAATGAGATATTTACATATATCTTTCTGTATATAATTAAATATGCACAATTTTATGAATTTAATATATAACATTAAATTATGTTCTTGTTAAAAACAAATATGAATCACTGAAAAAAATAACTTTGCCATACAACATGCCAAAAATTCCATGATAATCAGTCTAAGTGATTTTTAAATTAATGTGATATAACCAAACTCTGGGACCTGACTTAAGTCTGAAGGCCAAGACTTTTGAGAGCATCAGAGATCAACATGGTTATTTCCTCATGAAAGGTCTACCCTAGAGAAGAGTCAAATGAAGCATCTGTTTCCTGTTAATCTCTCAAGGAAAAAAAAAAAGTGAAATGTTCTAAACTAAGCTGAATAGTCATCCAACAGCTGTTTTTGTGGCAAAAAGTGAAAAAAAAAAATTCTAGGCTGTTTTCCTTTAGGGGATCTATGGAAGAATTTTTTCATAATTAGCATTGAGGAAATGTGATGACTTCATTTACCTTTTAATTGCACGCCATTTTGTTGAAATTGTGTATGTGCTAAACAAAGCAATGTCTCTTTGCTACCTAAAAATCCTATAAAGTTATAACATTTGTATAAGGAAAATACATAAGACATCCCAATCCTGTTGACATTCACAGATTCTACAGTGGTGTTGCCCGTCACGGTATGCTGATTTTTTTTTTTCAACATAGTCCTAGAAAAAGAGAGAAACTGATTCACTTACATTACACATACCTACTCCCCTATCCCACACAGAACAGTGTCTCTCAACTGTATTAGATACAAATATAAAAAAAAAAATCAATCAATGTATAAAATAAAAATGAGAGTTAACTATACAATCCTACTGCTTCTTACTATAACTTATTTCCTACCTGAAAATAAAAAGAAATAATATTTCATTCAACAAGAGCATTTATAAATTTTATGAGTTATTCACTAACAATAATGTAAAATGTCCTAAAGTTCTAAATCCACTAGATCATAGATGTAGTGTGCCTAATTTGGCAGAAGGTGAATTATATTTTAAAAATTAATTTTTATTACAAAAGAAATAATAACCCTAAAACAATTTTTTCAAATTTGGGGAAGAGGATTAAAAAGGATGTTAAGTATATATGGATAATTCATTTAAGCCCAGTAGATCCACATTGCTCCACCCTATACCATCTCAGGCAACTTTAACACCAGAAGTCTCAACTGGAAAATGAAAATTATCTCTAAATTCTCTGTAGTATATTTTTAAAGCTATGGAAACCATGGGCACATTTTCATAAGGGTTCAATCCCTGGGTCTGGATGCTCTGCTGGAGGACAGCATGGCAATCCACTTCAGTATTCTTGCCTGGAGAATCCCCAATGGATAGAAAAGCCTAGCGGGCTACAGTCTATAGGGTCTCAAAGAGTCAGACATAACTTAGAACACATATGCATGCTAGTATATTAGATATTAAAGACTAAGCAGATATAATTGATATTTTAAAAATTCGTTAGGATTGTATATTATACATATAAATTCCAATCTTTCAAATAATCTAAGAGTGGCAAATATGATTACTTAAAAGAAATGCTTTCCATTTCTAAGTGCTTTCCATTTCTAAAATTATAATTAAGTATTGGAGCATTCACATGAAATTCACATTCTATTCTTTTCCTTAAGGGGAGCACTGACCACCGTTTACATATTCACAGTATGAAAGTCATTGTGTATGTGTAGATTTAGGCTTATCCTGTGGGCTGACTCTGAATATTAATAGATAATTGAGGATCTCATTCTTTATTTTGAGTTCTAATAGATAATTGTTTCCATAGATACATGATGACTAATTAGAATAATGAGCTTTTCAAATTGTCTATCCTATGGCTTTAAAATAATGAACTCACTTGCCATGCATTAGATATTTTTCCTATTTTCTTCTAAAATATAATAATATTTATGCTTTTAATGTCAATAAGGATTGATGCATAAAAATATCCTTTCAGAAATCTTAGGTAGGCTGAGTCATTTAAATCCACTTTCTGTATTTTTCCACTCCTTCCCTCTTTCCCTGTCCCTTCCTTTGTCCCTTGAGTCCATAAAAGGGCAGGAGCTTTTGTATGGGATCCTTAGCAGTGATGTCATTCCCTCCTTGCACTGTATTCTACTGATACTCACCTGCTGCCATGCCTTGGGGGAAAAGGAACACTGGGAGATGGTGCCTTGCTCTTTGGCCTCTTCCTTTCACAATCACAATAGGTGAATAAAAAGCTTGACTGTTGTTTTCAGTTTGGCTTATTGTCCTAATTGACCACCTTGACACCAGGAAGCTCATCAGACAATTTAATGTATTTTTCTCCAGCTGGAGGATGAACTATAGGGTCAATTGAATTGTTGATTTAAAGCTGGTGGCTTTTATTTAAGCTCAGTATTTTGAATAACAAAGCCTCAGCAGCAAAGGACTCTGTGTGAACTGATTTATAGTGACTTAAAGGATGGAAATTATAGTTAAGGCTATAGGTTATCAGGGCTTCCCAGGTGATACTAGTGAAAAAGAACCCACCTGCCAACACAGGAGACCTAGAAGATACAGATTAGATCCCTGGGTGCAGAAGATCCCCTGGAGAAGGGCATGGCAACCCAATCCAGTATTCTTTCCTGGAAAATTTCATGGACAGAGATGCCTGGTAGGCTACAGTCCATAGGGTTGCAAAGAGTCAGAAACAACTGAAGTGATTTAGGACATACACACATACACATAGAATTATCATGAAGCCAGGGGTAAATAGAATTTTACAGGAATGGTGATCAGGTTGACATTTTAGTATAATACCATATGCCCTTTCATGTATCACAACCTTGTCTTGGTGAAGGGGCTTGTGTAAATCAATGAAGCTATGAGCCATGCTGTACAGGGTCACCCAAGATGGATAAGTTATAGTGAAGAGTTCTAACAAAATACAGTTCACTGGAGGCGGGAACGGCAACTCACTCCAGTATTCTTGCCATGAGAAAAAAAACACATGAACAGTATGAAAAGGCAAAAAGATGACACTGGAAGATATGTTGTAGCCCATGGAGTCACAAAGAGTCAGATTTGACTTAGCAACTGAACAACAAAACATAAAACCATAGGAGACATTTCTTGATACAATACTGAATCAAAAATTTGAAAACTAAAAGACAGGCAATAGGAATGCACAGTAGTCAATATCTGAAACATGGCAATGGGAAGCACTAGGAAGACAATCAAGAGTTTGGAGACCTGACAGCAAGTCATTCCAGGAAGCATATGGTTAAAAAGAGAAGGATAATAGCAAAAAATAGGAAGATATATGGAAGCTTTTGGTGGTGGGGACATATATAAGAATAGCAGGATTTAGAAATGGAATAAAGCAAGTTGGAGTCAGGTATACAGCATCAGCAATGAAGAGACTGAAACTAGCAGTGTGGGGCAGTGGAGAGACCATGGAATTAGTGGTCAGATAACCTTGGATTAGATAAGATATCCACAATTAATGTTTTTATCAATTTGTTCCAGACTTTTATAAACAACACAAAACTCACCCCAAAGTGACTTAAGAATACAGAATATAGGAGACTTATTCATTCCCCAAACAGAATAGAGTCTGGTAGACTGACTTAAAATGCAGCTTTCTGAAGGGACTCAAATAATTTCACAAGGCCCTAGACATTTCTCCTTTTCCTTCTCAAAGTCTGCCTTCTTCTAAATTTATTCCAAAATCTAATATTACTCACTTAAGATACATAGTTCATATAGCAAAAACAGTTAACAATGTCTTCAAGACTCCAGGTGCCAAAGAGAGAGGCCCTATTCCTGAAGCTTCCATGATAGTCATAAGATTTCTTATGATTGGACTGGCTAAAAGCTATGTTCAATCCTGATGGAGTACTGTGCCTAAAGGAATATGAACTAGTGTGACAGGGTTCTTACTTATAGAAATAAAAGGAAGATTATGAAACTTAATATATGCAGATAATCCAATTGGGTTCTAAGCCAATGTAACCACTTAATGAATGTGGCTTTAGAACTCTTATCTTCATTTGTCTGAATATTAAAAAAAAATACTCCACTCTTTTATATTAGGGTAGAAGCTAGTCTCAAGGAAGTTCACAGAAGAGAGTAGTAAGTAAAATGCAATAAGAAAGTGAGCAGGTAATTAACCTAGGAATTAATTATTTGTGGTCATGAATAAAGGTAGAGTAGAAAAAAAAATTGGTAAACAGTTATAATCCAAAGAAGTTAGAAACTATGGTTGTAGGTTAAGTTAGTAACCAGTGTCCTATATTGATGTCCTGGTTTTCCATCATTCTCATTAGATAATTTGTAGCATTCAGAGCTCAGAAATGTATACAAGAAAGTGTGGAAACTTGGAATCTAATTAGCCAAAAACAAGTCATTCTGGAGACTCAAACTGAGCTGACAGAATATAAGGACAGAACTCATCTGCTCCTATGAACACATCAAAAATACACCTATTTTACATGTGGAACAATTTTCATTGAAAACTAACTGAAGACCAGCAGAAAGACTCCTGTACATCCAAGGCTATAAGAAAAATGCATGTTAATTGGGTAGGAAGGGAAGAGAATTATCAGATCAGGACCTAGGTGCCTGCGAGGGGACTCATGGGAAAGATGATATCACATGGGAGAGATCTTCTCTGGGGAGGAACAGTTAGATGCATATATTGTGTGCCCCAGTCCTGGGGGTCAACAAAGGGAAGATGAGCCCCTAAGGATGGAGGGCTGGTGAGAGTAATAGGAGAGCTGGGAAAGCCTGGATTCTGCTTGTGAGTTATGCACAAATGCTAGCTTGCCCATGAAGAAGAGCAGAGAGAGTGACTGAAATTGTGCAGCTAGCTGGTGGTTTCCCAAACCATCCTGGCTCAAGCCCCAGTCTCAGCAAAGCAAATAATCTGGTATTATTTGCTTTGTACTGGAGAAAGGGCTGCCACAACCAAGGAGAAAGCTCAGCCATAGGATACTGTGAGAACGCAAACCCTAAGCGATGTCTGAGCAGGTAGGGGCAGCCATTACTGGTGATTTACACAGGTGGCACATCAAGGGCAGTCCAGATCTCTGCACCACGTTCCACCCCTTACAGGGTACCCACACAAGCCCCTCTTACTCAGGTTTGATCCCTGGGTGGGGAAGATCCCCTGCAGAAGGAATTAGAAACCCACTCCAGTATTCTTGCCTGGGACATTCCACGGACAGAGAAGTCTGGTGGGCTACAGTCCATGTGGTTGCAAAAGAGTCGGACAGGATTTAGCAAATAAACAACAGTGTATATAACAAAACAGAAACAATATCACAGATATAGAGTACAAAATTAGTGGCTATCAGTGGGGAATGAGGACAGGTGAGGGAGGAGCAAGAGCAGGGACATGGGGATATGGGATTATGAAACACAAACTACCATGTATAAAATAAATAATCAATGAGTTTACATTTTACAGCACTATGAAATACAGTCATTATTTTGTAATAACTTTAAATGGAGTATGGTCTATAATAATCTTTAATTATTATATTGTATACCTGGGACTAATATAATATTTTAAACAGTTATACTTCAATTAAACAAACAAAAAAAAAAAAAAAAAAAGTCATTTTTCATTGCCCAGCATCTAGAACAGAAGACTTTGCATTGTAGTACTGAAAACATGAATCTACATTCATATATCTAGTGTCATATCGACTTGATTTATATAATTCTTGGATAGTGATATCTATTTATTTCCCTATTAAACCGCTTATTTACCAATGTATTAATTAATCAAAATTTATTTAAAATCCAATCCATGGTAAGTATTCTTTTAGATGCTGACAAATAAGGTGCTTGTGCATGCTAAGTCACTTCAGTTCTCTCTGACTCTTTGCGACCCCATGAACTATATAGCTCACCAGGCTCCTCTGTCCATGGGATTCTCCAGGCAAGAATACCAGAGTGGGTCACCATTTACTTCTCTAAGGGATCTTCCTGACCCAAGGTTCAAACCCATGTCTCTACATCTCCTGCACTGGCAGGCTGGTTCTTTATCACTATCGCCATCTGGGAAGCCAAGAGTATTTCTCTGTTTAACAACTCCCAGTTATGTAGTAAAAAATAAATAAATAAAAACAATAAGAGGGAAGGAGGGAAGTTTTACAGGTAATTGTAAAGTCTCTCACAAAAATCTTGAAATTCACTTAAAATAACAATAAGTTTGTCTGAGTTCCACTTTCCTTCTAAATTCCACCTCTAGTATCTACTAATCTTTAAGCCATGAACACCCATCTCAGCCATGACCTATCCCATAGACATCTAAAATCTTCTCTATCTTCCCCAGCAACCCTATAATTCCCTTTAAGTCCCAAGGACATGAAAATAGAAAATATATATATATTATATTTCTGCAAGACACCACCTTTTTGATTTGAGTAAATGCTGAATAATACATGTTGAAATGTTTACTAAGCAAGAAACTTCCAAAAAGGCAACAGATATGTTTCCTAAAGTTATGTGAAAGACACTATGTTCACTTAAGACTCTCATGAACTAGCCCAATGTGTATAAAATATTTAGGTGGACTTTAAAATATATAAGAAATAAATTTAATATCTTTTCAATAACAAAGTTTGGATGGCATCTCAAATAAAATGGAAGTAGAAGTTATTTTACATCATTTTATTAGAATATAACAGAAGTAGAAATAAATTAATAAAATGGGAAGGAGGTAACAGCCTATCCAAAAGTAATTCTAAATAACACTGACTTACCATAATGAGCTAAAGATTCTGCCAAAATCTATTTCTCTTTCTCATGTCAGTGAGAAAAATCTATGAAGAAATGATCTAAGTGAAATTTAAGTTTAATAAACTTCAAATATGTTGCTATAATTAAATTTTAAGTTGTCAAGATGAATACACTTGATTATTTGTTTTGAATTAAAACTTAAGGTTAGTAATTCCAGCAAATTTTAAGTAAGCAGACAGTGTGTAGATAATGACTAGTCACTTCAGAAAAAGTCTGATCAAGCATTTTGGTTTAGTATATGTAGTCCCATTGACTATTTTAAGTGATTCACACATACGCATACACAAAATGCTTTAAAACATAAATCTACTTAGAGATAGTCTGTTGTTTAAAACCAATGAGGAGAATCTGTTCATCATATTTTTTTCAAACACTCAATTTTTTTCCCCTAAGTTCCACAATAATGTTAACAATAGTATCTTTTTCTACCATCTTTGAAATTGACTTTTACTGATTCCTTTTAACTTGTCATTATCCCCGACTCTTCTTCTGATGCATGCCTTGATAGTTCACTGTGCTTTTTCCCTGTTTCTATTAAAATTCTTCTAGAAAACTTCATGAAGTTAGTGACACGGGTCCCAAATATATCTCAACTTCTTGCCATAAATAAACCAACATATTTACAATCTCTTAAAATGAGTAAAAGTAAAGAAATGCAAAAGACACACAATGGAAAAACTTGAGAAATTCTGAATAGTTTCACATTATCCTTTGGATATATACATTTATTTGGTCTGATAATCTTTTATGAGTAGAAAAATTTCTAAACTGGAATAATAATAAAGCTGAAATTAAAAAAACAAAATATTCACATTGTAATTCAGTTGTTTTTTTATATTTTATTTTTTATTATTATTATTTTCTTTACTTTTCAATATTGTATTGGTTTTGCCATACATCAAGAATCTGCCACAGGTGTACACGTGTTCCCAATCCTGAACCCCCTTCCCACCTCCCTCTTGATACCATCTCTCTGGGTCATCCCAGTGCACCAGCCCCAGGCATCCTATATCCTGCATCAATGCTAGACTGGTGATTCATTTCTTATATGATATTATACATGTTTCAATACCATTCTCCCAAATCATCCCACTCTCTCTCTCTCCCACAGAGTTCAAAAGACTGTTCTATACATCTGTGTCTCTTTTGCTGTCTCACATACAGGGTTATCATTACCATCTTTCTAAATTCCATATATATGCATTAGTGTACTGTATTGGTGTTTTTCTTTCTGGCTTACTTCACTCTGTATAATAGGCTCCAGTTTCATCCACCTCATTAGAACTGATTCAAATGTATTCTTTTTGATGGCTGAGTAATATTCCATTGTGTATATGTACCACAGCTTTCTTATCCATTCATCTGCTGATGGACATCTAGGTTGCTTCCATGTCCTGGCTATTATAAACAGCACTGCGATGAACATTGGGGTACACCTTTCTCTTTCAATTCTGGTTTCCTCGGTGTGTATGCCCAGCAGTGGGATTGCTGGGTCATAAGGCAGTTCTATTTCCAGTTTTTGAAGGAATCTCCACACTGTTCTCCATAGTGGCTGTACTAGTTTGCATTCCCACCAACAGTGTAAGAGGGTTCCCTTTTCTCCACACCCTCTCCAGCATTTATTGCTTGTAGACTTTTGGATCTTAGTCATTCTGACTGGCATGAAATGGTACCTCATTGTGGTTTTGATTTGCATTTCTCTGATCATGAGTGATGTTGAGCATCTTTTCATGTGTTTGTTAGCCATCCATATGTCTTCTTTGGAGAAATGTCTATTTAGTTCTTTGGCCCATTTTTTTGATTGGGTCATTTATTTTTCTGGAATTGAGATGCAGGAGTGGCTTGAATATTTTTGAGATTAGTTGTTTGTCAGTTGCTTCATTTGCTATTATTTTCTCCCATTCTGGAGGCTGTCTTTTCACCTTGCTTATAGTTCCCTTTGTTGTGCAGAAGCTTTTAAGTTTAATTAGGTCCCATTTGTTTATTTTTGCTCTTATTTCCAGTATTCTGGGAGGAGGGTCATAGAGGATTCTGCTGTGATGTATGTTGGAGTGTGTTTTGCCTATGTTTTCCTCTAGAAGTTTTATAGTTTTGGATCTTACGCTTAGATCTTTAATCCATTTTGAGTTTATTTTTGTGTATGGTGTTAGAAAGTGTTCTAGTTTCATTCTTTTACAAGTGTTTGACCAGTTTTCCCAGCACCACTTATTAAAGAGATTGTCTTTAACCCATTGTATATTCTTGCCTCCTTTGTTGAAGATAAGGTGTCCATCAATCAGTTTTGAAGTTGAAAATATTATATAAGATATCCAAGGAATTTTTAAGAATTAGTTGAGATAATTGATGACAACTATTAAAGTTGCTTTTGAAAAATTACAAATATATACCTTCATAATTAAGAAGAAGAATGCAGAGAGAACTTTTGACTATAGAGCCCTTCTTCCAAATACCCACTCTCTCAGTAGAGTCAATAATTTTATCAAATGTCAGCTCCTGAGAGAGGATGTCCCTGAACTGCCCCACACCTAACAAAATGTGATGTCATGATTTCTTTAGCCCTCCATACTGACTCCATGCTTTAACTTTGCTTTTTAATACTTAAAGACCTTTCCAATTGAAATTTTTATGACAAAGTATTCTATGTCCATTTTATCCAATGAATAGGCAAAAGTCATGTGTGAATACTGAACATTTTAAATGTGACCAGTATGACACAGGAACCTAATGTTTCATTTTCATTAGTTTTCATGAATTTCTGTGTGGCCCCATATTGAACAGTTTAGCTTTATAACATTTATCAATACCCAATCTTTATTTATTATCTGTGTTCCATACTAGAATGAGTTCTTTATGGGAAGAGAGATTTGTGTTGCTCAGTGTTTTATCATAAACAGTTCTGGCACATAGTTAGGACTCAAGTATATGTTGAATAGATAGACACATCATAGATATAATAGATAGACAAACAGGTAAACAGAAAGAAAACCTTGTAATCAATTTGTTTATAAACATGACATGGGCATCAAATCTTCTTTGTTTCATGACTTTAAAAAGGTTTTTAAAGTCAACCATACTTTGTATTTATGGGGTTCTCAGGGGGTGTTATTGGTAAAGAATCCTGCCAATGCAGGAGACACAAGAGATGCAAGTTCAATCCCTGGATTGGGAAGATACCCTGTAGTAGGAAATGGCTCCCCCTACTCCAGTATTCTTGCCTGGAAAATTCATGCAGCGGAGGAGCCTGATGGGCTCCAGTCCATGAGGCCACAAAAAATCAGACATGACTGAGAGCACACACACACTCACACACATTGTACTTATATTGATATATACATTTAAGACATCATGAAGAAAGAGGCTTCTAAAATAAAAAGTAGATTACCAAAGTCCAAAGTATCAAAAAATATTTAATTATATGTCTATAACACCCAATGATCTTCTCTGGTGGCTCCTCAGTGGTAAAGAACCCACCTGCCAATGCAGGAGACACAGGTTTGATCCCTGGGTTGGGAAGATTCCCTTAGAGTAAGAAATGGTAGTCCACTTTAGTAGTCTTGCCTGGTCAGAGGAGCCTGGCAGGCTACAGTCCATGGGATCACAAAAGTGTTGGACGTGACGTAGCAACTAAACAACAAAAACAATACCCAATATCTGATAAATTCAGATAATATTGGACATTTCAGTCTCCTTGCAAAAAAACTACTGGACTGACTGAAATTAGAGTCACAAAAAGTGTCTTGATCTCTTACTGTCAGAAGACTCTGTGGCTAAGAAGTGGAAGAGTTTTAGGTTATTAAGCTTTATGAAGAACATTCAATCTGACTCTAGTGTTTACATTTTACTTAAGTCTTTAAAGTGCTGTTCAGCAAAATCTCTAAAAAGTATTTGTTGTTCAGTCTCTTATTCACGTCATGGGTTGCTCTTTGGCAACCCATGGACTGCAGCATACCAGGCTTCCCTATCCTTTGCCATCTCCCAGAGTTTGCTCAAACTCATATTCAAAGCTCAAACTCATGAATTTGCTCAGAGTTTGCTCAAACTCATGTCTAAATTCAGAAGGAGAGGTGGTGGTCCCAGAGGTCTATAGGCAGTCCTCATGCCAAACTCATTGTGCAGACAGAAGGAAACACTTTCCTTCATTTTTCTTGGTCTACTTAGGCCCTTTTTCTCCTCACAGGCACTGTGGTCTCTCCTTAGAGAGAGTAATGAGTCCCCTTCTGCTCCGTTCAGTTCCGTTCAGTTCTGCCGCTCAGTCGTGTCCGACTCTTTGCGACTCCATGAATCGCAGCGCGCCAGGCCTCCCTGTCTGCTCCCTGCCATGTGGTCAAACCGCCTGCCTCCTTTGCCAGAAAGGTCACATGTCCCAGTGCTGCACTTGCCTCTGCTTCCTCTGATTCTGCCACCTCTGCCACTGCCACAACCCATGCTTAGCAGCCCCTCCAAGGTCCAATCCATAAACTCAAAAGCACAGATGGGTAGATCTTTCAGGTATCCTGATACACTGTGCAGAGGTGTTTTGTTCTGTTTTTGGTGCAGATGTCTATTAGTTGTGAATTAATTGAAGGGTAGAGGGAAAAACTCACGTTTCTATGATTCTGATGCCATTCAAAAGAACATTTTCTTAAGTCCCATTACGATATTTTTTGCACCACAAAAGAATTTGGTCCAATTTCTATAGGTTGGTAGAGATTCATGCATTTGTCAGAGTTGGGCATTCACACTTTGTGTTGATACTGTTTATTTTCATCATGAAAATCAAATACACTTTGAGAGGTTTTACACACATTAAGCATTAATGTACATGACTAGTTTTGCTCTTTCTTCTCTAATTGTTATAATTTTGAGATAGATCAAGTATGGCAATGTTTTGAGTAAGTCAAAACCAATGGTAAAAAGAGACTTATAAATATGTCATGGTAAATGGTAAATTTTAAAGACAATCCATAAGATTTTTAAAAATGTATTTGAAATGAAATGCTTCCCAAAGTATATACTTTGGGAGTTCTTATAAACATCAGCCTAGAAACAATCTACCACAACAAATATGATAAAATTACAGTACACTTAACTAGTTTTAGCATGTTTCATATAACTACAAAATGCACTTCAAAATATTTAAAGATTTTCATTTAATCCAAATTTTTAAACATGATATTGTAAATCATTTTGAATTTTCTTCAACAGAATGTATGTTTCTTATATTATTTAAGATGAACCTTATCACTTGCTAAATGGAAAATAAGCCATTTTTTAAATCGCTTGTATATCAGAATTATTTTTGACTGCAGCTAACAGAACACATAACTTAATCTGATATGTGTTTCACATTTTTAGAAAGCTAGCAGCAGGGACTACTCTGAGTAGCTCTTGGCTTTTCCTCATGGTCTCAATGTAGTATAGCATATTGTAGAATGTAAAGCATTACAATCTTACATGATACCCCCCACACACACACATTCACACACACACACACACACACACACACACGCGCAGCATTCTTAATCCACTCGCCTTTTTCAGGGAAGGAATTGATGCCCATAAGTCTTAAACAGATATTCCTTATATCATTAGCCAGAACTCTATCATATGCCTGTCTCTAGACTAATCATTGGAAAAGGAAAATAGCGATGTCATTGTAGAATTCACCCTGAAATAACCCAACAGTGACAGACTTTATTTTCTTGGGCTCCAAGATCAGTGCAGATGGTGACTGCAGCCATGAAACTAAAAGACACTTGCTCCTTGGAAGAAAAGCTACGACAAATCTAGATAACATATTGAAAAGCAGAGACACTACTTTGGTAACAAAGGTCCATATAGTCAAAGCTATGGTGTTTCCAATAGTCATGTGTGGATGTGAGATTTGGACCATGAAGAATGCTAAGTGCCTGAAGAATCAATGCTTTTGAGCTGTGGTTTTGGAGAAGACTCTTGAGGGTCCCCTGGACTGCAATGAGATCAAATCAGTCAATCCTAAAGGAAATCAATCCTGAATATTCATTGGAATGACTGATGCTGAAGTTCCAATACTTTGGCCACCTAATGAGAAAGGCTGACTCATTAGAAAAGACCCTGATGCTGGGAAAGATTGAAGGCAGGAGGACAAGGGAATGACAGAGGATGAGATGGTTAGACGGCATTACTGACTCAATGGACATGAATTTGAGTAAGTTCTGGGAGTTGATGTTGGACAGGGAAGCCTGGCATGCTGCTGTCCATTGGGTTGCAAAGAATCAGATACGACTGAGCAACTAAACCAGGTTGAATCCAACCCTCTGGGCTATGCACTTTACTATAAACCCTATTGGAGATCTGTTAGCAAGAAAATAAAGGGATGAATGGCTTTTGGGAAAGCAACCAAATGCACCTAGCATACATATAAAAATATAATTAAATACTGTATTAAAAGAAAATATATAATATATTTAGGCATATCAAATCATAACTGGCATTATTCCTAATGGAAAAACATGCATTTTTCATATGCCATGCAATAAAAGAACAGGCTTTTAAAAACCATCAGTGGAATTGAGATGACTTTTTTGAAAGGGCTTCCCAAAAGAGAGGATGTGGATGACTCTGCAAATATGGAAACAAGTAAAATATTCCAAGATTAAAATGATCCAAGTTTCCATTTTGTTTTATCCTCACATGGCTTGTCTATAGTATTTACAACTTGCAAAAAAACACAAGTGTTCCACCTGACACATTATAATAAAAATTGAAAATCAAATGTGCTTTCAATATTACAACTGAAAAAGCATGGGTTTACTAACTAGGATAATTGGATTCTCAGCTCAGTGATACTTATAATCCTTCCTGATCAGGAGCTCTGTGAAAACAAAGCCCTCATTTCATCCAGGTTTCAATTCTAATAAAGCTCACCTATGAAGGGCATATGGATGTTCTTAGTATACAATTGTTAGGAAGTGTGAAACCTATAGTAATAGATTAGTCTTTCACATCTTGGCTTAACTTAAAACTCTAGGAAAGTTGCCTTTTTTTTTTAAATAAAAGTGTAAAATACACACATAAAGGAAGCCAGGTGCTGTACCTCTTTGTGCAGGCTGGGTATCAAGGAAAACTTTTTATATTTGCAATTTTGGTATACCAACTTTTCTTCAAGAGTGAAGATATACTTCTTTCTGAATGAGAGCATCAAATTTATAACATCATCCTGACACTCTGATTAAAGAAACTATCTCTTCCTTATTGGGCAAATCAGGAGATTGTACATAAGGTGATCAAGGCAAAGCCTCCCCTAGAATTCAAATCCTGGGTTTTAAAATGGTTGCAGAGACTGATAACATTATTTACAGATGTTCTTATTTAAGAACTTCATGATGATTTTATTTCCTTTCTCATGTGCATCCTATTAGATTTTAGCCTGGATTTCCAGCCTATACTCTGTTCTATAAATTGTCAATATTTTTCCTTTAAAGAAATTTCTTTTATAGCAAGGGAATAAAGGCTAATTTTTGTAGCTTTACCCTCCAAACTTGTATGATATTATGGCCTGCTTATAGGAATTATAAATTATGTTCCTCCTATGGCAGCTTTTAAGTAATTTTGTTAGCATATTATTAAATCATCATATTTTTAATGTAAATTTTTAACATTTATATAAAACGTCAGATTTGGGGATAAACTTGCTAAAGAGCTACAAGTAAAATAAATATTTAGAAAATGTAATTATAACATGGTTTTTCAGAAGTAAATCTTCATCATGCTGCTGCTAAGTCACTTCAGTCATGTCCGACTCTGTGCGACCCCATAAACGGCAGCCCACCAGGCTCCCTTGTCCCAGAGATTCTCCAGGCAAGAACACTGGAGTGGGCTGCCATTTCCTCCTCCAATGCATGAAAGAGAAAAGAGAAAGTGAAGTCGCTCAGTCGTGTCTGACTCTTAGCAACCCCATGGACTGCAGCCTACCAGGTTCCTCCGTCCATGGATTTTCCAGGCAAGAGTACTGGAATAGGGTGCCATTGCCTTCTCCGAATCTTCATCATAAAGACACAGATTTGCAATACACTAACTAAATACTAATTTATTAAATTCCTTGCATCAGTAGTTGAACCAATACTGGCTTGTAAATATTGATGAATTACTGTGTATATTATATATGGCAACACATATGGGATTTCCATACATTTGGTTTTAAATATTTTACAAACATTTTAAATTCCTTGAAGACAATTGTTAACGAAACAAAAATAATAGGCCTCAGTGAACCTCAACATAGACCTTTTCATATTTTGCCTATACCTATTCCTATACTGCACAATTGAACTCATCTCACACGCTAGTAAAGTAATGCTCAAAATTCTCCAAGCCAGGCTTCAGCAATACGGGAATTGTGAACTTCCTGATGTTCAAGCTGGTTTAAGAAAAGGCAGAGGAACCAGAGATCAAATTGCCAACACTCGCTGGATCATAGAAAAAGCAAGAGAGTTCCAGAAAAACATCTATTTCTGCTTTACTGACTATGCCAAAGCCTTTGACTGTGTGGATCACAATAAACTGTGGAAAATTCTGAAAGAGATGGGAATACCAGACCAGCTGACCTGCTGCTTGAGAAACCTGTATGCAGGTCAGGAAGGAGCAGTTTGAACTGGACATGGAACAACAGACTGGTTCCAAATAGGAAAAGGAGTACGTCAAGGCTGTATATTGTCACCCTGCTTATTTAACGTCTATGAAGAGTACATCATGAGAAATGCTGGGCTGGATGAAGCACAAGCTGGATCAAGATTGCTGGGAGAAATATCAATAACCTCAGATATGCAGATGACACCACCCTTATGGCAGAGAGTGAAGAGGAACTAAAAAGCCTCTTGATGAAAGTGAAAGTGGAGAGTGAAAAAGTTGGCTTAAAGCTCAACATTCAGAAAATAAAGATCATGGCATCTGGCCCCATCACTTCATGGGAAATAGATGGAGAAACAGTGGAAACAGTGTCAGACTTTATATTTTTGGGGCTCCAAAATCACTGCAGATGGTGACTGCAGCCATGAAATTAAAAGACGCTTACTCCTTGGAAGAAAAGTTATGACCAACCTAGATAGCATATTCAAAAGCAAAGACATTAGTTTGCCAACAAATGTCTGTCTAGTCAAGGCTATGGTTTTTCCAGTGGTCATGTATAGATGTGAAAGTTGGACTGTGAAGAAAGCTGAGTGCTGAAGAATTGATGCTTTTGAACTGTGGTGTTGGAGAAGGCTCTTGAGAATCCCTTGAACTGCAAAGAGATCCAACCAGTCCATTCTGAAGGAGATCAATCCTGGGATTTCTTTGGAGGGACTGATACTAAAGCTGAAACTCCAGTACTTTGGCCACCTCATGAGAAGAGTTGACTCACTGGAAAAGACTCTGATTCTGGGAGGGATTGGGGGCAGGAGGAGAAGGGGACAACAGAGGATGAGATGGCTGGATGGCATCACGGACTCGATGGACGTGAGTCTGAGTGAGCTCTGGGAGTTGGTGATGGACAGGGAGGTCTGGCGTGCTGCGATTCATGGGGTCGCAAAGAGTTGGACACGAATGAGCGATTAACTGAACTGAACTGATTCCTATTCAGATATAGGTACAAGATTGTGACTTTATGTTGCATTTATCAGCTGGTACTTTCCCTCTTCAGTATGAAATTAAGCAATTTCCTTAACCTTGAGACTCTAATAATAACTGCCTCCATCAGTCCAATTTTGTCAAAACTTCATTTGTAATTCAAATGATAAAAATAATTGCTTTCAACAAAGTACATATCAAGGCCACTCAACCTTTTGAAGAAAATTCTCCATTTCTACAGTCAACTATCAGATTTTTTTTTCTCATAACTTTAAAGCTTTTAATGAGATCTTCTTTTTTTTTTTTAGTTGTGGCTCACTATTTCTCTTGCTTAGAGTTTCATAATCATGATTCCAACCGCATTGGGAACCGTTGTTTTACCTAGTGAAACAAATATTGTGATAGCTCTTCACAAAATTATGTGCCTTGGTTAATGCAATGTGTACTCTCATGCATACAAAATGATAGACATGACAGTATCCAAGGACCATGGAGCTGAAGTTTAAGGGTATTTCCACTAGAAAGCATCTTTATATTTTTGCTAGCATAGTCTAACAAATTAACAAGTTTGAAGAATTTGGAATTAATACAAGTGTTAGAAAATGCACATTTATTCAAATTTCTTCCAGATAGTAATCCCATACCTTCCAATATAGCTCATGAGGTAGAGATTCTCCTTGAAGTAGGAATATAATAGAACATAAGGTCTACAAATTGTAGATCTCAGCCCAACTTATGTTTTCTTTAATTCTTATTTTGATGTTTTTTGATCAAATATTGGAGTTGTAGTGAGAAAATTCATTTCTCCCACAGGTAAGAATAAATCTTTCAGTACTGTCTGTTTATTTAACTACTAGATTATTTGCCAGTTAACTTGCCACTAGATCATTGATTCTCAAACTTGACTGTTCATTAGAGTCACCAGGATGCATTCAAACATTCTCAGGCTTGGTAACATCCTGCTATTCTAATTTAATTGGCTTGATTAGAGACCTAGAAATCATATTTTTAAAAGCTCCTTCAAGTGATTCTAATGTGCATATAGGGCTGAGAACCGTCACCATAAGAGCTTCATGGTTGTTGATGAAAGATGCAATCCATGGAAAGAAATGTGAGCCTCGGGGGTCCAAAACTTTGATTTCTATATTGATACAACTGAATACTCTAATTAGTGGCTACTTATACTATTGCACAGTGAAATATCCTACAAACTGTTTTTTCCTTTCTCAGAATTCACAGATAGGACATAGATATTATCCCAGTTATTCTTTATTTGGTCAAAATAATTCTTAAGTTCTGTTATGCAAATGGTATGCCACTGATTGAGGGGAGAAATATCAGTAACCTCAGATATGCAGATTTCACCACCCTTATGGCAGAAAGTGAAAAGGAGCTAAAGGGTCTCTTGATGAAGGTGAAAGAGGAGAGTGAAAAAGTTGGCTTAAAGCTCAACATTCAGAAAACGAAGATCATGGCATACAGTCCCATCACTTCATGAGAAATAGATGAGGAAACAGTGGAAAGTGTCAGACTTTATTTTGGGGGGCTCCAAAATCACTGCAGATGGTGACTGCAGCTATGAAATTAAAAGACTCTTACTGCTTGGAAGAAAAGTTATGACCAACCTAGATAGCATATTCAAAAGCAGAGACATTACTTTGCCAACTAAGGTCCATCTAGTCAAGGCTATGGTTTTTCCAGTGGTCATGTATGGATGTGAGAGTTGGACTGTGAAGAAGGCTGAGCACCGAAGAATTGATGCTTTTGAACTGTGGTGTTGGAGAAGACTCTTGAGAGTCCCTTGGACTGCAAGGAGATCCAATCAGTCCATTCTGAAGGAGATCAACCCTGGGTGTTCTTTGGAAGGAATGATGCTAAAGCTGAAACTCCAGTACTTTGGCCACCTCATGAGAAGAGTCGACTCATTGGAAAAGACTCTGATGCTGGGAGGGATTGGGGGCAGGAGGAGAAGGGGGACAACAGAGGATGAGATGGCTGGATGGCATCATGGACTCGATGGACGTGAGTCTGAGTGAACTCTGGGAGTTGGTGATGGACAGGGAGGCCTGGCATGCTGCGATTCCTGGGGTCGCAAAGAGTCAGACACAACTGAGTGACTGAACTGAACTGATGCCACTGTTATTAAAATCTGAAAAGAATAGCGTTCCTAATTTAATATTTTTTAATACTCTGATCTGTCAGTTTGAATATTATGCTGATCTAGTTTTCTGTATTGACTGTTTGTTGTTTTTTTTTTTTTTTTTTAAAGGTAGAATAACTTCTAGGAGGGTAACTTTTAGGGAATTACTTTTTAAAGTTAACCTGGTTGTACCATTAAACAGTTTTAAACAAGAAGAACTCAAAAACAAAAACAAAAAAGAGCTCACACTTATTGTATTCCATTCATATAATGGAAAACGTAATATGGATGATCATAATAAGATATATGCCTCACATGGGCTTCCCTGGTGGCTCAGTGGTAAAAAAATCCACCTGCCAATGCTGTAGCCCAGGGTTTGACCCTGGGTCAGGAAGAGTCCCTGAACAAACAAATCGCAAACCTCTCTAGTATTCTTGCCTGGGAACTCCCATGGACAGAGGAGCCTGGAGGGCTGCAGTCCATGGGGTCTCAAGAGGTAGACGCAATTTAGTGACTAAATAACAGAATGCCTGACATGGTCAGCCTTGTTCTGTTGTTTTACATCATCTCTAATTCATGAAACAATCCTGCAAAGGAGGCATTATATTGTCCACTTCATAAGTGAAATAACAAAACATTGTCTGAGGTAGGTTCATACAGTCAGAAAGTACCAGATTCATAAAGCTTTTAGAAAGCAGTACGGGAGACTTCTTTTAACCCCAAATCTGTAACTTATTCATTATACCATGGTTAGTCGATATTCCTGGAAAATAAAAGAGGTCTGTTTTGTTATTAAAAGTGGTCGGTAGCATCAACATGTATAATGTAGAAAAATGATAGCAATATCTCCTTTATTAAAGAATATAGAAAGAAAATATAAGTAATCAATGCAAATTTCTCACACCAGGTAATCCTCATACTTATTGAAACCTTAAACTTTTTTTCAGAAGATCTTGCTACCTTTTTCTTCTTCATATCCCCAATTTGCAAAGTCTCACACACAAAGCCCAGTAAAGGAAGGATTTGGTTTGAAATACAAACTCCCTTCCCCAGGGGAAGGTAGGGTAAAAATACAGAAGATCAAATCTCCTATTGATAATACTAACTAACAGAAAGATACAAGGAAACTCCCTTTACCTATGAGTTATTTTCAGCGTGATTCACCTGGTGTCTAGGTTGCTTATAGCAAACAAACTTGGAACTTATTGACGTATGAGGCATGGAACTCTGGAAAATATTCATAATGTATATAATCATTGGTGTATAAAACTGATCATCTATGACCTATATAGCTTCTATTGTCTAAGTAATACCCTGCATGAATCACCTAGAAGCTTATACATAAAATGTGGACCAGAGCACTGCTTAAAAGAATGTCCCATAGAGATGTGTACCCATCTGTACCTTTCAGTTTTCTGTATCTTATTTTTGGTGTCATTTGAATTAGTCATAATACTGTAAAGATCAGATAATAAGACTTATTTGATAAGCACCCACATAATGAAATATTAAAGAATAAATTTAACAATCTATGCATATGGTCTCCTGGAGAAGGAAATAGCAACCCACTCCAGTATTCTTTCCTGGAGAATCCCATGGATGGAGGGGCCTGGTGGGCTACAGTCCACGGGGTCGCAAAGAGTCAGACAAGACTGAGTGACTTCACTCACTCATGCATATGGTCTATAAGAATAAAACTATGCACTATCAGTGAATCAAAGAAGATATAAATAACAGAAATATTACATGTTCAATATTAAGAAGACAATATTGGTAAGATGTCAGTTCTTATCCACATGATCTACAGATTCAATATAATTTCAATGTGGTTTCAGCAACTTATTTTGACAACATCAACAAACTGATTGTAATGATTATATGTAAAGGCAAAAGACTCATTATAGCCAACATATCACTGAAACAACAAATTTGGAGGACTAACTCTACAAAAGTCTGATAATCAACTCAGCATAGTATTAATAAAATAAGACACAAACAGATCAATGAAACAGAACAGAGAATGCAGGAATATAATCACCTGAAATATAATCACCTGACATTTGACCCAGAAAAAAAAAGCAATTCAATGGAGAAAAGGTAGATTTTGCAATAAATGATAGGAACTGAACATCAATATGAGAAAGCAACAAAAAATAATGAATCTTGACACAGGTCTTAATGTTTCACAAAAATTAACACAAAGAGGATTACAGATAGAAATGTAAACAACAAACATAAAATTTATATAGGAATATAGAATAAAATGTAAGTAACAGTGGGATTAAAATGAGTTTTTCATTACAGCACCAAAAGCATGAGCCTTGAAAGGCAATGTTTTCTTTCATTCATTAAAAACTTTTTTATCTCATACATTACAAACTTTTGCTAAGTAAAAGACACTATTAAGAGAATTTTTTTTTAACATAGACTGAAAGAAAATATTTGCAAATCAAATAACTGATAAAGTATTTATACCCAAAATACATGAAAAGTCAGAGATAAAAGTATTAAAAATAGATACCAATAAGGAATTATATAATAGAATAATAAAATACCACTGCACATCTATAAGAAAAACTAAAATTCAATAATATAACAATCTTAAACAATGGTAATAATATGGAGCAGCAGGACCTCTCACTCACTGTGGAAATGAAAGATATTATAATCAATTTGAAAGACAGACTGACAGTTTCCTATAAAACTAAACATAGTCTTGGTGTAAAATCCACCACTTACAGTACTATGTATTTACCCAACTGAATTGAAAAATTATGACCATGAAACTCGTATACGTAAATGTTTATAACAACTTTATAATTGCCAAGACTTGAAGCTGACACCCAAAAGAATGCACTGGTCATAACAAACACCCTCTTCCTACAATACAAGAGAAGACTCTACACATGGACATCACCAGATGGTCAACACTGAAATCAGATTGATTATATTCCTTGCGGCCAAAGATGGAGAAACTCTATACAGTTAGTAAAAACAAGACCAGGAGCTAGCTGACTGTGGCTCAGGTAATGACCTCCTTATTGCCAAATTCAAACTTAAATTGAAGAAAGTAGGGAAAACTACCCGACCATTCAGGTATGAATCAAATCCCTTATGATTATGCAGTAGAAGTGACAAATAGATTTAAGGGACTAGATCTGATAGAAAGAGTGCCTGAAGAACTATTGATGGAGGTTCATGACATTGTACAGGAGACAGGGATCAAGACCATCTCAATGGAAAAGATGCGAAAAAGCAAAATTGCTGTCTGAGGAGGCCTTACAAGTAGCTGTGAAAAGAAGAGAAGCTAAATGCAAAAGAGAAAAGGAAAGATATGCCCATGTGAATGCAGAGTTCCAAAGAATAGCAAGAAAAGATAAGAAAGCCTTCCTCAGTGATCAGTGCAAAGAAATAGAGGAAAAAAATAGAATGGGAAAGACTAGAAATCTCAAGAAAAACAAAGCTACCAAGGGAACATTTCATGCAAAGATGGGCACAATAAAGGACAGAAATGGCATGGACTTAACAAAAGCAGAAGATATTAAGAAGAGATGGCAAGAATACACAGAACTATACAAAAAGATCTTCATGACCCAGATAATAATGATGGTATGACCACTCACCTAGAGCCACACATCCTGGCATGAGGAGTCAAGTTGGCCTTTGGAAGCATTACAATGAACAAACTAGAGGAGATGATGGGATTCCAGCTGAGCTATTTCAAATCCTGGAAGATGACACTGTGAAAGTGCTGCATTCAATAGGCCAGCAAATTTGGAAAACTCAGCAGTGGTCACAGGACTGGAAAGAGTCCGTTTTAAACCCAATACCAAAGAAAGGCAATGTCAAACAATGCTCAAACTACCACACAATTGCACTCATCTCACACCCTATTAAAGTAATGCTCAAAATTCTCCAAGCCAGGCTTCAGCAATATGTGAACTTTGAACTTTCAGATGTTCAATTTGGTTTTAGCAAAGGCAGAGGAACCAGAGATCAAATTGCAAACATCCACTGGATTGTCGAAAAGCAAGAGTTCCAGAAAAACATCTACTTCTGCTTTAATAACTATGCCAAAGCCTTTGACTGTGTGGATCACAATAAACTGTGGAAAACTCTGAAAGATATGGGAATTCCAGACCAGCTGACCTGCTGCTTGAGAAACCTGTATGCAGGTCAGGAAGGAGCAGTTAGAACTGGACATGGAACAACAGACTGGTTCCAAATAGGAAAAGGAATACATCAAAGCTGTATATTGTCACCCTGCTTATTTAACTTATATGCAGAGTACATCATGAGAAATGCTTGCTGAAGGAAGTACAAGCTGGAATCAAGATTTCTGGGAGAAGTATCAGTAACCTCAGATATGCAGATGACACCATCCTTATGGCAGAAATTGAAGAACTAAAGAGCCTCTTGAAGAAAGTGATAGAGGAGAGTGACAAAGTTGGCTTAAAGCTCAACATTCAGAAAACGAAGATCATAGCATCCAATCCCATCACTTTATGGCAAATAGATGGGGAAACAGTGGGAATAGGGGCTTACTTTATTTTGGGGGGCTCTAAAATCACTGCAGATGGTGTTTGCAGCCATGAAATTAAAAGACACTTACTCCTTGGAAAGAAAGTTATGACCAACCTGGACAGCATATTCAAAAGCAGAGACATTACTTTGCCAACAAAGGTCCATCTAGTCAAGACTATGTGTTTCCTAGTGGTCACGTATGGATGTGAGAGTTGGACTATAAAGAAAGCTGAGCACCAAAGAATTGATGCTTTTAAACTGTGGTGTTGGAGAAGACTCTTGAGAGTCCCTTGGACTGCAAGGAGATCCAACCAGTCCATTCCAAAAGAGATCACTCCTGGGTGTTCATTAGGACTGATGTTGAAGCTGAAACTAATATTTTGGCCCCTTGATACGAAGAGCTGACTCATTTAAAAATATCATAATGCTGGGAAAATTGAGGACAGGAGAAGGGGCTAACAGAGGATGAGATGGTTGGATGGCATCACTGACAATGGACATGGGTTTGGGTGGACTCCAGTTGTTGATGGACAGGGAGGCCTAGCATGCTGCAGTTCATGGGACTGCAAAGAGTCAGACATGACTGAGCAACTGACCTGAACTGAACTGAAGCTGACACCATACCCTTCAATATATAGGTGAATATATCAAAATACAGTGGTATAAGAATTGTATTCTGTGGTCATAGGCAGATATAAATAATAAAAGAATGGACTGATAGTCACCTGCATATATAAACAGTAGACAAAGTCAGTCTGTACATTCCTTACATTCTCTCATTCACCAAGTTCCATGTCCTGGAATTGCATAGGGACTCCATTAATTCTCTCTCTTAGACTTTCTAGAGAGTGATTTAGTCACCATATCTCCTGTTACCTCTCTAAAAATAATGATATCACTAACATAAGGATTGGAGAAGGCAATGGCACCCCACTCCAGTACTCTTGCTTGGAAACTCCCATGGACGTAGGCACCTGGTAGGCTGCAGTCCATGGGGTCGCTGAGCCAGACACGACTGAGCGACTTCACTTTCACTTTTCACTTTCATGCATTGGAGAAGGAAATGGCAGCCCACTCCAGTGTTCTTGCCTGGAGAATCCCAGGGATGGCAGAGCCCAATGGACTGTCGTCTATGGGGTCGCACAGAGTTGGACACGACTGAAGCAACTTAGCAGCAGCAGCAACATAAGGATGCTATTGTTATGTTGATACATAATTAATTTCATGATTTACTATAACTATTATTGCATTCAGAAACATTAAGAGCACTTACATAGCAGGTAGTGCTGCAAGTTCTTTTACCAGTAACATCTTTTATCATGACAGCAATTAAATGATAAACTTAAAATGATTATTTCTTTTTACAAGGGAAGAAACCAAGGATTTGAAAAGCTAAATAATCAGCCCAAAATCACAGCTAATGAGCAGTGTAATCAGGCAGTGTGAATTCAGAGTCTTACTGCCTCTGCTTTGCTGTACAGAGAGCTGCTCTCCAATATTCCAGAAGTAGAACTAATATGACATGCATTGTGGTGTAACAAAGACTGAAATGGACAAGAAACCAGACATCTTATATAATTTTCCCATCACTTGAGTTTTCAGAAAATTTGAAAAATTTTAATTTATAAAACATAACTAAGTCTATAGGCTGGAAACCACTACAAGCATAAATTCTTACTGTGATATAATAGAGTAAAAACATAAACCTCAAGGGTATAGTGCAAAGTATCTTGAGGAATGTATATAACCAAAACCCCACTGAAAATACAGAGCATAACTATTATCTTAGATGGCCCCTCATGCCATCTATCATCCTCCAGTAGCCTCCCCATAGAAGTTCTTGAATATCATTAACATAGAATCATGCTGTGTGTACTTTTAGGTCTGGCTTCACTGCTGACTATAATGTTTTGAGAGTCATATCTGTTTTAGCATATATTACTAATTATCACCAGTTTGTTCCACCTAATCTTTGAGAATTCCACTGCATAAGTTCACAAATTCATTTACTTGTTCTGCTAATAATGGATATTTTATTGCTTCCAATACTTTCCTATATTGAATAAAGCTAAAATGAATAATTGTAAAAATGCATCCTGAGGACATACGTGTTTTCCATTTCTCTTCTACAAATACTTAGGATGGGAACCACTGAATCAAAAGGTAGGTGCATAGTTAACTTTATAAGTATTTAACAAATGATTTGCATAGTGATTTGATGATTAGACATTTGTATGTCTAATCTTATTTGAAATTTCTACTTGTCCCATCATCTCAAACATTTGGTATTGCTAGTCACCTTATTTTAGAGGTTTTACTGGGTGTATCATGATATATAATTATGTCTTTAATTTACATTTTTCTGATGAAAGCAATGTTGACCATCTTTCCATATGTTTATGAGTGCTAGTATAACCTCTTTTTTGAAATATTACAATTATAATCAAGACTTGATAGCACTAGTGTAAAGCTAAATAAATAAACCAATAACACTGATAGTCCAGAAAGAGACTCAAATGTATATGGACATATAATTTTTAACTGCTACAAATGAAATATATATATATATATTCCCTCAACTAAATAGTATAACATAATCTATATTTTTCTTCCACTTTTATAACTGAGGAGGAGATTTTTCAAATAAGTTATT
Source organism: Nanger dama (assembly GCA_917880005.1). Lineage (NCBI taxonomy): Eukaryota > Metazoa > Chordata > Mammalia > Artiodactyla > Bovidae > Nanger > Nanger dama. The sequence continues at coordinate 14,869,906 of CAKJTW010000037.1, forward strand.
CATTTTTAATGATAATTTATTTGATTAAGAAATTGTTAGTCATTCAGGCACATTCAACTCTTTGTGACCCCATGGACTATAGTGTGCCAGACTGCTCTGTCCATGGAATCCTCCAGGCAAGAATATTGAATGAGTTGCCATTCTTTTCTCCCAACCCAGGGATCTTCCCAACCCAGAGGTCAAACCTGCATCTACCTCATGGCAGGCATATTTTTACCATGTGAATGTAACATGGTAAAAATGATTATTCTAGTCTCTTATTCACATACATTTATGTCTTTCTAATTTTTATTATAAAATATAATCACTATTTTTGTGAAAAGGGATTTATAAAATTATGCCATAATTTAAAAATTATGGTAGAAACATTAAGCAAGATTTACTCTCTTAAAATTTTAGGTGAACAATATAGTATTGTTGGTTGCAAGCACAAAGTTCTACTTCAGATGTCTAGAATATATCTTGCATAATTGAGACTTTATACAATGGAGGGTTTAGTAGCAATCCTCCATTTTCCCCCTCCCCAAGCTCCTAGAAACCACCATTCTACTCTCTGCTCCTATGAGTTTGACTATTTTAAGTACTTACAGAAGATGAATCACACAGTATTAGTCTCTCTGTGATGAGTTCTTATTTCACTTAGCATTCCATTATTCCACTATATGTATGTACCGCATTTTCTTTATTCATTCATGTATACATGAACATTTATATTGGTTCCATATCTTGGCTATTGTGAACAATGCTGCAATGACCACAGTAGCAAATATCTCTTCAAGATTCTGACTTCAATTCTTTTGGATAAATATACACAGATTTAGGATTGCTGGATCATATGACAGTTCTATTTTTATCTTATTTTATTTCATTTGAATATTTATTTATTTAACTTTTCATTTAAATTTTATTTTTTTACTTTACAATACTGTATTGGTTTTGTCATACATTGACATGAATCCACCACTGGTGTACATGAGTTCCCAGCCCTGAACCCGTCTCCCACCTCCCTCCCCATATCATCTCTCTAGGTCATCCCAGTGCATCAGCCCCAAGCATCCTGTATCCTGTATCGAACCTAGACTAGTGATTCATTTCTTACATGACAGTATACATGTTTCAATGCCATTCTCCCAAATCATCCCACTCTCTCCCTCTCCAGTATAGTCCAAAAGTCTGTTCTTTACATCTGTGTCTCTTTTGCTGTCTCACATATAGGGTTATCATTACCATCTTTCCAAATTCTATTTATCAGTTCAGTTCAGTTCAGTTCAGTCGCTCAGTGGTGTCCGACTCTTTGTGACCCCAGGAATCGCAGCACGCCAGGCCTCCCTGTCCATTACCAACTCCCGGAGTTCACTCAGACTCACGTCCATCGAGTCCATGATGCCATCCAGCCATTTCATCCTCTGTCGTCCCCTTCTCCTCCTGCCCCCAATCCCTCCCAGCATCAGAGTCTTTTCCAATGAGTCAACTCTTCTCATGAGGTGGCCAAAGTACTGGAGATTCAGCTTTAGCATCATTCCTTCCAAAGAAATCCCAGGGTTGCTCTCCTTCAGAATGGACTGGTTGGATCTCCTTGCAGTCCAAGGGACTCTCAAGAGTCTTCTTCAACACCACAGTTCAAAAGCATCAGTTCTTCGGTGCTCAGCCTTCTTCACAGTCCAACTCTCACATCCATATGTGACCACAGGAAAAACCATAGCCTTGACTAGACAGACCTTAGTCGGCAAAGTAATGTCTTTGCTTTTGAATATGCTATCTAGGTTGGTCATAACTTTTCTTCCAAGGAGTAAAGCGTCTTTTAATTTCATGGCTGCAGTCGCCATCTGCAGTGATTCTGGATCCCCAAAAAATAAAGTCTGACACTGTTTCCACTGTTTCCCTATCTATTTCCCATGAAGTGATGGGACTAGATGCCATCATCTTAGTTTTCTGCATGTTGAGTTTTAGGCCAACTTTTTCGCTATCCTCTTTCACTTTCATCAAGAGGCTTTTTAAATCCTCTTCACTTTCTGCCATAAGAGTGGTGTCATCTGCATATCTGAGGTTACTGATATTTCTCCCAGCAATCTTGAATCCAGCTTGTGTTCCTTCCAGTCCAGCATTTTTCATGATGTACTCTGCATAGAAGTTAAATAAGCAAGGTGACAACATACAGCCTTGACGTACGCCTTTCCCTATTTGGAACCAGTCTGTTGTTCCATGTCCAGTTCAAACTGTTGCTTCCTGACCTGCATACAGATTTCTCAAGAGGCAGGTCAGGTGGTCTGGTATTCCCATCTCTTTCAGAGGGATATTTATATATATATATATATATATATATATATATATATATATATATTAGTATACTGTATTGGTGTTTTTCTTTCTGGCTTACTTCACTCTGTATAATCGGCTCCAGTTTCATCCACCTCATTAGAACTGATTCAAATGTTCTTTTTGATGGCTGTGTAATACTCCATTGTATATATGTACCACAGCTTTCTTATCCATTCGTCTGCTGATGGACATCTAGGTTGCTTCCATGTCCTGGCTATTATAAACAGTGTTGTGATGAACATTGGGGTACACGTGTCCCTTTCACTTCTGGTTTCCTCAGTGTGTATGCCCAGCAGTGGAATCACTGGGTCATGAGGCAGTTCTACTTCCATTTTTTTAAGGAATCTCCACACTGTTCTCCACAGTGGCTGTACTAGTTTGCATTTCCACCAACAGTATAAGAGGGTTCCCTTTTCTCCACACCCTCTCCAGCATTTATTGCCTTTTGGATCACAGCCATTCTGACTGGCATGAAATGGTACTTCACTGTGGTTTTGATTTGCATTTCTCTGATAATGAGTAATGTTGAGCATCTTTTCATGTGTTTGTTAGCCATCTGTATGTCTTCTTTGGAGAAATGTCTATTTAGTTCTTTGGTCCATTTTTTGATTGGGTTATTTATTTTTCTGGAGTTGAGCTGCATAAGTTGCTTATATATTTTTGAGATTAGTTGTTTGTCAGTTGCTTCATTTGCTATTATTTTCTCCCATTCTGGAGGCTGTCTTTTCACTTTGCTTATAGTTTCCTTTGTTATGCAGAAGCTTTTAATTTAATTAGATCCCATGTGTTTATTTTTGCTTTTATTTCCAGTATTATGGGAGCTGGATACCTCAATATAATAAAAGCTATATATGACAAACCCACAGCAAACATTATCCTTGATAGTTCTATTTTTAATTTTTTTAGTAATATACATACTTTTTATCCATAAGGGCTATACCATTTTACATTCCCACCAACCATGTACAGGGTTCCAGTTTCTCACATATTCACCAATACTTGCTGACTTTTTTTTTTTTTTTTTTTTTGGTTAATAGCCATTCTAGTAAGCATGCTGTGATATCTCACTGTGGTTTAATTTGCATTTCACTGACCATAGAAGGAAATGGCAATCCACTCCAGGACTATTGCCTGGAAAATCCCATGGGCAGAGGAGGCAGGTAGGCTACAGTCCATGGGGTCACAAAGAGTCGGACACGACTGAGCAACTTCACTATATCACTATATAGAAGGAAAAAGGTATTAACTTGTCTTCACCATAATTAAAATTTGCTTTCTTTCAAAAGATATTGATAATAAACAAGCAAACAACAGACTGGAAAAATATATATTTCCAGCATATATCTAACAAAGGACTCATATCTCAGTTACACAAATAAATTCAACAAACTGGTTTATATATACAGGTCTAATGATCATAAGAACCCTTAAGCACTATATAAAATGAGGTATTAACAGAGTTCACATGGAACATTGAATCCCATGCATCTTACTGTCTCTCAGAGGCCCTTTAGGCATCTTTGTAATACCTCTGTGGCTGAAAACAAATGCTAAGATGTTGACATTTAAAGTAGAATTATAAATAAAAGAACAATGTTTTTACTTGATGTTTTTTCTCCCTTAGGAAATCTTTCTGGGAAATCTCACTGTCAGGAAAAGAGTTCTGCCTACATCTAAGGATGTTCTCTAGCTACCACAAGAATTTACATTGTCCGTTTGGACAATACACCAAAAGCAACAGTTTACCCCTGTTACTGGCTGATATGTGGGCTAACAATGAGAGGTTTAGTGATTGGTTCAAGGCTCCTATTGAATTGCTATGGATGTAGGAGTATTCCAGTTTTCTGACCACGTCAAACAAACCTCTACTCATTTCTCTTCTAGAGCAAGATGATAACACAAATATTTCAGAATCTTAGCTCTCAATGAATGTTTTGCTCAACGCACAATAAGCAGTTTGTTTTTTGTTATTTTGTTTTGTTTTCCCATCTGATAGTAGGATAGTCTAGTGAAAGTAAAACACACATACAGACACACATACCCCCACAAAAATGAAGGTAATTCTTACTACAGTGGCAGAGTATCACATCATTTCTGATGCAAACATAATGGCAACAGGCTCTCACATTTTCCATCATGACTTACCTCTCTCAGGATGTTTTATCCAATAAGCGTTCTTCATTGCTCTACCCCTGAACACCCAGATTTCTAGCATGGAGGGGACAGTAGTTTATCTGCCAGTCTTTTGCGGGCCCTGGTTCTAAAATACTTTTGTATCATTACTACAATGCCTTGCTCATTAAATATTGTCTGAAATAATTTCATTGTCTTAATTTACCATTCTTCTCACAAGTAGTACATTTCAATTAAAAATCTCTGCGGCTTTGTCTTTTTGTTTCACCATACAATTGTACTCCAAATGGAATTAATTTTTGTGGGTTTATCTGTAGCCTAGCTCTATATCATTCTTTGCTAAAAGAAAAAGCATACCCTTAAAACATGAAAATTCATTGATAAACAACTTTGAAGCATAAGTAATTCATAAGTTGGAAGCTTATGAAAAAAACAACATATAATATAGTTACTCTAAGAAGTCAGTTGATATCACCAGCACTTTATGCTCCTCTGTTAACTGCAGTGTGAATGTGTGTGTTTGTGTATGTCTGTGTGTGTTTGGTCCATCCTCTCAGCCTCCCACATGCTTAAATAATAATGAAAATTTAAATGTATAGACTTAGTGATGTGTTCCTTGACATTTATAAACTATGCTATACTTATATAAAGAAAATACATAGAGATGGTATGCAGTCTGTGGGTTCTCTATTATTAATTGGTACATCACTTATTGTAAAATATTTATTCCCTACACAGTTTAGAAGAATCACAAGCATTTCTCACCTTTGTGAATTGCATTTAAGGAAAAAAGTACAAATAGTATGGTTTTTCCCATGACTAATTATAAAACCCATTAAGTAATGCTGATATTTAAGTGTTTCTTTGGAAAAATGAAAATTATTTATCTGAATAGAGTATATCAGGAATAACATTAAATGCTTTACAGTTTAAATTCTGTTAACTTACAAATACTAATTTCTATCAAGTCATATATGACAAAAGTTCATTTTACAAGTTAGTAGGGCACATTTGCTTTCACTTTTCACTTTTATGCATTGGAAAAGAAAATGGCAACCCACTCCAGTGTTCTTGTCTGGAGAATCCCAGGGATGGGGGAGCCTGGTGGGCTGCCGACAATGGGGTCGTGCATAGTTGGACACGACTTAAGTGACATAGCAGCTTAGCAGCAGGGCACATTTATATCTCTTAAATGAAAAGAAAATGGATTTTTAAGAATGTTAGAGAATTCTATAGCTCTTGGAGGGTATATTCAAGAGCATCTTCAGTCAGTAAAGAAAACCCTAGATCCACCACTGAATCATGTAAATTATAGGTATTTTAGGAACTCAGTTGAAGAGGGATTGTATAACTTTCCTCTGTAATTCATTTCAAGGTTTGAAAATCCTGTTGTCAGGATTTTCTTCTTCCTATCTAACCTACATCACTCATGCTTCAGTTAAGTCCGTTGCCTCTTTTTTCCCCCCTCAGTATAAATTGAGAACTGCTGAGACAGAGCTGATTTAGAGATTGAAATAAGTTGAATTGTTTCCTGGATTACTATCTCTAAGAAGAGAACATTATAAAAAGGGTCAATTTGGGTAACTTAAATACAGTTAAATATAGTGAATTACCAAAAACAAATATATTCCCCTGAAATAATTTGAAAAAGTCTTGAGAAGTAGTGGAATTTGTGGTAAACTTACTTGTACTTAGTTTCATATTGCCAATGCCTTAGGTAAACATAGGTAAACACTCTCTTTAAAAATAAAAACAAAAACAGAAAAATGAATCAACAATATTCAGAAATTTCAGAATATGTAGAACTGTACTATATAGAGAGTTCTACATACTTTGAATTTTTTATTTTTAAAATAATATAATGTATAACATGGGGAATATGGCCAATATTTTATAAGTATAAATGGAATACAACCTTTAAAAATTATGGTATACTGTATTATATACTCATAACATATATATCTATAATATTGTAATAAGCTATACTTCAATAAAAATGCATTTCAAATTTCTTTGATTATCTGAAGTTATTCTTAAATGAGGACTTCCCTGGAGGTTCAGTGGTAAAGAATGTGCCTGCAATCCAGGAGAAGTGTGTTCAATCCCTGGAAAGAGCTCCTGGACAAGGAAATGGCAACCCAAGAAATCCCATGGACAGAGGAGCCTGAGAGATGACACCCAAAAGAGTCGGACAACACTTAGCAACTAAACCACAGCCACCACCACCACCATTCTTGAGTGAATATTATGGTTCCTATTATGCGCTGCCAAGGTGGCGGTAGGGGTAAAGAACCCACCTGCCAATGCATGAGATATGAGACCCAGGTTCTATTCTTGAGTCAGGAAGATCCCCTGGAGGAGGGCATGGCCATCCACTTCAGTATCCATGCCTGGAGAATCCCATAGACACAGGAGCCTAGCGGGCTACAGTCTATACCGTCCCAAAGTCTGAAATAACTGAGGCAACTTAGCATGCACACACTATTCTTATTAATATTAAGTTGGTGAAACTTCATCACCACGTGATTATAACAACTTATAGAAGATGGCAGAAGCACAGTTTGAGATGAAAACTTGTGTGCTAAATTCTTAGGTATTTTTCAAACCAAGTTCACATACACAACATTGTTAACAAAGCATGGTTTGATCAGTAGCTCTATGCCTATGACTTTCTATCCTTTCAAGGTTAGAGAAGCTGTGAGAAATCCTTGTCTTTGGAAGAAATCCAACTAGAGACCCATCTTTGAGAGAAATGAGACTTTATACTCTGCATAAATCTAGAGATTCCTGTAGTACCTGCAGTTGACCTGAATTTACAAACAACCACAGAGAAAAATTATCCAGGTCACACCGTATTTGGAAAACTTTATCCATTAAAGAAAAGAAAGAAAGAAGAAAGAACTTAGGGAAAAGAAACTTTGTTGTTGGTCAGTCACTAAGTTGGGTCTGACTCTTTGTGACCCTGTGGACTGACCAAGCTTCCCTGTCCTTCACCATCTCCCAGAGTTTGCTCAAACTCATGTACATTGAGTCAATCATGCCATCCAACCATCTCTTCCTCTGCCTCCCCCTTCTACTCCTGCCTTCAATCTTTCCTGGAATCAGATCTTTTCCAATGGGTTGGCTCTTCAAATCAGGTGGCCAAAGTATTAGAGCTTCAGCTTCAGCATCAGTCCTTCCAATAAATATTCAGAACTGATGCTGAAGCTTAAACTTGGAACATTTTATCCATTAAAAACAAGCAAACAAATGGAACTTCAACAGAAAGGGAAAAGTAATTTAAGAGATTATAACTCAGACAACCTGGGTTAATCAGGGTGCTCAGAGTCCAAATCTATTGTACTTGAAATGACTTCGCAAGTTCAGTGTTGAAAAATAAAGAAAAAGGAACTTTTTTTTTCACTTCTACCACTGCCCTACTTGAAACTGTAAGACTTGAGATTTTTCTCTGCATTTTTTTTTCTTTTTCACCCTTCTCCAATTATCACATAAGTATTTCATGTAATCAAAGTAGTATATGTTCAACTTCTCTTGCAGATAATTCTGTTGCACTTTAAAATAATCCATGTGAAGAGAGAGAAAAACAAAATTTGCACAAAATATCTCATATCCAGATAAGAAATTACCACAATACAGAAATGTTCCAAATTCTATAAAGGGAGAGAAAAAAACAACTAAAAATGCTTAAACTCAGAAATATTTTACAATTTATACAAAATCTATAACTGAGATTAAGATTTTTCCTAAAATATGAGTTATATCTGAGTTACTAATTAAAGATCCAGGTTTCTGAGCATCAACCTCAACTTCCTAAATCAAAATCTCCACAAAGGTGTGTCTTGGAAGTTTGCATTTTAACATTTCCTATGAAATTATGCCAACCATTAAAATTTGACAAGTATAATCCTATAGAGTTTGGGAATTCCCTGGTGGCACTAGTGGTAAAGATTCTGCCTGCCAGTGCCAGAGATGCAAGAGACATGGGTTCGATCCTTGCATCAAGAAGATCCCCTGGAGGAGGAAATGGCAACCCATTCAAGTATTCTTGTCTGGAGAATCCCATGGATAGAGGAACCTGACGGGCTACAGTCCATGGAGTGGCAAAGAATCAGACATGGCTGAACAAACACACATACCTATAGAGTTTCATAGATATGAAAACAAAATAAGACCTCTTTCAACAAGAGAAACTTTCATAATGCCAGGGTCTAAGTTCCTTTAGACTGATTGCTACTGCTGCTAAGTCGCTTCAGTCATGTCCGACTCTGTGCGACCCCCATAGACGGCAGCCCACCAGGCTCCGCGTCCCTGGGATTCTCCAGGCAAGAACACTGGAGTGGGTTGCCATTTCCTTCTCCAGTGCATGAAAGTGAAAAGTGAGTGAAGTCGCTCAGTCTTGTCTAACTCTTCACAACCCCATGGACTGCAGCCTACCAGGCTCCTCCATCCATGGGATTTTCCAGGCAAGAGTACTGGAGTGGGTTGCCATTGCCTTCTACGTTAGACCGATTAGCTTGGTTGAAACAGAGGATATCTTCATCTGGCCAGAAAGCCATCTCAATAATTCTGGTGTTGGTTATAAAAGCAAGATAAAGCAAATAACAGTAAAAGCAATCACCCCAATGCAGAAGTCTCCTTGAGGACAGACACTATTAGGTTCACAGTTCTGTCCTCAGCATAGAAGTAGGCACATGAATATTTTTCAAAAGAATGGGTGAACATGATCAGAAAGTTTTCCCTAACAGTCAAAGGGCAATCAATTGGCTTATTGAAAGCAGAGCAGTTTAATTCAGAATGAATAACTGGCCACAATACCTTGAATAATCCAGCTCCTCAGTACCTTGAAGGCAATGATGTGTGGTGGAAACTAGTGGAAAAGTACCAGCCAAGAGTGAAAGCAAGCTGTGTTCTTAACTTTCTCCGTGCTTTTCCTTTTTACTGTGCAACTGACACTATTATTATTTTCAACACTGCTGCTTGTGGCATTCTTTGTGAGCAAGTATTGACATACTATAATTCTTTCTGCATCTTTCTATTGTGTTTTTTCCATTTAAACTTTCAGTATTTTTTTTAATGAACCATATTATTTTATTGCAAAAATGGTACTGAAATGGTACTGAAAATGATGAGAAAGTTTAAATGCTACCAGTGTATCTTAATGACAACATCCACTAGATCATAGAAAAAGCAAGAAAATTTCAGGAAAACATCTACTTCTGCTTATTTGACTACACTAAAGCCTTTGACTGTGTGGATCACAATAAACTGTGGAAAATTCTTAAAGAGATGAGAATACCAGACCACCTAACCTGCCTCCTGAGAAAGCTGTTTGCAGATCAAGAAGCAACAGCTATAACCAGACATGGAACAATGGACTGGTTCCAAAATGAGAAAGGAGTTCAGTGCAGTTCACTTGCTCAGTCATGTCCAGCTTTTTGCAACCCCATGGACAATAGCATGCCAGGTTCCCTGTCCATCATCAACTCCGGGAGTGAAAAAGTTGGCTTAAAACTCAACACTCAGAAAACTAAGATCATGGCATCTAGTCCCATCTCTTCATGGCAAATAGATGGGGAAGCAATGGAAATAGTGACATACTTTATTTTGGGGGCTCCAAAATCACTGCAGATGGTGTTTGCAGCCATGAAATTAAAAGACACTTGCTCCTTGAAAGAAAAGCTGTGACCAACTTCAACTGCATATTGAAAAGCAGAGACATTACTTTGCCAACAAAGGTCCATCTAGTCAAAGCTATGGTTTTCCCAGTAGTAGGTATGGATGTGAGAACTGGACCATAAAGAAAGCTGAACACTGAAGAACTGATGCTTTTGAACTGTAATGTTGGAGAAGACACTTGAGAATCCCTTGAACTGGAAGGAGATCCAACCAGTCTATCCTAAAGGAATTCAGTCCTGAATATTCATTGGTAGGATTGATGCTGAAGCTGAAACTTCGATACTTTGGCTGCCTGAAGGGGAAGAACTGGCTAATTGGAGAAGACCCTGATGCTGGGAAAGATCGAAGGCAGGAGGAGAAGGGGATGACAAAGGATGAGATGGTTGGATGATATCACCGACTCAATGGACATGAGTCTGAACAAGCCCTGGGAGATCGTGAAGAATAGGAAAGCTTGGTGTGCTGCAGTCCATGGGGTCACAGAGTGGGACACAACTTAGTGACTGAACTGAACTGATCTTAATGCAGGCAAACATTTAAATTTTAAAATGTTTGGATTTTAAAGCATTAAATTTTTGGCATAAATTGAGCACTTACTCCTTGAAGAAAAGTTATGACCAACCTAGATGGCATATTCAAAAGCAGAGACATTACTTTGCCAACAAAGGTTCATCTTGTCAAGGCTATTGTTTTCCAATGGTTATGCATGGATGTGAGAGTTGGACTGTGAAGAAAGCAGAGCGCCAAAGAATTGATGCTTTTGAACTGTGGCATTGGAGAAGACTCTTGAGAGTCCCTCGGACTTCAAGGAGATCCAACCAGTCCATTCTGAAGGAGATCAGCCCTGGGATTTCTTTGGAAGGAATGATGCTAAAGCTGAAACTCCAGTACTTTGGCCACCTCATGCAAACAGTGATTCACTGGAAAAGACTCTGATGCTGGGAGGGGTTGGGGGCAGGAGGAGGAGAAGGGGATGACAGAGGATGAGATGGCTAGATGGCATCACTGACTCGATGGACGTGAGTCTGAGTGAACTCTGGGAGTTCGTGATGGATAGGGAGGCTTGGCATGCTGTGATTCATGGGGTTGCAGAGTAGGACACGACTGAGCAACTGAAATGAACTGAACTGAACTGAACTGAGTGCTAGTAAAGGGAAAAATCAAGACCTAGAGAACAAGTGAAACAATATAACAAATATCTATAATATTTAGTGGACTAAAGCAAACATTATTGTGAATAACAATTTTATAGTCTGAAGATTTCATACATATTGAATGACAAAATTTACATAAAGATATGTCTATGAAATAAAAATCTCACCACCCAACCTTCAGACACAATTCAGTTCAGTTCAGTTCAGTCGCTCAGTCGTGTCCGACTCTGCGACCCCATGAATCGCAGCATGCCAGGCCTCCTGTCCATCACCAATTCCCGGAGTTCACTCAGACACAATTAGGGTAACTCATTCACCTATTTATTATAATTCTGACTTTCTGAAAACTTGGTAAAATAAAGTTCATAATTACATAAAAATATTTTTATTTAACAAAATGAGAAGTCAAAACCTAATGGTTAATTATAGGTGGGATAAAATTTGCAACACCAGAAATGGCACAAAGATGATCCACCATCATTTCCAATATAAATTTATATATAGCATATATTTAAAATATTATATATTATTTACAAATAAGACACCCATGCAAACCTAGTGTCATAAATAGCATTACAAATGCAATACCTACTCTTAGGTAAAGAAATATTGAAATAAAAACAAAAAAAATAGACACTTTCCAGATGGAAATACAAATGGAAGAAAAATATTGTAGAGAATTTCAAAAACTGTGAGATTTTCAGTTAATTGTTATCAGCCCAAAATAGCTGGAGTGTGGGAGAGAAGAACTGTGGAAACTGAACACATACAATAGCTGTTTTGTTAATGACATGTGAAAACTTGAACCTTTTAATAATATCAACTCTGTTTCAACCCTGAATCCTCCATTATTCCACTAGCATGAATCTTTCCGAGCCTGGGCATACCTGCCAGCAAATTGTCCTACTCATCCCTTTCACACATGAAAGAAAATAATGTAACTCTTTTGCATTAATAACTATTTTCTCCAGAGACTATCTGCTGAGAAAGTACAAACCAAGATTATTTTTATCACCTAGGAGTAAAACAACATCATCAATGATACTTCACACCAATTAATCAAACCTAAGAAAAACCAGATCTGTTTCCTAGGTTTGATGGTCTTCTTCATCTTCTGGTTATGGTAGCAGTTAAACAACATGATCCATGCTTACTTTTGATTGTGTGTGAGCTGGAAAATACATTATTCTTTGTGTTGAATGAGGAAAATATTGCCACAGTTGATAAAAATAAACAGATTTTAGGAATCTTAAAATGTACTAATAATTATAATCTGGTTTCTCATCAAGAGATTATATAAATATTTCACCTTTTTAAATGTACAAATATTTAAATTTGAATATTCCATAGCATTCCCTTTTCATAGAAGTTGATATATCTGAATTCAAAATATGTTTGAAGTCTCCATTTCTAAATCTCCATCTCATATCTATATTCATAACAATGCGTAGAAACTGTTTCCATTCTGCTCAAAGATTTGAATGGAAAAAGTACAAGCATAAATAAAACATATAGCTAACAATAGGTATAAACCATTCTTCACATTCTATAGAGTGCCTTAATATATATAATTTTATGTAATCTTCATAATATTATTTGTTTGATATTTCATTTTCACCATACACATTTAGAAAGAGATCTACAGGTTATTCTTTAAATTATATTGCTAGTAAATTTCAAACCTTACTCTTGAAATAATCCTATCACTAATCCTTGCTTGTTTCCCAAAAGTTGTGTTCCAGGTTACAGCCAACATGGATATGAAGTCAATGTCAAGAGTGACATCATTATTACAGTTTTTCTGAATCAATAATGTATCATTTAACATTAATTAAAAGTCATCCCTCTTGTAAATATTTATCAAGGATACCTAAAAAGCATTAGAAAAGATATTCCAGACAGTTCAGATGAAACTGAACTACATAAAAAGTAGTAGAAAAAAACAAATCAATCTTTATATAATTCTGATGGTTCATCAAAATAATTCCAAGTGCACACCTGACTTGTCTGTTTATGTATCTATCTCTAATTAAGACAAGTAAGAAGAGTTCCAAAGAATAGCAAGGAAAGATAAGAAAGCCTTCCTCAGCAATCAATGCAAAGAAATAGAGGAAAACAACAGAATGGGAAAGACTAGAGTAGTCTTCAAAAAAATTAGAGATACCAAGGGAACATTTCATGCAAAGATGGGCTCGATAAAGGACAGAAATGGTATGGACCTAACAGAAGCAGAAGATATTAAGAAGATGTGGCAAGAATACAGAAGAATTGTACAAAAAAGAGCTTCACAACCCCGATAATCGCAATGGTGTGATCACTCACCTAGAGCCAGACATCTGGAATGTGAAGTCAAGTGGGCCTTAGAAAGCATCACTGTGAACAAAGCTAGTGGAAGTGATGGAATTCCAGTTGAACTATTTCAAATCTTGAAAGATGATGCTGTGAAAGTGCTACACTCAAAAGGCGAGCCAATTTGGAAAACTCAGCACTGGCTACTGGACTGGAAGAGGTCAGTTTTCATCCAATCCCAAAGAAAGGCAATGCCAAAGAATGCTCAGACTACCATTGCACTCATCTCACACACTAGTAAAGTAATGCTCAAAATTCTTGAAGCCAGGCTTCAGCAATATGTAAATCATGAACTTCCAGATGTTCAAGCTGGTTTTAGAAAAGGCAGAGGAACCAGAGATCAAATTGCCAACATCCACAGGATCTTCAAAAAGCAAGAGAGTTCCAGAAAAACATCTATTTCTGCTTTACTGACTATGCCAAAGCCTTTGACTATGTGGATCACAATAAACTGTGGACAATTCTGAAAGAGATGGGAATACCAGACCACCTGACCTGCCTCTTGAGAAATCTGTATGCAGGTCAGGAAGCAACAGTTTGAACTGGACATGGAACAACAGACTGGTTCCAAATAGGAAAAGGAGTAAGTCAAGGCTGTATTTGTCACCCTGCTTATTTAACTTGTATGCAGAGTACATCATGAGAAATGCTGGGCTGAAAGAAGCACAAGCTGGAATCAAGATTGCCAGGAGAAATATCAATAACCTCAGATATGCAGATGACACCACCCTTATGGCAGAAAGCGAAGAGGAACTAAAAGCCTCTTGATGAAAGTGAAATAGAAGAGTGAGAAAGTTGGCTTAAAGCTCAACATTCACAAAATGAAGATCATGGCATCTGGTCCAATCACTTCATGGGAAATAGATGGGGAAACAGTGGAAACAGTATCAGATTTTATTTTGGGGGCTCCAATATCACTGCAGATGATGATTGCAGCCATGAAGTTAAAAGACTCTTACTCCTTGGAAGGAAAGTTATGACCAACGTAGATAGCATGTTGAAAGTCAGAGACATTACTTTGCCAACAAAGGTTCATCTAGTCAAGGCTATGGTTTTTCCAGTGGTCATGTATGGATGTGAGAGTTGGACTGTGAAGAAAGCTGAGAACCGAAGAATTCGTGCTTTTGAACTGTGGTGTCGGAGAAAACTCTTGAGATTCTCTTGGACTGCAAGGAGATCCAACCAGTCCATCCTAAAGGAGATTAGTCCTGGGTGTTCATTGTAAGGACTGATGAAACTGCTGAAACTCCAATACTTTGGCCACCTCATGTGAAGTGTTGACTCATTGGAAAAGACTCTGTGCATCTTTTGCTATCTCGCCTACAGGGTTATCATTGCCATCTTTCTAAATTCCATATATATGCATTAGTATACTGTATTGGTGTTTTTCTTTCTGGCTTACTTCACTCTTAATAATAGGCTCCAGTTTCATCCACCTCATTAGAACTGATTCAAATAGATTCTTTTTAATGGCTGAGTAATGCTCCATTGTGTATATGTACTACAGCTTTCTTAGCCATTCGTCTGCTGATGGACATCTAGGTTGCTTCCATGTCCTGTTTATAATAAACAGTGCTGCAATGAACATTGAGGTACACCTGTCTCTTTCAATTCTGGTTTCCTCGTGTGTGTATGCCCAGCAGTAGGATTGCTGGGTCATAAGGCAGTTCTATTTCCAGTTTTTTAAGGAATCTCCACACTGTTTTCCATAGTGGCTATACTAGTTGGCATTCCCACCAACAGTATAAGAGGGTTCCCTTTTCTCCACACCCTCTCCAGCATTTATTGCTTGTAGACTTTTGGATCTCAGCCATTCTGACTGGCATTAAATGGTACTTCATTGTGGTCTTGATTTGCGTTTCTCTGATAATGAGTGATGCTGAGCATCTTTTCATGTGTTTGTTAGCCATCTTAATGTCTTCTTTTGAGAAATGTCTGTTTAGTTCTTCAGTCCATTTTTTTGATTGGGTCATTTATTTTTCTGGAATTGAGCTGCAGGTGTTGCTTGTATGTGTTTGACATTAGTTCTTTGTCAGTTGCTTCATTTGTTACTGTTTACTCCCATTCTGAAGGCTGTCTTTTTACCTTTCTTATAGTTTCCTTTGTTATGCAGAAGCTTTTAAATTTAATTAGGCCCCATTTGTTTATTTTTGCTTTTATTTCCAATATTCTGGGAGGAGGGTCATAGAGGATCCTGCTGTGATGTATGTTGGAGTGTGTTTTGCCTATATTTTCCTCTAGAGGAGTTTATAGTTTCTAGTCTTATGTTTAGATCTTTAATCCATTTTCAATTTATTTTTGTGTATGGTGTTAGAAAGTGTTCTGCTGCTACTGCTGCTAAGTCACGTCAGTTGTGTCTGACTCTGTGCAACCCCACAGACAGAAGCCCAACAGGCTCCTCTGTCCCTGGGATTCTCCAGGTAAGAACACTGGAGTAGCTTGCTATTTCCTTCTCCAATGCATGACAGTGAAAAGTGAAAGTGAAGTCGCTCAGTCGTGTCCAACTCTTAGCGACCCCATGGACTGCAGCCCACCAGGCTCCTCCATCCATAGGATTCTCCAGGCAAGAGTACTGGAGTGAGTTGCCATTGCCTTCTCCAAGAAAGTGTTCTAGTTTCATTCTTTTACAAGTAGTTGACCAGTTTTCCCAGCACCACTTAAAGAGATTGTCTTTTCTCCATTGTATATTCTTGCCTCTTTGTCAAAGATAAGGTGTCCATAGATGTGTGGATTTATCTCTGGGCTTTCTATTTTGTTCTATTGATCTATATTTCTGTCTTTGTGCCAGTACCATACTGTCTAGATGACTGTGGCTTTGTAGTAGAGCCTGAAGTCAGGCAGATTGATTCCTCCTGTTCCATTCTTCTTTCTCAAATTTGCTTTGGTTATACAAGGTTTTTTGTATTTCCATACAAATTGTGAAATTATTTGTTCTAGCTCTGTGAAAAATATCATTGGTAGCTTGATAGGAATTGCATTGAATCTATAGATTGCTTTTGGACTCTGTGGGAGAGGGCAAGGGTGGGATGATTTGAGAGAATGGCACTGAAATATGTATAATATCATATATGAAATGAATCACCAGTCCAGGTTCAATGCATGATATAGGATGCTTGGGGCTGGTGCACGGGGATGACCCAGAGGGATGGTACGGGGAGGGAGTTGGAAGGGGGATTCAGGATGGGGAACACGTGTATACCCATGGCAGATTCATGTTGATGTATGGAAAACAAATACAATATTGTAAAGTAATTAGCCTCCAATTAAAATAAATAAATTTATAAAAAAAAAAGACTCTGATGCTGGGAGGGATTGGGGGCAGGAGGAGAAGGGGACGACAGAGGATGAGATGGCTGGATGCCATCACCGACTTGATGCACATGAGTTTGAGTGAACTCTGGGAGTTGGTGATGGA
Source organism: Nanger dama (assembly GCA_917880005.1). Classification (NCBI taxonomy): domain Eukaryota; kingdom Metazoa; phylum Chordata; class Mammalia; order Artiodactyla; family Bovidae; genus Nanger; species Nanger dama. The sequence goes on from CAKJTW010000037.1 coordinate 14,886,952, forward strand.
CAGGGAAGCCTGGCGTGCTGCGATTCATGGGGCTGCAAAGAGTCAGACACGATTGAGCAACTGAATTGAACTGAAGTATAGAAATATGAAATTTCAGTGTGTAAATAGAAACATAACCATTTACTTTCTCAACTTTGAGCTATAGTATGCTTTCATTAGTGCAAATACAATTTTTAAAATTTATTTTTGAAATAGTTCAACAAGATCAAAATGTTTTTACTATATTTTTTGCTTTGGGTTTTACTTTGAATTTTTATTCTGAGCATTAAGCTCCTTCTATCTAAGATGAAAATTATCTCCTTATATTTTAACTGATTAGTTCTCTATGATTCTCCAAATCTCATCAATAAGCAAAATGGCTTATTCTCAACATTTTTTTTTCTCTAAACCAGTATGAGACATAAAAAGAGATATTTGGGTTTTCTATGGTATCTGCCTAAAACATTACCAGTGATTCATGGCATAGCATGATGATTTTCATGTAATATATATTCAATACATGTTTGCAGAATTATGGTAGGAAGGAGGAAGAATAATTCAGTTCCCGGAGGAAAAGTGATATTGAGGAGAGGGATGGCTCTAAAATTTTATAGAGCCCAGCATGGTGATTCACAACCCCAGGTGAATTATCCACTGCTCAGATGAAGAAAACAAAACAACAAAATTGACCTAATCTGTGGTATCACTTTTCTTCTTTCATTTATAATCAAAAATGAAATAGAGAAGAAACAAGCAGAAATAATAATGAGGAAAGATTAATTAAACTTTTAAACTTGGTGAAAGTTAAAAGTTTGAAGTAATGGTAGTTTGTACTTTTACATGACCCAGAGCATCCATCTCTAATAACTCTATAATGACAATGTTCTTTGTAAGTGAATCCCTTCTTATGCATGCTGTTTTAGATTGATCACAGAATCCTTTGAAAGACTGACAATTATTTATGCCTGGCTTTAATGAACTTGGATATTAGGAGGGAATTTTAGAGATGATTTGGTTCCTTTTTCCATCAGCCTGGAAACTATCAGTGTGGTCTCATTTAGATAGAAAATGGTCAGAGAAAAACCTTATCCACTCTGTGTGGCTTTCCTCTTTGAGATCATACTGAGGACATGATCACAGAATAGTCCCAAAATATATCACATTTTCATGTTGGTTAGCCTTTATATTGTGTTTCACTACCATGTAATTTTTTTGTTTTTTGTTTTTTTCCCTGCCTGAAAGTGCAGGCATTTAATTCAAATAGCCAATATTATAGGTTTCTGTGGTTGATTGTTTCTCATCCTGAATTTTTAAACTAATTCTTTTAGCAATTTACTTATTTTTTTCTTACAATCTTTCAAAACATTTTTAATGTTTGCATGGTGCATTGCACACTGAAAGCTGAAATCATAACTCTGCCTTCAATCTAGTAGGGGATTCACACAGGTAAACAAATGATTGCTCAATATTCTGGAGTGGGAGCTTTAAGGTAAACATAAAGTACACAAAGCACTGAAACCCTACAGTGTTTGCAGAGAACATCAGAAGACTTTTCTAGAAAAAAAGTGGAGAGGAAGCTTAAGAATATACAAAACTGAGAGAAGTTATTTCAGTCAGACAGAAAAGCAAAATGGTATGAAAAAGATTCTGGCAACAAATGTGATTAGAAATATACTCCCTTAGAAGAATAAGCATAATGTAGTTTTTCCTCTAGAATTTTAGAGTGGAAGGAAGATAATAAAGCCAAAATGTATTAGTCAGTCAGGATCAATAGTAGTTAAATTAGAAGTGGAGAGAAGAAAATATTTGAAAAAAAAATGAACTTTGAGATATTGAAAGTGACAGTGAAAAGACATTTTCAAACCATAAAAGTACCAAGTTTTTAGATATAATTTTTCCTGAGAAACATTATGAAATTATTTTTGGTATTATGAGATGAATAAAATTTTAAGTTCATATTTTGTGCATGTTGAGTGGGTTGGGTGGGATTACAGCCATGAGGCTGGAGAACCATTTTCATGTTTGGGCTGAAATGAAAAGTCTTATCGATTTCATTGAGCTCCAAGTCTCATACAATTTTAAAAAAATCCTCTCAAAGAATCTACATTTTACTTTTTAAAATTTTAAGTTCATTCCATAAAAAAATAGCATTTAATAAAATTATTTTTATAGTATTAATATATATCTCTAAATTTGAATGTTTCTAGCTTTTGAAAGATCTAGGACACAGTGGTACATATTTATATCATATCAGCAGGAATAATCATCTAATTAATGCACCAAGGGATATTGAATAATTTTTTCAATACTGAAAGATTAAAAGGAATATACTCATCTTGAAGTTTCAGATAAAGAAATATCTGGCATTCAAGAAAAGGAAGGCATGGGTAAGAGTGCAGAAAAATGCACAGCTTTTCTAAACTTAAGGCCTTAGTTCCTTTTGCCTTAATATCCCTGCACAGCCCTGCTCCCTCCTACAGCTACTATCTCTTTACATAGGGTGTGAGCTGTGAAGTTGAGGACTAAGCAATCTTAGTGGAAGGAGAGAGATAAGAAAGAGAATCAAAAGCATAAGACATTCACCAATATAATGAGTGAGTTCTCATACCTACATATCATTCTAATATATTTTTTTTTTCAAATTTCTTCCCAACTTTCAAATGAAATAAGGGAAAATAAGTGTCAACTGGCTTTGATATACTGCCTCAAAAAAATCTGCCCTTACATGGGTATCAAACAATACCTGGAACCAGTAAATTAGAATTTCTGTTATAGAACTAAAATTAACACACACACACACACACACACACACACACAATGTTGTTAGAATGAAAACAAAGGGAAGGCAAACACTGTAAATTCTCTGCAGGTCCAGTTTTTAGGACTGCATGCTTCCAAGGTAGGGGGCCCTCATTCAATACCTAGTCAGGGAATTAAAATCTCCCAAGTCAATCCAAACCAAGCCAAGCCATGCAGCACAGCACAGTAAAAATAAATAAAATGTAGAAACTGAATTACATGGTAGCCATCATTTCAACTATAAAACCAAAAGATAATAAGCATAAGTACAGTGAAAATATGGATGATTTCAAAATATTTCAAGCACTCTAAATAGAATTTTCTAATTTAAAAAATGAAAACCTCAGACTACAGATGATTTACATTCATTATCACCAATAATCATATAAAACTAAAGTGAGAGAATCATGAAAGCCAAGACAACTGCTAAGTGTTCAGTTAATTGGCCATAGTGCTTTCAAAGTGAAATGCATGGGAACAAATGCTCAGAAAGAATAAGAGAGGAAAATCAGATATGTCCATTGCTTGGAAACATTCAGTAGAAAACAATGCAACCACTATGAAAGGACTCGCTACTTCTCACCCTTATTACTATCCTTGCCACAGATGACAGCTCTTGGAAAAAGAAATAACAGACAATATAGAATAATGTAGAAGTTGGAACAAAGAATAAAGACAGGAATACTTGATTCCTTTTTTTTTAATATAACCCTCACACATATTTTATTCATTGATACGCCCTGGAACTGAACTATATCAATTCATTTATCTACTTTTCAACTCTGCTTCCATTTCTTAAATAAATAGCCTTCCAACTAGCTTCCTGCTCCTCAATTTTATCATTTCTTCACTTTCCACCTAATTTCCAAATAATCATTCTGAAAACACAAACACACACACACACACACACACACACACACACACACACATAGGCCAACCTTTTCATTAAAACACTCCAAAGACTTTCCATAGTGCTTTTTGTATGTATATATGTGTGCATAACTTAAATACAGTACAATATACTGTCTGATATGCAAAGTGAATTGGCTTTGCCAAATACATGGAGTTATACATCTTGAGAAACCTATATGCATCTCAGGAAGCAACAGTTAGAACTGGACATGGAACAACAGACTGGTTCCAAATAGGAAAAGGAGTACGCCAAGGCTGTATATTGTCACCCTGCTTATTTAAATTATATGCAAAGTACATCATGAGAAATGAGATGCTGGCAAAAGCACAAGGTGGAATCAAGATTGCCGGGAGAAATGTCAATAATCTCAGATATGCAGACGACATTGCCCTTATGGCAGAAAGTGAAGAGGAACTAAAAAGCTGCTTGATGAAAGTGAAAGAGGAGAGTGAAAAAGTTGCCTTAAAGCTTAACATTCAGAAAACTAAGATCATGGCATCTGGCCCCATCATTTCATGGGAAATAGATGGGGAAACAGTGTCAGACTTTATATTTTGGGGCTCCAAAATCACTGCAGATGATGATTGCAGCCATGAAATTAAAAGACGCTTACTCCTTGGAAGGAAAGTTATGACAAACCTAGATAGCATATTCAAAAGCAGAGACATTACTTTGCCAACAAAGGTCCCTCTAGTCAAGGCTATGGTTTTTCCAGTGGTCATGTATGGATGTGAGAGTTGAACTGTGAAGAAAGCTGAGTGCCAAAGAACTGATGCTTTTGAACTGTGGTGTTGGAGAAGACTCTTGAGAGTCCCTTGGACTGCAAGGATATCCAACCAGTCCATCCTAAAGGAGATCAGTCCTGGGTGTTCACTGGAAGGACTGATGCTAAAGCTGAAACTCCAATACTTTGGTCACCTTATGAGAAGAGTTGAGTCACTGGAAAAGACTCTGATGCTGGGAAGGGTTGGGGGCAGGAGGAGAAGGGGACGACAGAGGATGAATTGGCTGGATGGCATCACCGACTCAATGGACATGAGTTTGAGTGAACCCCAGGAGTTGGTGATGGACAGGGGAGGCTTGGTGCGCTGCTATTCATGGGGTCGCAAAGAGTCGGACGTGACTGAGCGACTGAACTGAACTAATATTCCACAAATATAATCAATATGGGAAAAGGGGATTTTATGGAATTAAAATAAATAAGACTAATTGCTCAGCCCCTGCTCAGGCCTCTGAGGACTACTTTAACTAGGGTTCCCATGGAAACCCTCTAAACAGTAGATATGTATGTCTCAATGGACATGTAAATGAAAACAGAGGGCCACGTGAAGATTTTGGCACATCATGAGAATCAAAACCCAAGTAAGGATAAATTTTAGTATGTCTGAACCTTAGAAAGGTCAAAGTGACTATAGTACTGTGAAAAAGGGAAGAGCAGTAGAAGATGAGCTTGGAGAGGTGGTGGGTACAGCTTCTATAGAAAATGACAGACATGCAGAAGAGTTTAAGTTTTCTTTCTAATTGCAATAACATAAAATGTATACGTTTAACATTTTTAAAATTTATTTATTTTTGGCTATGCTGGGTCTTTGTCGCTACTAGGGCTTTGTTGAGTTGTGGTAAGTAGGGGGCTATACTCTAGTTGTGGTATGTGGAACAGAGGCACGCCGGTGCACAGGCTTCAGTAGTCGCAGCACATGGGCTTAACAGTTGTGGCTCCCAGGGTCTAGAGCACAGGCTCAGTAGTTGTGGCATACAGGCTTAGTTGCTCTGTGTCATGAGGCATCTTCACAGACCAGGGATGGAACCCATGTCTCTGGCACTGGCAGGTGGATTCTTTACCACTGAGCCACCAGGGAAGCCCTACATGGTAGTGTTTGATTTATGTTTTAAAAATACGATGGTTGGGTGCTGAGTAGAGAATAAATTGAAAAAGAGAGGAATATAATCAGATTGTTCAGTCAGAATACTGTCATGGCTCAGGTCAGGATCATGGCATTTTGAGCAGATATTTAAGAGGATGAAAATGGTTGAATTTGGGATATATTTTGGAGACTGAGGAGAATATTTTCAGGATTTGATAGGATGGTGGAACATGGCAGGAAAGAGAAAAATAGTGTGTATGGGTGTTTGTTATGTTGTTCAGTCACTAAGTCATGTCCAACTCTTTGCGACCTCATGGACTGCAGTACAGCAGTCTTCCCTGTCCGTCACTATCTCCCGGAGCTTGCTCAAACTTATGTCCATTGAGACAATGATACTATCCAACCATTTCACCCTTTGTCACCCCCCTTCTCCTCCTGCTCCCAAGCTTTCCCAACATCAGAGTCTTTTCCAATGAGTCAGCTCTTCATATCAGGTGGCCAAAATATTGGAGCTTCAGCATCAGGATCAGTCCTTCCAAATAGTATTCAGGGTTGATTTCCATAGGGATTGACCGGCTTGATCTCCTTTCAGTCCAATGGACTCTCAAGAATCTTCTCCAACACCACAGTTCAAAAGCATCAATTCTTCAGTGTTCAGCTTTCTTTATGGTCCAACTCTCACATTTGTACATGACTACTAGAAAAACATAGTTTTCACTATACAGACTTTTGTCAGCAAAGTCTGTCTCCACTTTTTAATATGCTGTCTAGGTTGGTCATAGCTTTTATTCCAAGGAGCAATTGTCTTTTAAATGTATGGTTGTATCAGTTGCCAAAACAACTATAGAGGGAATGAACCCGTTATTAGAGAGAAATTAAGGTTTGCTTTAGACTTGTTATATTTAAAATTCATTTGTGACATCTAAGTATTGCACAAATAATGATAGAGTTTATTTATATTACTTTAAACATATATTATTTTTTCAGTTCTCAGCATAAGTAACATCTCTTGTGAAACTTCTTCTTGATGTCTCCAGACTTAGGTATATACCTCTTCTCTGTTCTCTTAATATTCTGTATTCACCTCTAATTGGAGAAGGCAATGGCACCCCACTCCAATACTCTCGCCTGGAAAATCCCATGGATGGAAGAGCCTGGTAGGCTGTAGTCCATGGGGTCGCTAGGAGTCGGACACGACTGAGCGACTTCCCTTTCACTTTTCACTTTCATGCATTGGAAAGGGAAATGGCAACCCACACCAGTGATCTTGCCTGGAGAATCCCAGGGATGGGGAGCCTGGTGGGCTGCTGTCTATGGGGTCACACAGAGTCAGACACAACTGAAGCGACTTAGCAGCAGCAGCAGCATTCACCTCTAATATCTCATATAAAAATATATATACAGTTTCCTCAGCACTAGTTTCATCTACATTCTAGAATACCTAACCCAGAATGTATTCAGTTAATAGATTTTAAATTCATTGTTTTCTCTTTCACTTAATTTTATTTTTACATATTTCCCACAAAGAAGAGCTTTCTACAAGTAATAATTTGAAAATATCTAAGTATCACAAAACCGCAGTAGGTTAAAAAGAGCACACACACAGCGGGAGCAGAAAGGAAACATTGAGAGAAAGAGTAGGGTATGAGTAGACATTTTGCCTAAATGGGATTGTCCAAATGCTTGCAAAGCAAATGCTACTTTGCTTTCAATGACTTCATGATATTTTATTAAATATGCCACAATCTTTTATATAACCATTTATTCTGATTTTTGCCTTAAATTTTGCATTTTGACAATTTACAAGGTGATCTTTTATTCTTTTACACACCCATGTCACAAAGATTCATTTTTTTCACGACTCGATTCCTTCGGTCACATTAGATATTTTTTCACCTTTCTGATATGAGATCTCATAAGATTCAATTTGAATTAAGTACTGGATAAAAAATCTTTGTTTACCAGTTTTTGTTGAATTTACATAAATGTTGTAGCTAAGATGATCATTTTCTATCAAACATAGCTTTGATCTTTTCTCTATTATATGACCATAACCAAAGTTGAAACTATTTTTTCCTACCCTCAAGATGTATCAATGCAAGCAAATCCTAGAATTTTCTAATACTGACCTTTTCAGCTGAACAATTTTTATTAATATATTAACGCATTTATTTTCTTTTGTAAGCTATTAGTATTTAGGCTTCCATATACAGAATAATGTTTCACTAAGGTTATATGTGTTTATTAAGGTACAGAGTTAAGGCAGCATAAATTCTAAAATATTACCTATTCTAGTAAGATAATTCCATGTTGAAACAATGCTTATGATTTATTTGATTCTTTACTGTCTTTACAGAATTATCAAAGAATTCAACAATCCATAACACTTCAGTCTACCTCCACACATTTAAACACAGCTTAGCCACAGAAGAAGTCAAGTAGCTTCAGACAGAGAAAGTGTACAGAACTAAGAAGCATAGTCATCCAAAAAAACCTCATGAGTTAGTGAATTCAGAAAGCAAATACCTTTTTTTTTTTTTCAGGTTCCAATTTTTTATTCCATAAAAAATGGTTTTTATTCCATAGTTGTAGTTTTCCTTAAATAAAAAATTAGAAGTTATCCCATGGTTCTTGCTGTTACCTGGAATGATCTATTTCTCTAATTGTCCAGTTGAAATGTGTGTCTCTCTCTTTTTTTTTTTTCTTTACCCAATATTTATTTTTTTTATTACTTTATTCTACATTACAATACTATATTTGTTTTGCCATACATTGACATGAATCAGCCACAGGTGAACACTATCTCCCAATGCCGAAGCCCCCTCCCACCTCCCACCCCACATCATCTCCCTGAATCATCCTGTGCACAGCCCCATGCATCCTGCATCCTGCATTGAACATAGACTGGCACTTCGTTTCTTACAAGATAGTATACGTGTTTCAATGCCATTCTCCCAAACCATCCCAACCATCTCCCTCTCCCTCTCCCTCAAAGTCCAAAAGTCCATTCTATACCTCTGTGTCTCTTCTGATTGCATATCATCCCCATTACCTCCTCTTTCACTAAAATGTTCTATAAGTATTTTTAGTTAAATGTTACTGCTTCATAAATAAAGGAGGTCATGAACGCCCATACATTTAAAAATTGTAATATTAAGAGGTATTTGTTGTGAGACATTTTTAAATGTATGGGCGTTCATGACCTCCTTTATTTATGAAGCAGTAACATTTAACTAAAAATACTTATAGAACATTTTAGTGAAAGAGGAGTAATGGGGATGATATGCAGTCTTACAGCAAAAATGGGCCTAAGAAAGACAATTTATGAACTACCACATGAAACATGAGCTACCAGATGCTTAAGCTGGATTTTAAAAGACAGAGGAATCAGAGATCAAATTGCCAAAATCTGCTGGACCATCAAAAAGAAAGAGAGTTTCAGAAAATATCTATTTCTGCTTTATTGACTATGCCAAAGCCTTTGACTGTGTGGATCACAATAAACAGTGGAAAATTTTGAAAAAGATAGGAATACCAGATCACCTGACCTGCCTCTTGATATATCTGTATGTAGGTCAGGAAGCAACAGTTAGAACTGGACATGGAACAACAGATTGGTTCCAAATAGGAAAAGGAGTGTGTCAAGGCTGTATTTGTCACCCTGTTTATTAAACTTATATACAGAGTACATCATAAGAAACACTGGTCTGGATGAACCACAAGCTGGAATCAAGATTGCTAGGAGAAATATCAATAACTTCAGATATGCAGATGACACCACCCTTATGTCTAAAAGTGAAGAAGAACTAAAGAGCCTCTTGATGAAAGTGGAAGAGGAGAGTGAAAAAGCTGACTTAAAACTGAACATTCAGAACACAAAGATCATAGCATCCAGTCGCATCACTTCATGGGAAATAGATGGGGAAACAGTGGAAACAGTGTCAGACTTTATTTTGGGGGCTCCAAAATCACTGCAGATGGTGACTGCAGCCAGAAAGTTAAAAGATGCTTACTCCTTGGAAGGAAAGTTATGACCAACCTAGAAAGCGTAATAAATAGCAGAGACATATACTTTGCCAACAAAAGTCCATCTAATCAAGGCTATTGTTTTTCCTGTGGTCATGTATGGATGTGAGAGTTGGATAAAGAAAGCTGAGAGCCAAAGAATTGATGCTTTTGAACTGTGGTGTTGGAGAAGACTCTTGAGAGTCCCTTGGACTGCAAGGAAATCCAACCAGTCCATCCTAAAGGAAATCAGTCCTGAATATGCATTGGAAGGACTGATGTTGAAGCTGAAACTCCAATACTTTGACCACCTAATGCAAAGATCTGACTCATTTGAAAAGACCCTGATGCTGGGAAAGATTGAAGACCGGAGGAGAAGGGGATGACAGAGGATGAGATGGCTGGATGGCATCACCGACTCAATGGACATGAGTTTGAGTAAGCTCCAGGAGTTGGTTATGGACAGGGGAGCCTGGCATGCTGCAGTCCATGGGGTCATAGATAGTTGGACATAACTGAGTAGCTGAACTGAACTGAACTGAAGAAAGGCAATTTCTGGAAAACAGAATATATATGGTCAACAAATTACAATAACTCCAAATGTGCTTTTCCAGGTAAGCAAATTGATATAGCAGAGGTCAAGGGGTTATGGAATGTGATGAAATTGCTTGAACTATTCACTGTATATATTATACCACATGAAGAGGCATGGACATTTTCTTGAGGAACTTACAAATCTTTTTGGGACTAAAGGAAATTATACAATTGAAAACAAACTAATAACAAAAATCACCATTCTTACACCTTTAGTATCTTCTTTAAGGCTTCAAGTAATAGTATGTTCCTTACTAATTATTTTTGATTGATTTGATTAACCCTGCCATTTACTTTCCATAAAGATTAAATCAAAATGGCAAAAGTTTAATGATAATTTTGCTTAATTCCAGAGAATTTTTGCATAATTTAATATATTATTACATGATTTCACATGTAAAATTCTTGCTTTACTATAAGATACAGGGTATTTTCATTACTTAGTTGTTAGAGGTATTACTGTTTGTGTGGGCTAAAATAGGTTTTATTGCCTTTAAACTCATCATTAAAATGTAAATCACTGTGTCTCTAGTATATCATACTTGATAATATTTTTATGAGTGCTTCCAATTTTAACCTAAGTTAAAATATTTAAGTGTTATATCACATAGTCAATCTATAGCTTCTTGAGCATTGAAATGTCTTTAGTTTTGAACGAGAACTGAATTTACTCTTTTTGTATTACATCCAAAGAAATGATTATGACAAGGATATTATTCATATATTATAATTTCTTAACTGCACACAATAGTGTTAAGAAGTTAAAATATTCTTCTGATAACCTCTAGTTCTTTAATTAAAAGGTCAGGGTTTTTTTCAGTTTCATTTATTAAAATGAGCACATTTAACAACTATAATGGGTCAAACATTAGCACCTATTATGAAAGACAACTGATTGTTCAATAAGGAAGTATATATTAAAACATATTCTAAGCAAATAACTTAATAGCACTTTTCTTTAAATTACTATCTCTTCTTCACACTATGAGGCAGCTGAAATAAATAACTGAAATAAAGTTATTAAGGTCAGTATATTGAGAAATCCATAAGTAATTTATTTTTTTCTTTGTTTCATTGGAAGATTTAGATTAAACAATATAGGATGCTGTAGCTGATTTTTAGTTCTTTATGCATTTGAAAATTCATTTTAGGTAAAATTGAGTGGGGCAGCTTGTGTTGATTCTTTATACCAGGGGATATTGTGTAAGCTGCTTATCTTTAAAAATATTCAATGAGCATTACACACAGAAGGGTCATCATGTGAATACAGAGGAGATGGAAAGGGCAACAGATAAAAATAACAACCATATTTCATGACATGATGTGATAAACAATAGAAACAGTTCAACCAGTGGGAAGTGGGCTTTAAATTTTGGTGTGGTACCTATGAGTAAGTTAGTCCCAAGGAACTAACACCTGATCTTATGATGCACCATGGTAAAACAGGCCCAACTCCCTATACTCTGTCAGGAAAAACACCATTAAAGCAAAGAAATCCAGAGAGGTTAAAATATTCAACCCGCTCAATCAGATGATGCTGTGAGTACATACTTGACTTCCCTGGTTTCCAGGAAGAAGTAAGTGGGGACTAACTTGGCGGCACACAAGTCCTAGTCTAAGAAGCACCTCCCCCATCATTACTACATTCCTCACTAGTATTCAACCAGAACACAATACCTTGGGAACCAGGGCAAAACAATTAAGGTATAGGCAGTTAGTTAGCTTATTCCTCAAAAGTCCCCAAAAAAAAAAAAAAGGTTGCTTAATTTGATCACTCCTAATGGTAACCCAAAGGGAAATGGGAATTGCTGGTAAAATCCCCACTCCCTTCCCCAGATTTCTGAGCTCACTCAGAGGCCATCTGAAATAGAAAAGCTGAACAAGTAACTCAGGTTCAAACAAAGCTCTGTAAGAGCCTGACTTCACCCTCGAGTGTGTCTAACTTTTAAACTTGCACTAGCTGATGCTACGCTATTAATTGAATGGATGTGTTAGTCACTTAGTTTTGTCTGACTCTTTGCGACCCCATGGGCTGTAGCCTGCCAGGTTTCCCTGTCCATGGGATTCTTCAGACAAGAATACTGGAGTGGGTTGCCATTCCCTTCTCCATGAAGTCTTCCCTACCCAGAAACTGAACCCAGGTCTCCTGCATTGTAGACAGATTCTTTACCCTTACAGCTATCAGGGAAGCCCATTGATTGAATGTGGCCTGTATTTCTCTTGCCAGCGAGAATTGCCAGTTACTGAAAGATTCACTAGAGTAGCTGAATTCTTACTGCCAAGATAATTGGAAGGGGAATATATATATATATATATATATATATATATATATATATATATATATATATAAAACCTCAGTTTTATCTAATTCCTTTCCCTTGCAACAATCTGCCATTTAACTATAAGTGGACATCAAATAAATTTCCATTGTTTTCATAGTTAATAGCTAAAATCATTACAAAGCTTTATTTTACTCTAGTAAAATCAAGACAGCCATGGAAACATTTCTTACAATCTACTATAAGAAAACACAAAAAGAAGAAAGAGATTGTGATCTCATGCTTTCATTTTGCTACTGGAATTAATGCATGGAGTTGGCTGCCAATGAATATAACTGCCATTAGTACCTATTAGAAATTTTTTTCTACAAAATATTCTATGGAGGAACTACGTTAGTTAGAAGGCATAAAATGAATAGCACAAAGTAATCTGGGGAATTTTGATTAGTGAATTGAAAAGGAAGAATTTGGAATTAATTATTAACAAAGAAAACAATATAATATTCAAAAATGATTGAAACTCTGATGATAAAACAATCTTTGCAATTTTTTCCAGACCCTTTGGCTGGCCTTTCTAATTTACACAAAAACCCAAAGCTCTCATAGCTGACCCAAGAAGAATAGGCATATGCTTATCATTACTACTAAGAGCTTCCTATAATTTTTTGTTTGGCCCTCAAGGTTTGCAAATATATATAATTAGTAACCCTTATAGACAAGTTGTAAACCAATATGGAAAGTAGTTAAATATATTACTGTGAGCTATCAAAATAGTTGAAATATCACAAAAGCAGAGAGTGTCTATATTGATTCTAAGTTTTTATCTGGCCAGAATTTTTAAACCTCTTTCTAAAACAAACTGAGGATCTCTGATTTGAGCTAAATGCATGTTTTATGATCCCAAGAGGTCCTAGTGAATTCTGAGTATGGGTTTTCAGATCAAAGTTTTCTGTTAAGAAAAGAGTTTCAGAAAAGAAAAAAGTTGTTTGAAAACCCTGTATTGTGAAAATATAACTGCAAGACCTAGATGCTTTGTTGGAGGAATAAAGCAAAGAAAAAAAAGCTGGATCATGAATATATGTTTATTGTAAAGAAATATTGCCTTTGAAACATTAAATATTAATTCTAGGTTTCAAACTAAAAATGTGCCTACACTATTCAGTCAGATACCAAAATGAGACCTTGAAAAAATTAAATATTTATGTATATATATATATATATAAATAAATAAAAGCATTCATAAAGGAATTTAAAGTTTATCCCTGAATCTGCCATTTGAACACTACAACACCAGAATGTTGTCAACATGGTATAAATTTACATCCTTGAAAGGAATCATGACTTGAAAAACACAAGAAATTCTTTGGTAATAGAATAATACAGCACAGATATAGTTTTTCTGTGTTATTGTTATTGTTAATTTAAAACCTCTAAAACATTTATAAGGGATTTTAAATTATGATTCATAATCATTTATTTATTCATTCAACTATAATTTATTAAGAAGCTAGCAATCCAAAAGCTAGAAGAAATAACGTTCCTGTCTTTTTAAGTTTGCATTCTAGTTGGGATAAAACAGAAATAGAGAAAAAAAATTAGTGCTTAAGAACATGTTAGTTTGTGAGAAATTACATGAAGAAAGTAAATAAAATTATATGAGAGGAAGTTTCTTGCATAGGCTATTTTAGAAATCATCTAAATGTGTTTTACATGGCAAGGATGGTGTGAAATATACAGACACTATAACAAAAATAAATTTGAATGGAAATTTTAAGAGCAATTTCAGTGAAGTACTGCATTCGCAGCACTGATATAATTTTTCAAGTTAGCCTAGACTTCAGAGTACAAAAGGTAAGTTTTTTTCTTGTTCTACAATTCAAGTTATAATTGGAACTTTACTGAACTAAGAAGACCTATTCTCTAGTTATTTACTTATTATTCATTTATCTCTTAATGAATTAATTTTTCATTTATTCAGTATAAATTTATTAAATGCTCTCTAAGTACCATAAAGCTTTGAATGGAAATACTGTGTGTAAAGGAAGATCCCCTGGAAGAGGGCATGGCAACCCATTCCATTCTTCCAGCCTGGAGAATCCCATGGACAGAAGAGCCTGGCAGACTGCAGTCCAAGCATCACAAAGAGTCGAACACAACTGAAGCAACTTAGCACAAGCACATAAAGTCTTTATCTTTTTAATTTCCTCCATAGAACTTATAACAATTTAGATTAGAAATCAAGGACTACATCTGTGATGTTGCCCAATATATAACTAACACTGTCATACGGTAGATACTTGGTAAATATTTACAAAAATAATAATGAAAGAAGAAGAGAGGGAAGGAGAGGGAAAAAAAAAGCAAAGGAAGAAAAGAAGGCAGGACAAGAGGGAAAGAGGAAGGATGAAAAGAAGGCTAGAGATAAAGGCAGGCAAAGAATGAAGAAAGAAAGGGAGGGAGGAGAATGGGGAGGGAAGACAAACAGGGAATTTAACAAATATTTATGGAGTGTCTACCGTTTGTCTAGGGCTTCCCAGGTGATTGAGTGAAGAGAATACACCTGCCAGTGCAGGAGATGCAGAAGACATGAGTTTGATTCCTGGGTCAGGAAGATCCCTGGAATAGGAAATGGCAATCCATTTTAATATTCTTGCCTGGAAAATTCCAGGGACAGAGGACCTGGTGGGCAGCAGCCCATGGGGTTACAAAGAGCTGGACACAACTGAGCAGCAGTATGCACATGCTGTTTGTCTAACCCTGTCAGAGAAACTGTTTCTGTGATCAAAACAAACAAACAAACAAAAAACCTGACCAGTTTAATGAAAGTAAATGGACATTTCAAGATTTGAATAGCTATTGGTATGAAGGAGAAAAACACAATTCAAGCCAATAATCCAGTTTAGGAAAGGAATCAGAGAATGAGATATGGAAGAGGTAATGCTTGATTATGTCACAACTGCATGTTTTTACACAAGTTATAAGTCTTTTTCATGGGTATAAGAAGTTATATGCCAAGTTATAAGACTTTCTGATGAAGCTGAAGTGAGCATTTCTAATTGCCTAATAGATCTTCACTAGGGTCCATTCCATAATAATATAAAGTCAATGTGTCCAAATTGATTTCCTCATTTCCTATTCTCTATATCACAGGTCCCCAACCTCCGGGCCTCGGACTGGTACTGATCTATGGCCTGTTAGGAACTTGGCCACACAGCAGGAGGTGACCAGTAGGAGGCAGAGATCTCCATCACCTGCATTACCACCTGAACCACACACCCCAAACTGGTTCATAGAAAAATTGTCTCCCACAAAACCAGTCCCTGGCACCAAAAATCGTTGGAGACTGCTTCTCTAGATCATGATTTCTTCTTTTATGAATCATGTGATCATTTATCCCATTAATCCCATGAAAATGAGAGAGACTTCTTCTCCCTTATCCATTTTATTCAAAGGGTTTCTAAATGGTATACATTTTTCTTCCTAAATATGTCACAAATCCTTTCTATTCTTTCATATTGGCTCTACTTTGGTTCATTTCAGTTCAGTTCAGTCGTTCAGTCGTGTCCGACTCTTTGCGACCCCATGAATCGCAGCACGCCAGACATCCCTGTCCATCACCATCTCCCGGAGTTCACTCAGACTCACATCCATCGAGTCCGTGATGCCATGCAGCCATCTCATCCTCTGTTGTCCCCTTCTCCCTCCTGCCCCCAATCCCTTCCAGCATCAGAGTCTTTTCCAATGAGTCAATTCTTCTCATGAGGTGGCCAAAGTACTGGAGTTTCAGCTGTAGCATCATTCCTTCCAAAGAAATCCCAGGGCTGATCTCCTTCAGAATGGACTGGTTGGATATCCTTGCAGTCCAAGGGACTCTCAAGAGTCTTCTCCAACACCACAGTTTAAAAGCATCAATTCTTCAGCACTCAGTCTTCTTCACAGTCCAACTCTCACATCCATACGTGACCACAGGAAAAATCATAGCCTTGACTAGACCGACCTTAGTTAGCAAAGTAATGTCTCTGCTTTTGAATATGCTATCTAGATTGGTCATAACTTTTCTTCCAAGGAGTAAGCGTCTTTCAGTTTCATGGCTGCAGTCACCATCTGCAGTGATTTTGGAGCCCCAAAAATAAAGTCTGACACTGTTTCCACTGTTTCCCCATCTATTTGCCATGAAGCGATGGGACCTGATGCCATGATCTTCGTTTTCTGAATGTTGAGCTTTAAGCCAACTTTTTCACTCTCCTCTTTCACTTTCATCAAGAAAGAGGCTTTTAGTTCCTCTTCACTTTCTGCCATAAGGGTGGTGTCATCTGCATATCTGAGGTTATTGATATTTCTCCCGGCAATCTTGATTCCAGCTTGTGTTTCTTCCCGCCCAGTATTTCTCATGATGTACTCTGCATAGAAGTTAAATAAGCAGGGTGACAATATACAGCCTTGACATACTCCTTTTCCTATTTGGAACCAGTCTATTGTTCCATGTCCAGTTCTAACTGTTGCTTCCTGACCTGCATACAGATTTCTCAAGAGGCAGGTCAGGTGGTCTGGGATTCCCATCTCTTTCAGAATTTTCCACAGTTTATTGTGATCCACACAGTCAAAGGCTTTGGCATAGTCAATAAAACAGAAATAGAGGTTTTTCTGGAACTCTCTTGCTTTTTCCATGCTCCAGAAGATGTTGGCAATTTGATCTTTGGTTCCTCTGCCTTTTCTAAAACCAGCTTGAACATCAGGGACTTCACGGTTCCCGTATTGCTGAAGCCTGGCTTGGAGAATTTTGAGCATTACATTACTAGCATGTGAGATGAGTGCAACTGTGCAGTAGTTTGAGCACTCTTTGGCATTGCCTTTCTTTGGGATTAGAATGAAAATTGACCTTCAGACTCACTTTATTCCTTTGCTAATTATAATGAGTTCTTAACTAGGATTCCCCTACTCCTGATATTGGGGCTTTCATCCTACAGCATGATATGAAATTTTAAACACCTAGATAAAAGGGTGTCATTTCCTTGACTGAAATGTTTTAGTGACTCTCCTTTAATAAAGATAACCTTAGTATAAATGAAATTTCCTTCATTATTTGATCCATAAATACCTTTCCTACCTCATGTTTCCTATGCTCCTGTTATACACAAGTACTTGAATTTCCCAAGTATATCCTCTTTTTGTCATGTCCATAATTGTGCATGTGGTGTTTATTCTTCCTGAGATGCCTATATCTCTTTGTGAATCTAACTTCTCATTTTTCACTTTTCCCAAACTCCTCTTGGATAATATTACTCAGTCTAAGAATACTTGTTTATAGAGCTCTATAGAGCTTTTAACACAATTCTGTGTAGTAGGTGATCCATTTTTGTCTTCTCTAATTAATTTTGAATGCTTAGAGAACAAAAGGTCTTGTCTGATTCACTTATAACCATAAGTGGTACATAGTAACCCTAACAAATACTGAATAAATCAGTGTAGAAATTAATAAATAAAGCATAAAACAGTTCTTTATCTCATCCATAACATGTTTTCAGTAGATATGTCTATTACTAAGTTAATTTCCAATGATCAAACTTCCCATCTTTATTTGAAAAGAAAAAAATATTCCAGAATCTTATATCTAAGAGGGAATTCATTCTTACTGTTTCTACAGAGAACATGTGTGCATGCATGATCACCTGCTTATAGATTTATTATTCATGATACTTAGCTTTCTTATTAAGAGAAATCAGGATTAAAAAGGAAGATATAGAAATATAAAATTGTACTGTTAATACAAATTAGCATGCCAGTAAATGGTTGCCTCTGACTACTAGAATTTTAAAAATTCCAATATATGTGAATAAAACATTTTAAATAATGTTTAAAGCATTTAAACTAAAGTGAATTTTATTCTTGCCATTTTCTTTTCTTAAGAGAAATCAAAAGTTTATTGTAAGTTTTGAAGAAGTAAATGTCACATATCACTTACCATCGGGAATATGCATCATTTACCATTGGGAATACACATATACAATGGAAATTTAGTTAAGGTGGATTTTTAGAAAGTGATGAATGTTAAAATCAGAAAGAAAAATCTATCAGTACAAATCAGTACAAATCTTTTTAAAAGGGAAAATAAATAAATAAATAGTCCTAAAAAGAAAACAACAACATCAACGACAACAAAATTCTGAGACTGACAGTTTAAATCTGGTAATACTCTTTATATCTTGATTAATTAAGAATTATAAAAATAATCCAGGAGATGCTTTTGGTACATAAGCTAGAACTAAACATTGGGTAAGACAAACTATTCTATTATGAAACATGATCAATGAGGACAAAATAAACAGCACTTGTATATAAACCCTAATTATGAGAGGAGAAAATTCTCAGACACAGTGTAGCAAACATGCATCTTTATGAAGGGAAATATGAGACATCTTTACATCACTGCTGCTGCTGCTGCCAAGTCGCTTCAGTCGTGTCCGACTCTGTGCGACCCCAAAGATGGCAGCCCACCAGGCTCCCCCATCCCTGGGATTCTCCAGGCAAGAATACTGGAGTGGGTTGCCATTTTCTTCTAAAATGCATGAACGTGAAAAGTCAAAGTGAAATCGTTCAGTCGTGTCTTACTCTTAGCGACCCCATGGACTGCAGCCTACCAGGCTCCTCCATCCATGGGATTTTCCAGGCAAGGGTACTGGAGTGGGGTGCCATTGCCTTCTCCCTTCACATCACTAATCACTGCCTACTTCCTTGGTGCCCCAAGGTTAAATCTGTAGCATGTTGCTGGGTAAAGGAAACCAATTATTTATTTAAAACCTGAATTTAGTACTTCAGTGTTTTTGTTTAGCCTTGTAACTTTATTAATAACATTTGATAGATAATATTAGAAACTTTTCCTCAATGCTCTTACTAAGGCTTGTATCATATTGTAGTGAAATTGCTCATTATCCTATTGTTCTCCATCTTTTACAATGTTAAGTTTCTGAGAATAGAGAAGGTTTTTCTTTTTTGTTTGTTTGTTTGTCTTGTTTTTTTTTAGCATCTGTAGTATCTAGAATTGCCCACATTCATAGTACATGTTCATGATCTTCCGTTCCTGTTGAATACAGTATCAGTGCTTTTAGCCAAAGATCACTAGGAACATACCCAGAGTTAAACAACTTGTTTTATGACTCATGGTAGCCAGGACAGACACCCCTGAAAAAGGAATAACAGGGCATCTCAGTAAGAGGGTCTTATAAAAATGGATTATAGGATTTGATCCTGTATTAGGTAGCTTTGGGACAAGTCTAAGGAAGAAAGGCTTTGTTCTACGTTTGATGCAATCAGGAAGTAGGGGTAATGCTATGATTGAGCATTTTAATACAATATTTCTAAGTGAAGGGAAGGCTAAACAGAGGCCAAACCTATAACCTATAAAGCAGTTGCAGTAACCTTCTCAGCCTAGCTTAACCCCCAGCTAAATACCTGGACATGACAAACTTAAGAAAAGCTTATAGAAGAACCATTCAGTCCACCCACAGATTTGAGAGAAAATAAAATGATTGTTCTTTTTGATCACTGTTATATAGCAATAAGTATTTGTACTATTCTAGAATAAAAATTCATAAAATACTTTAGTAGGAGTCTAGTCAACCAAAAGGAAGGTATATTACCTGAAAGTTAGAATGATGAAAAAGACATGCATGCAACTAAGTCACTTCTGTCTTGTCCAACTTTTTACAATCCTATGGAATACAACCTTCCAGGTTTCTCTGTCCATGGGATTCTGCAGGTAAGAATCCTGGAGTAGGGTGCCATACCCTTCTCCAGGGTATCTTCACCAACCCAGGGATTGAACCTGCAACTCTTGTGTCTCCTGCATTGGCATGCAGGTTCTGTACCACTAGCACCACTTGGGAAGCTCCCAAAAGGATATAGAAAATTATATTACTTCTATCATGAATCATGAGTAATTATGCAAGTTCTCAACAGTTATTTTTCTGCTACTTAATTCTAAGGAATATTAAGCAGGAAAACTTAATGGATAACTTCAACTTCCATTTGTGCCCAAGAGATATTTTACAGCAAACATGGTAGTAATGTCCAGCTGACTATTTCTACGTAATTATCAATATGAGTATAATGTTAAATAAAAATAAAGAATTCTTAAAGAAACTAAGTAATGTGTCTTGCATGAACAACCTTATGATCTAATTTTACATAAAAAAAAGCAGAGTAGAAGTCTTACATTCTACACTGGGCAGATGAATAACAGATCATTTGCAGCAATAGTTTTGGAGGGAGATATCTGTATAGGTGACTGAGGGCAAGATAAGGTTATAATTATCAACAGGTGATAGCACTGACATTCTAATAGGAAGGTCAGAAAGGACTAGCAGCATTGTTCTTCAACCAGAGAAAACACCTCAAATTTCAAAAAAAAGTATAGCTTCAAAAGTGAAAAGAAAGTGAAGTCGCTCAGTCATGTCCGACTCTCTGAGACCCCATGGACTGTAACTTACCAGGCTCATCTGTCCATGGGATTTTCCAGGCAATAGTACTGGACTGGATTGCCATTTCCTTCTCCAGTGGATCTTCCCGACCCAGGGATTGAACCCAGGTCTCCTGCATTGTAGACAGATGCTTTACCATCTGAGCCACGAGGGAAGTCCTATAGCTACAAAGATACATGCAAATATAGCTAGAAATGTCCTTAAGAAGGCCATTTGGATGTACCACGGCACTTAAGTTTTAGTTACTTAAAAACCTAGAGTCCCAAATTATAGATATATTATAGATACTGTTTTTTCCCAGAATTGCATTTGGTTGGATTCTTCTTCAAATAATGTGTTACCAATTTCTCGCTAACTTGGATAGAGAGAAGCTTCACGTATTATTTTGTGGAGGATTCAATCTCAAGGAGCATAATCTCCAGTGTACTATTTAAGTGCTCCGTTCAGTTCAGCCACTCAGTCATGTTCAACTCTCTGTGACCCCATGGACTGCAGCATGCCAGGCTTTCCTGTCCATCACGAACTCCCAGAGTTTACTCAAACTCATGTCTATTGAGTCAGTGATGCCATTCAACTTTCTCATCCTCTGTCATCCCTTCTCCTCCAGGCTTCAATCTTTCCCAGCATCAGAGTCTTTTCAAATGAGTCAGCTCTTCCCATCAAGTGGCCAAAGTACTGGAGCTTCAGCTTTAACATCAGTCCTTCCAATGAATATTCAGGATTGATTTCCTTTAGGATAGACTGGTTGAATCTCCTTGCAATACAAGGGACTCACAAGATTATTTCCAACACCACAGTTCAAAAATATCAATTCTTCAGTGCTCGGCTTTCTTTATAGTCCAACTCTCACATCCATACATGACTACTAGAAAAACAATAGCCTTGACTAGATGGACCTTTGTTGACAAAGTAATGTCTCTGCTTTTTAATATGCTGTCCAGGTTGGTCATAACTTTCCTTCCAAGGAGTAAGCATCTTTTAATTTCATGGCTGCAATCACCATCTGCAGTGATTTTGGAGCCCCAAAACATAAAGTCTGCCACTATTTTGGCTGTTTCCCCATCTATTTGCCATAGAGTGTTGGGACCAGATGAAATGATCTTCATTTTCTGAACGTTGAGCTTTAAGCCAACTTTTTCACTCTCCTCTTTCACTTTCATCAAGAGGCTCTTTAGTTCTTCCCTTTCTGCCATAGGGTGGTGTTATCTGCATATCTGAGGTTATTGATATTTCTCCTGGCAATCTTGATTACAGCTTGTGCTTCATCCAGCCCAGCATTTCTCATTATGTACTCTGCATGTAAGTTAAAAACACAGGATGACAATATACAGCCTTGACATACTCTTTTCCTGATTTGGAATCAGTCTGTTGTTCATGTCCAGTTCTAACTGTTGCTTCCTGATCTGCATACAGATTTATCAACAGGCAGGTCAGGTGATCTGGTAGTCCCATCTCTTGAAGAATTTATCCACAATTTATTGTGATCCACATAGTCAAAGGCTTTGGCCTAGTCAATAACGCAGAAACAGATGTTTTCTGGAACTCTCTTGCTTTTTTGATGATCCAGCAGATATTGGCAATTTGATCTCTGGTTCCTCTGCATTTTCTAAAACCAGCTTGAACATCTGGAATTCCATGGTTCACATATTGTTGAAGCCTGGCTTGGAAAGTTTTCAGCATTACATTATCTAGCATGTGAGAGGAGTGCAATTGTGTGGTAGTTTGAGCATTTTTTGACATTGCCTCTTTGGGATTGAAATGAAAACTGAACTTTTCCAGGCCTATGGCCACTGCTGAGTTTTCCAAATATACTGGCATATTAAGTGCAGCACTTTCACAGCATCCTCTTTTAGCACTTTCACAAATCATCATCATAATCCTTTAGCTCAACTGGAATTCCATCACCTCCACTAGCTTTGTTCGTAATGATGCTTTCTAAGGCCCACTTGACTTCACATTCTTGGATGTCTGGCTCTAGTTGAGTAATCATACCATCATGATTATCTGGGTCATGAAGATCTTTTTATACAGTTTTTCTGTGTATTCTTGCCACCTCTTCATAATATCTTGTGCTTCTCTTAGGTCCATACTATTTCGGTCCTTTACTGAGCCCATCTTTGCATGAAATGTTTCCTTGGTATCTCTAATTTTCTTGCAGAGATCTCTAATCTTTCCCATTCTATTGTTTTCCTCTGTTTCTTTGCACTGATCACTGACAAAGGCTTTCTTATCTCTCCTTGTTATTCTTTGGAACTCTGCATTCAAATTGGTATAGCTTTCCTTTTCTCCTTTGCTTTTCACTTCTCTTCTTTTCAAAGCTATTTGTAAGGCCTCCTCAGACAGTCATTTTGCTTTTTGCATTTCTTTTTCTTGGGGATGGTCTTGATCCCTATCTCCTGAACAATGTCACAAACCTCTGTCCATATATCAGATCTAGTCCCTTAAATCTATTTCTCACTTCCACTGTATAATAGTAAGTGATTTGATTTAGGTCATACCTGAATTGTCCAGTGGTTTTCCCTACTGTCTTCAATTTAAGTCTGAATTTGGCAATAAGGAGTTCATGATCTGAGCCATAGTCAGTTCCTGGTCTTGTTTTTGCTGACTGTATAGAGCATCTCCATCTTTGGCCACAAAGAATATAATCAATCTGATGTGCTCTATTACTTAGCAGTAATCATTCTTATTTTGGTAATGATATTCTAAAAGTGATTAATGACACTATGAATGTAATTATTGTTGAAACTTCTTTTCAATGGTAGTTAGAACTTGGAGTCAATTATCTACAGAATAGACTTCAAGGAAGCCTAAAGCCTGGAATAGCAAACAAATTTGCACCTGGGAAATGGAACTTTGTTTCACCTAGCCCCCAATAAATTTCAAGGAATGTACTTGGGTTGTTGAAAGTTATGTGCTTTTGGTTGGCAACCAGGGGTAACATTTAGAATCTAGGACTATATCTTGAATGCATAAAAATGGCAGACCATGTTCTACATTAACGGTAGTGGGCTACTATTCTATTCAGTGCCCAGGGATGGCACTGGGCACTGCTGAAAGGGATTTGAAAATCAGAGAGGCTTGTCATTTTGACTGAGACTACTATTGTATCTCTGGCTTTAACTAGCAGTTTTGTGTACATCAAAGGACTTACATCTTTCGGTTGAGTCTGGCCATCTTTCTGTCACCATCCTTACAATGGACTCTGGGACTGATGCCTAGAGTAAATTTAATATTAATATAAAGCATCACATTCTGGTTTACTGACTTTTGGTGATATTGGGGGAAAAAAGCCTGGAAAGATACGATTGCAGAAAACCAAATGATCATATTTTTAACCATTCTTGCACCAGACAACACAGGCTCTGTAGTTGGAAAACTGGGAAGAACAGTTGTAAAAGTGTGTTCTCTTCCCTTTTTTTCCCTTCCCTTCTCTCTAGGCTCTTTGGCCAACTGGTTAAAAAAAGCACCTAGAATCCAAAGTAAGCAAAATGTATAATTTCCCTTTGGCTTCTATTGGCTCAATAGAAGAGGCACCTGAGGTGTAACGAAAGAGAAAGAAATGGAAAACCACAAAGTTAGATGTCTGGCTGGCAAGGAAGCTGATACGAAAACTGTGGTCCATGTGGCTGGAAGGAAGACAACTCTAAAGGTGCTGCTGTGAATGGTTGAGGTCCTTGGGCGTTGCAAGCCCCAGGCTAGCAGGTAGCAAGTTTTGAGGCATGCATTTGCAAATGGCTGAAGTATTTCATATGGGAAAGAAAGGAGCTGAAAAGCGTTTTCTCTTATATTGATGCAGTTCTAACTGCAAGGAGGATAAAAAGAGGATGAGGGGGTCAGATCACAAAAAGAAGACAAAACAAGTTAAAGCTTTGTTATCACTTTTAATTGTGAGTAGATGTGTGAGCTAATCTTGCTGCTTTAACAGACAGGCTGAAATGAGAGCAGTGACCTTGGAGCACTGTGATTTGCGCAAGCTAATTGGGTTACAAATAATGGTATTCATAAGTCTGAGTATTAGAAATAATTTTCTAATTAGAACAGGTAGCCTTCCAAGTACAAATGTAAAAGTACTTAATAGAGACAGAAAACTTTAATTGTTAAGAGTAGGCAATGACTATTGCGTTTTGAAAGTTTTGATTAAAATCTAGTGCATGATATGTATGGGATCTGGTCAGGAATAAGATGTTTTTCAACTATGGCATTGTTGCCATTCTGAGTACTGTATTTCATTATAGTTCAGAACCATCCCACTCATTAGAGAACAATTAGGATCTCTGCACCCTCCCCCGAAAAAGGGCATTATCCTAAGAGTCCAGTTATTGAACAAAAGCATTTCCACATAACTGAAGAAACAAAAATAAGCAAGAGTCAGGGCACCTAAATGTAAATTTAATAAATATACACTGAAATTTTTGATCTGTCCAAGATTCCTAGTATATGGAATTAATATGGTCTTGTAATCATGTTGATATATATTTCTGACAAAATTTTGGTGAGGGGGAAATGACTTCTCTGGGCTGAAGCTAACTGGTGGGAAGTAGGGGAGGAAGGATTGACCAAACATATGAATACTTTCTCAGCTCACAAGTCTTAATGCTAAAAGTATTCTTTCTGTTTTTATAGATTTTTAAAATATGGTTTAACACTACTATATCTATACTGGGAAGGGTCAATGTGCATAAATGCATATACTTTCTTTCAATATAAGACTATTCAAATTTAGGTGAAATGTCTGAAAAATGAACTGAGTGGGAGCTGACAAAAGTGTCTCTCTGTAAACCCAGGAGACAAGAGCTGAAGAGTGACATGAGAGAAGATGCAGACTTGCTACAAATGCTGACTGAGCGCTTGAAAGAGGTTGTCAGCTGTGTCTCCTTCCTAATGCAGTAAAGAGTGCCTTCTATGCAAGAAGTTAGTACATTTAACAGAAGTGACTCCATTTTCACTCCTATGACAACACAAATACTTTCTGGTAAAGTAAGTTTCCTGTGAGAGTGAAGATAATAATCTGATAAGCAAAACACAAGACTTTGACGTTACATGCCATCAAGCATATAGTGAATGTGAAGTAGCTAATTCATGGGAGGTTTTTGTCAGTGTAGATGTGTAATTCCATACAATTACTGTGTCCACACCAAGGGCAAAATAAGGCAACAACCAATATTTTATTTGAAACTTGGAAAAACCATAACTACATTCTCTTCACCAATGTGCCCAGATAATATCCTGTGTTCCTTCTCTGATGAAGTCATGCAACTGGCTCCCACAGAATGCAAAGTCAAACATGCAGAGATGGCATGCCTTAATTTATGCAAAATGCTGAAAATTTGCAATTGATCTCATAAAAATAACTTACTGAATATGTTGATTTTATGTGTATGTTAAAACCTTTGAAGAGTCTAAATGTACATACAAAGACTTTGAGACATATGCAAATGGAACATGAACATAAATGAGACAACTTTATTAGTGCTCTTTGTGAATTAAATCTCATGAAATATCACAGTAATGTAAAAATGTAGATTTAAGTCATTATTCCACTTAAACTTTGGAGTATTGTTTTAAAATTTTTGATGTTCCTACATATTAGTTTAATTGTACTTTCTAGCATTCTAATTTTTGTTTTAGTTAGACAAAGGTAAGAAATATATTTATATTCTTAAAGGTTCCTAGCAAAAATTTGAGTTCAATATCAAGGTTACCAAAGATAATAATTAAGTAATAACATAGGTGAAAATGAAAAAAAAGATAAAGGAGTTTTAAACACAGCTTCAAAGTTTTTATTTGTCTTCATTGTCCCTTTTTCTGGCTGTTAATCATTAACAATAGGTGATTATAATTAAGATACTAAATATTATATATTTAGAAGTGTGAAATAAATTGAATATTATTGATGTAAATATATAGTCTTCTGAAAAAGGTCATTTTTCTGTTCTCTCACTTTAGAACTTGTTGTGCCACTTTGTTCTTTTTATTTTATAACCATGAGTAAGTAGTTTAAGTACTTGTTGCATTAATATCGCTTGTGATTTAATTTCCTGTATATATTGGATATAATTTCCTGTGTGTGTGTGTGTGTGTTATATATATATATATATATATATATATATATGTATCCTGTATAATAATCATATATATGAAATACATACACACATATATATGTGGCAAAAATATCTTGAATTGCAAAATTGAATTATTAGGCATCAGTCTGCCAAACTCAAGTTGTAAAGTCAACACTATCTCAATCAAAATTCCACAAAGCTCTTTTGAAGATATTGACAAAATTATTCTAAAGTTTATGTGAAAGGAAAAAAGATCTAGAATGGCCAACACAATACTAAATAAGAAGAACAAAGCTAGAAAACTCACATTACTCAAGTGCAATACTTACTATAAAGCAACAGTAATCAAAACAGCATATATCGGCAAAAGAAGAGACACATATATCAATGCAACAAGATATAGAGCTGAAAAATAGATTCCCACAAATTTTATAAGTTGATGTTTTACAAATGAAAAAAAAAGCTACTGAATAAAGAAAATAGTCCTTTCAATAAATGGTACTGGAACAATTGGATTTCTTGTGCAAAAATATAAACCAACTCACAAATCTTGTATTTTTTATAAAAATCAATTTAAAATTGACCACAAATCTAAGTGTAAACAGAAAATGATAAAACTTTTGGAAGACAATACAGAAGAAACCTAAATGACCTTGGCTCTGATGGCATAGATAAGTAAAACCCATGTACTAAAAATACATTAAGTTGTACCTTATTAAAATTTCAAACTTCTACTCTGTGAAAGACCCTGTTAGGAGAATTAAAACAAAATTCAAAGGCTCAGAGAAAATATTTGTAAAATACATATATGATAAAGGATTGGTATAAAAAATATAAAAATAATACTAAAATTTAAAAATAAGAAACTAACAATCTGATTAAATCTCCAGGGTATCCTTCTGACCCAGGGATTGAACCCAACTTGGCATTAGCAGGCAGGTTCTTTACCACTAGTGCCACCTGAGAAGCCCCTAAATATCCAAAGAAAAGATCAAAAAGAACAAGCAAGGAAAATATACAGATGATGAATAAATATATAACAAGTTCAGCATTATATCTATCATCTATATCTATATCTATATATACGGAACTGCAAAGTAAAACAGTGAGTACAACTACACAACTAATATGAATGGATAAAATTCTAAAAACTAACGATATCAATACCAGACCACCTGACCTGCCTCTTGAGAAACCTGTATGCAGGTCAGGAAGCAACAGTTAGAACTGGACATGGAACAACAGACTGGTTCCAAATAGGAAAAGCAGTATGTCAAGGCTGTATATTGTCACCCTGCTTATTTAACTTATATGCAGAGTACATCATGAGAAATGCTGGGCTGGAGGAAGCACAAGCTGGAATCAAGATTGCCGGGAGAAATATCAATAACCTCAGATATGTAGATGACATCACCCTTATGGCAGAAAGAGAAAAAGAACTAAAAATCCTCTTGATGAAAGTGAGAGTGAAAAAGCTGGCTTAGAGATCAACATTCTGAAAACTAAGATCATGGCATCTGGTCCCATCATTCCATGGCAAATATATTGGGAAACAGTGGAAACAATGACTGACTTTATTTTTCTGGGCTCCAAAATCACTGCAAATGGTGACTGCAGCCATGAGATTAAAAGGTGCTTACTCCTTGGAAGAAAAGTTATGACCAACCTAGATAGCATATTCAAAAGCAGAGACATTACCTTGCCAACAAAGGTCCATCTAGTCAAGGCTATGGCTTTTCCAGTGGTCATGTATGGATGTGAGAGTTGGACTATAAAGAAAGCTGAGCGCCAAAGAATTGATGCTTTTGAATTGTGGTGTTGAAGACTCTTGAGAGTCCCTTGGACTGAAAGGAGATCCAACCAATCCATCCTAAAGGAGATCAGTCCTGGGTGTTCATTGGAAGGACAGATGTTGAAGCTGAAACTCCAGTACTTTGGCTACCACCTGATGCAAAGAGCTGACTCACT
Organism: Nanger dama; assembly: GCA_917880005.1. Lineage (NCBI taxonomy): Eukaryota > Metazoa > Chordata > Mammalia > Artiodactyla > Bovidae > Nanger > Nanger dama. The sequence continues at coordinate 14,915,893 of CAKJTW010000037.1, forward strand.
TGAAAAGACCCTGATGCTGGGAAACATTGAGGGCAGGAGGAGGAGGGGACAACAGAGGATGAGATGGTTGGATGGCATCACCAACTCAATGGACATGGGTTTGGGTGAACTCCAGGAGTTGGTGATGGACAGGGAGTCCTGGCGTGCTGTGGTTCATGGTGTCACAAACTGTCGAACATGACTGAGCAACCAAACTGAACTGAACAGTATCAATTGCTTATGAGAATATGGATCAACAAGAATACTCGTTCATTGCTGATAGGAATGCAAAATGGTGTTAATTTGGAAGAGAATTTAACATTTTGTTATAAAACCAAACATAGTCTTAGCATAATGATGCAACAATTACGCTAACAGGTATTTGCTTAACAAATTTGAAAACTTTTATGAAGATTTATTTAAAATCACTAACAATTAAAAATTTAAAAGGTCATTCAACAGATGAATTAATAAGCAAACTCTGGAACATCTATGCATGTATATAATGGAACACCACTAAACCATAATAAGATATGAGCTATCAAACACTAGAAAAATAATGAATCTTAAATACACGGAGCTAAGTGAAGTAAGTGAAAAGTCTACATACTGTGTAATTATCAATTGCATGCCATTTCAAATTCCCTGATAGCTCAGTTGGTAAAGAATCCATCTGTGATGCAGGAGATCCCAGGTGGATTCCTGGGTCAGGAAGATATGCTGGAGAAGGGATAGGCTACCCATTCCAGTATCCTAGGGCTTCTGTTTTGGCTTAGCTGGTAAAGAATCCATCTGCAATGTAGGCTACCTGGGTTCAATCCCAGGGTTGGGAAGATTCCCTGAAGACGGTAAAGGCTACCTACTCTAGTATTCTGACATGGAGAATTCCATGGACTGTATAGTCCATGGGGTCACAAAGAGTCAGACAAGACTGAGTGACTTTCACTTTCATAGTAATGGTTCAAAAAGTTGAGCAGTTTCCAGAGCTTGCGGACCAGGGGCAATGGTTGAATGGAGATTTTTGCTGGTAAAACTATTCTATACAATACAGTGATGTCACTGTGCAGTTTTCAAAACCCATAGAAAATTACAGCACAAGGAATGAACCTTTATGTGTACAAAAGAAGAAAATCACGTAAGAAGTCAGAAGAATTCCAGAATGGAATGAAAAATTTAACAAAGCAATAGAACTCTATTACAAATACACAAAATAACCAGAGGTCTTGGAGAAATAGATGATTTTAAAATTGGCAAAGGAAGTATGTAAGATAAGTTTAGAACACATTATAGGATCAGAAAGTAAAGAAGTGTTAAAAAAAAAAAAAAGCACAAAAAGAAAATTTGTCAAGGAGACATGGTAGCCAATTTAAAGAACTCCAAGTGGTCAAATCTGAAACAATTTCAGCAACAAAATAAATAAAGTAGCATTGGATTTATAATCTAAATATGAAATAAATATCCCTGAGTCCATACTGACATAAATAAGTGACTGAATCTATTAAAATATATAAAAAATAAGGAAGAATAGACAAATCTATTAATAGGAGAATATAACAATAATTTATGTCAATATTAATACTGCTCTCAAGGGGTGGGTGGAATACATGTAGCAATTACTTCCAAAATATACAGTATGGAAAGAGGGGGAGAAAGAGTAATTTTATAGTATAGAAACCTATTATCAAGTTTATCATCAAAATGATGTCATGTTAACAATAAGTACCTTTGCAATGAGATGATTAAAATGGCACTTTATTTCTGTAGTCTTCCTACTGAGACCCATATATCCAGTCTAATCAAAAGAAAAACAGACACAGTATTAACTGAGGGGTATTCTGTGAAATATCTGATCAGTACTTCTCCAGACTGTCAAGATCATTAAAAATAAAGGGAGTCTTGAGAAACCATCATAAATAAGAAGGGCCTAAGGGACATACAATGACTAAACATAATCTGGCATCCTTGGTAAAATACCAAACATAAAGGAACATACGTTTGGTTAAAAAGGAAAGGAATCTCAATGAAATAAGGACTTTAATAATGATACTCATGGTGTGATCACTCACCTAGAGACAGACATCTTAGAATGTGAAGTCAAGGGGCCTTAGAAAGCATGACTACGAACAAAGAAGTGGAGGTGATAGAATTCCAGTTGATCTGTTTCAAATCCTGAAAGATGATGCTGTGAAAGTGCTGCACTCAATATGCCAGCAAATATGGAAAACTCAGCAGTGGCCACAGGACTGGAAAAGGTCAGTTTTCATTCCAATCCCAAAGAAAGGCAATGCCAAAGAATGCTCAAACTACTGCACAATTGCACTCATCTCACAGGTTAGTAAAGTAATGCTCAAAATTCTGCAAGCTGGGCTTCAGCAGTACATGAACCATGAAGTTCCAGATGTTCAAGCTGGTTTTAGAAAAGGCAGAAGAACCAGAGATCAAATTGCCAACATCCATTGATCATTGAAAAAGCAAGAGAATTCCAGAAAAACATCTATTCTGCTTTATTGACTATGCCAAAGCCTTTGACTGTGTGGATCACAATCAACTGTGGAAAATTCTGAAGGGGATGGGAGTACCAGACCACCTGACCTGCCTCTTGGGAAACCTATATGCGGGTCAGGAAGCCATAGTTAGAACTGGACATGGAACAGCAGACTGATTCCAGGTAGGAAAAGGAGTACGTCAAGGCTGTATATTGTCACCCTGCTTATTTAAATTATATGCAGAGTACATCATGAGAAACTCTAGGTTGGAAGAAGCACAAGCTGGAATCGAGATTGCTGGGAGAAATATCAATAACCTCAGATATGCAGATGACGCCACCTTTATGGCAGAAAGTGAAGAGGAACAAAAAAGCCTCTTGATGAAAGTAAAAGAGGAGAGTGAAAAAGTTGGCTTAAAGCTCAACATTCAGAAAACGAAGATCATGGCATCTGGTCCCATCGCTTCATGGCAAATAGATGGGGAAACAGTGGAAACAGTGTCAGACTTTATTTTTGGGGGCTGCAAAATCACTGCAGATGGCGACTGCAGCCATGAAATTAAAAGACGCTTATTCCTTGGAAGAAAAGTTATGACCAACCTAGACAGCATATTCAAAAGCAGAGACATTACTTTGCCGACTAAGGTCTGTCTAGTCAACGCTATGGTTTTTCCAGTGTTCATGTATGGATGTGAGAGTTGAACTGTGAAGAAAGCTGAGCCCCGAAGAATTGATGCTTTTGAACTGTGGTGTTGGAGAAGACTCTTGAGAGTCCCTTGGACTGCAAGGAGATCCAATCAGTCCATTCTGAAGGAGATAACCCTAGGATTTCTTTGGAAAGAATGATGCTAAAGCTGAAACTCCAGTACTTTCGCCACCTCATGAAAAGAGTCGACTCTTTGGAAAAGACTCTGATGCTGGGAGGGATTGGGGGTAGGAGGAGAAGGGGACGACCAAGGATGAGTGCCGGGGTCCAGCCCCAGTGGCTCCAGGGAATTTGAAGTGGAGACAGCATTGGCGAGGAAAGATTTATGTATTCATTAATATGAAAATATAAGATTAGATTAAGAAGAAATAGTGTAGGAGAAAATTAAGTGGAGAAAGAAGGCTGAATAACTTGGCTTGGGGGAAGGCCAATAAAATCTCTGGACAAGAGATTTGCACCATCTATGTGGGGCCACAGGCACCTGCTTGAATCTCTAAGGGTGCCCCACCTTGGGCTCCCTTTCACGCGGGGCTTGAAAGCAGGGAAAAGTAAGTAGACTTGGTGAGCCCCACCACCCCACCCCCATCCAGATGGGAATTCAGCCTGAAATTAGAGTGAAGAGGAGAGGAGAGAAAGACACACGCACACACACACACACACACACACACACACACACACACACGGGGGGGAGGGGGAACCAGTTCAGCAACTAGCTTTGGCCTCTATTGTTCAGAAGGCCTTTTATGCTTTTGATAAAACATGAAGGTCAGTGGGTACACAGTTATGCAGCGTTAACAGCCCTTTTTTTGATAAGGGTTTGTCAACCAGAAGACTTGTTTGTGTTTATCTTCCCAAGGTCTGGCACCACTCTCAGAAAAGCACTAAACAAAGTTACATTCTTACACAGCAAAGATACAGCAACTTATAACAAGTAAAGGGAGTACAGTGATTTGCCGCAGAAGAGAAGCAATTAACTCAAAAGTCTAGTGTTGCTAACATGAAAGCTATGACATATCTTTTCTACGTCCTGCTTACATTGAGCAATGTCCTTCCAGGTGCCTAAAAGATAAAGAATATGGAGGTCCGACAGCAATCCTCGAGTCAACAGTGAAAACCCATCACCAATATGATTTTTAACTCTTTAGAAAAGGCTCTGTGTCTTTAAGATGCTTTCAGGCTTTGTGCCTCTCGAGGCTGGGGGGCTGAAAGCAATTCACAAGCTGTAAGGAGTCCAGGGAAAAACCAGTTAGGCAAGCTAAAGAGGTATCAGAAGGGGTTTAACTGAAACATCCCTTTCAAATGCAGAAGACTAAAGCCCAGAGTTGACTTTTTCCCAGAGAATATCAGAAAAGTGGAAAAGCAGAGTGCAGAGGCCGGCAGATGCTTATTTTGGGGGTGGGGGGGTGGATGCTCAGGAAATGCTGTGGGGAACCTCTGAAATTTGATCACACCCTGCGTATGCCAAACTTTCTTCCACGTGACCCTGTCATGGGTGGGATTCCTCACACTGGCTCCCGGCAGATGAGATGGCAGTATGGTATCACTGATTTGATGGACATGAGTCTGAGTGAATTCTCAGAGTTGGTGATGAACAGGGAGGCCTGGCATGCTGCGATTCATGGGGTCGCAAAGAGTCGGACACAACTGAGTGACTGAACTGAACTATTATTTTCTAAATTTTTACAAATATACCATATACTTAATGTAACGGGGAAAAATCTCTGCACTATATTTGCAATTTTCCCATAAACCTAAAACTGTTCTAAAATTTAAAATTTCATCTTAAGAACAGATCAGTTTTTAAAAGGTATTTTTATTATTCCATTAAACATTTTTCAGACACTGTTAATGTATATGACAAGTAATAGCAATCTGAGCCACACAGAATTCTAGAATTGCTTCATTTTATATGTTTGATCATTTGACAATGAACATGAAGCTTAATGAACGGAATGGAAAGAAGCATGCTATAAAGACACTCAGGTATGTATTTCACAGTAAACTTTTTTTTTTTTTTTTGGAAATAACAGTTACCATTTTATTTCTCTTTTTAAGGTCCAGGTCTGAAATGATTTCATGGTGTTTGCCTCTGGGATCACCCCATCTACTCATCTAAAGATTATGATAAGATTCCTTCATTTACTGATGTTGTGTTCCAAACCTAGCATATTAGCTAACACCATGATACATATTAATTAAAATATATTTTCTTTCTCAGATTACAGTGGACTTCCTCTTATAGCCATGCGGTAGACTAGATGTTCTGAAATGCCCTCAATTACTGAAAAATACACAAATCTGCTTCTGTTTTCTTTATATTATACATGCAATAGAATATTAAACAGTTCAGAAAGTCAAGCCCAGATCTGTTATATAATACAAACTGTGTACAGCTCATCACTTTTTATCCTTCAGTTTAAAAGTTACTAGCTTATAAACATTTGTACATGAATACTGACTAAAACAAGAGTTCAGTTTTTAAAATTGCTAGTTGTATAGCAAATGTTAGTAAGTCCATTTGTTCTGTAGATATTTTTTCTTTCATAAAATTCACTTAAACAGACTGACCACATGCATTTTTCTACGGATCTTCTGCCAAATATGCAAAACAATTCCCCAAAGAAAACTGCATTAAAATTTCAAATAGAATTTTACTTGGTTAAATTTTTCAATACACTTGCTTAGAGACTATGGCTAAAAAGAATCTTTTGAGATGTTACATAAAATTTATTTGTTTTGTGAAATTGTTTTAAACTAGGTTCAAGTATCAACTAATTTTTCCATAGAGCATAATGATTACAAGAAAAAAAGATTACAGAAAGAAAAATTGGTTTATACATTGACATGAATTTAATATGGAATCTATTTTATTTAAATACATTTTAAAAATGTGTATTAATTTAATTAATAATTAAAGACAATATTTTGATGACATTTAAAACTAATGCTTTTTACAATACAGAAATGAATCTGTAGCAATAATATGGTTTTTCAAGATTATAGCTTAGTTTTTAGTATTGGAAATGTTGGAAGAAGTACTGTTGCAATCTATTTACAATCAAATTATATTAATGAAAGTCTTATGTATGACAAAATATGTTTTTAAAACTGTACACATATGTTCATTCACTTCAGAGTTAACAGAATAATGGTGCTGATTCCATTCTCAGATTAGAAAATTATCAATACTAATGCTAATTTGAAAAAAGAGTTTTACTGCTATTATTATTCAAAAGAAATATATCAAACATTGTAAAGTCCAGTAAGACCCACCAAAAATAATCAAAGCACAAAATGAGTGGTGTCCATATAAGAAGAGGATATTTGAAAGGCTGTTATAGAGGGAAGGACATGTGAAGACATAGGCAGAAGACATCCATATTTAAGCTAAGGAGAGAGACCTCAGAAGAAATCAGTTCTGCTGAAACCTTGATTCTAGCCTCTAGAACAGTAAGAAAATAGATTTCTGCTAGTTGGGCCATACAGTCTGTGGTACTTTATTATGGCAGCTCTAGCAAACTAACTCATGTAACAGAAGGTCAAGTATATATATAATACATTAAGTTAAATAAATTAAATAAGTAATTTAATTACTTGAAATAATAAAATATCATAAAATATCAAATGAAATGAAATTCTAAACTTCCTAAAAGTTTAAAAAGAATTTTTAAAGTTGTTGGCTTAATTTGGAATTAAAACTACAAAGTAAAATAAAAAAAAACACAAAACTTGGAGCCCAACAGAATTAGTAAATGCAATGGAAGCTGTAATCAGAGAATATTTCCACTGTATCCTTTAATAATCAGAGGTTTGATAATGAAATAAAGCATTTAACTAATTTTTTGAAAAATAACTAAAAGTGGTAATTAATAATGAATAAACAAAAATACGATGATGCAAGTCCACTTAAAATTGTAGAAAATCCACTGTTATTTTCTGGTAACTACATTCCATAGTTGGCTCATTCAATATGCAGTATAATCCCTAATCAAACCAAGAACAGTAAAAGTAAATACTGTAAATGCACATAATTTGTGTAAGCATGGACATAATCATAGAAACTGAGTAAATATCTTGTGAAATTTATTCTGAGACATTCAACATGATTAAAAATAACTGCCAAATTGACTTAATGGAAAAAGTTAAGAGAGGTTGTTTAAGGAATGAATTTCAAAATTAAAATATACCAAGAGAGCTTTAAAGATTTGGCCTTCAAATTTACAAAGAAAATTAAAATTTTCATGTTAAATGTATTATTATACATTTAGAATATACAAATGTACCCCAATTAACTTTTCACATACCATTTAACCATGGTATCAAAATATTTTAGCTTAACTTTTTCTCAAATACTAAGTAATAACCTTAGGTAAACATCTATTTAAAAGATTAATATGTTATTAATGAGATCTAGAAATAGGTTAAAACCATAACTAAAATGAATTTTTGAGAAAGTATAGTTTGATATAGCCTTTTTACTTATATAATTTAACATTTTATTGAATCAAAAGAAATAATATATAAACTGTTATTAAATACTGCAATGTCATTTGAGGAAATTAAACAATGTCATTTGAGGACATGATAAAATATCTTATTAAACTAAAAAATGATAATAAACATATTTACATGATAATAAATGTTTCAAGTTAATAGTGATATATTAGAAGCATATGTCTTAGAGTTACAAACAATACATGAATGAACTCTACCACCTAAAACAATAATTCAAGGAGGAAATATGACTAATACATAGTTGCAAAATTCAATATTAAATTATTATAGACTGTATCATCCACCTTGCAAAACTCCAAATATATACACTTACTAAAGATCCAACCAGTCCATTCTGAAGATCCAACCCTAGGATTTCTTTGGAAGGAATGATGCTAAAGCTGAAACTCCAGGACTTTGGCCAGCTCAGGCGAAGAGTTGACTCATTGGAAAAGACTCTGATGCTGGGAGGGATTGGGGGCAGGAGGAGAAGGGGACGACAGAGGATGAGATGGCTGGATGGCATCATGGACTGGATGGACGTGAGTCTGAGTGAACTCCAGGAATTGGTGATGGACAGGGAGGCCTGGCGTGCTGCCATTCATGAGATCGCAAAGAGTCGGACACGACTGAGCGACTGAACTGAACTGAACAATAGTAAAAGAAATTCAAATGGTCACAAAGTGAAGATTAATTGGTTTCTTACATGCCCCCAAGATGGAGGGGAATTCTAGGAAAGCCATTCTTGAGAGGCAAGTGCAAGTTTTACCATACAATATAATACTTTCCACTGATAAAAGATTTTTAGGGTAACACTACTGATCTGAACCTAATCCACTTTCACTTGCATCACATGCCTGAACAAATCAATGTTTTTTAGAACAAACTCTGAATAACATATCTTGCTTTACTTTGCTATCACTTTGAATTCTTTGTCAGCCTTCAATAACAATCCTTTATCTCCTATAGTTGATAGTATCACTTCATAGTTTTTAGCTAAGGAAGAAATTTTTCTACTTTTACATGACTTCAGCCATTTTAGGTTGTATTTGGTAGAGAGATGCTGGGAGATTATGTTTATTATCTCTACATTTTAAGTGGTCACTCTCAAGGAAAAGAACTGAATTTTCTTGGTTCAAAATGCTTTTTGCCTTGACCTGTTTGTATTCATATTAAAACCTTATCACAGCAATATTTTTCCCTGGTATTACTTTCCTCATTTTTGTCATTGTGAATATTTCACATAACTCTTTAACACTGTCTGTGTAATGGAAATGGGGCTTCCCTGGTGGCCATGGTTTGTGCACACATGTGTGCATTTGTATTTTATCCAATGTGAGTACATAAAAGTAAGTTTAAGATGCTTTTTTTCATAAAATTTAAATCTAAGCTTTGTCATATTTTTATGCTTCTTCCTTGTAGAAATTTATATCCTTTTTATTTGTTTTGCTAACTTACTACATTTCTTTCCTCTTTGCTCCTTTATCTAAATTTGTAAGTAATGACCATTAGGCTTCAGTTCAGTTCAGTCGCTCAGTCATGTCTGACTCTTTGTGACCCCATGAATCGCAGCACGCCAGGCCTCCCTGTCCATCACCATCTCCCGGAGTTCACTCAAACTCATGTCCATCAAATCGGTGATGCCATCCAGCCATCTCATCCTCTGTCGTCCCCTTCTCCTCCTGCCCCCAATCCCTCCCAGCATCAGAGTCTTTTCCAATGAGTCAACTCTTTGCATGAGGTGGCCAAAGTACTGGAGTTTCAGCTTTATCATTAGGCTTAAACATACTGTAATCTATCTTTCTCTGATTATCAATAGAAAAAATATCTCTTTAGTAATTTTGCATCCCATATAAGAAGTCTTTTAGTTTTTTTAGCTTTCTTAACCTGACTTAATCTCTTATGTTCCATTTATATTATTTTAAAATATTTAACCTCATCTAAAAATAAGTTGATTTTACATGGAATATTTTGATATGCAAAAGATAAATTGATACATAATAAAAATATAAAACCCTAAATAAGGAAAGTTTTAACAACAACAAAATGTCTGGTTTTATTTAAACATTAAATATGAAGCATTAATAAAAATCATTAATGCAAAGTACTATCTATATATATTTATAAATATGCTTGTAACACTATATATAGAGATAGATGATTGATAGGTCTATCCTCCATTGGTTCTGATAAATTGATACCCCACTCCAGTATTCTTGCCTGAGAATCCCAGGGACGGGGGAGCCTGGTGGGCTGCCATCTATGGGGTCGCACAGAGTTGGACACGACTGAAGCTACTTAGCAGCAGCAGCAGCAGCATGCATCTATCTCTTATGGTTCTCTTTGGAGAACATGGCCATATATATGATATATGTCTAGGGTTTATGACATATATATTAATGTAAAAGAATCAGCTTTACCTTCATACTAGCTTAATTTCAATACATAGAAATGTTTCTCCTATATAGCTCTACTCTTTTTCCCAATTTCCATGGCATTGTGTAACACACAGTATATCTACTAATCTTATAGAGTCAATAATATCAGTCAGTCAGTCAGTCAGTCAGTTCAGTCACTCAGTCATGTCCGACTTTTTGCAACCCCATGAATCACAGCACGCCAGGCCTCCCTGTCCATCACCAACTCCTGGAGTTTACCCAAACTCATGTCCCTCGAGTCAGTGATGCCATACAGCCATCTCATCCTCTGTCATCCCCTTCTCCTCCTGCCCCCAACCCCTCCCAACATCAGGGTCTTTTTCAATGACGCAACTCTTCACATGAGGTGGCCACAGCATTGGAATTTCAATTTCAGCATCAGTCCTTCCAAGGAACACCCAGGACTGATCTCCTTTAGGATTGACTGGTTGGATCTCCTTGCAGTCCAAGGGATTCTCAAGAGTTTTCTCCAACATCATAGTTCAAAAGCATCAATTCTTCAATACTCAGCTTTCTTTACAGTCCAACTCTCACATCCATACATGAACATGAGAATAACCATAGCCTTGACTAGATGGACCTTTGTTGGCAAAATAATGCCTCTGCTTTTTAATATGCTGTCTAGGGTGCTCATAACTTTCTTTCCAAGGAGTAAGTGTCTTTTAATTTCATAGCTGAAATCACCATCTGCAGTGATTTTGGAGCCCCCAAAATAAAGTCTGACACTGTTTCCACTGTTTCCCCATCTATTTGCTATGAAGTGATGGGACCAGATGCCATGATCTTCATTTTCTGAATGTTGAGCTTTAAGCCAACTTTTTCACTCTCCTCTTTCACCTTCATCAAGAGGCTTTTTAGTTCCTTCCACTTTCTGCCATAAGGGTGGTGTCATCTGCATATCTGAGGTTAGTGATATTTTTCCCAGCATTCTTGATTCCAGCTTGTGCTTCTTTCACCATAGTATTTCTCATGATGTATTCTGAATATTAGTTAAATAAGCAGGGTGACAATACACAGCCTTGATGTACTTCTTTTCCTATTTGGAACCAGTATATTGTTCCATGTCCAGTTCTAACTGTTGCTTCCTGACCTGCATACAGATTTCTCAAGAGGCAGGCCAGGTGGTCTGGTATTCCCATCTCTTGAACAATTTTCCACAGTTTATTGTGATCTACACAATCAAAGGCTTTGGCATAGTCGATAAAGCAGAAATAGATGTTTTTCTGGAACTCTCTTGCTTTTTTGATGATCCAGCAGATGTTGGCAATTTGATCTCTGGTTCCTCTGCCTTTTCTAAAACCAGCTTGAACATCAGGAAGTTCACGGTTCATGTACTGCTGAAGCCTGGCTTGGATAATTTTGAGCATTACTTTACTAGCATGTGAAATGAGTGCAATTGTGTGGTAGTTTGCACATTCTTTAGCATTGCCTTTCTTTGGGATTGGAATGAAAACTGACCTTTTCCAGTCCTGTGGCCACTGCTGAGTTTTCTATATTTGCTGGCATATTGAGTGCAACACTTTCACAGAAAACTAGCCAATCTGATCACACAGACCACAGCCTTGTCTAACTCAATGAAACTAAGCCATGCCATTTGGGGCCACCTGAGACAGGTTGGTCATAGTGGAGAGATCTGACAGAATGTGGTCTACTGGAGAAGAAAATGGCAAACCACTTCAGTATTCTTGCCTTGAGAACTCCATGAACAGTATGAAAAGGCAAAATGATAGGATACTGAAAGATGAACTATCCAGGTGGGTAAGTGCCCAATATGCTACTGGAGATCAGTGGAGAATAACTCCAAGAAGAATGAAAGGATGGAGCCAAAGCAAAAACAGCACCCAGTTGTGGATGTGACTGGTGATAGAAGCAAGATCCGATGCTGTAAAGAGCAATATTGCATAGGAACCTGGAATGTTGGGTCCATGAATCAAGGCAAATTGAAAGGAGTCAAACAGGAGATGGCAACAGTGAACGTTGACATTCTAGGAATCAGTGAACTAAAATGGACTGGAATGGGTGAATTTAACTCAGATGACCATTATAACTACTACTGTGGTCAGGAATCCCTTAGAAGAAATGGAATAGCCATCATGGTCAGCACAACAGTCCAAAATGCAGTACTTGGATGCAATCTCAAAAACGACAGAATGATCTCTGTTTGTTTCCAAGGCAAACCATTCAATATCACGGTAATCCAAGCCTATACCCCAACCAGTAATGCTGAAAAATCTGAAATTGAACAGTTCTATGAAGACCTACAAGACCTTTTTGAACTAATACCCAAAAAAGATGTCCTTTTCATTATAGGGGACTGGAATGCAAAAGCCAATAATATACTGGCATAATTAATAACTTAACCATGTCATGATTTCCTTACCCCATCCAATTGGTGAGTTACAGGCCCTCCCACCAAATTATAATTGTTTTCATTTTCAAATAAGAGAATAAATGAGGAAAATGAGCATTAATAATGTATATTATAATTACATAACTATATTTGTTCCTTGTTTGCATGGATTCTAATTACATCTGAGATCACTTGCTTTCACCTTGAAGAACTTACTTCAGTATTTCTTGTAAGGCGAGTCTACTAGCAATGAAATCTCTATTTTTGTTTCTCTGAGAATGTCTATGCTTTGCCTTCACTTGTGAAAAATATCTTTGTTTGATGGACAGATAATCACTGGACACAAATTATTTATCTATATCATCTATCTATAATTTTATCTATATTTCTATATATTTCTTATATCTATTCCTACCTCTCTAGAGATAAATAGCCTAGAAACAATTGATAAAGAATTGACTTGTATGATTATGGAGGTAGAGAATATTTGCAGCCATAATCTGGAGACCCAGTCCAGGTCTGAGGTTGAGAACCTGAAGAGACGATAGTGGAAATGCCAGTCAGAGACAGAAGGCAGGGGATGACTGATGTCTCAACCTAAAGCCAGTCAAGCAAACAGAGAACAAATTGTCCTATACTGAAATTGTTTGTTTTATTGAGGTTTTCAACTGACTGGATGAAGCCCACTGACTTTGGGGATGGCAAACTGCTTTACTCAGTCTACAAATTCAAATGTTAGTTTGAATTAACACTCTAGGAACACTTTCACAGATTCATGCAGGACCAAATATCTGTGTGCCTCATGGCCCCCAGTCAAGTTGATATATAAAATCAATCATCACAATATCTAAGAAATTAAAATACTATATTAAAAATATGTATTTAATACAAAAGAAAACAATAAAGGAGAAATAGAGAGGGAAAATAAGAGAAGTATAAATTGGCAAACAAACATAAATATATCAATAATAATATTAATTGTGAATGAATCACACTGTCCAATCCAAAGGTAGAGGTTATTAGACTGGATAAAAATGACAACTATATATTGCATGCAAGAGACACAGTTTAGATTCAAAACACAAATGGGTTGAAAGCAAAAGAATGGAAAAAGATATATCATTCAAGCAGCAATCATGGGAGAGCCAGAATGGTTATACTAATATTAGAAAAATAGACTTTAAAACAAAAATAAAAATGTTAAATTCAAATCAAAGTGGCATGAGATACCATTTCATACTCATCAGAGTGGCCCAATTTTGAAAATCAAATATGATAAGTTGCTGAAGATGTGGAGAAATTAGAACTTTCATTCACTGATACTGAGATTGTTAAATGATTCAACCACTTTGGAAAACAGTCTGACAGTTCCTCAAAAACTAAACAGAGTTACAACATGATGCAGTCATCTCATTCTTAGGTATATATGCAAGAGAAATAAAAACATATATACTTATAAAAGTCTGTAAACAAATGTTTACAGCATCACTATTCATATTCATCAGAATGTAGAAACAACCCAATCGTCCAACAATGGATGAATTGTTAAAATGTGGTGTATACACAGAAAGTAATATTTGGTCACAAAAGGAATAAAAATATGAACACATGCTACAACCTGTATGATCCTTAAAAACATTATGGTAAGTGAAAGAAGCAAGTCACTAAAGATCACATAAAATATTCCATTCATATGAAAGCTTGGAATAGGAAAATCTATATAGATGAAAAGTAGATTAATGGTTGCTTAGGGTTGGGAAGATAAGGTAGGGGAATAGGGTGGAAATAGCTAAAGGATACAAGGGATTCTTCAGGTGAAGAAAATGTTCTGAAATTGACTATGGTGGTGGTGGTTGCATATATGTTGAATACACTAAAAACACTGTATTGTATGTACATTTTAAATGGGTAGACTATGTGAGTGATAGCTCAATGTGTGTGACACGTGCTCAGTTGCTTAGTTTTATCTGCCTATTTGAGACTCCTGACAACTCTAGCCCACCAGGCTTCTCTATCCATGTAATTTTCCAGGCAAGAATACCGAAGCAGGTTGCCATTTCCTAGTCCAGAAGATCTTCCTGAACCAAAGATCAAAAGTGCTTCTCCTGTGCACTGAAAGATAGATTCTTTTACCACTCTACCACCTGGAAAGCTTCCTATAGTTCAACAAATTTGCTTAAAAATTCATCTCTTATTTGAAATTGTTCAAATCAAAGGAAAGAAACAAACCAGTTCCTCTTTCACACAAATTTCTTTTCTAAAGAAAACAAAATTCAAAGTGACATTTCACTGTTTTTTTTTTTTTCCATTTTCATAGTCTCCTGCTTGTGAAACCCTTCTTAATTCCTATCACAAAAAAATCTAATTCTCATTATTCTATAAGCAGTTCAATATCTCTTCACTTGATTCTTCCAAGCAACACTGTCACTATTGTGATCTTTGTTTTCGTAGGACTATGTTCATACCCTACTTACAAAGAATTATCCTTGATCATATTATACATTATCATTTGGGTTTCCTTCACTACACCATGAGATTTTCAGAGACAGGTCTTTAGTAACCATTTTTTTTTAATACTCAGTACTCAATACTCCGGATTTAGAAATGACTTCCACTTGAAGTACATATAACTTCACTTTTGTGCAATATCCATTTCAAGGAACTGAGGGAGAATAGAAATAGATAAATAATTTATTTCTCTAAGTTTCTTTTATTTTCATAATTTTTCTTCGTAGTCAAGGGTGAAGCATCTGCCTATTCACATTATAATGGAAAAAAGCTTGCTCCAGGTTATCCAAAGTGTGAAAATATGTATGTACTGCAACTATAATATGCTTGTATAATTTATTAAGTATATTAATTCAGTGTAATAATTAGTTCAGGGGAACTATCAATTTTAATAAAAATTGTTTTGTCTTATAAATCCATATGTAAGCTAAATGTGTAGTTTCACATTTTCTTATTTCACATTATATATGTGTGTATATATTTAATTTATCTGCGAGATAGGCCTTTTTGTTTGTATGATTATTTTAATTATGTTGAAAGACTTTCCTCTCTCAAAAGAAATAAATTTGTCCAATAATATCAGTGTTAAACAAGATATTTTGAAAAATGGCAGCATATTCACAAAATGCCATCTAATGATACATGTATTTAGATAAAATGTGTAAATCTTTAAATATAGATTTTTTAAATGACATTATATACTCAACCAAATTTTGAAATGAAAACACTACATTTTATTTTACTTAGCATTGCCAGGAATACTTTTGATGGTGCCCATCTTTTGGAACCATCTTCAAATGAAAAAGAAGAGAAATAAATATTGGCAAGATGAAGCCTGACGCTGCTGTCAACTTATTTTTAGAGAACTATGTTTAACTTAAAATGATTTTACGGTACTTCTAATGCTGCTTTTAATGTTATTTCCCATGAATTGATTTCACTATATGTACCAGGGTAAAATATTTCTTATATGATTTACTTTCCCAAGATGTTACATATAATATATATTTTACCCTGCCCCTTAAATTTTCCCCATTACACTCCAGAGTTTATCAGGCAGTGCTTATCAATAGTGGGACTTAATGTCTAAGGATTAATTGAATATATTTCTTTCATGCCATAAAATAAAGTATCTTGTTGAAATTCGCTTCATCATTTTGAAGAAGTAAAAATGGCCTTGGTTAACCCATGAAAATTTGGATCCCACCATAAAGTGCACTGCCTTAAGTGACTTTTATATTATGATGAAAAAATTTAAAACATAAAATATACATTCTTTTCTAGCTTATTATAATAATAAATCCTATGTCTAACTAGTGGATAGTTTGTTTTACAGCAAGAAATCAGACAGGAATGAAGCAACATGATTTTGTACAGATTTTATATGTAAATAAATACAGAAAACTTTGCTTTATTCTACATGCACTTCATCTTGGGGATATGAATTTTTCAAAATATATGGAATTTATATTTGTATAAAGAGAGATATAGGGATTTAAATCTTATCTAGTGATTAGTTAATGCAGTCAATACAGTCAGTATGGGTCAATATGAGTTACATTAGCTAATTTGGGGAGAGAAAAGGCCTGGGTTCAACTCTTAACTCTTTCACTCACTAGCTATGGAATTTTGAGCAAATGGTTTAGCCTTGGAGCCTCAGATAAATTATAAGATGTCTACCATAAATAGATTATTTTGAAATTTAAAATATATGTTTGAAAGTTCTCAGCAGAGAGCCTGACTCAAAATTGGTTGTGGATAAAATGCTAGTTTACTCTATATTTAATAGGATAGTGATTTTCATGCCTTAGTTGCAATGGACATGCTACACTGTGGCCAAAGAGGCATAGTTAACCCTGTCCTACCCTCTTCCTTACTAACCTACTTCACTCCTCCCCATTTTATAAGCAGCTCAATCTTCAACATTCATTACCTTAGAAGAGAGATGATCCAGTTATAGAGGAGGTCATGGAGAAGAAGTAACCACAGGTTGACCACTGATCTGGACCCAAGCAACTAGCAGCTCCTCACTGCCTCCTTTTTTCTTGGAATGCATGTTCTTCCCACCATATCTGCAGTAACAGTAATTTTTGATGATGCCGCCTTGACAGTACTCTGTTGCACAAACTATCTGGACTTGACTGACCCAAGTAAAGTCCTGTATATAAACTCTTACTATTCTTGCAGCTGTGGAGATCTACTTGTCTTTCAGCTGCCCAAGACAAGCACTGTTCCTTTGCTTGTTGAAAACACCAGGTAAAAATATGTAGTGCTCTGCTTCTTTCTTCTGTCTCTCCTTGCTTTCCACGTAAGAAGGCCTGTTTGTGAACCAATATACGGCAAAATAGAGAAATCAATTCTCCTTTAAGTTTAAAAACATTTCCCTTAAGGGAATAATTTAGAACAAGTGGAATAGTTAAGGAACCAGGCTAGTCCCCAGATAGGAGGGATGAAGGACAAGTGATCCTGTGCTTGCCAGGTGAAATACATTTGGAGTCCCAGCTCTGTGTGAGAGGAGTCTGTAAAGCTCTACCCGGAATTAAAAGTGATTAGGAACTTTTTCCCTCCTGGACGAAATCCTGATGTGGTTTCAGAATTCCCACTACTGAGTTAGGTTCAGAATGTCAAAGTGTTTACTATGTCCTCAAAAATGGCATATAATAGTGAAACATAAGTTTCCCATGGCCACACAGGGAAACTTACAAAGGAAAATGTTTCCTCTGGCCCTGGGAGGGACATACATGAAGCCGAGAGTGAACCGAATAAGAAGAAACTTTGGGTGATGAGTCAAGAATTTCACAGAGGCCATTATTAACAACATGGATAAATATCCTGATATTAAGCAGGAAGGTAGGGACACAGGTTTGGATGGGAATCATGATTCTTGTGAAAGAAAATTCACCAATTCTCTCTCTCCAGCCATGGTTGTGCAATTCCTAAATCCTCCAGAACTTACACAAAGCCCTTCACTCGGAAAGGTGAGAAAATCCTGAACTGATAGTGATTACAAAATAGTATGTGGTAGAAAGAACAAGGACTCGTACTTGATGTGGTTCAATTATAGAAAATTTAATACAATTTTTACACCCCTGAGTTTCCAGACAGAGACTCATATGTTCTAAGAAACACAAAACGTTGAAATATATTTTTCAGGAATTTGTCTAAAGTTATCTAGACGGAACACTTGTGTGTTTAAAAATAAGTTGAAAGTACTGAAAACTAAAGACAACCTGATAAATAGAATCTGTGAGAAGAGACATAGTTTAATTGGATATCAGAATTGAAAGCACCATGATTATCAATATTTTGGAAATAAATATCAGTGCTGAAACTATTTTCTATGTAAATATTTTCTGAAACTATTTCTTGACTGATTTTTTTTTTTTTTAATGCTGCCAATTTCTGCCAATAGGGATTTTCCTAAACCTCTCAAAGACTGGAGTAATTACATGATCTTTAATTGAGATATATCAAATTAATTATATTTTCAAGCAGTTTGCCTTTTATTCTAGTGCATAAATTATTATATTACTATCTTCAAGATATGTTATATTAAGCCTCCGAGTATTCCCTTTCTAAATCTTTTTCTCAAGATTGAAAAGTACATATATATATATATACCACATGTCTAAATCTCAGAACTAAATGCATCTAAAACTTATCATTTAATAAACACTTCATAGTATGTGAGGGAAGTGGTCAGTGTCACAGAAAATTAAAAATATATATGTATACATGTACGTATATATAGTGACTAGAGAGTTTATACTCCAGTGGATAAAAAGACATGGAAACAAATATTTATAATGCAATATATAAAGTGATAAATGCTAATGCTAGACTGATAAATTATAAAAGTTAAGTAATTACAACCTCACTTCCAGGCACAGGAATCAGGGAAAATTTCATGGAGGGGAAAGCTGGCAAAATGGATTTTGAAAGATGAATGCCATTTAAGTAAAGAGAAATGGAAGAAAAGGATTTCTAAGAAGAAAAGTCACAGGAGCAAATCATACAGGGGAAAAAGTGAGTTATGCGGAACCAAAAATTTAAATTTTGTGAGAAATCAGAGCAACATTGCATAGTAGAACCTTCTGAGAGTGAAAATATCCACTCTGTGTTTTATCTAATGCAACTGCAACTAGTCATATATGGTTATTCAGCACTTGAGTGTAGCTAGTGTGACCAAAAACTAAATTTATAAGTGCACTTAATTTTAGTTACTTTAACTTGAAATTTCAATAGCCGCACATGTCTGGTGAAAATCACATTGGACAGAGCAACCTTAGAGTGTGTGAACTGTGATAAATAAGGCTGAGTTCAGTTTGTGGATTGAGTAATAAAGTGGTGAGCAATAGAAAATGTTTCAAGTTTTCTAGTAGGAGAATATCAAGAGCAGAAACATAGAAAATACTGAGTAACCAACAACTGACATGCTTGTGAAAGAGTTGACAAGAATAAAACAGAAGAAAGAAGTCTTTGATGAACACTGCAGGAGTGTGATGTGAGCCTCAATTAGAATGAAAGTGAAGTCGCTCAGTCATGTCCGACTCTTTGTGACCCCGTGGACTGTAGCCTACCAGGCTCCTCCCTCCATGGGCTTCTCCAGGCAAGAGTACTGGAGTAGGTTGCCATTTCCTTCTCCAGGGGACCTTCCCGACCCAGGAATCGAACCCGGGTCTCCAACATTCCAGGCAGACACTTTAACCTCTGAGCCAAGTCTCATTTAAATGGTGAAATGCATAACAGAAGCCAGGAAACTTCTAGAGATTTAACTGCCAATACTTAGCACTACCTTATCTGAGAAGCCTTCTCTGACTTCAGCTCAATCTCTTCTTGCCTCTCATTCTCTCCAACATCAATTAGAAGTTTACAGAATATGCTATAAAAAGTACCCTTGGATATTTTTATAGTATTATTTTGTAGGACTGTGACTTTCTAGTTGTCTCTCACTCCTAATAGATTGCAAATTACAAAATGACAGAATATGGGTTATAAATCATAACATCCTCAAGCACTGGAGATAGGAAAGTCATTCACTATGTGAATGAGTAAGATGAATGGATAAGAAGGAAGTTACCAACAACAAACACACTGGTAGTCAAGTCTGAATTTTTGGAGAATGGTGGTGCCATGAACAAAATGGAAAATGCAGAAAAATGTACTTAGCAGAACTTGGTGAATCATTTTAGGCATGCTAAATTTATGATTTTGTCAACATTGGGGGAGAGGTTAAAAAGCAAGGTGTAAGTGTAAGAGCAATCCACAAAAATGAAACTAAGACTGCAGATATCTAGGAAATTAAAAATGTATACACATAAGAAAATTGACTTAACACAAAGTAATTTTATGTTTCTTTAATGAAATAAGCAGGAGATTTGCTTATTTAATTTAAGTAACATGAAACAATAATTGAAGACTTAGTTCTCTGTGTACTATACTTCTCCCAAAAAAAAGAATTTTTTTTTACTTTCCTTCCATTTATTTAGATATTAGTGTCACCAGTTCTGACTTCATGTAAATAGATGAAGTATTAACAACTCAACATCTTAAAGCTTGTTCATGGCAAGCACACACACACACACACACACACACACACACACACATCTACTTCACAAAGCAAGGTAAATGAATTATCATTTTTTCTCTAGGGTTAATGATCACTGTTTTTCTAGGGTTAATTAATGACATCTTAATGTCTCTTTATACAGTAGATACTAATGTGCTTAATTTCTCAGTCGTGTCCAGCTCTTTGCATTCTCATGAACTATAATCTACCAGGCTCCTCTGTCCATGGGGATTCTCCAGGCAAGAACACTGCAGTGGGTTGCCATGCCCTCTTCCAGGGTATCTTCCCAACCCTGGGACAGAACCCGGGTCTCCCACATTGCTGGCGGATTCTTTATTGCCTGAACCACTAGGGAAGCCCATAAATACTAGAGTGGGGTATCTATCCCTTCTCCAGGGTATCTTCCCGAACTGGACTCAAATCCTGGTCTCCTGCATTGCAGGCAGTTCCTTACCAACAGAGGTACCAGGGAAATCCAAGAGACCCTAATATTATTATTTAAACTTGTTCAGAAATATATGTGACTTAATGGAATTAAAACAAACACTGGCATGAAATTTAGAATATCTCAATTCTAGAAAGTCAAAGTGTTAGTCCTTCAGGCTCCTTGGTGTCTTGGACAATAAAAAAATCTGTCTGCAATGCAGCAGACCCAGGTTTGATCCCTGGGTGGGGAAGATCCTTTGGAGAAGGGAATGGCTATCCACTCCAATTTTCTTTACGGGAGAATTCCATAGACAGAGGAGCCTGGCAGGTTACAGTCCACGTGACCACAAAGAGTTGAACAGGACTGAGTTCTAGGCCTGACATAAAATAATTGACCATTTGAATGTTTGCAAATAACTAAATGTTTGTCAGCACTGGGATGCTACTGCTACTGCTGCTAAGTCGCTTCAGTGGTGTCCGACTCTGCGACCCCATGGACTGCAGCCTACCAGGTTCCTCCGCCCATGGGATTTTCCAGGCAAGGGTACTGGAGTGGGTTGCCATTGCCTTCTTCTGTAACTGCATAGTGATACACCAATTCAACTTACTGCTATGGGGGAAAAACACCATTTAATGATAATCGCCAACTAATGGCTGAATTGAAATACATGAGCTTAAATTTTTAAGCAGTCAAAATAAGTGAATTTAGACAAAGACTGTATTTTTGAGAAATAATGCTTTAACAGTGAAAACAAAGCTTGACTCTAAACACATTTCTGTTTCCACAAATACTGTCAAATTTCTTTGATTATATTGTTTAATCACAGTAATTGGTAACTCAGATGGCTAAGAATCTGCCTGCAATGCTGGAGACCCAGATTCGATACCTGGATTAGGAAGGTCCCCTAGAGAAAGAAACGGCAACTTACTCCAGTATTCTTACCTGGAGAATTCCATGGACAAAGGCACCTGGCAGGCTACAGCTCAAGGTCACAGAGTCAGACACGGCTGAGTGACTCACACTTTCATTTTCATATTTTTGCACTAGTATTTGCACTATACTCTGGAAGGCAATATCTACTGATATAATAGATGAACACCCAGCTCATGATTGACTGCTATCATAATGCTGATTTATTTAGTAAAGGATGCATATGCCATAATTATGATCTTTAAACATGAATGAAGAGAAACATATGAAGAGAATGACAATAGTTGGTCTCCATTTATACCATAGACTAACGACATTATAATAATGACTGTTATTTGCTAAAAAGTTATGTTCAACAGCTTTTCTATCACTAATATTAAATGGTGTAGGAAGAGCACCAAAGGCAGAAAAATATGATTCATTTTTTGTGTATAATATGTGACAATGATCAAAATGAATACTAATAACTAAAATGGGAAGCCTAAGTTAAATAATGAATTGTCAGATATGAATTTCATTTTAGTGATATTTTTCCTCGCCTATTCACACCATCTTTACCACAATTTAATTAGGTATATTATGCTTAAAGGAACTAATATGTCCAAGAGAGAAACAGTGTAAAAAATTATTCTAACGTTAAGTTTATGAATCTAAGAGCCTTACATTTGTAACATCTGACACATGAATATGTTCTTGTACATTTTTCATATAACAGAGAATTATATTATATAAAAAGTGAAAACTTATTATTGAAGCAAACATAAGTTTGATGCACATGGCTCCATCATTTTCCTAAGTGTACTTAGAAATAGATTGAATTCACATAAACGGATTATACTGTATATATTATTTTACCGAATAATATATCTTGGCAATCTCTTCATACCCATTTATAGACATCTAGATTTTTTATTATGACATATTATGCCTTTGTAAAACGTTGTCATATTTTATTTAATCCTTAAATAATGATGAACATTTAGTTATTTTCATGACCTAATAACTTTGCAAAGACCCAACCTTCTGAAAGAGATGGGAATACCAGACGACCTGACCTGCTCTTGAGAAACCTATATGCAGGTCAGGAAGCAACAATTAGAACTGGAATGGAACAACAGACTGGTTCCAAATAGGAAAAGGAGTACATCAAGGCTGTATATTGTCACCCTGCTTATTTAACTTCTATGCAGAGTACATTATGAGAAACGCTGGGCTGGAAGAAGCACAAGCTGGAATCAAGATTGCCAGGAGAAATATCAATAACCTTAGATATGCAGATGATACCTCCCTTATGGCAGAAAGTGAAGAGGAACTAAAAAGCCTCTTGATGAAAGTGAAAGTGGAGAGTGAGGAAGTTGGCTTACAGCTCAAGATTCAGAAAACCAAGATCATGGCATCTGGTCCCATCACTTCATGGGAAATAGATGGGGAAACAGTGGAAACAGTGTCAGACTTTATTTTGGGGGCTCCAAAATCAAGATGGTGATTGGAAGGAAAGTTATGACCAACCTAGATAGCATATTCAAAAGCAGAGACATTGCTCTGCCAACAAAGGTCCGTCTAGTGAAGGCTATGGTTTTACGAGTGGTCATGTATGGATGTGACATTTGGACTGTGAAGAAAGCTGAGTACCGAAGAATTGATGCTTTTGAACTGTGGTGTTGGAGAAGACTCTTGAGAGTCCCTTGGACTGCAAGGAGATCCAATCAGTCCATCCTAAAGGAGATCAGTCCTGGGTGTTTATTGGAAGGACTGATGCTGAAGCTGAAATTCCAATACTTTGGCCACCTCATGCAAAGAGTTGAGTCATTGGAAAAGGCTCTGATGCTGGTAGGGACTGGGGACAGGAAGAGAAGGGGAGGACAGACGATGAAATGGCTGGATGGCATCACCAACTCGATGGACATGAGTTTGAGTGAACTCTGGGAGTTGGTGATGGACAGGAAGGCCTGGAGTGCTGCAATTCATGGGGTTGCAAACAGCTGGACATGAGCAACTGAACTGAATTGAACTGAATCTTCAAATACGATCACATTGGACAGCAGGATTTAACATAAGAATTAGGGGAAGGGGACATAAAATTCAGTCTATAGCACTGATAATATTTTAGTCATGCTATATTTTTGTTTTCAATGTAGTAATTTAATAATGCATTCTATTAAAAATCCTGATACATTTCCTTCACTCAATAAAGCAAATCATTTTTCTGAACAATACTATCCAGTATTTTCCATTATGCTCTGCTCTTTAATTTTATTATTCAAAATAATCCTCATGAAAAACTTTAGTTAAGAAAGTTGATAATTCTGTTCCACGTAAACAACTAAGTCACTCCTAGTAGTCTTATCAAGTGGTATACATCAGAAAAACATGAAAGCTTATTTGCTGAATAAATCGATATTTATAAACTTCAAATATTTGGATTTGATGTACTAAAATCAAACTACATTTCAAAAGTTTAATCAGTTCAGTTCAGTCACTCAGTCGTGTCCGACTCTTTGCGACCCCGTGAATCGCAGCATGCCAGGCCTCCCTGTCCATCTCCAACTCCTGGAGTTCACTCAGGCTCACATCCATCGAGTCAGTGATGCCATCCAGCCATCTCATCCTCTGTCATCCCCTTCTCCTCCTGCCCCCAATCCCTCCCAGCATCAGAGTCTTTTCCAATGAGTCAACTCTTTGCATGAGGTGGCTAAAGTACTGGAGTTTCAGCTTTAGCATCATTCCTTCCAAAGAAATCCCAGGGCTAATCTCCTTCAGAATGGACTGATTGGATCTCCTTGCAGTCCAAGGGACTCTCAAGAGTCTTATCCAACACCACAGTTCAAAAGCATCAATTCTTTGGCACTCAGCTTTCTTCACAGTCCATCTCTCACATCCATTCATGACCACTGGAAAACCATAGCCTTGACTAGACGGACCTTAGTCGGCAAAGTAATGTCTCTGCTTTTGAATATACTGTCTAGGTTGGTGATAACTTTTCTTCCAAGGAGTAAGCATCTTTCAATTTCATGGCTGCAGTCACCATCTGCAGTGATTTTGGAGCCCCTCAAAATAAAGTCTGACACTGTTTCCATTGTTTCCCCATCTATTTCCCATGAAGTGATGAGACTGGATGCCATAGTCACATAATTAATATGTGAGTCTCATAATTAATATGAAAGTACCTCATGGTCCCTTCTATGAAACCTTCCCAGACTGAAAGCATTTCCTCCACTGCAGATTCCTCATAGGTGGCACTTCAGTATCAGCTGTACTTTGGAATATAGCCGTGATTGTGTCTTCCAGCTTCGACATGTCTTCCATAACATTTATTACCTCTCCAAGCTCCTATAAAAACCCCTGCTTCTCTGTGGATGGTGGGCATGATAGGCATACACCACCTCTCTATTCCCATTTGTTAAACTGCTCTCAACAATGATCTTTCATTTTATTTTTTAAAAATAAAAGCCATCTTCTTTTCATTTTCTTCATATTTCTGGATGACTCAGTGTCTGTGTGGACAATCCTTCCAGCACCCTGGTTTCTTTGTTTGTAACTTCATCTCTAGGAAAACACTTTATTTTCCTTACATTTCCACTGACTACATCAATGGCCATGGGTTAGACATTATCATCACCCTCTGAACTACTGCATCTGGCTTAACTATCTCAGTTCTCCAAGTATTTTATCCCAGTACATTACACCTTTTTGTCTAACATAATTAAGGGTCTCAGTCTCCTTCTCTCTCTTCATTGTCCTTCCTACCTTTGAATTTCCTTTCCCATTCAATTTCTTAAAACTTCATCTCAAATCTATATTTGCCAATACTCATAATTCCATTGTGTGTTCAAAATTTAAGGAAACTAATTAAGGAGCTATTGCAGCAATCTAATATTAACTGAATATAAAATTTGAACAATTCTATGTTTGTTTAAATATGTGCTGAATGACCTCACTTTGTCAAAAAAATAAAATGCAGAGATATTCATTTTCCCTTCCTTATATTCCTAGGCTCCAATCAAGTAGAATTTTTATTTTCATCAACTTTCACCTTTCTCTCCATTCACCCACCCAACTTGACATGGCTAAATTCTATTCATACCTTAAATGTCAGATCAGTGATACTTTTCTTACCTTAAACAATGAATTAAATGTCCTTTAATATGCTGCGTTGAACCCTATAGTCTTGTATCCTACCTATGATAATGTTCTGTTGTAATTATCTGCATTTTGTTTCATTTTGTTTCTATTCCACAGAATTATAAAATCTCTGAAGGCAAAAATGTTGCCCACGTTTTTACATCTGTTAGTCTTTCAGGTAATAGTGCAGTGTCCAACACAGAGAAGTCATGCAATAAATCTTTATTAAGTGACTAAATAAATAACTATTAATCAGTAGAGGTTCAGTATCAGATTAACAAATAACAGACAACTGAACTAACTTGAGAGTCAGTAAGTTAATTTTCCAAGGGTAAAAAATTACTGAAAATCTTAGTTAATGGTATTTTTTAAAAAAAGAGAGATCAAGCCTTACAGTATTCAATTTCCAATAATATTTTTTTGCGCTGGTGTGGTTCTGCATATGGCAAGACCCCTGGCACCACATTCAAATCCTGAAACTCCCCTAGTGGGCTTGGTGAGGCACCCTGCACTTTGCAAACTGTGTTCTCTGGCTTCCTTTGGACATCTGAAAACTGTAATCTTGCCGATTGTGCAAGAGTGAGTGATATGGAAAGCTCACCTAGGCTCTTGAGTATAAAATGTAAAACTTAATCTGGTATTTCATCCACACAAAACATCTAAAACTAACTTACACTGATTACTGTCAAATGATCATAAAACTAAAGTGCCTTACACATGTTTTACTTTATTCTGTTAAACTCATTATATGAATAGACATTGTTCTTAAAAAGTATCTCAACTTCTTCCAGAATTAGCATTTTTGTTTGTTCTTATTTAGTGCCACAAAATCTAAACTACATTATCTCTTGATTTGGTATGGTGGGTTTCATTTTTATCTAGTTAGTATAAATTAATTTGTCTTTTTAATATATGTTGGTTTTAAAATAAAGTGTCATATAAAGTACATACATTGAAATAAAGTATCATAATTTAGCTAACAGCAAAAGTTTGCTTTTTTTTTGTTTCTAACACTGCCTGATGTGGTTAGGATTATAGAAGGGCACATATTTATTTATAGTGAGATGACTGATCTAGAAATATAAACAGTAACATAAAACACTCATGGATTCCACTACATATAACTAATGGTGTTATGGGGACAAAAATGTAAGTACTGAGTTCTTTGTAAAGCAAACACAATTAATGTAAATTTTATAAAAAGATTAACTTATTTCTTGTAAGACATAACCAGATGTATGCACTTAAGGCAAAGTTAAACAGCAGAAGATGTATTATTTAACAAAGCAAATTCCAGTGTCATTGAAAAAATACTGGCTAAAAGTTCACAAACTGATTTAATCCAAGTTGTGGGTTATTTAGTCTTTTGGATCAGGTTCTCCCAGGACAGACTCTGAGGCAAGCGTTTGTCTCCATATCCTAAAATGTCCATTAACAAAGAACACGGATTTAGGAACCAAATGATTTATAATGGGAGTGTTTCCACTGGAAACCAGAAAAGGATGTGGAAAAGCAGGACAGGAAAGCAAGGTCTGTTTAGGGTGAGACAAGTGAGGCACTATACTCAGGGACAAAATATAAAGGGGTAAAATGGATGGACCTGGAGACTGTCATACTGAGTGAAGTCAGACAGAGAAAGAAAACTGTCTTATGATATTTGACATATACACACCACTACTAGAGAGTATTAAAAAGCAGAGACAGACATCACTTTGCCAACAAAGATCCGTACAGTCAAAGCTATGGTCTTTCCAGTAGTCAGGTACAGATGTGAGAGTTGGACCATAAAGAAGGCTGAGGGCCAAAGAATTGAAGCTTTTGAACTTTGGTGCTGGAGTCCAACAGTCCTTTGGACTGCAAGAAGAGCAAACAAATCCTAAAGAAAATGAACCCTGAATATTCACTGGAGGGATTGATGCTGAAGCTGAAGTTCCAATACTTTGGCAGCCTGATGCAAAGTGCCAACTCATTAGAAAAGATCCTGATGCTGGGAAAGATTGAGGGCAGGAGGAGAAGGGGGGTGACAGAGGATGAGATGATTGGATGACATCACCAACTCAAAGGATGTGAATTTGAGCAAATTCTGGGAGATGTGAAGGACAGGGAAACCTGGCCTGCTGCAGTCCATGGGGTCCCAAAGAGTCAAAAATGACTTACCAACTAAACAACAACAATGTATAAAATAGATAAATAATTAGAAGCTACTGTATAGCACAGGGAACTCCACTCAATATTCTGTAATGCCTTATATGGGAAAAGAATCTTAAAAAAAAAAAAAAGAGTGGCTATAGTATACTGTATACAGTATAACTGGTTCACTTTGCTATACACCTAAAACTAACACAACATTGTGAATCAACTATACTCCAATAAAATTTATTTTAAAATCATGCAATATTATATATAAATCAAAATTAATACAAAAAAGGCAAGATGAAAAATATGTCCATTTTTTAAACTAAGGCACACAGCTGTGCTGCTCTCTGTTTGCTTTATAAGCCTCAGGTATTGGCACAACAGGAAGGGACAATTTCAATGTGCCCCAAGGTCCCAGCTCTCCCACCAAGTAAGTTTGTGACAATACCATGCAGAGATTGAACAACACAGGCCTTTATAATGTCATTTTTAAATCATAAAACTTGTAGTAACTAATTCCACTTGGCTTGAAATATAGGAGATTATTTTGGTAAGTATACATATGGGTACACATTTTCCTTTTGCCACCAACTCCAATATGGATCAGCATGATACAAGGAGCAGAGAAAAGAAGCTAAGCAAGGTGTGACTTTAGGTGATGGTTCAAACCCACTTAATCCCTTAAGAAAAACTGGGATATAAAGTACAGTTGGCCCTCAGCATCCATATGTACACCATTTATGAATTCAGTCAGTCACCATAGAGCTTGACGCTATAAATATAGAGCTTAACTGCACTGCAGGTACTTGAGCAGCCTCAGAATCTGCTGTCTGCGGAGGAGTCCTGGAACCGATACCTCGTGGATACATATCAATGGCCACACAAATTACAGCTTGTCTATCCTGAGACATAGGGTCTGGCAATTTTATTCCTCCATACTAGGAAAGCATCTTCAATAAGGCATCTCCAGGAGAAGGTGCTTTATTGCAAAGATGCCCAAGGACAATCCTCTCAAGAAAGGTGCAGGTGCAAACCGGAACAGTAAACCTCACAGACATCATGAGGTTTCATTTCATTTATTTTAGTTGCCTGCTGAATTTATTTTGTGACTGTCCACAAGCAATTCATACTCCCTGAAGATAATATCCATATTGAATACCTCATAGATCTGGTATAAATAACAAATATAAGGTAGTAAATTAACCTACCATTCTGAAATTTGGTCCATTAATAGAGAACACAGACATAGGAATCAGCAAGCGAGCCTAAAAGAAGTCTGAGTAATGATATAATATTACAAATCATACACATTGAAACTCACACACTATTCACAGTAGTGGATGTCATTTTCTCTCTGGGGCCCTATTTCTTATTATATTGAAATAATATTACAGAATTTAGTTGTGTGGTATCCAAGCTCCTCCATAATAAAGAAGTAAACAAAAAGAAGGTAGGAGACTGCCGCAGATAGATCTGCAAACAGAGAGTTTAAAGAGACAGAAATGAGACATGACCATCTGCCAAAAAACTGTCAATTATAAAGATGATAAAAATCATATAAATGACCCCAACTATCAAATCAATTTGTATTCATTAATATAACTATACTCACACAAATATATGGGACTTCCCGGGAGGCTCAGTGGATAAAGAATCCACCTGAAATGCAGGGAATGCAGGGGGCACCAGTTTGATCCCTGAGTCAGGAAGATCCCCCAGAGGAGGGAATGACAACTGACTCCAATATTCTTCCCTTGAGAATCCCATGGACAGAGGAGCCTGTCAAGCTATTGTCCATAGGGTCTCAAAGAATCAGAGTTGACTGAGCATGCACACATAAAAATACAAGTGTATATGTGTACTCATTATTACTACACTTCAAAAAAATTATGAACCTTACAAAACTTACAATTTTTGAGTTTTATTTCAATTGGAAGATAACTGCTTTACAATGTTGTGATGGTCTCTGCTGTACACCAATGTGAATAAGTTTATATATATATATATATATATATATATATATATATATTGAAACCTCTCTCTTGAGCCTCCCCTCTTCATTCCACCACTCCAGTTCTTCACAGAGCATCAGGCTGTGTTCCCTGTGTTATACAGCAGCTTCCTGCTAGTTATCTATTTTATACATGATATTGTGTGTGTGTGTGTGTGTATGTGTGTATGTGTATATATATATATATATGTATATATTTCAGTGCTAAATAAAAAAAAAAATATATATATATATTATATATATATATATAAAACCTCCCTCTTGAGCCTCCCTTCTTCATTCCACCACTCCAGTTCTTCACAGAGCATCAGGCTGTGTTCCCTGTGTTATACAGCAGCTTCCTGCTAGTTATCTATTTTATACATGATATTGTGTGTGTGTGTGTATGTGTGTGTGTGTGTGTGTGTGTGTGTGTGTGTATATATGTATGTATATATTTCAGTGCTAACAGGGAATTCTAAAGAAAGGAAGAAGAGTAGAATTGTCCAGCCAGAGGGGTAAGAAGTAGTGATGATCAGGGGGTGAGGTTTGTAGAGTCAGAATGGAAGGAATCTTCCCATTCACATCTTCAGGCATTCAGGCCACCATGCTCTCAGACCACCTGGGCACCTGCCTCATCACCAGATCTAGTGGGCAAAAGTTCCTGGGATTAGGAGTTGGAGGGTGACTTTTTGTGGCAGAAGCAGAAACTGTGTGTTGACTTAGTGGTAGCATGTTCTGGTAATAACCAGTGACTAGGGGACTGTTATTGAATAATGGAGATGATATTGAGGAAAATACTACACACCTATAGAAAAAGGAAAACTGCTTCATTGAGGCAGTTTTTTTTTTTTTTTTTTTTCCCTCATCATCTAGTCAAAATCTCTGAGGAATACTTAAATAAAGGAAGG
Source organism: Nanger dama (assembly GCA_917880005.1). NCBI lineage: Eukaryota > Metazoa > Chordata > Mammalia > Artiodactyla > Bovidae > Nanger > Nanger dama. The sequence continues at coordinate 14,946,938 of CAKJTW010000037.1, forward strand.
GTTTTAATGCAAGTGAAAAGAGTGAACCAAACTCAAACAGAGAATTCAAACATTTGACAGTTTCTTTATATCTTAACCAGGTAAGAATTTTGAGACTGTTACTATTTGTGGTGCTAAAGAATAGAAATTAATTCTTGCCAACAGAGGCAAATTGGGAATTTATTATAGAGATCTTGATATCTTGGAGTCAGTCACAAAACTGAAAAAGATGAAAAAATAAGTGTAGAGAAGTAAGAAACCAGAGAAATTGGAAATTCCATGTAGTAGGAAGTAATCTAGAGCAATATTTTGCTTTCACAACTATGCTTCAGTTCAGTTCAGTCACTCAGTCGTGTCTGACTCTTTGTGACCCCATGGACCACAGCATGACAGGCCTTCCCCATGTATCACCAACTCCCAGAGTTTACCCAAACTCATGTCCATTGAGTCAGTGATGCAACCATCTCATCCTCTGTCATCCCCTTCTCATTCTGCCTTCAATCTTTCCCAGCATCAGAGTCTTTTCAGATGAATCAGCTCTTCGCATCAGGTGGCCAAAGTATTGGAGTTTCAGCTTTAAAACCAGTCCTTCCAATGAACACTCAGGACTGATCTCCTTTAGGATGGACTGGTTGGATCTCCTTGTAGTCCAAGGGACTCTCAAGAGTCTTCTCCAACAAGTTAGTTTTGTCTAATTCAATGAAACTATGAACCATGCCATGTAGGGCCACCCAAGATGAATGGGTCATGGTAGAGAGTTCTGAGAAAATGAGGTCCACTGGAGAAGGGAATGGCAAACCACTTCAGTATTCTTGTCTTGAGAGCCCCAAGAACAGTATGGAAAGGCAAAAAGACAGAAAACTGAAAGATGAACTCCGAAGTCGGTAGGTGCCCAATATGCTACTGGAGTTCAGTGGAGAAATAACTCCAGAAAGAATGAAGAGACAAAAGCAAAAACAACACCCAGTTGCGGATGTGACTGGTGTTGGAAGCAAGATTCAGTTCTGTAAAGAGCAATATTGCATATGAACCTGGAATGTTAGGTCCATGAATCAAGGCAAATTGAAAGTAGTCAAACAGGAGATGGTAAGACTGAACATTGACATTATAGGAATCAGCAAACTAAAATGGACTGGAATGGGTGAATTTAACTCAGATGACCATTATATCTACTACTGTGGACAAGAATACCTTAGAAGAAATGGAATAGACATCTCAGTCAACAAAAGAGTCCGAAATGCAGTACTTGGATGCAATCTCAAAACCAACAGAATGATCTCTCTTCATTTCCAAGGCAAACCATTCAATATCACAGTAATCTAAGTCTATGTCCTGACCAGTAATGTGAAGAAGCTGAGCTTGAACAGTTCTATGGAGACCTACAAGACCTTTTAGAACTAACACCCAAAAAAGATGTCCTTTCATTATAAGGGACTGGAATGCAAAGTAGGAAGACAAGAAACACCTGGAGTAACAGGCAAATTTGGCCTTGGAGTATAGAATGAAGCAGGGCAAAGGCTAATAGAGTTTTGCCAAGAGAACAAACTGGTCATAGCAAAAACCCTCTTTCAACAACACAACTATGCTAAATCAGTTCAAATAATTTTTCACTCTTTGGGACACTGTTAACGATTCAAAGGATCGGAAATAGATTACAATGAAAAAGCTAAGTCATGTGCCTATATATGGCTAGAGATCTTCAGAAACCTTGACAGATAGCTCTATAAATACTGAAGACAAGGAGAGCAAGGTAATAACCAGGAAGGAAATCAAAGTGTGAGAACCAGAAAAAAATAGTTAAGATTATGTAGTACAAACAGAAACACAGAAGTGAAAACAAACAAAATTTGAAAATATTGTTGAAGTCTCCCAAAAGCTATCAAGTGCACACTGGTTGGACAGGAGTCATATGCAGTCCAGGGCAGAGGAATTTCTGAATAATGTCCAATAACATTATATCAGAACCAGGGACAAAATGAGAGTGAAGATAAGCAAGTCAGAAGGCCCTGAACTGTTATGAGAGCTGAGATGCAATTTGAATTCAATCTTCTTGTCAACCAAAGCATAAGAGTCAAATCAGACAGAGATCTAGCTTCCACCATACAGAAATGGATGTTACACCTACCTGAAACTTAATATAATATGAAAAAAATTGATGTGAGTGCCTGCTATTTAAGTCATCAAAACAATTTTTTTAAAATGTGGGAAATATATGCTATATTTGTTTGGGAGCAGTTTCTATTCAAAATAATTAGTCTCAACAATACATAAATAATAGGATTCTCAGATAATTGGAAAAGTCCTTGATTCAAAGGGAGTTTATCCCAGAGTTATGAATATCTGAAAAAATACTTATGTTATTGATATGATATGTACCACATAATTGAAAAGTCACATCAAAATTGCATACATGATCTATAGAACACTAGAAATTGATAAGGCTATGCAATTACACAATATTTAAATTCAATGTTTAGAAGTCAGTGTGCTTCTAGTATTCTATATTCATTCATTTTCTAATAAATGATACATTAAGACATTTCCAAATGATGTAAATAACCACAGGTTTTGATTGCAACTCCTCCTGAAGTAAAAATTGGCTTGCTTTGTAAAAAGGATAATGGAATAAACATTACAGGTATATTGAATATTCATCTTTGCTATGTATATGAAGACTATCAATTTCAGGATTCCTCTACATACAAGTTATATAAATATCACCAAATAATTGATGCAAAACTGTTTATTTGAGCAAGAGCTTAACTTATTCATCAACAAGTTAACAGCATGCTCTTTCCCCCTGCCCCTTTCTGACTCAGCTCTCCCAGGGTCTCTCTGTGTGTTAGCTGATTAGTATGATTTCCAGATATTAGGACATCATGTCAAGGACACAATTTTATAATATTTGTTGAAAATTAGCTTTTATATAAATGACACAAAATTGCAAGAGTAGATATATTTTTCTTGTGTTTAATATATTTCAGCAGTTTTTCCATTCACTAAATAGCCCAAAGCACTCAAAACCTTGCTTGGTTAGACCTAGGTGGTGTGCCTATTCTCTTTCTTGGGAAAATTGATTCATGTGAAATTCAGTGTCCTCTTTTAACCTGTACTATATATACCAAAAAAAAAAAACATTAAAAATGCAGGGGCCTGCTCCATCTATTTAGATTCAGTAGGATGTCAGGTCATTTGAATGAACACTAAAATCTTAAAAATTCACCTGTTTGTGGCAAAGAAAAATGCACTCTTTACTTCCAGAGAGAAAATCATTCAACATTATCAGAATTTGACTAACACAAAATCATAATCTGCCAGGAAACAGTGATACTGTCATAACATCTTTCTTTAGCATTTTGCAGAATGGGCAGCAAGCATCTCAAAAAGCTGTAAATAATAGGAAGGTTTTCAACATGAATTCCACATTATTACCAGAAAACTTACTGTATTTTCCTGCATATTTTTCCTTTCATGTTCTATCTTCTTAAATATTTAGAATAGACATATATACAGTTGAGTGCCCTGCTCAAGCCTTCATATTTTTTTTTCTCCTGCATTTAAGTAGGATGCCCTGAGCATAATATGTCTTACCCCCACCAGATCAGACAACTGTCAGACTAAAAGGAAACACAAAAGCTTGCCCCTGTACAGAGCAGCAAGCAAAAAAAAAAATCAGCAAGAAAGTTGTCAATACTAAACTAAATTTAGACCCAAGTAGCCCAAGTGGCTGCCCTTATTTCCCTTATTTACACATTAAAAATATTTAACCACACAGGGTCAAATTACTTGAGAATAATCTCAAAACAAAATGAGAACAAAGATATTTTTAATATGTGTTCATGTTTATATTACCAGATAAAACTTTCTCACCTTCAGCTTCAGCATCAGTCCTTCCAATGACTATTCAGGGTTGATTTCATTTAGGATTGACTGGTTCAATCTCCTTACAGTCCAAGGGACTCCCAAGAGTCTTCTTCAGCACCACAGTTCAAAAGCATTAATTCTTCAGCAGTCAGTCTTCTTTATGGTCCAATTCTCACATCCACACATGACTACTGGAAAAACCATAGCTTTAACTATACAAATTTTTATCAGCAAAGTGATGTCTCTGCTTTTTAATAAGCTGTCTAAGATGGTCATAGCTTTTCTTCCAAGGAACCAGCGTCTTTTAATGTCATGGCTGCAGTCACCATCCTCATTGATTTTGGAGCCCAAGAAAATAAAGTCCCTCACTGTTTCCACTTTTTCCCCGTTTATTTGCCATGAAGTGATGGGACTGGATGTCATGATCTTCTTTTTTTGAATATTGAGTTTTAAGCCAGCTTTTTCACTCTCTCTTTCACCTTTATCAAGAAGCTCTTTAGTTCCTCTTCACCTTCTGCCATTAGAGTAGTATCATCTGCATATCTGAGGTTAGTGATATTTTTCCTTGCAATGACTATATATTATGATAAATGTTCCAACAGGATTTCCTTTATGTTCCTACCAGAACATAAAAGGTCATTTTGCTCAAAACAAGGGGAATAATAAATTTATTCTGAAAAAATGAAAAAAAATCGCTTGATTTTAGTTTGAAGCCTATTCTGGAGTTTTCCATGTAGAATGGGAACAAAATTAGGGAAGAAAATATGAGGAAAAGGGAGTAGCATATGCTTAAATATGGTAGAAATGCATATATTGTTCAATTGATTTGAAGGACATATTGATACACAGACAACGAGGAATTTGAAGTAAGAGAGTATAATAATCGGAATTATGTTTCACAAAGATCAATCTAAGTCCTCAGTAGTGAATACATTGAATGGGCTGGAATGTGAAGTGTTGAGAGCCTGCACAAAGTCAGTGATAATGAAATTCATAGGAAAACATGGATTTTAGAGATATTAAGAATACAGAATAAGGAAAAGCTGAGGGAAAGAAAGGAAACAGGCACAACTTCTAGGTTTCTGATTTTGTCTAGTGGCTAAGAAGTTATGATTCAAAAGTACTAGTGTTCAATTGCAAAATAAGGAGAGAAATTAAAGAAACATGGTGTAAAATAGAAATATTTTAAATATCACTATCACCACCATACATAACCTTAGGAAACTGACCTATTTGACTGCCTAAAATTGACTTTGGTTTAAATCAATTAATGTCTTAGGCATCAGTAAAATTAGGTAGATGCTTATTGATATTGGTCAACCAGAGTCTACTATGGTTTACTAATCTGAAAACCAGAAATATGTCCATTAAATAATATTAAGACCCCACAGGTCTCCCTCATCCTCCATAGATGAATTATGAATAAAACAAAACCAAAAGCTGTTTAAGAGATAACAAGAATTAAAGAATTTGCAGCAGATGGTACCAGCTGTGCACATTTAATTCCAGCTCAAACAATCTGCCAAATAGTTAGACAGAACTGCTTTTGCATGGGAAATTGGAGTGTCTCAGAGCCAAGGAGGAAATCAGAGAGCAGTATTTCTGGCATTAGTTATCAAACCTTTTATTATAATTAATGTTAGTGGACCCAAACCATCTTTCCTTTCCTTGCTTTCTTTGGACTCTGTGCATTTCCTCTTCCCTCCCTCCCCTTCTTCCTTTCAGAACACATATACACCTACACACACATACATATTCGCATATATTTTTCATCAATTAAATAAAACATAACCTCAGATTTACAAAGTTGAAGTGTTGTAACCTAGACATTCATCAAACATGTATTAAAATGTATAGTATAACTGTTTGTTTTGAATTTTTTAAAGTTAAATTTGAAACAAATCCTAACATGTCTCAATACATTTATAAAGACATAAACAGTAAATAACAATGCAAAATAAAGTAATATATATGTCAAAGTATAATCTATATAGACAATACATACATATTTAAAGCCATTGGACAATTACAACATATTTGGAGAAACTAAGACCTGAATTCAGCATTGAATTTGGACAAGCAAATAAAAAATGTGTCAAAATTCAAGAAGGCAATATCAGCTAAAACTCAGATGCATAATGCAAATACATTCCAAAGTATACATTGATTAGAACTGACTCACTAGAAGGAGGAAACTTTCATGAATAGGCTAGACCATGAGATTTAAGATCAGTTTATCCTGATAATAATGATAATATCCATGAATGCTGTTTGAAAAGGTAAGAGACATGATAAAATGATCATACCCTGTGCATGACAGAATGAAGCAGAAGTTACAAGCCAATGTGAGTAAGTAGGTCCTTGCAATAACACATGCATGAGAAAATTAGTATGTGAACTTGCATGACTGCAGTAAACGAAAAGGAACATAGTACAGAACAATATAAAAGAGGCATTTTCAGATATCAGTGGTTTGACTCTACCAGAAACATAAAGAAGAGAGAAGTGTAAAATGAGCCTTTGACTCTGAGTATTTTGGATGAAAACAGCAGTGATTTCAGAGAAGTTCAATCAGAAGAAGCAAATTCAGGAAAGGAGGAGTATGCGGAAGAGGACAAGAGCGATGTTAGGTACTTTGTTCCTGAGATGTTAGGGAGAGAACAAAGTGTAATGGCCTGGGCTCAAGCTGCGTTTGAGAGTTCTAGATCACACACAAATATTTATGTAAAACTCATTCTAAAAGAAGTGATAGTCATAAGAATACATCAGTGTTTTTTTAATTTTTTTAAATTTTATTTTTATTAAAAGAATATTAATGAAAACTTATTGAGGTCTCAAAATGTTTCAGTAAAGAATGCTCCTATTTAGGGTAGGGACAGGATGAAGAGCACTTGGCAGGTTGGTGGTGAGGACTGATATCAGACAGAGATCAAATTGAATCCCACTAACCATGTTCTTAAAACCTATATCATTGCTATCTTGAGTATCGTATTAATTTCCTAGGGTTGGATAACAAATTATCAGACACTTATTTTCTGAAAACAACATTTAGAGTTTGAAATCAGGATAGATCCCTTCTGGAGGTTCTGGAGGAGAAACCATTTCATGCCCCTCTCCTAACTCCTGGGAACTGCCAGCCCTCTTTGGTCTTCCATGGCTTGTAAACTCATTGCTCCTATTTCAGCTTCGTTTTTGCGTCAGCTTCACTTCTGGGTCTTTGTTTCCCAAGTCTCTCTCTTTCTCTTTCTCTCTCTCTTTCTTTTCTTTTTTTTGTTAAGAATTGGATTTAGGATCCATTTTGGATTGTCATTGGATTTAGGATCCATCCTAAATCCAGGATGATCTCATGTCAAGATTTTTAACTTGGTTACTACTGCAAAGACTCTTTTTAAAAAGTAAATTTACATTCACAGGTTCCAAGGATCAGGTCTTGGAAATATAACTGGGGCAGGGAGGGTGCACTATTTAACCTATTAGAGGTATTATTAAATGGTTAGGAGTGATAGTGGTATATAGCAACTTCTGCTACCATCACACCTGAATGTTAATTACAACTTTGTGAAGCAGTTATTCCCATTTTTGCACAAGAAAAATTAGGGCTCATATTGTACCTATCACAAAGTGATACCTTTCTTATCCAAAAGGCATATTCAATTTCCATTTTTTTTAATTTAAAAGGCATTGTTGTAATAGCTCCAGACTCAGAATAGCATTTGTTTTACTGTTTTTCTTTTGAAAATAAAATTTTTGTTGACACACTGTATTCTTTTTCCCTACTCTTTTCTGATTACTGAACGTATAAGATTTTTAACCAAGAAGAGTGATTTATTTGTTTGCTTTGACTATGCTTTGTTTGTTTAACTAGATTTTGAAAAAAGCAAAGCTAATTGGGAAAAATAAGGATCAGGTTCTATTTGTTGCAGGGTGTGTGTGTGTGTGTGTGTGTGTGTACATGCATGTGCTCAGTCATGTCTGATTCTTTGCTCCCCCAAGGACTGTAGCATGCCAAGATCCTCTGTCCATGGGATTTCCTAGGCAAGAAGGCAAGAATATGGGAGTGGATTGTCATTTTCTGCTTCAGGGAATCTTCTTGACTTAAGGATTGAACCCATGTCTCTTGCATCTCCTGCATTGGCAAGCAGATTCTTTTACCACTGTGCCACCTGGGAAGCCCCTAATCCTAGGGTAAATGAGTGAAGGTCACTCAGTCGTGTCTGACTCTCTGTGACCCATGGACTATACAGTCCGTGGAATTCTCCAGACCAAAATACTGGAGTGGGTGGTCTTTCCCTGCTTCAGGGGATCTTCCCAACCCGGGGATCAAACCCAGGTCTCTGCATCGCAGGTGTATTCATTACCATCTGAGTCACAAGGGAAGCCCATCCCAGGGTAAGCACACTCTAAGCAACTGAAAGCGACAAATTTAGTGATAACCACATTGTAATTGTTGTTGCTGTTGTGTCTATATAGAAATCTTATGTCACGCACTAGATTCATTGCCTATTCTGAATATGTGAAATCTCCCAAAATTCAAGTTGGTATTCATATATTGGATGATGTGATAAATTCTGTATGCATTTGCAAATACAGTATTTGTTCTTAATGTTACTCTACTTAACCAAACACCAAAAATATTCCAGATCTATCTTCATATTCATACTATATATTCATTAATATTAGCATTATATATTACACATTTTATTTATTATATGCTATATTAATACTAAATTATATTATTCAGTAATTATTTAATCTTATTTGGCCTGTTTCTAATAAATGCCTGATGATATCAATCAACTTGAAAGGTTAAACTGATTCTTTTTATAAACCACTATATACAAAATGCCAAAACAAATTGATTTGCTTATTCAATGAAACAATACATTGATTGAGTTTTAAAAATGTGCCACTGGAGGTTTACTTGAACTGACCAAACATTATGGTCTACTAAAGAGAAAGAAAATGTGGAAAACTTTTGCAAGGACACTTGTTCTCTCCAAATTCCCATGTCTCCCTCGCTTATTTATTTGTCTGGCTTTATCTGCCATGTCTTTATCACTTAAGTAAATTGACCAAATCTTATATATACTTATAGAGTTTCTAACTTTACTTACAATATTTCTAGAAAATAACGTCTTCACCAAGATATTTTTCTGCCAAACATACCCAAATGATTCTAGAATGGCTCAAGCATAAATATCTTCCTAGAAGTTTTCTCCATTTCCCCCAGCTATATAAATAATCTCCTACATCTTGGTGTTTTATAGTTGTCTCTCTTAAAGTGGTTAAACTTTATTGACGTTCACTACTGTTACTTGCAGCTGTAACAGAGATATTCTATCCCTTCTATTACATTGCTCCTTGAGAATAATGTGTAAATCTTATTTTTGTTTCCTTGAAGTAGGAGCTCAAAATGATTTGTTAAATAAATGAATGAAAACACAGATGAAAATCATACTTGCTACACAAAGAGTAAAGATGAAACTGATCCCTGTCCAGATGGGACAGCTCTTTGTACTCACAATCCAAATTGGATTATGTGTAGCCAAACCAAAATCAGCTGCATTGATTTTCCTTCCTCCTGTGGCCAAAATGATCCTTCTAAGTCAAGGTCACAGTTATCTTTCTCTGAAGAAAGAATGCTTATATTTTTGGCCTCCTCTACTCTTATTCTGTGAAATGTTCATTAATTTGAGATAAATTTGAAAAATCAATGAAATAACAAAGCTGTTGGTGATTGTTTGGGAATTTTAAACACTGGGTCAAATTATGCAGTGATGAATATCATACTTTTAATATGGTTCAGACACTAGCACATGTAACCACATATATGGCCTATGGAATTCAAATTTGTGAAAGCTCCAACGGTTCCATTATTAATGCCTCATCTAATTTAAGTTTATAAACATTTAGGAAAGATAACATCATAATTATGTTTATAAAAGGTTAATAAATTCTTTACCAGCAGCAAAACCACTTCACTATCTTGTAAGAGGAAATTTCAAGCACAAGTGATATGTACTTGCCCTCTACCTCTGGGTTGTGTTTAGCTTGGTTGAGGTTTTTAGGATTATGATCAAAAAGAATTTAAAGCTTGCACTTTTCCAGAATTAACTTCCAGTTTTAGAATTATTTACTTCTGGATTGAGATTTCTCAGTAAAGTTTAAGTAGATAAGAGTAATAAAATATAAAGTCTCACATATGCTACCTAATCTATGATAGACTAGCAAACTGAAAAATAAAATGTAGTAGTGATTTTATTGAACACTGACTGTTTGAACACATTCATTTTTTTTTCCTCAAGAAATTGTAATCAGTTTTGAAGATTAGCAGATAATAAGTAGATAAGAAAAGTAAAAATATCTAGGCAACAATAACGAGTTTATGGGCACAGAGTTTCAGGGAAATAAATCAAATATGCATTGCACTTTGATAGTAATGTTGACAGATTTGGAATCTTTTGAAATCTACCTGCTTGATTTATGTTCTCTAAATATTTATGTATTCTCAAGTGCATTTGAGGCTAATATTACACAACTATATTAAAGAAATGATGATAAAAAGATCTGCTACACTGGGAATTGACATTTATTCAGAGTTTGTCAACAAAACAACTTTATTATGTATGAAAAGAAGAGACCTGGATTATCCTAATTGTTCAGCAAAGCTACCTTTTGCTTAACTTTTTATTTCTATAACTTTTCACAGAGACAAGTTGACTGCTATAAGGCCCAGGTTAACAAGAGAGTGAAATTATGAAGACAAACAGAACTGTCTTTAAAGATTCTCTCAGTTGTCCCTCTCTCTTTCTTTTAGGATCATTATCTCCATATTCCTCCAACTATTTACCATGATTCTTTTTCTTGAGAGAAATGGGCTCATATAGTTTATATTAAACTATCTATATATCTTATATTGTCTACATTTAAGAAGACATCAGCTTAAATTTTGGATGTTAATGTACTAAATATATATGTGGTTCATGTCAAAAGTAAGTTTTTGGAGGCAAAGTATGATTTATTTGTCTGGATACAGCCATAGATACTGCTTTTGGTTTTAGAGTATTTCTACTTTCTCATTGTTTAAAACATATTATTATTACCCTTGTGTGACATAGAAACTTTAGTCTCTTCCTTAATGTGGTTAAAACATGAAAAAGACTGAAATGTCCGTTAAGCCTCACTATTAATGAAACTGAAAGAGGAGTCAGGACACAAGAGGAATGAATGCCTAGGAAGCATTCTTAGCAACACTTCCAAGAGGGTCATCTCCTCCTCTCAGCAGTGCTTCCTGATTAACAGCTGGACAGATACTTTTATCCAGCTGATAATTTATCTTATTAAATATAATTGCTTAAAGAAAATTTACTTTATCCTGAATATGAGATCTCTTTCTCTTCTTCTCAACCAACTAGAAGCTATTGCAAGTCAAAATATATAGACTTGAATTAGAATTCTTGCATTATTCTAGATCCAACATTTGCAGTCAAATGTTTTATTTCCCAGGAGTTGGAGAGGTCAGATAGGATGGATTCAAGAATGGACACTTAAGTAGAAAAATGAGAAAACAAGTCCTTCTTTTTCTCCTACTCTCCTGGCAACAAATTCTAAATAAAAACTGTGAACAAACAGGAAAGTCTCTGCTTCATTATTTGCAAATCATTAACATTTTTAATTTATTCTAATTATTGTTTCCCCACAGACCCATCGATTTGAATTTGAGCCTTTTAATTAAAAAGGTATCTCTACAATCAGTGGCCATACAGCACTAATAGGCAGGAACATTTCTATAACAAAATAAATACTGCATTTGAACAATAATCCTTTGTGTAAATCTGTATATCTGTGACAGGAATTAACAAAAACACTTTATAAGTTCATTACTCTATCAAAAGTACAGGCAATTCTTTTCAAAATTAAAGGGAACCTCTTCCCAATTCTTTGTGCTGTTTTTTTTCTTGGTGTATTTATTCTGTTTTGATCATTTTTCTGTGACATTGTCCTTGTGATGCTGAAACAGAGTAAATCTATATTGAGGACTTGGTTTAATATGGAGAAATTTTTGAAAAGGTGCTTATTTTCTCCCTTTTAAATGCCAATTAAGTCTCATTTTAAGATCAAATTTTATTGTATTCTGTAAGTTCTTGGGAAGGGGCACTGAAAAGGAATGGAAATCTGGTACTTCCAGTTTAAAGAACCTGTCAATTTCTGACCTAAACTCTTTTTAAGAACTGTCTATGGTACTTCATCATTGCGATCAGCTGGATGATCCAAAAGGACAGGGGAGATTTTAGTAACTGACAAGTATAAAAAGAAAAACAAAAAGGTTTTTTTTTCATTTTGTATATGTGTGTGTATGATACCTGTCTATGTGGGCATGCTCAGTCTCTCAGTTGTGTCCTCTTCTTTGCAAACCCATGGACTGTAGCCACCAGGCTCCTCTGTCCCTGGAATTTTTCAGGCAAGAATACTGGAGTGGGTTTGCCATTTTCTACTCTTCCCAACCAAGGGACTGAATCTGTCTCTTGCATTGGCAGGCAGATTCTTTACCACTGGGCCATGTGGGAAGCCTGGTGTGTATAATATACATATATATACAATTTGATTAACTTTAAATTTCCTTATTTGATTTTCTATACTTATACAGGTACCTTTACTATAAAAATCATATTTTTTTGTTATTAGTTAGCAAGCATCTCTGGGAGCTAGCACAGGAAAGAGCAATAGGCAAGCACATTGACTCAAAAACTGGACACCCTAGATTCATGTGCTTAGTTGCTCAGTCATGTCCAACTCTTTGTGACCCCATGGACTGTAGCCTGCCAGGCTCCTGTGTCCACGGGGATTCTCCAGGCAAGAATACTGGGAAGGGTTGCCATGCCCTCCTCCAGGGGATCTTCCCAACCCAGAGATCAAACACAGGTCTCCAGCATTGTAGGCAGATTCTTTGCTGTCTGAGTCACCAGGGAAGCCCAAGAATACTGGAGTGGGTAGCCTATCCCTTCTCCAGGGGAACTTCCTGACCCAGGAATTGAATTGGGGTCTCCTTCATTGCAGCTGAATTCATTACCAGCTGAGCTACCTGGGAAGTCCCCTAGATTCATATTGCCTCTTAAATATATTACCTCAGGCAAGGCAAAATAGTTAATTTTTGTGTATCAATCTCTTTGCCTATAAAATGAGGATAATTGTAGTACTTGTCTTAGCAAGTTTGTACAGAAATTCAATATGATATGCCAAGTAAATATAAAACAATGTCAGGCATACAGTAAGCATTTAATGTTTGCTATTATGTTAGCTATTTTTTAATCTTTTTTTCTAACAATCTTAAATGAACCTATGTACAATTCTGCTGCGTTCCTACAGATCAGCTGAGATAAATTATTTCTTCCATTCAAATTTAGACACTGTATTTCTCCTTCTGGAGAAATTGAGGAATTTCCCATCCAAGATTTTGGCTGATACTGTTATGTTTTTGGAATACCTTTGGAAATGCTCTCTTTAAGAGGAGACTGTTTAGAAAGGCAAGACTATGATCCAGCGCTGAATGTACTGGATTAAATATCAGTGTTCCTGATGATGACCTTGGGCAAACCATGCCTTAACTTTCCTCATCTCTAAAATATGATTTTCCATCCTGTCTCAGGAACTGGAAGATGGGGGTTAAAAATAGCTTGTGATTTATTATGAGCTATAAAAACTAGGAACTATAGTGTTGTTTAATGTATTATGTATTACCAGATAAATCTTTTAACAGCTTCACATTGAAATGACAGGCAGGATTCATTTAGGGAAAGATAACTGGACTATAGAATTAGTATGTTTGACAATAGATATTAGAAACTGGTAGCTCAGTAATAGTCATGATGGTCCCATAGTGAAAGTTTATTTTTGCACAATAATTACTGTTAAAAGTATTCCTGACTTTTAAGAAACAAAGTTTTTGTGTGTGAAGTCCTCCTGTCTAGATATATACCCAAGTGTTTATAGATTACATACAGCCAAGATATTGTTTTTTTCTTTTTACAAAAAGTGAAATCAGTTGAGGTGACTAACCCCTGCACACTTGATAAGGAGGATTTTGTCGAGTGTCCTCAGTCCAAGGACCTGTTTGCATCTGACTCCTTGTTCCGTCCAGAAAAGACAACAGCAGTAGCAACACATCCTGACAACTTGACTGAAATCACTGTCAGAGCTGCCACCGAGGTGGCTGAGCAGACTAATGACGTTTTCAGTGTTGATCCTCCCGGTCTCCAGCTAGTCCCAACCTTGTTGCCCACTCCCTTGGAATCTGCATACGCAGACAATAAAGCAGTGGGGGAATGAAAAGTGCATCGCCCTTAATGTACCTCTCCGAATTAATAAGGTCAGTTTTGCATTTACGGCTTTTGCCTCTTGCTAATATTCCCTATCCAGAAGAGAAATTCATTTCTCTTCTCTTTCCCCTCTCTCTCCTTCTGTCTCTGTCGAACATACACACATGCACACGCATATATACTGCACGAACACACTTGGGAAAACACCCACACATAGAAAATCATACTATCCATCATTTCCAAAAACACCCACTCTTACCTCTCACTATAGCGCCCATGTACACACACACACACACACACTCACTGCGTGGGAGAATTACAGACCCATACAAAATGCCACGTACCCGGAGAGTTCAGAATGCTTCCTATGCCTGCAGATTGAACCCACACACTACGCACCCCTATAGATGCTCTCAGTGTGCCTACTTCCCAGAGGAAAACTCCCTGCAAAAAAAATAGTCTTGCTCTTTCCAGCAGGCAGCTCCACATGAGCCCAGGGACAAAAGCTGGCCAGGGTACTCTTCGTGTGGTACACCGGACAGAAGCCATCATTTGTGGGCAATGGGGAGAGCCGCAAACTCACATGGGCAGTCCTCTTCACTAAGCCCTAAGATAGATACTATATAATTCCTCTGATATTTTCTGGCACGCAAATGGAGCCAGAAGCCTTTGCAATTATTTCTTCCAGAACCAGTGCTGCAGCCCTCCTCATCCCGAGATGGTATCAGATTTCCGAAAAGGACAGATTTCCAATACGCGCCGAGTCTAAGGAACTTGTGGGTTATAAGATCTGGGCCAGGACCAACCGAAAAAGATTCGAAAATTGACATACAAAAGCAAAACACGTCGGTCTCCGGCGAAGCTCCCCTACACCTTCGGATGAGGGAAATAGAGTACCATTTAGATGTGAAAGAGAAGCGGGAGGCTTAGTAATAGCCAGTAGATGGCGCAAGAACTCTTCCTCTGTATGATGTTAACCCTTGAGTGGTGAGTTGGCGCTGCCAGGTCGAAACGTATAGATACATACGTTTTCCGTTTTGAAAGAACCTTCCCATTTACATATGCGGGAACGATTCAGAATTAAGACAAATGGGTATCTGTTCCAGATAACTCCCACGGTAAAGTAGTTTAACTGCAGCACACAACAGCTAAAACCTGTTTAGGGAATATAAAAAGGCGAACTCTTTCGGAAGACTCCCTCCCTAACCTCACCTCCGCCCTGGTCACGGATTAAATCCTTTTACTTCGTGAATCAAAAAAAAACAAAAACAAAAAAAAAAACAAAACCCGGTTATGGGTTTACATCTAAGTACTTGAATATGTAAATGCCTGTGTGTAAATAAATTCTCTGAGATCTCCCTTTTTCAATTAAATCACAGGATGATTAATGTGAGACGCCTGCCTGAAATATACTGCAACTACAGTAGTAACACATGTCCCATTATAAAGACGCAGCCATCGATGGAACCCGGTTTATTATCATCACATTTTCCCTAAAAGCAATACAGATTCTCCGATTAAAATATTCCTGTAACACGTTTCTATAGTCAGAGGCTGGAATGGAGAACTCACTAACATAATATTTCTTGGGCTGCTTTTAGAGGCAGAATTGATCTATTCGGAGGGAAAAAAAAATCAAACCTCTTAATTTCAAATATTGTGGGGAGTTTGTCAAAGAGAGGAGCTGGGCTTTAAGAGGCTCACTAGTGGTTTCTGGTGGTTGCTATAACGAGATAGAATTGAGGTAGGTTTTAGTGGAGGGGAAAAAAAACGCACAAGAAAAGACAGAATCCAGAGTAGCAGAGACTTTGTGCCCCCGTTGGAGAGAGATGGTTGAGTCCTCTTCAAGGTTGCTGTGGTATCCCAGAAACACCATTCACTTCGAGCTGTGACCGCGCACCAACAACAGCAACAACTCCACTGCGCCGGGCTGAGGAGCAGGAATTAGGAGCTCGCGAATAATATGAAAGGGATCCGCAAAGGGGAAAGCCGATCGAAGGAATCCAAACCCCGGGAGCCTGGCAGGAGAAAATGCGCTAAATGTGGCCGCCTAGACTTCATCCTGATGAAGAAAATGGGGATTAAAAGTGGATTTACGTTCCGGAACCTCGTCTTTTTATTGACGGTGTCTTGTGTGAAAGGTAGGCTTGCTTTCGGGGTCCCCTCTGCTTTGGATGGAGGTGAGCTGACTTGTCGCCAGAGACGGGTAGCTTACTTTGCAATTTGCACGGATAAAATCATCATGATAATACTGAAGAAGGAGTTGATTCACAGCTCTTTTTCTCCCTCAGATAGGAAATGCATTTTGCTTGCCAGATTTGGCGTTCAATGCAGTGATTGAGCTTGTGCTCAATAAATATTCTTGCAGTATGCTCAAACGAATACGTGAGTTGGTTCGTATAGCCTCTAACTAGTGGATACCAGGCAGAATTCCTCTGCAAGACTTTTCTTGGTGATGAGGGTTACCTTGATTTCTAGCCAAATCAGTGGGGTTTGATGCTTTGGTTGGAATATTTATATTAAAGACGCTCCTGGAAATGCTTTTTAACCCTTTCAGGTAGGAAAGTTACCGACATGTTAGGAAGGTGCTGCTTTTAAATGCATTAGGGCACAGGGGTCTTTCAAGAATCCCCCACCCTCGACTCCCAACCAACATGAATGTGTGCATGCATCTGTGAATTATTTCTACGTGGGCTCTTTTGCATTGATAAATGATAGAGGCTCTTTCCTAGGTCCTGTGGTAGAGGTTTGGCTTAAAATGGGGCTTTTGAACGGTCTGAGACGCCAGGAAGTGTAACCAGGTACCTTTGGGGATGAATGAAGGTAGGAGGAAAGTCATTAGCTGACGACCAAAAAGAAAATCCCCAGCAAGTCTCGGCGTTCAGACAGGTAGAGTGAGTGTCACATGCACAGACAAGGGGAGGAGGTGGGTGGAATGTAAAATTCAATCCTAAGCAGGAAGGCAAGGGACAGTCAGGATCATTGGAAGGAGAGCTGTCCTCTGGGAGAAAATAGATTCCCAGCTCTGTTCTACAACTTCTCCTGCGCCCTGCTGCCCATTAATTGCTGCAAAAAAAAAAAAAAAAAACCTCAGGCGGTGTTTATGACTCATGCTATCATTTTTGAACAACCACCTCCCCGTACTCATGGCAGCTCGCATAGACGCGACTGATGTCGTTTTCAGTGAAGCTAGTTTCAAGTCGGGGGTGGGCGGGTTGGGGGAGCTGTTGGCCCGGGCGCACCACCTCTGTCCTCACAAACTGGACGCTTCTTCCTTTGTAAAGGAGTGTCTCTCTGAACCGCAATCAGGCCGCGTCTCTATGAAACAGTTTATTGTCCAGCTTGCAGCTGGCTGTCCCCTCACAGAAAGCAGTCCATTTGCATTCAGTGGAAATGATAATTCATGTTTTGGGTGGAGGGAGCTGGAAGGGTTACCTCTTCCTCTATTAGGGACCAATGATGGGCGACATGTCTCGAATTTTAATTGACATTCCTAAATGCCAAGAAGTCGTCCCAGGTCTCTGTGGCAGCAACTGCCTTGTAATCTTGACCTGCTCCTTAAAGCTTGACAGCCCCCCTTCGCCGACTCTCACCAGCCTCAGCGCAGCTTTTGACCCAAAACGCTTGTTCTCTACGGAGGCAACTACACAGCTTAGTGCACAAAACGCGTCTTGGGTTGCTTACAAGGGGCTCTCGTCGCCGGCTCGACGTGTGAGGAGCCTCGCATTTACGCTTAGCTCGCCTGCCACTGGGAGTCGGCGGTTAATGGATGGCCCTGGGATTTGGCTGCTAGGAGCCGGCGACAGCTCCTGGCAGGAAAAAATGTTGAGGTGGCTCCTGCTAGATGACCGGGGGGTTAAATGCGAGTTTTCACGCGATACCTGTTGAGTCAAAACACACTGGAGGGGCAGATGGAAGAGGGAGTCTCCGAAGCTGGTCGAGCATGCCAGGCTGACAAACCCAGAGCCCAGCAGCCTGCGATTACAGCCCGGCTGCCCGGACCTACCATATTTCCTCGATAAGCCGCGCCGAAGAAACGAAAGGCGCGTCAGTTCGCTTTAAATGGAACTGGAAATGAGAACCACCACCCCCCCACCCCCCTCTCCTCTACTCACAGCTCCTGTACTTTGGACTGAGACAATCGGTCCACTGAATACATTCCAGTTTCGGGGACATCGGGAAGAAGGGGTGTTTCACACTCTGCTTTGATCTTGTCCAAAATCAATTTTCAACGGACCATTAATTTTTTTTAATGGTAATAAGGTTTTTCATTGTCACTTATCTGCCACTTGAAAGGCATTTCCTATATTTTACAACTTGGAACGCCGTCCTTAGATTCTGAGACACAAACTTACAGAGGATATATTCTTTAGACTTACTCCTGGTTGCCAGTGGTGCCAGTTTTTACGATTGCTTCTTCTTCTTCCCCTTCTCCTTATTTTATTTTAATTCCACCTACGTCTCAAGGCTTTTCCCTAAAACCAAGATCGCAGCAATAGCTTGAATGTTCTTTCCCCTAGTGTCTAGACCGCTTTTGTCTTCCACAGTGTTTTTCTTCCGGTCTCCCAGGCCCACGGGAAAGCTCAGAATGGGCAGTCTTTCTAAGGGCTCTGCAGGTTCTAATCTGGGGCTAGGGCTAAGGAAGTCTGTGGCTCGTGCTTTTCCAGGTAAACAGCTCAGGCCTTGAGAATTCCACCTTTTGTCCACACTTTTCATCTTTTACTATCTCACCTCTGCCTGCAACAGCAATGACAAAGAGGCTCAGTGGGAGAAATCGCCTCAGAGTAGAAGACAAAGTGGGTTTCCGTGGTAGGCCTGAATCTCTCCAGTGGTATTGGAAAGAGAGGGAACCCTCTCCGGGGCGTTTTATCCCCACTGTTGTCATCTGAAATAAAAAGCCATGGAAGGCACCAAATTGGGGGAGTGGGGCGGGGTGGGGGCTGCTTAGGCTGATGCATGCTGAAACACAAACACACACAGGCAGCAGAGATTTCTGAAATGCAGTTGCAGCCTGCCTGTTTTTGGTCTCAATCAAATAGAATATGTGAATCTTCGAGTCGTGCTTAAACGTCCCACCCACGTAAACAAACACTGCCAGGTGCTTCCTCACACTCCTGGGAGATCCCTGGGGAACACACAAATAGTCCGGGGACGGGGGGGTAGGGGAGAGAAGGGACAGAAAGCACTGACCTCCGAGAACAGCATGTGGGAGCTAGCATGCTACACCCCCACCCTGTACTAGAGCTTGCTTTCAAGACTCCTTGCTGGACCCCCGGACTTCCAGAAGGATCTGCGTTTCTGCGTGCTCTGGGACTCATTCCAAGGAGATATTACTCCCGCCACAGAGCTCTTGGGAAGAGCCTAGCTCGCAGCTTGTCCCGCAGTTAATTAGTGCTGGCAAGGGTCTCGGTGTCCACGCAGGAGGAGAGCTACCAGCAGCGCTCAGTAGCACCTTGTGCCCACCCCAGGGTGGCCTCGCTGGAGGTGTCAGCCCCAGGCTTGTGCTCCGGGTCTGATAGCTCTTACTTTCCCAACCTCAGGGCGATAGTCTGACCTGTCAGTATCATTAACAAAATTTCTGTCGCGTCTCGGGTCTCCAGAGAGCTTTACAAAGATGGTTCTGTTGGGTTAATGTCTTTACAAACCAATAACTGCACCCAACAAAAAGCCACCCACTGCCACCACCACCATCAAAACCCTTCCTCTAAATCTAACAAGACTGAGTCAGCTGCTGAGAGACAACCTTCTTGTTTGGATCGGGGTCCTTGTCCTGCTGCAGTCTGGTAGCCCTCCCCCTCCAATTGTTTCTCTTGAAATACTTTATTGCTTCTAGAAGACCAGATTCCCCGAAATATTCATAGACCACTGAGGTTAAACTGAACGCCTGACTTGGCCTTTAGAGATTGTGAAGGGGTGTGTGTGTTGCTGGGAGGGGGAGACCACATGGATCAAGGCGGAGGAGCCTTCTAGAGGCCTCCAGGGTGGGTGTGGGTGTGTGTCCGGGATGGACAGGGTGGCGGGTTACACAGTGTGTGCTTCTGTTCCCGGACCCTAGCTGGTCGGTGGTGCTGAGACCACTGCTGTCAGAGGAGTACCGGTGGACGCACAGAGAAAGCTCGGTTTTCCCAAGCTGAACCCAGCGCTGCTCTCGCCAAAACAACTTCTCTAACAGGCTCTTCGCGAGTTCAAAAACTCACCGGAGAAGGAGTAATGGGGGTTGACTCCCCTCTTCCATCCCCTTCAACCCCTTCCCTGCTCTTCCCAGGACTCTACAGGGCTCTGTTGGATCCCAGGGGAAAGCACAGAACAAATGAAACAGCACAGGGTCATCCCGGTTGTCCTGGGGTCCTCTCCCCGCCCCGCAGGAGAGGCCACCTGAGGGCTGAAAGCGGAGCAGGAACGGAGATTTCAGCGCAGTGCATAATAATACGAAGCAGAACAACCATAGAAAGAAAGATAAATTCAGGCAGCCCGGCGATTTCCCTTCTCCTTGAACAAGGCGGCGCCTTAGGGGAGGCTTTGCACCACCGAGTTGCTAAGCCAATCCAATTTACCTTCCTCAAAAGGCTTCAGTAGCCTCCCAGAATTCTGAGCTGAACTTTCCTTGGACAGTTAGTTACCAGTTGAAATCCTTCTAAACTGTCATTCTGCAGCCCCATATTTCCAGAATCTTTTGGTATTGAGGGGATTGGGGAGGACGTGGGGGGCTGCTCTAAGCCCATGTAGAAGAGTGAGTGTGTGAGAAGAAATAATTAGAGCAAGTTTCAGGCTGTGGAAAACCTGATGGCAGCTCCTTTAAGATCCTTCAAGGAGAAAAGAGGTAGAATTTACTCAATAGATTATATACTCCAGGAGCATAGGTTTCGTTTCAGTAGTTATTACTGTTCATGATATTAATTAGTGTTACTATTTATGGCATAGCTGAATAGATGTGGGGTACACATCTTTTCCCTGAACACACAATTTACTGTCTGCAGAAACAGTAAAATACTGAAATAAAGCAGTAACAAGTGGCATCAATATAGGATTTTAAAAGTGGCAAGCTCTGGCATAAGTGACACCTGATAAAACAAAAAGTAAGAAAGGTAGCAATTAATGATGCCCTTGCACACATATAGAAACAACCTCTGATGCTAAAATACCTGTCTAGTCTCAAACACTAAATGAAAGCAGCTAAACTTTGTTTCCTACATCTCCAAACATACTTCTCCTTGATGTCCTGAAAGTTTAACTTTCTTCTATTTAATATCACAGTCTCCAGAAAAGGCTTCAGGGTATTAAATACTTTCAATGTTTTGTCCAGCTTGGAAAATAACTTTGAAGCCTCAAGCAACATGTCTGGTGAGGAAACTGTTACTTCAAGTAACATGACTATTTGAGAAAATATGCATTCTTGTACTTTAAATTCCAATTTTCAATGTTGGAGAGATTAGAAGCAAAATGACTGCAAACCAAAAGATTAGCAAAAAATGCCCGAATTGCCAATAAGGTCATTTTATTTTTGTTCAATATACATTAAAACATAGCTTCTTTTTCTGTCTCTTTTTCTCATAGCCCTTACTCATAATCCAAAGTTGTGTGTAGTTTATACATACAGTGGCAGTTTTAATTTGGATTTCAGATGAGATCTGGTAGAACGGATAAAGTCTTTATCCATTTATCTTTTCTCTTTCAAAGTGAGCAGGTAGGGTGATTCATGGTACTTTCCAGGGAGATCAATCTCCAAGTCTACAAGATTTTCTCGGAATTAGACCCCTTGGAAGGCCCTCATTCTTATCAGGAATATCACTTTTACAGGAATGCCACTGAGAAAAATCAATTTGTTGAATACCTTCCAGTATTCATGGTGTCAATGCTAGTTATCATCTTTCTTTCTTTCAAGCCTCTAATCTTACTGCTATAAAATGCATTCATGCTGTCACACCTTTGCTAAGCTATGGCTTGGTGCTAACTAAAGATTCTTAAGGATTAATACTTTTTATATAATCACAATCTGTCACGCAAAAGCCAATTTGAAACCTCTAAAAAGTCAAAATTTATAAATAAGGTTATCATACGCATCATGGACCTTGTAACTGGAAAACAAGAATATCAATGATAACCATGTGTCATTAGATATGACAAAATTTTTTATTTGCTCAAAAAAGGTTGCACAGCAGTGATTTCAAAATGTTCCTCAACAAGTAGCATCCTTTGGAAACTTGTTAGAAATATGAATTCTCAGACTCTCACCCCAGGCCTATTGAAACAGATGCCCTCGTAGTTGGACACCCACATAGGTGTTTATAACAAGTCATCCAGGTAATTCTGATGTGCTGTAAAGTTTGAGAAACACGAAAACAAGTACTCTGGAGCCATCAAGACCTGAAGCAGGAACAAAAAAAAAAAATGCCAGCAACTATCTTTGTACTAGCAACTCAGTTTTCCTAAAATTCATTTTCATTATCTATTAAAAAGGAAATAAGAATTTCAGTAGAAAGATTATGCATGCAACATATATAGTGCCTGACACTAGGAGCTATCGTCACTGTTATTAAAATACACTTCCATGCACAAAGCCAGTGAATCTCACACACTTCATCCCTAACATTACCAGCCCTGACTTGTCCACCACAGTAAATAAAAAATATAGCGTCTTCTCTCTAGCTATTATTTCACTTTGGATAAGTTCCCAGGCTATTATACATTGCAAAACACTCTGAAATTTCTGCTTATCACCTTTACACAGTTAATCCAGGTGCTGCCTCTATGAATCAGGGGCAGAATCATAGCTTAAATATGTTACTCCTACTCCTAGGCTAATTTCATTTGTTGTATTCCAATACTGACTTATTTTAATATTGATTGACTAATGTACTTACATGAATTTGTTAATTCATTTTGTTACAAATCCACGGTACTTACAGGGCTGGAAGAGTTCTTACATACCAGCTAGTTCACTGCTTATATTTTATACAATAAATGCACATGTCTAGAAAGGATAAGTGCATTTCTCACTAGGTTAAAAATATAATTAACTCAAGAACTGAGACTAGATCATTGAGCTTTCAAGTTCATGTTCAACTCTGTTTCTACTGCAACTTATCAATTTTACTACAGAATTTTCTGTGACTATATGTTTTTATGATATTTTTATGCTAACTACTCATTTTGTAAAAGACAAAAATAAACAGTTTTGGAATGAAAATATTTTCTAAAACTATTATAATATGTACACCAAATGAAATCATCATATATTCAAGTCTATTTTTGACATTACATGGTTGTAAAAACAAAATCAGAGGACTGTTTTTTAGTCTCATAAAGAACTTAGATTCCTGGGTCAGAAAGATACCCTGGAGAAGGGAATAGCAACCCACTCCATTATTCTTGCCTGGAAAATTCCATAAATAGGGGAACCTACAGTCCATGGGATCACAGTGTCAGACATGACTGAGTGACTAACACTTTCACTTTTTCAAAGAACTTAGAGGGATAATACATAAAAATCCACTTCTTATTTATTTCTTCCCATAATCTAGACATAATTTCTTATTTAAAGGCTTTTAAATCTAAAATTCTGCTCCTAATTTATTTTATTCATGGTTTTATATATTTACATCATATTACCATAAGATGTATGCATTCTCTCTAATCTGCATTTACATTTGCACATTTCTCTCACATGATCTAAATAAGATGATGGTGTCATGTAAAATTCTACCACAGAAGTAATAGTATATTTTATAAATATATAAATAGTATATTTTATAATTTTATAGTGTATAAATATACTATACATAGTATATTTTATAAATTAAAATTATAAAAACAATCAATAATCTGAAGAGCTATCTTCAGTTTTAGTGATATGTGATATTTCTCCAAGGTCTTTTCAAGGTATAGGATTAAATTTTCCAAAATAATGAATGTTGCTAAATTTGAAGTGCTTACAAGTTCAGAAAGTGATTGAATTACATAAAAAGTAATGAGTGATTCTCTGAAAAGCTGAGTTTGTAATGTTCAAGATTATAAAGTTCTTACTTCCTTTGCTCTATGTTAGCAAATTTTAAGGAATTTTTAACCCATAGTTTAAAGTAATGGTAAGCATTTTTCTTTTTTAAAACTATAACAGTTTAAGAAATGCACTCGATACCGTTTTGAAAGGAAATTTATAAATGGAAATAAACTCTCAGAAGTGAATTTGTTAACTTTTAAACAACTGAAAACAACAGCTATGCTTAGTTTATACAAGTCCATCAGATTATACAAGATTCCAGAATGCTCAGAGGTGCTTCACATATGTGAAAGAACGTGTGCTCAGTCATATCTGACTCTTTGCGACCCCATGGACTGTAGCCCACCAGAGAATTCTCCAGGCAAGAATACTGGAGCAGGTTGCCATTTCCAACTCCAGGATATCTTCCCAACCCAGAGACTGAATCCATGTCTCTTTGTCTCATGCATTGGCAAGCAGATTCTTTACCACTGAGCCACCTAGGAAACACACTTCATATACAGAGAGGATATAAGAAATGGTATTAAAATAGGCATGTGCATTTACTGTATAAAATTTGAGCCACAAGAAGCTCTGTGCTAAGCCCTTTAAATAGAGTGTGTTAACTACATCTTAAACAGTGGTTCTCTCTCTTTTTTCCTGCTTAGAATTCTTACAAAGCATCTTGTGAGATAGGTATCTCCTACGTATAGATTATTATCTCAGTTTATAAATTATCCACATTTCCTGGGGCCAGAGAGATGCAATGACTTTCCAGGATTGTTGTTTAGCTAGTGGTTGGATAAGTTCATAGACTCATTAAACAATAAAACTATAAATGACCAAGTTGCTAATTAAATCTCTTCATTTTTATGAGAAAAACTGAAATCTTGACAATTTAACTTAAAAGATAGCCTAATGTTAATATCCATGTGTTATTATTTATATATATATATATATATAAAATATTGTATGTAATATGCAACTTCTCAGTTTTGTAATTTTCAACATCTTTACTTAACTTGCCTATCTTTACTCTTAATTATTCTGTAATACTCTCTTAACTATTCTGTAATGGTTGTGAAAGCTATTTTTCAGTTTTATATACAACAGTAAGTGAAACAAAGGAACAATGCATAAGTTAAATATGTCACTATAAGACAAAAAGCTGTTTAGTGCATTAAGGACAAGATAAAAAAATCAAAACATATATTACTTAGATTTTAACCCAGTGCTCCTGAGTAAAATTTTAAAACTTATGAATATAAATGAATTTATGGACTTCACATGTAAAATATGTGGCCATAATATTATTTACCAATAGAAGGACATAGCAACCCACTCCAGTATTCTTGCCTGGAAAATCCCATGGATGGAGAAGCCTGGTAGGCTACAGTCCATGGGGTCTCAAGAGTCGGACACGACTGAGCGACTTGACTTCACTTCACTTCACTAGTATCATAAGCCTCGGCAAATAAATTTGGTACCTCAATCTTCCATTTAGTTCCACAGAATTTAAGGATGGGAAATTTCTTATAACTGACTTGTCTAGTGTCTAATAGTCAGAGAATATGCATTAGATTTATATGTGGGGGTATGGGAAGGTGCTTTTAGAACATTCTTACCCAAGCTTCATCCCCTTGCCCTACTTCCTACCATAATTACATCCTAGTTAAAAGTGCACATGTAGGTGTACATCTTCACATAATGAGCAGACTGTTCTGAGAAATGAAGAGATTTGCTACACAATAGAATGCAAAACAGTCCTTCAGTTCTCTGTCCAACACAAGTTTCTTTTTATTGCTGTGCTTAGTTGATCAGTCATCCAGGACTCTTTGCAACCCAGTGGACTTCAGCCCACCAGGCTCCTCTGTCCATAGGGATTTCTCCAGGCAAGAATACTGGACTGGGCTGCCATGACCTTCTCGAGGAAATCTTCCCAACCCAGGGGTTGAACTCAGGACTCTCACACTGCAGGCGGATTCTTTACCAGCTGAGCTACCAGGGTAGCTCTTCTTTTTTGGGGGTACTGCCTTATAAGCTTCCTTTATATGTATGCTAAGTCACTTCAGTCATGTCCAACTCTTTGTGACCTCATGGATTTTAAGCTGCCTTTCACCTTTGTCTATAGGATTCCCCAGACAAGAATACTGGAGTGGGTTGTCATGTCCTTCTCCAGGGGATCTTCCTGACCTGGCGATTGAACCCGTATCTTTGTTTATGGAATAAAGCTACTTGAGAGGAGAGACCACTGTGCCTATGCCCAAATCCTGACCAGGCTCAAAATAATATTTCCCAAAGTAATTGTGTAAGGTGACACAGATACATGAGTGTAATAATACTGGTAAATGAGAATCTTAACATGCCATCTAAGGATTAACTATAAATTAAATGGTGGCATTGAGATTACATCTTGTCTAAAAAGAAATATATATACACGCATTAAATTATACTTAAGCACTCGAAATTAGCATTACATTTTCCTTTGAAGGTGATAAAATATACTTTTATATGCAACAGAAGTACTATTGTACTTAAGTCCTTTCTGGACTTTAGACTGTCCCAATATAAATATATACTTGTCTTTTTCTACTTGCAATATTAAAAATTTGTGAGTGTATTCTTAGAGATCTCATTTAAACCCATATTTTCAGTGTTAAAGTTCAGATAGCCTAACAATGCCCTCACATGTATTATCCATAGAATATATTTATTACACTGGACAATTTATTTGGGACATTGTTATTTTAAATAGTTTTGAATCTTACAACAGCTAGGTATAAATTTCTCCATGGTTGCCAAAATTCAGGTCTTTTTCCTGAATTGTTACACATTTTACCTGATTGTTACACATACAATCGGTCTCCAAGTCTATTTCCTGCAATTATACATTCCAGAATTTTATTAAATGATTAAAATTGACTAATAGTCAGCCAAGGATCTCCACTTTAAAAATGATCCTACTGTAATAACTCACTTTAGTCTATTGAAAGTTTAAGTCACAAACTGAATTGACTTTTTTTGTTTTCAAGAGCTTGGTGAAGGGAAAAAAGACTGATAATTAAAATGCCTTTTTCTTGAGCTTGTTCACATCCCATTAGCGATTTGCTTATATGTTCGCATCTACTTAATAAAATTAACAGTTTAAACCAGTTTTAACAGTTTTAAACAATTAAAATTGCTTTATGATATTATTCTAATTTCTAAAATATCTATTTTTGTTTTCTATGGGGAATAGCTTTTTTGTTTGTTTTTTCACACTCTGAGGGTTATCTGATTAGAAAGAAATATGAAGGAAAATGTTTTTAAATTTCATTTTGAATGCTTACATGCTTACTCACTCATCATGTCGGACTGTGACCCTTTGGGCTGTAGCTTGCCAGGTTCTACATCCATAGGATTTTTCAGGCAAGAATATTGGAGTGGATTGCCATTTTCTTCTCCAGTTTGTCTTCCTGACCCCTGGATAGAACATGGGTGTCCTGTGTTTCCTGAATTGCAGGTGGATTCTTTATCCATTGGTACCTGGGTTCATCAACTGAGTCGGTAAAAAAATAAAATTTTAAGTTATATTTTATTATGAGTGTTTTAGTATAGAGAAGTTAAAATGGGTCTACATCATTGTTATTCTATTAAAGCATAAAAAGATGCTGTTAAAAGACTTCAACTTTAACTTCACTTCTGACAGACAGAGTGCCTGATGAACTATGGATAGAGGTTCGTGACATTGTACAGGAGACAGGAATCAAGACCATCCCCAAAAAGAGAAATGCAAAAGCAAAATGGTTGTCTGAGGATACCTTACAAATAGCTGTGAAAGAAGGGAAGAGAAAAACAAAGGAGAAAAGGAAAGATATACCCATTTGAATAAAGAGTTCCAAAGAATAGAAAATAGAGATAAGAAAGTCTTCCTCAGTGATCAATGCAAAGAAATAGAGGGAAACAATAGAATGGGAAAACTAGAGATCACTTAAAGAAAATTAGAGATACCGAGGGAATATTTCATGCAAAGATGGGCACAATAAAGGACAGCAATGGTAGGGACCTAACAGAAGCAGAAGATATTAAGAGTTGGCAAGAATACACAGAAGAACTGTATAAAAAGATCTTCATGACCGAGATAATCACGATGGTGTGATCACTCACCTAGAGCCAGACATCCTGGAATGTGAAGTCAAGTGGGCCTTAGGAATCATCATTACAAACAAAGCTAATGGAGGTGATGGAATACAAATTGAGCTATTTCAAATCCTGAAAGATGACACTGTGAAAGTGCTGCACTCAATATGTCAGCAAATTTGGAAAACTCAAGAGTGGCGACAGGACTGGAAAAGGTCAGTTTGCATTCCAGTCTCAAAGAAAGGCAATGTCGAAGAATGCTCAGACTACCACACAATTGCACTCATCTCACATGCTAATAAAGTAATGCTCAAAATTCTCCAAGCCAGGCTTCAGCAGTACGTGAACCATGAACTTCCAGATGTTCAAGCTGGTTTTAGAAAAGGCAGATGAACCAGATATCAAACTGTCAACATCCACTGGATCATGGAAAAAGTAAGAGAGTTCCAGAAAAACATCTATTTCTGCTTATTGACTATGCCAAAGTCTGTGATTGTGTGGAACACAATAAACTGTAGAAAATTCTGAAAGAGATGGGAATACCAGACGAACTGGCCTGCCTCTTGAGAAACCTGTATGCAGGTCAGGAAGCAACAATTAGAACTGGACATGGAACAACAGACTGGTTCCAAATAGGAAAAGGAGTATGTCAAGGCTGTACATTGTCACCCTGCTTACTTAACTTATATGCAGAGTACGTCATGAGAAAAGCAGGTCTGGAGGAAGCACAAGCAAGAATCCAGATTGTTGGGAGAAATATCAATAACCTCAGATATGCAGATGGCACCACTGTTATGGCCGAAAGTGAAGAAGAACTAAAGAGCCTCTCGATGAAAGTGAAAGAGAAGAGTGAAAAAGTTTGCTTAAAACTCAACATTCAGAAAACTAAGATCATGGCATCTGGTCCCATTACTTAATGGGAAATAGATGGGGAATCAGTGGAAACAGTGACTCTCTTTATTTGGGGGGCTCCAAAATCACTGCAGATGGTGACTGCAGCCATGGAATTAAAATATGCTTTCTCTTTGGAAGGAAAGTTATGAGCACCCTAGACAGCATATTAAAAAAGCAGAGACACTACTTTGCCAACAAAGATCTGTCTAGTCAAGGCTATGGTTTTCCAGTGGTCATGTATGGATGTGAGAGTTAGACTATAAAAAAAAACTGAGTGCCAAAGAACTGATGCTTTTGAACCGTGGTGTTGGAGAAGACTTTTGAGAGTCCCTTGGACTGCAAGGATATCCAACCAGTCCATCCTTAAGGAGATCAATCCTGGGTATTCTTTGGAAAGACTGATGTTGAAGCTGAAACTCTAATACTTTGGCCACCTGATGCGAAAAGCTGACTCAGTTGAAAAGATATTGATGCTGGGAAAGATTGAGGGCAGGAGGAGAAGGGGATGATAGAGGATGAGATGGTTGGATGCCATCACTGACTCGATGGATATGGGTTTGGGTGAACTCCGGGAGTTGGTGATGGACAGCGAGGCCTTGTGTGCTGCGATTCATGGGGTCACAAAGAGTCGGACTCGACTGAGCGACTAAAATTGTAATTTTTAGTAATGGCTTTGTTTTTGATGTTTAAACTATATTTTTATACACAAATGGGTTTCCCAGGTGGGTCAGTGGTAAAGAATGTGTCTGCCAATGCGGAAGATGCTGGAGGCATGGGTTCCAGTCCCTGGGTTGGGAAGATCTTCTGGAGTAGGAAATGGCAAGACACTCCAGTATTCTTCCCTGGATATTTCCATGAACAGAGAAGCCTGGTGGGCTACAGTTCATAGGATCACAAAGAGTTAGACATGACTGAGCATGAATGCGCACTGAGGCTTATAAAGGAATGAATGATTTCTCTGAATCTGTTATTGAAGGTATAATTTGAATTTCCCCCAAATGTTGGTAATGAAATTATTCTGATCTATCTGTATGTTCTAATAATGAGCTCTGTGTTGCTAAAAGCTGCATTTGTGAGATAATAAATCAAATTTAGAAGCACAGGAATAATAAACACAACTGAATCTCCTGGAGCTAAAACACAGTACCTTGAATTTATTGGCTGTGTGCTCTAACTGAACCATGTAGACTAGACAAAATATTTACTCAGTGTTCACATATATGGAGAAACCCTGACTTAACGTTTTCTGGCTGATGTCTAAATCAAAATAACTAAACTGATTCAAATGATTTTGTAAACAAATTTGCATCCAGGCTGCTAATTTGTATGCCAACTTCTAGCTTAATAGTTTATAAGATGATGAAGATGATAAGCCCTCTTAAATGAAGTTTGCAATAGAAATGTTGACAGGCCCATTTTTGCCTATATGAATGTTCAGTACTCTTTTCATGGCCTAAAAAAGACTTTCATCTATGAATTCTACTAGTACTTCAGTGCCCTTTTATCTTTTAAATGTTTTTAAAGGAGGTCAAATAGAAACTCTTAAAATCAATTTTCTGGCAAAGTGCTAGGAAATCTTTAATATCTGTGTTAGTCTGGCAGTGTTCATTAATATATCAATAGATGAAAATCATAAATGACATTTTGAACTGAATTTTTAAATATTACCAATGTGTTAAGCCCTTAGGAATCAGTCATTTTTCAATATTTTGAAGCTCGCTACTTTTCACCTGTGATTGCATAGTTTATTGCAATCTGCCCATCTTAGAAAGACTAATTATGTCATTCTTTCAAAAGCAAAATTCTCAAAGGCCTCAAAAGAAATTGGAAGATGTTGGACAGCTTTTGCTTTCTTCATATAAATATTCAGTTGTTTCTATTTTTTTTTTTTGGTTAAGTTTGGTTTATTACACCTTTCATTAAAACAATATTATTTTATATCAAATATTATTATATTAACACAGTTTAAGTTAGGAGTTGTAAAAGCTACAGTGGTCAGTAGATTTTATTTCCACAGAAAGGACCAGTAACTTATATATCAGTTCTGATACTTATCCTACAGCCATCAATCATTTATGGAAGGCCTGTGTTTGTCATACCCTTGCCTTAGACAATTTATAAAGAGGAAAATCTAGTCACTACCCTAGGAGTAGACAGTCTTCATAGTGAAGGAGGATTAATGTGAACATAATACCAAAGAAAACTGTGAAATTGTTAAGTTCTTCTTTGATTCTTTTATCATGAAATATCAACATAGCACCTTTGTTTCCCTCTTGATGAAGGTGAAAGAACCTTTATTTACACATTCTATACATTTTCTTTATCCTATCACAGGTTAAGTATTAATATCCTACAGATATTGTTTGAAACTGTCCAATAGGTATCATTTTGTAATCTAATTTTCCCTTGCAATTTTCAGTTAAAATGTTTATTGACTCCCATCTGTTCAGTGAACTTATATTAACTACTTTTTCCAGTATTAAGATTCTACATGAATTTTTGTAACAGTGTTTGTACATTTATAAAATAGTTTGTGATCAGAAAATAGTGCTTCTTAGTCATTCTTTTTTCCATTGTTCCTGCTTCCAGAACTCCTCACAGGCTTCCTACTAATTTTAAATTTAAATTTGTATCTCTATATCTTCATTTAGTGTTTGACATGAAATAAGCCTTGAACTAACTTATCAAGGTCAACACATACAAAAGGTAAAATAAGTATAACTATAACAGATTCTGTCATAGTTTTTCATTTATTTTTGCATCTTTATTGGAGACTTATGTGTGTTTCAAAATCAGTGTTTCAGTAAGTAGATTATGTTTTGTTTTGCTTTGTTTTTTGATTTGTGATTTAAAGAGCAATAGAAGGATCAATGAATGGTTATACTGAAATGCAGTCATTGATAAAATGCTGGCATTGGATCAATGACAATTTTGCTACATAGGAGTTAAGTAGAATGATGTATTTTTACAAGGTTAAGACAGTCACCAAATTTATCTTGCATTTTATATTTTCCTCATTCCCATCATGTTGAATTCTTTGCTGATTCATATTATTTTAATATTAATATTTGCATCAACATCCTACTTCACAATTGCCATATTCCTTTCCCTTTCCACATTCTCACTTATTTGTGATCTAATGATCTAATGTGTAAGAAATCAGATTTAATATTTATTAATAAAGCAAATATTAATTTTATTACTAATTTTTAAAATATCAACAATTAATGTAAGACCAAAACTAAACATGTCTATTGTCTATGTAAATTCATTACACTCTGATTACTTTAGCAAAAAAAAAAGTAAATTTAAAAGCTTGAGATGATTATCGTTACCATCTTTCTATGTGAGACAGCAAAGAGACACAGCTGTATAGAATAGTCTTTTGGACTCTGTGGGAGAGGGTGAGGGTGCCATGATTTGGGAGAATGGCATTGAAACATGTATAAAATATGTAAAACAAATAGCCTGTCCAGGTTTGATGCATGATACAAGATGCTTGGGCTGGTGCACTGGGATGACCCAGAGGGATGGTATGGGGAGGGATGTGGGAGGGGAGTTCAGGATGGGGAACACATGTACACCCATGGCAGATTCATGTTGATGTATGGCAAAACCATACAATATTGTAAAGTAATTAGCCTCCAATTAAAAGAAATAAATTTAAATTAAAAAATAAATAACAATCCAGTAAAAAAAGAAAAACACAGCTTGAGATGAAAAGGCTTTGGGTAATATCAATTGCTTTACTCAACTTGGTGCAATTAAAGGAAGGAGTCAGAATTCTATGGGGCGATTCTATGTATACCACAGTAAATTTCCAACACTCTCCACAATACACTCTCCATTTAGATTCATGTATTGAAATTCCAAACTAATACATGGAAGATAATTTGCAGGATATGCTGACTTGGTTCCATCAATCCTCCAAAACCCACATCCTCCCTTTCTTTAACTTAACAAAGAAAAGTGTGGTCCTTTTATATTTCTCAAAACTATATTTTACAAACATACAAATCTGCAGTGCCTTTCCATTCATTTGTTTTTTCCTTCTTAAGTTCCAGTCTGTTTCTTTCAAGTAGTTATTGGCAATTCACATACTATATAATGCCCCATCACTTTATGGCAAATAGATGGGGAAACAGTGGAAAGAGTGATAGACTTTTTTGGAGGGGGTGGGGGCCCCCGGAATCACTGCAGATGGTAACTGCAGCCATGAAATTAAAAGACGCTTGATCCTTAGAAGAAAAGTTATGACCAACCTAGACAGTATAGTAAAAAGCAATGATATTACTTTTCCAAAAAGGTCTGTCTAGTCAAAGCTATGGTTTTTCCATAGTCATGTATATATGTGAGAGCTGGACTATAAGGAAAGCTGAGTGCTGAAGAATTGATGCTTTTGAACTGTAATGTTGGAGAAGACTCTTGAGAGTCCCTTGGACTGCAAGGAGATCCAACCAGTCCATCCTAAAGGAGATCAGTCCTGAATATTCATTGGAAGGACTGATGCTGAAGCTGAAACTCCAATACATTGGCCACCTGATGCGAACAGCTGACTCATTTGAAAAGACCCTGATGCTGAGAAAGACTAACGGCTGGAGGAGAAGGGGACGACAGAATGTGAGGTGGTTGAATGGCATCACTGACTCAATGGACATGAGTTTGAGTAAACTCTGGGAGTTGGTGATGGACATGGAGGCCTGGCATGCTGCAGTCCATGGGGTCGCAAAGAGTCAGACACAACTGAGAGACTGAACTGAACTGAATACTGTAAAATGATATGGTCCTATAACATAGACTTCGCTTAAAATGCAGTGGTGAAGCTCTCAAGCTAGCTTGTTTATACAAAAGAGAATCTCAGAGAAGCCACCTGTAAGATGTACAGCTAGACTTCATGAAAACCAATATAATTAGAGTGGCACAGAGTTTCCAATAAGTTATATTTGCCTATGTAACAAGTTCTCAGAAGGCTGTTTTGGTAAAAGAAACAGCTATTGCATACATTTCAGTATTTTTTAAACCGCAAATGCAGTCAGTAAAATTTTGTTGATACTGAATAAACAGAAATAAAATATGAAGTATACACATCAAATGCCTTATAACTCTACAGTGGAAGTGAGAAATAGATTTAAGGGACTAGATCTGACAGAGTGCCTGATAAACTATGGGCAGAGGTTCATGACATTGTACAGGAGACAGGAATCAAGACCATCCCCAAGAAAAAGAAATGCAAAAAAACCAAAATGGCTGTCTGAGGAGGTCATACAAATATCTGTGAAAAGAAGAGAAGTGAAAAGCAAAGGAGAAAAGGGAAAGATATAAGCATCTGAATGCAGAAATCCAAAGAATAGCAAGGAGAGATAAGAAAGCCTTCCGCAGCCATCAGTGCAAAGAAATAAAGGAAAACAACAGAATGGGAAAGACTAGAGATCCTTCAAGAAAATTAGAGATATCAAGGGAATATTTCATGCAAAGATGGACTCGATAAAGGACAGAAATGGTAGGGACCTAAAAGAAGCAGAAGACATTAAGAAGATGTGACAAGAATACACAGAAGAACTGTATAAAAAAAATCTTCACAACCCAGATAATCATGATGGTGTGATCACTCACCTAGAGCCAGATATCCTGGAATGTGAAGTCAAGTGGGCCTTAGGAAGCATCATGACAAACAAAGCTAGTGGAGGTGATGGAATTCCAGTTGAATTATTTCAAATCCTGAAAGATGATGCTGTTAAAGTGCTGCACTCAGTATGTCAGCAAATTTGGAAAACTCAGCAGTGGCCACAGGACTAGAAAAGGTCAGTTTTCATTCCAATCCCAAAGAAAAGGCAATGCCAAAGAATGCTCAGACTACCACACAATTGCACTCATCTCACATTCTAGTAAAGTAATGTTGAAAATTCTCCAAGCCAGGCTTCAGCAATATGTGAACCGTGAAGTTAAAGATGTTCAAGCTGGTTTTAGAAAAGGCAGAGGAACCAGAGATCAAATTGCCAACATCTGCCTCATCATTTAAAAGGCAAGAGAGTTTCAGAAAAACATTGAATTCTGCTTTATTGACTATGCCAAAGCCTTTGACTGTGTGGATCACAATCAACTGTGGACAATTCTGAAAGAGATGGGAATACCAGATCACCTGACCTGCCTCTTGAGAAACCTGTATGCAGGTCAAGAAGCAACAGTTAGAACTGGACATGGAACAACAGACTGACTCCAAATAGGAAAAGGAGTATGTCAAGGCTGTATATTGTCACCCTGCTTACTTAATTTATATGCAGAGTACATCATGAGAAAAGCTGGTCTGGAGAAGGACAAGCTGGAATCAAGATTGCTGGGAGAAATATCAATAACCTCAGATATGCAGATGGCACCACTGTTATGGCCGAAAGTGAAGAAGAACTAAAGAGCCTCTTGATGAAAGTGAAAGAGGGAGAGTGAAAAAGTTTGCTTAAAGCTCAAAATTCAGAAAAGTAAGATCATGCCATCCGGTCCCATCACTTCATGGCAAGTAGATGGGGAAACAGTGGAAACAGTGGTTCTCTTTATTTTCGGGGCTCCAAAATCTCTGCAGATGGTGATTTCAGCCATGTAATTAACAGATGCTTATTCCTTGGAAGGAAAGTTATGAGCACCCTAGACAGCATATTAAAAAGCAGAGACATTATTTTGCCAACAAAGATCTGTCTAGTCAAGGCTATGGTTTTTCCAGTGGTCATGTATGGATGTGAGAGTTGGACTGAAAGAAAGCTGAGCACCGAAGAATTGAGGCTTTTGAACTGTGGTGCTGGAGAAGACTCTTGAGAATCCCTTGGACTGCAAGGAGATTTAACCAGTCCATCCTTAAGGAGATCAATCCTAGGTGTTCTTTGGAAAGACTGATGTTGAAGCTGGAACTCCAATACTTTGGTCTCCTGATGCAAAGAGCTGACTCATTGGAAAAGACTGATGCTGGAAAAGATTGAGAACAGGAGGAGAAAGGGACGACAGAAGATGAGAAGGTTGTATGGCATCACTGACTCAATGGACATAGATTTGGGTGGACTCCGGGGAGTTGGTGATGGATAGGGAGGCCTGGTGTACCTTGGTTCATGGGGTTGCAAAGAGTCGGACACTACTGAGCGACTAAACTGCACTAACCTCATACGTATTTTTATGAATTATATATTTCAGCAAACATTTAAGCACAAATCTCACAATTTACGCTTCCCCCTGTTTCAGTGGTAGAGAATCCACCTGCCAATGCAGGATACACAGGTTTGTTCCCTGAGTCAGGGAAGATCTACTGGAGAAGGAAATGGCGATCCACTCCAGTATTCTTGCCTGAGAAATCCATGGACAGAAGAACCTGTCAGATTACAGTCCATAGGGTCACAAAAGAGTCAGATACTATGTAGAGACTAAAAAACAAGCAGTAATTCACAATTTATGAATTCTGCCTCCTATATCATTATTTCTATTCTTATGAAGAGAATAGAAATTTTTTTCTCTATGCACATATAAAAACATTTCAGTGTTTTTACACTCAGATAAGTTATTACTGCTGATATTCCATTTATTTTCTCATCTTTAGGACATTTTCATTGTCCACACTTATGAACTGTGACTGTCTCTCATGCAAGCACCTCAACCTTGAGTGATATATTTAGCTCCTTTTTAGATCTGAGGAAGCAACTTAGAAAGGAAAGTAGCTAGCAAGTGGATAAAATTGCATTCAAACCAGGCACGCCCAACTCAAAACCCTTGCTCTTTTCATCTACCAAACAGAATTTCATCAACTTTTGGGGAAAAGCAATCCAAATATTCAGATAAATTTTGAATTATTTCCAAGATTTAATGTTTTGTGTTTTTTTTTTTTTCTGGAGTATTTCCAAATATAGAGCAATTTATTTTAAACGGTGCAAGATGAAAGAAAGGCAATAGAAACAGAGAAAGCCAAGGGTAACAATTCAGAAAGTCCAGATCTTATGTTGCCAGAATCCTTTATTAAGTTATAGTTTGCTGCTAGAATGAAGAAATAAAACTATGTATGTAAGTATGTATATGGGCTCCTCAGGTGGCACTAGTGGTAAAGACACCACCTGTCAATGCAGAGCATGAAAGAGACATGGGTTCGATCCCTGGGCCAGGAAGAAATGCTGGAGAAGGAAATGGCAACACACTCCAGTATTCTTTCCTGGAGAATCCCATGGATAGAGGAACCAGCTTTGGTCCATGGGGTCGCAAAGAGTTGGACATGACTGAAGCAACTTGGCACATATGTACGGGAAGTCCTTAGGTGCTATGACATTGTTAGGAATTACATTTAGTATACCTGAAGCAGTACTTTTTTTCTTTCTATAAACTAAAATAGATAGTGTATGTATAAGGTCTAATTTCATATTTACTTGTACTCTTTATTTTTAATAGCTCAGACTTCATGGAAAACTGTGATTTTTTTTAGAAGTGCAAAAAAAAATGAAATATATTTCCTTAACTAATGATTCTTATTCTGTAAAAAGGATAATGTCAAAAATATTAAATTACCCAGCATGGGATCTCCATGCCTTAATAAGTACTTTCTAAACAGAGTAGGCACTCAATAAATATTTGGAGGCTTGAACTGGATTATAGTCAATTGAATTCATTCATTTAGTTTAGGTCCAATCTATACTGAGAAAAATCAATCTATATTGCCTTAATCTTTCAGTTGTTATCCATGTCACATGACTCTAAGTCTATTGATGATGGCTGCTGATATCCATTTGGAATGTTTTGTAGAACACAAAATAATTTATAAGAATGCTGTATATTTAGTTTATAAAAGTATGAATCACCTTTGTTTCTTTCACTTTTGACTATAAAAGCCAGTTTCTTTTACTCGAATGGTTTATACTAAAGTCCCTTATCTCAAAATATCATTGCTTCCATTTGTATTACACTAAGAAAGAACCCAAAGAATTACTAAGCCCTGATAAATTACCATTGCTATCAAAAATAGCAATGTTCATTGTGAGACCCCTTTAGCACATATTTTCAAATAATACACAATACATCAGAGAGCAAATTAATTTGGAAATATTATAATTATTCTCAGTCTCTAAACTGATAGGATCAAACATGAATTCTAATCCCAGCTAAAAACTGGCAAAATGACCTTAAGCACTATCTTGCCTTCAGGTGCAGTTTCCTCATCTTTTATATTCTCTATAATTTTAACATTATCATAAAAGCATATGCATCAGTATCAGAAAGCACTTTATACATTGCCACTAATAATGACTACTGCAACAATAACTACTGTATTATTTATTTGAAAATAATCTAAATATATTTACTTCAATTTATCCAAAAGCATTAATATAAATAAAAGATGATGCATCACTCAAACATTTAAAGTCAGGTTTTACATCTTCTTTTGTATTCATTATGATAACATAGTATTCAAGATTAGCCTTGAAGTAGATGCTATTTTCTATCATCAGGCTCCTTGATAAAGTGAGTAATCACATCCTAACCCCCAACAATTGGTTTTGTAAATCGACATTAGCTACATATTGGAATTGGTTAAATGTATATTCTTTGCAATGAAAAAATTAAAATATGGTCTTTATACTTTTTTAAAGTTTTGATTAAAGAATAAATATTAAACTTTATTGATTATTTTCTTGTATTATATATCTAATTATATATTTTATTTTCTATTTTCTCTGTTAAAGTGTTGAAATGTATTAATCACTTCCCCTGAGTAGTGGCCAGCCTTGCAACCTTGGGATAAACCCTGGTTAACCCTAGTTGGCATATTCTTTCACACATGATTATGTTCTATGTGCCAATGTTTGGTTTATTTTGTCTCTGGATTCATTAACAAACATTTTTTTGTTGTTCTTAGAAATTTAAACTATAAAAAGCTTGTTTGTTTAAATTATTTCCTAATACTCTCTGTTTTTCTTTCTAATCATATTTTGCTCAGTTTTGGCACCTCATAAAACTGTTTATGGGCTTCCCTGGTGGCTCAGACAGGAAAGAACTTGCCTGCAATGTGAGAGACCTGGGTTTGATACCTGGGTTGAGAAGATGCCCTGGAGAAGGGGATGGCAACCCACTCCAATATTCTGGCCTGGAGAATTCCATGGACTGTATAGTCCATGAGTTCACAAAGAGTCAGACATGACTGAGGGACTTTCACTTTCTACTGTTTGTATTCAGTTATATAATATAATATTATATTCATACTTCCAATTATATTTTTTTTTAGTCTTACTACTTCCACATTTGTTTTTCCATCTTCGGAACTCAGGAAGAGACATTTCACTGTTTCTTTTTCCTTTCTTTATATCTCGCTATGGCATGTAAAACACTTATTCCAAATAATCCTTTCAGAAAATATTAATCTCATATGTCAAATGTTATTTTTATATTTTAATTTTTGATTCGGAATCTCCTTTCTTGTTTAGCTGATACATATGAGAATTTGTTTTATTTTACAACTACATGCTTCAGTTATTTGTAATTTAAAAGTATATTGATTGATATATGATGCATAATAAGGCTTTTCAACTATTATGTATATCTATGTCATACAGTATATAAAACAAATTTATAAGTTATGTAAGTCTGAGGTCAATTTTAATAGAGTCTAATTTTTGTGCAATTCTTCTTTAGGATGTCACCATTAATTTTTCTACCTTCACAGTATATTTTTGAGATCTTCAATTTTTACTCTATTTTAATTGCAATTTTAAATTAGTTTTTAAAGTGTTTCCTTAGAATATAGTCTGAAGTATGAATATGTAAATCATAAGTTTCATGGACTTTTTTTGGACATGTTTACTTGAGCAAGCATTTGTTAAGCTCCGCTTTTCTAAGTCTACTAAAGTCTAAGTCTAGAATGGAGGACTTGAAAGAGTCAGAAAGTATTGAATAATGGTCTCTACAGCAATAAAGAATTCATGATAAATTCTAATGGGAATGAAATGCTTGTGAATAAATAATTATAAGATACACTAATAAATAGTATTATAAGGGGAGAACAAAGCACTATAGGAGTTAAGAGGACAGACTGATGAACCAACGTGAGAAAGAAGTTTCATGGCAGATTGATGATTTAAGCCATGCACTGGTGTTTTGAAAGCTTAGAGACATGATAAAAAATGGCACTCCACCACCCAAGGACTTTAATATGTACCATTGTTGTAGCTTATCTTTCCTAAATCTGCCCCATTACCAAGTGCAACTATGTATACAGAGCAGCCCCTCAATGAATTACCAAATCATGTTCCTATAACTACGTCTTTTGCCTCCATGAAGTAAACTTTAAACCTGTATTGCTTTGGCTTCATGATGAAGTATACGAAAATCTGACTACACGACAGAACTTTATGCTTTTTTTTTTTTTGGTGATTTTACATGTATAATAGATTTTAGGTCATTGTTTACTTTTTAATATGGGGAAATTCTCTTTTACTCTTGTAACCAATCCAATCTGTATCAAGATGATTCCAATACCTAGCACACAGAGTAGCTATGGTATTAATGTCATTTTCTATAATTTTCCAATCAGTTATTCCTGGCTAAATTTCTCCTAGCAAGGTTGCTCTCTGTTGGAGTATTCCAAATACATGAATCATGAAATTCTAGCTGAAATTAATGCCATTTTTGTTTGACCTGTGGTGCAGTTCTGCCTTTTGTTTAACTTCTGGATATTCCTACTGAAACACATTTAAATCTGACAGTAACCTTTGAGGCTGACCATAGTCTTCAGAGGAAAATGCATCCATATATTATCATAGATTCCTTGGTGGTTTAGACGTGTGGGGAGCCTGTGAAGGAAACAGTCATTCTGAACAGAATAACCTGTCTATACTTGAGTATAACAGATAGAATATGGTATTCTCATTTATCATATGTTTGTCATTATGTTTCTTATGTGTGTGTGCATATTTATTTTTGCTTTCTCATTCTATTTATGCTATTCCTGGAGTGGATTTTAAATACTTTTTTATAATCCCATTCCCTCATTTAAAATATATCCCCAACATCCTCACCTTGTTGAAACACTATCTTTTCTCTTCAGATGCTCTCTAGTTGAAATTAAACTCTCCACCACTCTAAAATTTCATCTGTATCAGAATTACAGTTCTTACCACAATCTGCCTTATATTCAGTAATTTATGCATTTTAAATTTTCTTTATGTTACAGAGAAATATAAAAGGTCAATGGCTTTGTACTTAGCAATCATATTTTCAAGGAATTTGCACATGGCTCTGGAGGAAGAAATGATTAATGTAGGTTGCTTTAAATCATACTGAAAAACAAAACATTAATTGATCTGCCATTTTCAGACACTCTAAACATTATTTTACATATTTTTTATTTTATTAATTAAATAATTGATGCATTGCTATCCTTTTTCTTATCTTTGTATAATTGGCTTTTGTCCTCCCATGATGTTCTCTAATTTATTTGATTTAATTTGTGATAATTAGCCTGTACTTTGCTAATGGTTTAATTTTCTTTTGCTTGTCTTTTAAGTTTCAGAATGTGAAATGTCTCTTAAAGCATTACTTATACTTCTGAAAATTTATGGACACATCGTTTCAAGTATCTTTGATCAAAGAGAAAAATTGGCAAAGCCTATAGCACACAGTTCAATTTATTCAGTTCAGTTCAGTCGCTCAGTTGTGTCCAACTCTTTGCGACCCCATGAATTGTAGCACGCCAGGCCTCCCTGTCCATCACCATCTCCCGGAGTTCACTCAGATTCATGTCCATTGAGTCCATGATATCATCCAGCCATCTCATCCTCGGTCGTCCCCTTCTCCTCCTGCCCTCAA
Organism: Nanger dama; assembly: GCA_917880005.1. Classification (NCBI taxonomy): domain Eukaryota; kingdom Metazoa; phylum Chordata; class Mammalia; order Artiodactyla; family Bovidae; genus Nanger; species Nanger dama. Next base: position 14,988,902 of record CAKJTW010000037.1, read on the forward strand.
TCCCTCCCAGCATCAGAGTCTTTTCCAATGAGTCAACTCTTCACATGAGGTGGCCAAAGTCCTGGAGTTTCAGCTGTAGCATCATTCCTTCCAAAGAAATCCCAGGGTTGATCTCCTTCAGAATGGACTGGTTAGATCTCCTTGTAGTCCAAGGGACTCTCAAGAGTCTTCTCCAACACCACAGTTCAAAAGCATCAGTTCTTCGGCGCTCAGCCTTTTTCACAGTCCAGCTCTCACATCCATACATGACCACAGGAAAAACCATAGCCTTGACTAGACGGACCTTAGTCGGCAAAGTAATGTCTCTGCTTTTGAATATACTATCTGGGTTGGTCATAACTTTTCTTCCAAGGAGTAAGCGTCTTTCAATTTCATGGCTGCAGTCACCATCTGCAGTGATTTTGGAGCCCCCAAAAATAAAGTCTGACACTGTTGCCACTGTTTCCCCATCTATTTCCCATGAAGTGATGGGACCGGATGCCACGATCTTCGTTTTCTGAATGTTGAGCTTTAAGCCAACTTTTTCACTCTCCTCTTTCACTTTCATCAAGAGGCTTTTTAGCTCTTCTTCACTTTCTGCCATAAGGGTGGTGTCATCTGCATATCTGAGGTTATTGATATTTCTCCCAGCAATCTTGATTCCAGCTTGTGTTTCTCCCAGTCCAGCGTTTCTCATGATATACTCTGCATACAACTTAAATAAGCAGGGTGACAATACAGCCTTGACGTACTCCTTTTCCTATTTGGAACCAGTTTGTTGTTCCATGTCCAGTTCTAACTGTTGCTTCCTGACCTGCATACTTACTCTTTAGATATTTCCCCTTCTACAGTGTGTTTTATCTTAACTCATTCATTAACTATTACCTTCATGAGTAAGAAATAATGACAGTGTTCAAGATATATTTGAAGTATGCTTTTAAAAATCCCATGTACCTTCATGTAACTTCCTACTATCTCTATTGAAATTAACTTTCTGATCATAAAAAGACATTTTTGAAACCATGTTTTCCTCACAGCTTTTACTTTCTCCTGTGTCTCCATTTCACTGTATTTAACTTGTTGGAGTTACATCAGATACTTTTTCATAAAAAATGTGCATTTTGCAAGCTACCTGTCTGTGTTATTGCTTGATTCATCGAAATTATTCCTTTCTCTTTTGTTGCAAGTTTGCAAGTTTTACTTTGCAAATTATTTTCTTCAATTTTAAGCATTTAAGCGTATTTGTATATTTCTAGTTTCATTTTTTACTGAGCATGGGACTTTTTGGAGGAATGAAAGTGGTGTGACATGCTTTGTTCTGAGAGGCACCACTACCTGTTCAGTTCAGTTCAATTGCTCAGTAGTGTCCAACTCTTTGCAACCCCAAGGTCTGCAGCATGACAGGCCTCCCTGTCCATTACCAACTCCTGGAGTTTACTCAAATTCATGTCCATTGAGTGTGAGGCCATCCAGCCATCTCATCCTTTGTCATCCCCTTCTCCTCCTGCCTTCAATCTTTCCCAGCATCAGGGTTTTTCAAAGGAGTCAACTCTCTGTATCAGGTGGTCAAAGTATTAGAGTTTAAGCTTCAGCATTAGTCCTTCCAATGAATATTCAGGACTGATTTCCTGTAAGATGGACTGGTTGGATGTCCCTGCAATCCAAGGGACTCTTAAGAGTCTTCTCTGACACCACTGTTCAGAAGCATCAATTCTTCGGCGCTCAGCTTTCTTCACAGGCCAACTCACACATCCATACATGACTACTGGAAAAACCATAGCACTGATGAGATGGACCTTTGTTGGCAAAGTAATGCCTCTGCTTTTTAATATGGTGTCTAGGTTGGTCATAACTTTCCTTCCAAGAAGTACGTGTCTTTTAATTTTGTGGCTGCAGTTACCAACTGCAGTGATTTTGGAGCCCCAAAAAATAAAGTCTGCCACTGTTTCCCAATTATTTCCCATGAACTGATGGGACCAGATGCTATGATCATACTTTTCTTAATGTTGAGATTTAAGCCAACTTTCCCACTCCCCTCTTTCACTTTCATCAAGAGGCTCTTTAGTTCTTCTCCACTTTCTCCCATAATAGTGGCATCATCTGCATATCTGAGGTTATTGATATTTCTCCCAGCATTCTTGCTTTCAGCTTCTGCTTCCTCCAGCCCAGCGTTTCTCATGATGTACTCTGCATATAAGTTGAATAAGCAGGATGACAATACACAGCCTTGACATACTCTTTTCCCAATTTGGAACCAGTCTGTTGTTCCATGTCTAGTTCTAACTGTTGCTTCCTGACCTGCATACAGATTTCTAAAGAGGCAGGTCAGGTGGTCTGGTCTTCCCATCTCTTGAAGAATTTTCCACTGTTTATTGTGATCCACACAGTCACAGGCTTTAGCATAGTCAATAAAGGAGACATAAATATTTTTCTGGAACTCTCTTGCTTATTTGATGATCCAGCAGATATTGGCAATTTGATATCTGGTTCCTCTGCCTTTTTCTAAAACCAGCTTGAACATCTGGTACTTCACAGTTCACATATTGTTGAAGCCTGGTTGGTGAATTTTAAGCATTACTTTACTAGAATGTGAGATGAGTGCAAGGTAGTTTGAGCATTCTTTGGCATTGCCTTTCTTTGAGATTGAAATGAACTGACCTTTTCCAGCCCTGTGGTCACTGCTGAGTTTTCCAAATTTGCTGACATATTGAGTGCAGCACTTTCACAGCATCATCTTTTATGATTTAAAATAGCTCAACTCGAATTCCAAAACCATCAATCACTTTGTTTGTAGTGATGCTTCCTAAGGCCCACTTGACTTCACATTCCAGGATGTCTGGCTCTAGGTGAGTGATCACACCTTCATGATTATCTGGGTTGTGAAGGTCTTTTTGTACAGTTCTTTTTTGTGTTCTTTCCACCTCTTCTTAATATCTTCTGTTTCTGTTAGGTCCCTACCATTTCTGTCCTTTATTGAGCCCATCTTTACAAATGTTCCTTTGGTATCTCTAATTTTCTTGAAGAGATTTCTAATCTTTCCCATTTTATTATTTTCTTCTTCTTCTTCTTCTTTTTTTTTTTTTTTGCACTGATCGCTGAAGAAGGCTTTCTTATCTCTCCTTACTGTTCTTTGGATCTCTGTATTCAGATGCTTATATCTTTCTTTTTCTCTTTTGCTTTCACCTCTTTTCTTTTCACAGCTATTTGTAAGGCTTCCTCAGACAGCCATTTTTGTTTTTCACATTTCTTTTTCTTGGGAATGGTCTTGATCCCTGTCTCCTGTATAATGAATCTCCGTCCATAGTTTATTAGGTACTCTATCAGCTCTAGTCCCTTAAATCTATTTCTCACTTCCACTTATAATCAGAAAGGATTTTATTTAGGTCATACCTGAATGGTCTGGTGGTTTTCCCTACTTTCATCAATTTAAGTCTGAATTTGGCAATAAGGTCCTGGTCTTGTTTGTGCTGACTGTATAGAGTTTCTCCATCTTTGGCTGCTAAGAATATAATCAATCTGATTTCAGTATTGACCATCTGGTGATGTCCATGTGTAGAGTCTTCTCTTGTGTTGTTGGAAAAAGGTGTTTGCTATGACCACTGAGTCCTCTTGGCAAAACTCTGTTAGGCTTTGCCCTGCCTCTTTCTGCTCCTCCAAGGGCAAATTTCCCAGGCAAACACCTTTGCCTTTGCTGGGTGTTTCTTGACTTCCTATTTTTGCATCCCTGTCCTCTATAATGAAAAAGACATCTTTTGGGGGTGTTAGATCTAAATGGTCTTGTAGCTCTTTATAGGATCATTCAACTTCAGCTTCTTCAGCATTAATGGTTGGGCATAGACTTGGATTACTGTGATATTGAATGGTTTGCCTTGGAAACGAGCAGAGATCATTCTGTCATTTTGAGATTGCATCCAAGTACTGCATTTTGGACTCTTTTGTTGACTATGATGGCTACTCCATTTCTTCTAAGGGATTTTTGCCCACGGTAGTAGATATGATGGTCATCTGAGTTACATTCACCCATTCCAGTCCATTTTAGTTTATTTTCATTATGTTCACCATAGTTTGAAGTGAAGTGAAGTGAAGTGAAGTCACTCAGTTGTGTCTGACTCTTAGTGACCCCATGGACTGTAGCCCATCATGCTTCTCCATCCATGGGATTTTCCATGCAAGAGTACTGGAGTGGGTTGCCATTTCCTTCTCCAGAGGATCTTCCAGACTCAGGGATCAAACCCAGGTATCCCGCATTGTAAGCAAGAAGCTTTACTATCTGAGCCACCAGGGAAGTCTCAGGTAAGTTGCAGGGAGGGAACAGAGCTCCACCCATCAACAGAAAATTGGAATAAAGATTTACTGAACAAGGCCTCGCCCATCAGAATAAGATCCAGTTTCCCTCTCAGTCAGAATCCTATCTGGAAGCTTCCATAGGCCTCTTATCCATCTCCAACAGAAGGCAGACAGATTGAAAACTGCACTCACAGAAAACTAACCAATCTAATCACATGAACCACAGCATTGTCTAACTCAGTGAAACTCTGAGCCATGCCATGTAGTGTCACCCAAAATAAACGTGTCATGATAGAGAATTCTGACAAACTGTGGTCCACTGGAGAAGGGATTAGCAAACCACTTCAGTATTCTTGCTTTGAGAATCTCATGAACAGTATGAAAAGGCAAAAGATAGGAAGATGACAGATGAACTCCCCAAGTCGGTAGGTGCCCAATATGCCACTGCAGATCAGTGGAGAAACAATTCCAGAAAGAATGAAGAGACAGAGCCAAAGCAAAAAACCACCCAGTCATGGATGTGACTGGTGATGGAAGCAAAGGTCCAATGCTGTAAAGAGCAATATTGCATAGGAATGTTAGTCCATGAATCAAGACAAATTGGAAGTGGTCAAACAGGAGATGGCAAGAGTGAACATCAACATTTTAGGAATCAGCGAACTAAAGTGGACTGGAATGGGTGAATTTAACTCAGATGACCATTATCTGTTTCCTGCTGTAATACCTGTCGGAAGTTGCTTTATTATTATTTCTTTTATTTTTATCTCTAGGCAACCAAATGTATTATAATAATAATAAAAGATGTTTATTATCTTCATATTATTATAATAATAAAAGGTGTTTTTATGTTAGCATGTTGATGTTATAATTCTAAAGGGAAATAATTTTAAAAATTCATAGCTTTCTTGACAGATGTACGGTAAGCATTAACTTTGCTTGTTTGATATTTTATGTCATTTGTGATTGTTTGGCTTTCTCCTGGATTTAAAGAGTAATAAAAATGAAATCAACATATTGTTGTCATGCCTTTTTAACCTTACTCATTTTGCTGTGAAAAAATATCTCTACTAAAAATAATAGGATTACAACCAAGTGGATGGTTGTAAAATAGGCCATCACACAGTTGAAAAGTGCTTAGGTAATCAGTTAGGGGATTTGCCCTTGCCTTGTTCTGTTTTCACTTACTTCTTGGTTAAGTGGAAGGAAGCAGAAAGTGATTGAAATGGTACATTCCAGAAAATTTATTCTAATCTTCTTGCATCAAAAGCACATGGAATGTATCTCTGGGCTTTCTATTTTGTTCCATTGATCTATATTTCTGTCTTTATATGAGTATCATACTGTCTTGATGACTGTGGAAAAAAATAATAAAAATAAATAAATTTTTAAAAAAGCCCAGGGAATGTTAAGATTCTAAAACTAGTTTTTCAGTACTTGGGCAAATGTAACAGGTGAGTGATTATCTGTAAGGTTGACATAGTTTATAGTAACAAAATTATAATAGTTTTTACAGCATGAATGAATCTGACATTTTGTTTTAAAGATGAAATAATTTCCAATGCCAAGTTTTCGACTTTAAAAATTTAACAGATTGCCTAGCAGTTTTACCTAGTGAAAACTGCTGTTACATTGTAAGGGTATTGACGAGCAAAGTAAAACATCAGTAAAAAATATGACATGTGGGTAGCAAAATTCTTTACTCTGACAATAACAACAGAATCTAAAAGAGAATATTTTTAAACAGTAGGTTTTGCATTGGATTTTTCCCTTTCTTTAAAAGTGGTCGTCACTTTTACTCATCCACTGAAAATTAATTGCAGTAAGATTTATTTGGATGATGAAAAGTGAGATACTCTGATGATTTAATTTATGTATCACTTATTGTTTCAATATAGCAAAAACTATAGTAAAGGAAAATTACATTATTTAACATAGTTCACATATTTATGTATGTATATGTTTTTGCATACTGTGAAATATGATAGAAAATTACACCTGCTATTCAAGGAAGCGTGTAAATATTAGGGAACATAAAGAACCTATGCAGGGTACATCATGTGAAGTGCCTGGCTGAATGAAGCACGAGTTGGAATCAAGATTACTGGGAGAAATATCAATAACCACAGATATGCAGATGACACCACACTTATGGCAGAAAGCAAAGAACTAAAGAGCCCCTTGATCAAGGTGAAAGAGGAGAGTGAAAATTTGGCTTAAAACTCAACATTCAGAAAGCTAAGATCATGGCATCTGGTGACTGATGTTTACAGATGTTTATAGAATATTAACATTCCCTGTTTTGGAGAAAGCAATGGCACCCCCACTCCAGTACTCTGCCTGGAAAATCCCATGAAAGGAGGAGCCTGATAGGCTGTGGTCCATGGGGTCACTAAGAGTCGGACAGGACTGAGCAACTTCACTTTTCACCTTCATGCATTGGAGAAGGAAATGGCAACCCACTCCAGTGTTCTTGCCTGGAGAACCCCAGGGATGGGGGAGCCTAGCGGGCTGCCATCTACGGGGTCTCACAGAGTCGAACATGACTGAAGCAACTTAGCAGCAGCAACATTCCCTATTTACAGATATTTTACTTTGCTTGCCACTAACATGACTGCCATGACTGATACTGAAGCTGAAACTCCAATATTTTGGCCACCTGATGCGAAGAGCTGACCCATTTGAAAAGACCCTAATGCTGGGAAAGATTGAAGGCAGGAGGAGAAGAGGGCAATAGAGGATGAGATGGCTGGATGATATCATCAACTCGATGGACATAAGTTTGAACTAGCTCCAGGAGCTGCCAGAGAAGCCTGGCATGCTACAGTCCATGGGGTCACAAAGTGTCCAGCACAGCTGAGTGACTGAACTGCATTTTGATTGTTATTTGACAGATTAAAAAGTAGTCTATTATATTTGCTAATAGTCTACCACATATTCAATGTTATATATTGAAATTGCAGAGAAAATTTTGTTTTTAAGAAACAACTGCTCTGCATATGACAACTTTAAGCAAAGCAAATTATATTGTGTAACGAGTTTTGAAATATTTTGTTTCACTCTGTTTTTCAAAACAATATATATTATATTCTTTCTAAATGGAACTATGTTAGAGTTCCAATGTGCCTATCACGTTGAGATCAAGATTTTATCAACCTCAAAATGATTATCTTTTTAGGACATTCTGAAAAATCCATTCATTTATTTGCACAGCATTTAATAGCCTAATTCTATTGATAAACAAAATTAATAAAAATATTAGTTACTAGTCTTGGAAGGTTTTACTTATTAGAAAGAAATCCTCTTCTATTTTTCTTTTCTGAAGTTGGTCTTGATTCTTTTAGTATTCACCATAGCCTTTTTTTTTTTTTTTTTTTATAGATCTGCTCTTTAAGTATTATGGTTTGTTCTGAGTTCCATTTTAGCTCTATTCTCTTCTATTAGCCACACAACCCCTATTCAATGAGGGTCAAATTTTTATCTTCATTCAAGACATTTCATTTGAGCTCCACACACATATTTTACTGCCCAACAGACTATTATTAAGACATTTGAAACTCCTATATAAAGGGTAACATGATTCCCACCTACCTAGACGCAGCAGTTGGATTATTTTTCTGTGTTAAATAATTTGATTATGCTCTGATTTTTTTCAGTCCAGAAAATGGAAATTCTCAATCTCTTTTTCTGTATTGCCCAATAGAAATATGAGAGCTACTTATAAAATTTAAAATTCTCTAATATTTTTAAAACATTAACATAGAATTCTTGTGATAAAATATTTTATTTAACCCAATATATCAAAAATGCTTTACTTTAACATGTACTTAGTGAAATAATTAATGCAATATTTTACTTTATCTTTACTCCTACAAAGTATAATCCAGTGTATATTTTTCACCTTCAGCATATAAAAATCTAGAGAGTAAACTTTTGTGAACAAATACTTGATGTATATTTATATATCATAAAATTTACAATTGAAATAATAAATTCATATAAGCAAATTGATCTAAAGTTAATTAAAAATGTTACAAGAAATGAAGAGGTTATGAAAAATTAATATCTTCATTCCTATTGACAAAACTTGTTTATCAACTTTGAAAGATTTGCTTTCACATAAAAGCAAATGCATACTAGATTTACTACTAATTCTGTCCAAGATAAGTAAATTTGCTAATTTTATACTTCAAAATCTCATTTTTATTAACATCAAATTGAAAGAGGCATATGTACATCTACAACTGGCTTCATAACCCAAATTGTTACATAGCTACTTCCAGTCTTTTCTTTTTAACTGTTTGCAAAGTAGTACTGATTTCATCACTAGTTGATTCTGCAGAATAGTATATTTTTTTGTATTAAGTTGAAAAGAAACTTATACTTACTTATAAGATAGTAAAATACCTGAATGGTATTGTTTAAAAAAATAAGTATTTTGATTTAATCACCAAATTACAGTTGTCATAAACATTACTGTACATTGTGCTTTCTGACTGATAATCACCTTAAAATGTTATAAGGGTGCATAAAAAAAATAATACAAATTGTGTCCATACATTGACATTTACCAGATAAATGATAAGTTTATCCATGATACTAGAAATGAAGTATACACTGGAAAAATGGACTACAACACAGCAGTAGTATCTTATGCAATGAAGCAAAATAAAATGTTGTCCACCCCAAAAATAAAATTATATTTGACAGAAAAATAATATTTTATATTTATTCAGTTTTTACATTTTAAGCTTTAATTAAAATACAATAGAATTAAGATTTCAGTTATTCAGTCACATCAGCCACATTTCACATGCTCAGTAGTCCCACATTGCAAGTGGTTACCATACTGGACAGTTCATTCTGAGTTCTCCATTCATCCTAAAGATTTTCCAAAGCAGTGCCTTTACTTTCATATTCAATGCCAATGTCTTATTCGTATTTGTCCATGAGGCTGTTGCTACTGTCTTCTACCTGGTCCCTTATCCCCTATTGTCAACCATATGACTGTTAAGGGTGAGATTTTTACAAAACAAATATTCCCGATAAACAATAGGTCTTACTCTAAAACACCAAGAACTATATTCCATAATTTGTAGTAAATCATAATGGTAAAGACTATATGAAAGAGACTATGAATTACTTTGCTGTACACAAGAAACTAATACAACATTGTAAACTGACTATACTCCAATTAAAAAACATACTCCTTTCATACTCTTTCCACTTAAAAATCATGCAAAGTCTCTCAATATCCTTCTGAAGTTCAGACTCCTTTGTGATATAGCACCACTTGCCTCTTTATCCTTTTTGTCCTATTTATAGATGGTAAATAAAAGCTTTTGAAAGAATGAATTTTTAAATGAATAAACAATCTCCTGTTGCTTCACTAAAAATGTCACGTTTTTACCATTTTGACCTATAAACTTTTCAATGGCAAAAGTTCTGTTAATTTCTAATTCATTGCCACTATTGAAGATGCAAAGCAATACAAAATATTCAAAATATGATATATCCCACCTCTTGGGAACTAAATACCTATGCTCCTCATTACTTTCTTCCTTTTTATAGTATTATTTAAATTATGGCAATTTAAATATTTGCCATTTCACAAGTTTTGGGAGCATGGGAACTGTTAATTTTTCTATTCTGAGGCTATCCTATCAGATCAAGAATAGAGTAGATGTAAAAAAAAAAAGAATAGAGTAGATGTGCAGTGAAGTTTAATTCACTATGGGTTTTAAATACTTAGACTTCTTTTATGGTGCAGATGAGAACAAGATGCAATAGCTAGAATGTAATCAGTTCAGTCAGTTCAGTCGTTCAGTCGTGTCTGACTCTTTTGTGACCCCATGAATCACAGCATGCCAGGCCTCCCTGTCCATCACCAACTCCTGGAGTTCACTTAGATTCACTTCTATCGAGTCAGTGATGCCATCCAGCCATCTCATCCTCTGTCATCCCCTTCTCCTCCTGCCCCCAATCCCTCCCAGCATCAGCATCAGAGTCTTTTCAATGAGTCAACTCTTTGCATGAGGTGGTCAAAGTACTGGAATTTCAGCTTTAGCATCATTCCTTCCAAAGAACACCCAGGACTGATCTCCTTGATGATGGACTGGTTGGATCTCCTTGCAGTCCAAGGAACTCTCAAGAATCTTCTCCAACACCACAGTTCAAAAGCATCAATTCTTCAGTGCTCAGCCTTCTTCACAGTCCAACTCTCACATCCATACATGACCACTGGAAAAACCATAGCCTTGACTAGATGGACCTTTGTAGGCAAAGTAATGTCTCTGCTTTTTAATATTCTATCTAGGTTGGTCATAAATTTCCTTCCAAGGAGTAAGCATCTTTTAATTTCATGGCTGCAGTCACCATCTGCAATGATTTTGGAGCTCAAAAAAATAAAGTCTGACACTGTTTCCTCTGTTTCCCCATCTATTTCCCATGAAATGATGGGACTGGATGCCATGATCTTTGTTTTCTGAATTTCGAGTTTAAGCCAGCTTTTTCACTCTCCTCTTTTACTTTCATCAAGAGGCTTTTTAGTTCCTCTTCGCTTTCTGCCATAAGTGTGGCATCACCTGCATATCTGAGGTTATTGATATTTCTCTGGGCAATTTTGATTCCAGCTTGTGCTTCTTCCAGCCCAGCATTTCTCCTGATGTACTCTGCATACAAGTTAAATAAGCAGGGTGACAATCTACAGCCTTGACATACTCCTTTCCTTATTTGGAACTGATCTGCTGTTCCATGTCCAGTTCTAACTGTTGCTTCCTGACCTGCATACAGGTTTCTCAAGAGAGCAGGTCAGGTGGTCTGGTATTCCCATCTCTTGAAGAATTTTTCACAGTTTATTGTGATCCACATAGTCAAAGGCTTTGGCATAGTCAATAAAGCAGAAATAGATGTTTTTCTGGAACTCTCTTGCTTTTCAATGATCCAACAGATGTTGGCAATTTGATCTCTGGTTCCTCTGCCTTTTCTAAAACCAGCTTGAACATGTGGAAGTTCACGATTCACTTATTGCTGAAGCCTGGCTTAGAAAATTTTGAGCATTACTTTACTAGAGTGTGAGATGAGTGCAATTCTGCAGTAGTTTGAGCATTCCTTGTCATTGCTTTTCTTTGGGGTGGAATGAAAACTGACCTTTTCCAGTTCTGTGGCCACTGCTGAATTTTCCAAATTTGCTGACATATAGAATGCAATAGTGAAAGATTTTCCATCACAAAAGACTTCAGAACTAGTGTATTTTAAAAAATAATGTGTATAGAATTCTGTCAATTTTTGTAATGTATAGGGTTAAAAGGAATAATTTTGAAATAGATTGAATAAAAATTTAATCATTATAGATTTTGTTAATCTTAAAAAAGTAAGTTAAAATAATTTGTATATCTTTGCAAAGCAATATTTGAAATTGTTTTTAAGTTGTTGACCTTGCTAGGTAATGCTATATATATTTCAGTATAATTAGAACATAATTTGCAAATCTAAAGCCAACCAAAGATCCATTTTGTAATTAAGCCAGAATTTTATATTAATTGAATAAATATAAAATTAAGGTAGATATGAAGGATTTATGCAGAGGTGGTTAATTTACCATGTCCTGTAATTTATATAATCCAAAAGTTTTGTTATTTCTTCTTTTCCATCTGTGATTACTCTGGACCCCAAATGTGTGATAATGTGCATATGTGAGAAATTGGCTGGGCATGCAGACTTCAGATTCCCTGGATTTGCAAGATAATTAATACTTCTATGTTTTTATTTTTATCAGTGAATTTATGTTCTAGGTTAGGGTAAAGATTGCATACAATTATTTGTGTCAGGCAAAAATATTTGGTAACACAAAACATCAACGCAAAGAAAGAAAATCTGATGGGTTAGGTGATGGGTGTGTGTGTGTGAGTCACTCAACTGTGTCCAACTCTTTGTGACTGCATGGACTATAGCATTCAGGGTCCTGTATCCATGGAATTCACCAGGCAAGAAAACTGGAGTGGATTTCCATTCTTTTCTGCAGGGAAGGTGATGGATATACTATTATAAAATACTATTATACTGTATTTTTAAGTGGAATTAGGTGAAAAAAATACAAAGAGGAAAGCAGTGATTTCTATTAGAAAGACTGCTTTCCCTGCTAGCACATGCTATTAGGGAGGTTAACATATGATCTTTCATCATTAACTGATTTCACTTTGAGCTTGAATGTTTCAATTTATAAAGCAGCAAAAAAGTCCTGGCTTGATGGACATGTGTTTGAACAAGCTCTGGGAGTTAGTGATGGACAGGGAAGCCTGGCATGCTGCAGTCCATGGGGCTGCAAAGAACTGAACATGACTGAGCGACCTAACTGACTGACTGAAGAAATTCCAGATGAAACATAGATAACGAAGTTTCAAGTAAGGAGTTTATTTCATTTTATAAAGGAAACTGTGTATGAGTTGCTATTCATGGAAAATTTCATTTAATTTTGCTTTCTCAAGTTCTTGACCCTCTAACTGTACCCAGTTTAACTATTAGTAATTCCGTCTATGGAAGACAAGGCAAAATTGCAAACACAAGGTCTTCTGAGAAATAAAACCATCTCATCTATGAATACTGTCATAGTATTTTAATGTCTGAGTTTATGCTTGTATGCTTCCCTGGTGGCTCAGACTGTAAAGAATTTGGAGAATTCCTTGGACAGAGGAGCCTGGCAGCCCACAGTCCATGGGGTCACGAAGAGTTGGACACAACTGAGTGACTAACACAAAAGGATCAATATGGCTGTCTGGTGTGTTTCTTTAGCTGGTCCAAGCTAATGAAAAATATAGAGATTGACTTAAAAACTTCTGGGCCAAATGATGTCTCTGCTTATCTATAATAGCAGTAATACCAAATGCTGTACATGGTTTGCTTCTATAAGCTTATTTAATCATCATAGCAAAATTGTGATGTATTATTTTGTCATTTATAAATAAGGAAGCTGGGGCCCAGAGATTAAATAACTTGCCTGGGTCCACAGCTAGTAAATGGTAGAAAGAGGATTTCAACCTATATATTCTAGTTTCTAAAGTTTGTAGTCTTAACTGTTATGTTAAAGATAATAAAATCATGCAGTTGTTATAGTTTTAAGAACGGTTTTCCACCTTACAACTGGAGTAATATTCTGAAGTGCTACCATGTGTGTGTTGCCAATGAATGATAAGTTCAAGAACTCAGTATCGCCCATTTTATTAAGTTAATCTGGTTCATTTAGAAATATGGAGCTAGTGTTTCTTTTAGTTTAGAATGCTATAAAGTCTATAAGCACAAGAAATGAATAGTTGGTTTTAGGATTTTGTGTATTTAAGAAGTATTGAGTCCTAATTTTGAGAAAAGCTAGCCTGGCTGATTCAGTCTCCCAAATCAAACTACTTACTGATACATTTAGCTTTGAAAGAATCTCATCATAACCTGTAATTAATGAATGTAATAATACATATTTTTAGTCATTGGGTTCAAATAAATATGAAATTTTCTCTACTAAATAAGGGCCTTTAAGTTTTAAAGAAGATCCAGTTATTTGATCTGGGGCACAGGTCATAAAAGAATGAGCAACACAGAGGATTTGGTGATATCACCCAAATCATAACAGTTTCCTAACTAAATTTACTTTGGCCTCTTAGTGGTTGAGGCTTTAGTAGGATATCAGTGGACATTCAGTTCACAGACAGGGAGCCAGAGAGCCTGATTGCAGGCTTGACAATCAGCAATCTCTCACAAAATAACACAAATTTTTCCTGACATGATTTTTCATAATGAAATAGTTATATGTATCCCTGTCCTTCTGTGAAAGGTTATTTGACAAATGGCTTACTTCCTTCTTCTCTATACTTCATACATTCAAAACATTTCTTTCCATAAAAGTTCTAAGCAATATAGGATAGTAGGTACAAATCTGATTCTGTCTGGAATCAGCTATGTGAACATCAGCAGATCACTCAACATCTATTACTTAATCTTTCTGGATCTCATTTGCCTTCTCTATAACATGAAGAAGTTGGACCAGATTATTATAAATGTATGGTGGCGCTAGTGGTAAAGAACCTGCCTGCCAATGCAGGAGATATAAGAGACGTGGGTTTGATCTCTGGGTTGGGAATATCCCCTGGAGAAAAGCATGGCAACCCAGTCCAAGATTCTTGCCTGGAGAATCCCATGGACACAGGAGCATTGTAGGCTACAGTCCATGGGGTCACAAAGAGTTGGACACGACTGAAGCAACTTAGCACACACACACACATAGTGATTGGATATACCATACATACTAACTTTATTGACTCAACTAAACCATAGGCTCTCCACAGATTAAAACTTTAAGGAGAAAGAGTTTTGCATATGAAAAAATTAATTTAAAAGGATAGGGATGATACCAAAGACAGGATAGTCAGAAGAAGAAGCTAGGTATTGGGGAAAGGGAGAACTTAATTTTTAGAGATTGGATTTGAGATGATATTACATTTTTTATTGACATGCAATAAACAATAGAAAAGTAAATTTAGATTTTGAGGAAAATGCAATACTTAGAACCATCTACTAGATATGTATGATATGCTTCAAAGCTGTTTAACCACATTAGTTCATTTAAACCTCACAGCAATCCTGCATTTGGAGGCTTCTGTATGGCCATTTAAAAATATATATATATTTGAATAGTAGAGAGTATAAAGAGTGCAAAAGACAGAGGAGGAGGGAGGTAAAATGTCAATGACAGAACTTTGTGACCATTCATTTTGAAAAGTAGAAAGTGAATTATGATCTAATGAAAGAGAGAAGAACCATTGCTAGAGTTTAGAGGCAAGCCATTAGTGTTCACTGGTAGGAAGTACAAGGGTTCTCAAGCAGGAGAGGAAGATGTACAACACTGAAGACATTAAAGAATAAAGGGAAAAGAGCACTATGAAGGACTATTGAATTTGGCCATTCATAATTAATCTTGTAATGAGCTGTCTCAGTAGAGTGGTAGAAGCATATATCAATTAATAAGGAATTGAAGAGATAGTAATAGATGAAGAGAAAATATAAACACACATACACAATTTTTCTAATGAGCCTATAACGTGGGTTATTGAAGGAGTGAATATGGCCAGCTTTGTTGGAGCCCTAGTAGCTAGAACTTATTTTAAATAAATAATATTAATTGCAAAATAGAACAGAAAAACAAGCAAATAGTAACAAACCCACAATACTATTTGTATATGAGAATTTACTACATATAGAATATAGAGAAAATATAAGCATCTGTAACAATGGATATAAGGCAATGAATAAGAGAATAAAGAAAACAGCAATGTAAAAGTTATTTGTCTATGTAAAAATGAAACAATTGTGGCTATTTTAACTAGAGGAATGGAGTGTATTTGCCTGGGGATAAGGAAGACTTTATCTGGCCCTCCACTTGGAGGTCTAGAGATTTTCTTTCTTTAGTATGCATAGACTACAAAAGACTTTTAGCAACTAAATGCCACTAAGATTAAAGTTGACAAAATAATTCCAATTTATTAATTCATCCTGAAACTGAAGAGTATCATGAAGATCAAGAACTTCTGCTTTCTGTAATAATCCATTAACTTTATATATATTTGAGTTTTTATCATTTTCCAGGAGCTATGCTAGGCAAGAATATACAATGGAGACCAAAGTATACCTTTGTATACAGTGCAGCTCTCTTTGCAGTCAACCTCTATAGCAATCCAAGCTTGCTTTTATGAAAATAGACAGAAACTAAAGAAATTAGATAACATAACAAAATGTCTCATTTGAGCTACAGTATTCAGAATAACTCACTGTTAACTCTGGACCCAGAAATTTTGTTGCAAGTATTCTTTTAAGAAGTGAAATGTAACATGATAATACTTCTTTTTAAATTACTCCTATTTTGGTCCTAGGTGTTCTTCAAAGAGCTCCTTAGGATAAAAAAAAAAAGTCCCTTGTCCATATAAGAGTGTAGTAATTATTTAAAAATTGTTGATACTATTTATTTTCTAGGTTAGCTACCAATATATTCTCAACTGTCTCTCACAAGCTCAGATTTATTGATTAAATGGAGAGTTCATTGGTATCTGGACATGGCCTTGCTGACTTTTGACACTGATAGATTGGAAAATACTACAAATCACAGCTTTTTTTTTTTTTAGATAGTAATTTTACTGGCAAACAATGTGTATGCCCTGTGTGCCATCATAACATATGTTAGTACAAAATATTTTCAGACTGAATTCAAAGTGTGCTTGTGAGACAGATATGAACGTGAATAATTATGATACAATTTTATGATATAATGTAAATCATATGATTTATGATAAAATATTTATGATATGGGTTTCCTGGTGGCTCAGATGGTAAAGAATCTGATTATAATGTGGGAGACTCCAGTTCGGTCTCTAAGATGGGAAGATCCCCTGGAGAAGGGCATGGCAACCCACTCAGTAGTCTTGCCTGGAGAATTCCATGGACAGAAGAACCTGGTGGGCTACAGTTCATGGGGTCACAAAGAATCAGACACAAATGAACCACTAACACAAATTTATTATACAGTTTTGATAAAGTTTGAAATGTCCAGTATTAAATGTATTGTCAATGAATCTCTTAAATGTGGCTCCTTGAATCCTACCTTGATACTATAGATTGGATGTGCAGTGCAAAGTCATCTAGAGTTTATGTATCTTTATCCTGGACAGTATAATTTAGTTGAAGCAGGTTTAATTGCAGTGTAAATTTATTGTACATTTAGGCTCATTTAAATTATAGTTAAGTGCAGTTCAAAAGATATGTACCTGCTATGGATCCTCTATGATCCAACTCCCAGTATACTGGAAATAAAAGCAAAGATAAACAAATGGGATCTAATTAAAATTAAAAGCTTCTGCACAACAAAGGAAGCTACAAGCAAGGTGAAAAGACAGCCTTCTGAATGGGAGAAAACAATAGCAAATGAAACAACTGACAAACAACTAATCTCAAAGATATATAAGCAACTTATGCAGCTCAACTCCAGAAAAATAAATGATCCAATAAAAAAAATGGGCCAAAGAACTAAATAGGCATTTCTCCAAAGAAGACATACGGATGGCTAACAAACACATGAAAAGATGCTCAACATCACTCATTATCAGAGAAATGCAAATCAAGACCACAATGAGGTACCATTTCACACCAGTCAGAATAGCTGCGATCCAAAAGTCTACAAGCAATAAATGCTGGAGAGGATGTGGAGAAAAGGGAACCCTCTTACATTGCTGGTGGGAATGCAAACTAGTACAGCCACTGTGGAAAACAGTGTGGAGATTCCTTTAAAAATTGCAAATAGAACTGCCTTATGACCCAGCAATCCCACTGCTGGGCATACACACTGAGGAAACCAGAATTGAAAGAGACACATGTACCCCAATGTTCATTGCAGCGCTGTTTATAATAGCCAGGACATGGAAGCAACCTAGATGTCCATCAGCAGATGAATGGATAAGAAAGCTGTGGTACATATACACTATGGGATACTACTCAGCCCTTAAAAAGAATAAATTTGACTCAGTTCTAATGAGATGGATGAAATTGGAACCGATTATACAGAGTGGTAAGCCAGAAAGAAAAACACCAATACAGTATACTGACACATATATATGGAATTTAGAAGACAGTGGTGATGACCCTATATGTGAGACAACCAAGAGACACAGAAGTATAGAGTGGACTTTTGGACTCTGAGGGAGAGGGAAAGGGTGGGATGGTTTGGGAGAATGGCAATGAAACATGTATATTTTCCTGTAAGAAATGAAGCGCCAATCTATGTTCATTGTAGGATGCAGGATGCATGGGGCTGGTGCACAGGATGATTCAAGTAGAGGATGTGGGGTGGGAGGTGGGAGGGGATTTGGCATTGGGAGATTGTGTTCACCTATGGCTGATTCGTGTCAATGTATGGCAAAACAAATACAGTATCGTAATTTTTAAAATAAATAAATAAATAAATAAATTTTTAAATAAATAAATAAATTAAAAAACAAAAACAACAAAAGATATGTACCTGCTATATCCCAATCATTGAACTAGTTTCTAAACTGTTTGAAAAAAACACATATTCTTCCTTCAAATAATTTAAGAACAAATTCTCTTGTGATCAGTTGAAACTTCTATAGACAATTCATGTTAAATAGTTTGACTTAGCTCTTACTTTAATCACATCTATATGCTTTTAAATTCAGGTTTTACTCATACATCATTTTCCCAGCATGTGTAAATCTCAGTAAATTCTGATTTAGCAACCTTTTCTAACTTACATAATCTACTGATTTGGTTAACACACTTTTGAACTGCTGTATTGTAGTTGTTGTTGTAGTTATCTGACTCTTTGCAACTGGGTCTGTAGCCCACCAGGCTCCTCTGCCCATGGGATTTCCCGGGAAAGAATACTAGAGTATCCTTCTACTCTATTTACTTCTCCAGAAGTATTTACTTCTCCAGAACTGCTATATACAAATTTGCTAAATGTGATGAATATCACTATAGGCCAAAATAGAGCATTATGGTATGTTGTCAGAGACCATTATTCATGTTCTTGTTCAGTCACTCAGTCATGTCTGACTCTTTCTCACCCCACGGACTGCAACGTGACAGTGCTTCCTGTTCTTCACCATCTCCTGGAGCTTGCTCAAACTCCTGTCCATTGAGTCGGTGATGCTATCCAACCGTCTCATCCTCTGTAGACCCCTTCTCCTCCTGCCTTCTACATTTCCCAATACCATGGTCTTTTCTAATGAGTCAGCTCTTCGCATCAGGTGGCCAAAGTATTGGCGTTTCAGCTTCAGCATCAATGAATATTCAGGACTGAATTTCTTTAGGATTGACTGGTTGGATCTCCTTGCAGTACAAGGGACTCTCAAGAGTCTTCTGCAACACTACATTTGAAAAGCATCAGTTTTTCAGCACTCAGCCTTCTTTCTGGTCCAACTCTCATATCCATACATGACTACTGGAAAAACCATATCTTTGACTATTTGGACCTTTGTCAAATAAACTATTATAAACTTTTATAGATACAGTTAAATAAACTATTATAGATATAGTTTTTGAAGCATCACAGTTCACTGCTGTCCACTTCATACATGCACAGACTCTCTATACATGTGTTATCAATGATAAAATATGGCAACATATAAGCACTTAAAATTGACAGCTGTTTTGTTCCTAATAATGATAATGAATATATGTGTTTATATCAAGATATACACTTTATCTCTATATATACCTCCCATCAACAGAAAATTGGATTAACAATTTATGGAGCATGCCTCACCCATCAGAACAAGACCCAGTTTCCCCCTCAGTCAGTCTCTCCCATCAGGAAGCTTCCATAAGCATCTTATCCTTATCCATCAGAGGGCAGACAGAATGAAAACCACAGTCACAGAAAATAAATCAAATTGATCACATGGAACACAGCCTTGTCTAACTCAATGAAACTATGAGCCAAGCCATGTAGGGCCACCCAAGATGGACGGGTCATGGTGGAGAGTCCTGAAAGCTTCTTCAGTATTCTTGCCTTGAGAACCCCATGAATAATATGAAAGGCAAAAAGACAGGACACTGAAAGATGAACTCTCAAGGTTGGTAGGTGCCCAACGTGCTATTGGAGAACAGTGGAGAAATAACTCCAGAAAGAATGAAGAGACAGAGCCAAAGCAAAAACAACACCCAGCTGTGGATGTGAATGGCAATGGAAGTAAAGTCTAATGGTATAGAGAACAATACTTCATAGGAACCTGGAATGTTAAGTCCATGAATCAAGGTAAATTAGAAGTGGTTACACACGAGATGGCAAGAGTGAACATTGACATTTTAGGAATCAGTGAACAAAAATGGACTGGAATGGGCAAATTTAACTCAGATACCAGTATATCTACTACTGCGGGCAAGAATCCCTTAAAAGAAATGGAGTAACCCTCAAAGTCAATGAAAAGTCCAAAATACAGTACCTGGATGAAATTTCAATGACAGAAAGAGCTCTGTTTCTTTCCAAGGCGAACCATTCAGTATCACAGTAATCCAAGTCTATTCCCCCAACCAGTAATGCTGAAGAAGCTGAAGTTGAATGATTCTATGAAAATCTATAAGACCTTCTAGAACTAACACATTAAAAGATGTCCTTTTCATTATAGGGGACTGGAATGGAAAAGTTGAAAGTCAAGAGATACCTGGAGTAACAGGTAAATTTGCCCTTGGAGTACAAAACAAAGCAGGGCAAAGGCTAACAGAGTTTTGCCAAGAGAACATACTGATCATATCAAACACCCAGTTCCAACAACACAAGAGAAGACTCTACACAGGGACACCACCAGATGGTCAACACTGAAATCAGATTGATTATATTCTTTGCAGCCAAAGATGGAGAACCTCTATACAGTCAGCAGAAACAAGATTGGGATCTGACTGTGGCTCAGATCATGAACTCCTTATTGCCAAATTCAGACTGAAATTGAAGTAGGAAAACCACTAGACCTTTCAGGTATGACCTAAATCAAATCCCTTATGATTATACACTGAAAGTGACAAATAGATTCAAGAGATTAGATCTGATAGAGTGCCTGAAGAACTATGGATGAAGGTTCTTGATATTGCAAAGGAAGCAGGGATCAAGACCACTCTCAAGAAAAAGAAATTCAAAAAAGGAAAATGGTTGTCTGAGGAGTCCTTACAAATTGCTCTGAAAGGAAGAGAAGTGAAAGGCAAAGAAGAAAAGGAAAGATATACCCATCTGAATGCAGAGTTACAAAGAATAGCAAGAAGATATAACAAAGCCTTTCTCAGGGATCAATGCAAAGAAATAGACAAAACCAACAAAATGGGAAAAACTAGAGACCTCCTCAAGAAAATCAGAGATACCAAAGGGACATTTCATTCAAAGATGGGCATAATAAAGGACAGACACAATAAAGGACAGACCTAACAGAAGCAGAAGATATTAAGAAGAGGTGGCAAGAATACACAGAACTGTACAAAAATATTTTCATAACCCAGATAACACAATGGTGTGGTCACTCACTTAGAGGGAGATATCTTGGAATGCAAAGTCAAGTGGGCCTTAGGAAGCCTCACTAAGAATAAAGCTATTTTAGGTGATGGAATTCCAGTTGAGCTATTTCAAATCCTAAAAGATAATGCTGTGAAAGTGCCTCAGTCAATATGCCAGCAAATTTGGAAAACTCAGCAGTGACCACAGGAGTGGAAAACATCAGTTTTCATTCCAGTCCCAAAGAAAGGCAATGTCAAAGAATTGTCAAAGAATGCAGTTGTGTTCAAACTACTGCACAGTTGCACTCATCTCACATGCTTGTAAAGTAATGCTCAAAATTCTCCAAGCCACACTTCAATAGTACATGAACCATGAACTTCCAGATGTTCAGGCAGGATTTAGAAAAGACAGAGGAACAAGAAATCAAATTATCAACATCTGTTGGATCATCAAAAAAGCAAGAGCGTTCCAGAAAGGTATCTACTTCTGCTTTATTGACTACATTAAAATCTTTGACTATGTGGATCACAACAGACTGTGGAAAATTCTTAAAGAGATGGGAATACCAGACCACCTTACCTGCTTCCTGAGAAATCTGTATGCAGATCAAGAAGCAGCAGTTAGAACTGGACATGGAACAACAGACTGGTTCCAAATTGAGAAAGTAGTAAATCAAGGCTGTATGTTCTCACCCTGCGTACTTAACTTATATGCAGAATACATCATGTGAAATGCCTGGCTGGATGAAGCACAAGCTGGAATCAAGATTACCGGGAGAAATATCAATAACCTCAGATATGCGGAAGACACCACCCTTATGGCAGAAAGAGAAGAACTAAAGAGCCTCTTGATGAAAGTGAAAGTAGAGAGTGAAAAAGTTGGCTTAAAACTCAACATTCAGAAAGCTAAGATCATGGCATCCAGTTCCATCACTTCATGGCAAACAGATGGAGAAACAATAGAAACAGTAAAAGACTCTTTTCTTGGGCTCCAGAATCACTCAGATGGTTATTGCAGCCATGAAATTAAAAGATGCTTGCTCCTTGGAAGAAAATCTATGACAAACCTAGACAGCATACTAAATAACAAGGACATTAATTTGCTAACAAATGTCTGTCTACTCAGAACTATGGTTTTCCAGCCAGTCATGTATGAATGTGAGAGTTGGACTATAAAGAAAGTTGAGTACCAGAGAATTGATGCTTTTGAACTGTGGTGTTGGTGAAGACTCTTGAGAATCCCTTGGGCTGCAAGGATATCCAACCAGTCAATCCTAAAGGAAATCAGTTCTGAATATTCATTTGAAGGACTTATGCTAAATCTGATTCTCCAATATTTTGTCCACCTGATGTGAAGAAATGACTCATTGTTAAATTGAAGGTGGGAAGAGAATGGGACAACAGAGGATGAGATGGTTGGATGGCATCGCCAACTTGATGGACATGAGTTTGAGTAAGCTCCGGGTGTTGGTGATGGACAAGCAAGCCTGATGTGCAGCTGTCCACAAGGTTTCAATGTTCAGAAACAATTGAAAAACTGAACTGAACTGATACACTTTATGGGATTCTCCTTTTTCAGTAGATTATAATACATTAGAAGAAGAAATTGTTGCATCATCCTTATCTTGTATGTAAGAAAAAGACGCTAAAAAAGATATCTCTTAGGCTCTATTTTCTTTATCTGTGTTAAATATATATAACACACAGTAAGCTTATGTAGTTTAGCATTAGAGGTAAAATCACATTGCCCAACTCATGGTTCATTATTTTGTCCACAAGATAGTACATTTACATTATTTGTTTTTAGTTAACTATTATTAGCAGTTTACAATTTTTCTAATTCATTGAATGGTTATGTCTCCTAAACTTACCTGCTTAACATTCATATTAAAAATTATATCATATATAAAGTCTATTGTCATTTCCTTGGATAAAATTAGTTTTACTTCATGTTTCACATATTTGTCCAAAACCTATCACACTTTTATCGTATGCCTGTTTCTCTAGGATACTGGGTATGGCAAGAGTGAACATTTTGTGTTATGTTAATCATTAAGGATCAGAATTGGACACAATTCGTTAAAATGATAGATGTGCAATAAGTATTTGCAGATAGAATTATTATTTCTATTCTAGATTTGTTCTTCTGTTGTGCCCCAAACATTTTATTTTCTTATATTTCTGGAATCTATTTTACCCCTTATTTTGAGGTTTGACAGTTTTACCATATACCATTCTTGACACCACCTCTTATCTTTGAGATTTGTCAGGTTATGACAATGGTTGTAAGATCATATCTGCAAGTTGTTATAATAATCAGGGACATAATTAAGAACAATTCATTTAAAGCAGCATGGTATTCTCTAATCCTTTCACTAATACTGAGCTTGAAAATCCTATTAATCATGATTATTCTATATTCTCTCTCAAAAAAAAGGGGAAAAAAACAAAGCATGTATTCACTTTATACTAACCCTAGATCTTAGGCAGATACTTTCTTTCCTCATTTATCAATTTCAAAGATAACCTTTAAAAGGTTTTTGCTGTTGTTGACCTTGCACTTAACAATTTTTAAAATCTTTATATTAACCTAAATTTTAGTCTACCTGGTATAGACCACGTATCTTGTACCATCTTTATTTTTCTTTACCCTTGAATTATTCTTACCCATCCA
Organism: Nanger dama; assembly: GCA_917880005.1. Taxonomy (NCBI): domain Eukaryota; kingdom Metazoa; phylum Chordata; class Mammalia; order Artiodactyla; family Bovidae; genus Nanger; species Nanger dama. The sequence goes on from CAKJTW010000037.1 coordinate 15,012,870, forward strand.
CACATGCTAAGTCACTTCAGTCATGTCCACCTCTTTGCCAACCTATGGACTGTACCTCGCCAAGCTCATCTGTCCATGGGATTCTCCATGCAAGAATACTAGAGTGGGTTGCCATGCCCTCCTCCAGGGGATCTTCCCAAGCAGGGATCAAACCCGCATATATATATATATATATATATATATATATATATATATATATATGTGTGTGTGTGTGTGTGTGTGTGTGTGTGTGTGTGTGTGTGTGTGCGCGCGTGTGTGTATGTATAATTGTTATTTTTCAGTTACCAAGTCATGTCTGACTCTGTCACCCCATGGACTGCAGCACTCCAGGCTTCCCTGTCTCTCACCATCTCCCAGAAGTTGTTCAAGTTCATGTCCATTGAGTCTGTGATGCCATCCTATCATCTCATCCTCTCTCGCCCTCTTCTCCTTCTACCTTCAATCTTTCCCAGCATCAAGATCTTTTCTAACAAGTCAGCTCTTCGCATCATGTTGCCAAAGTATTGGATCTTCAATATCAGTCCTTCCAAAAAGTATTCAGGGTTGATTTTTTTTAAGATTGACTGTTTTGATCTTGCTTTCTAAGGGCTCAAGGGTCTTCTCCAGGACCACAGTTTGAAAGTGTCAGTTCTTCGGTGCACTGCCTTCTTTATTGTCCAGCTCTCATATACACACATTACTACTGGAAAGACTATAACCTTGACTATACATACCTTTCTTGGCATAGTGATGTCTTTGCTATATACAGATATATTTGTTGTTGTTTAGTTGCTAAGTTGTGTCCAGCTCTTTTGCAACCCCATGGACTGTGGTCCTCTGGCCTCCTTTGTTGATAGGATTTCCCAGGCAAGAATACTGGAGTGGATTGCCATTTCCTTCTCCAGAGGATCTTTCCAACCCAAGGACTGAACCTGCATCTCTTGCATTGGCAAGTGAGCCCCATACACATAGAGAGGGAGAGAGAGAGAGCAAAGAGAGAGACGTGTGTATGTTTGTATAACAATACTCAATATTCCCTTTACAGTTGTTGGTATAAAATACAAATAAAGTTTCTTTTATTGCTTTATGAGATCACTAAAGAAGTACACTTTTGGTGATGATCTCCACTAACTCAGGCTGAAAATTCCAGCATGTCTAGGCAATTTATGCTCACCATTAACAACATAAACTTCACTAAGGCAAGGATTTTTTTTTGGCTTTAATTTCATAATAAAGACTTAGTTGCATGCTTTGCACATAACACACACACACACACACACACACACACACACACACAATATATATATATATATGTATATAACTTATTTTTCTAAGGGAGCAAGTGATTGTCAGCTTGTTTCTTTGACTTATTACAATCTGCAATGGGAAAACATATTTCTTTATTCTATTATGCTCTGACAACCAGAATTACAATTATGCCATTCAAATGGTAGATGTATGTATGTTAGTTGCTCAGTTGTGTCTGACTCTTTGCCACCCTATGGACTGTAACCTATTAGACTCCTCTGTTGAAGGAAATCTCCAGGCAAGAATACTGGAGTGTATACTGAGGTTTGGTAAATCTCAATCACTGAAATAGGTCTTAGACAGAAAGAGAAAAAGACTTATATCCTCCTTTCAAGAAATTTAAAGCTAAATTCTCTTGTAATAAGAGGAAACTTCTACAGTTTATCAGTATGAATAAAGATAGGTCATTCGTGTTTTTTAATACTTATGTTTAAGGAATGTAAACATATTAAACATGTGTTTAACTTATAAACTTATGTTAACATGCTTAATTTATAAACATGTGTCAACATATGTTTAGTTTATTAACTTTAACATATAAACTTATGTTTATCTATTGTCTGTTTATTAAGATGTTTTAAACAAGTTTAGTTTTACTAAAATATTAGTATTACTATATGTTAAACACACTTTATTTTTTTAAATTCTGTTTGTAATTCTTTTATTTTTTAAATTAATTAATTATTCATTTTTAAAATTACAATACTGTATTTGCTTTGCCATACATTGACACAAATCAGCCATAGGTGAACACAATCTCCCAATGCCAAAACCCCTCCCACCTCCCACCCCACATCCTCTACTTGAATCATCCTATGCATCAGCCCCATGCATCCTGCATCCTACATTGAACATAGATTGGTGCTTCGTTTCTTACAGGAAAATATACATGTTTCATTGCCATTCTCCCAAACCATCCCACCCTTTCCCTCTCCCTCAGAGTCCAAAAGTTCACTCTATACCTCTGTGTCTCTTTGTTGTCTCACATATAGGGTCATCACCACTGTCTTCTAAATTCCATATATATGTGTCAGTATACTGTATTGGTGTTTTTCTTTCTGGCTTACTTCACTCTGTATAATCGGTTCCAATTTCATCCATCTCATTAGAACTGAGTCAAATTTATTCTTTTTAAGGGCTGAGTAGTATTCCATAGTGTATATGTACCACAGCTTTCTTATCCATTCATCTGCTGATGGACATCTAGGTTGCTTCCATGTCCTGGCTATTATAAACAGTGCTGCAATGAACATTGGGGTACATGTGTCTCTTTCAATTCTGGTTTCCTCGGTGTGTATGCCCAGCAGTGGGATTGCTGGGTCATAAGGCAGTTCTATTTGCAATTTTTAAAGGAATCTCCACACTGTTTTCCACAGTGGCTGTACTAGTTTGCATTCCCACCAGCAGTGTAAGAGGGTTCCCTTTTCTCCACATCCTCTCCAGCATTTATTGCTTGTAGACTTTTGGATCGCAGCCATTCTGACTGGTGTGAAATGGTACCTCATTGTGGTCTTGATTTGCATTTCTCTGATAATGAGTGATGTTGAGCATCTTTTCATGTGTTTGTTAGCCATCCATATGTCTTCTTTGGAGAAATGCCTATTTAGTTCTTTGGCCCATTTTTTTATTGGATCATTTATTTTTCTGGAGTTGAGCTGCATAAGTTGCTTATATATCTTTGAGATTAGTTGTTTGTCAGTTGTTTCATTTGCTATTGTTTTCTCCCATTCAGAAGGCTGTCTTTTCACCTTGCTTGTAGCTTCCTTTGTTGTGCAGAAGCTTTTAATTTTAATTAGATCCCATTTGTTTATCTTTGCTTTTATTTCCAGTATACTGGGAGTTGGATCATAGAAGATCCTGCTGTGATTTATGTCGGAGAGTGTTTTGCCTATGTTCTCCTCTAGGAGTTTTATAGTTTCTGGTCTTACATTTAGATCTTTAATCCATTTTGAGTTTATTTTTGTGTATGGTGTTAGAAAGGGGTCTAGTTTCATTCTTTTACAAGTGGTTGACCAATTTTCCCAGCACCACCTGTTAAAGAGACTGTCTTTACTCCATTGTATATTCTTGCCTCCTTTGTTGAAGATAAGGTGTCCATAGGTGTGTGGGTTAATCTCAGGGCTTTCTATTTTGTTCCATTGATCTATATTTCTGTCTTTGTGCCAGTACCATACTGTCTTAATGACTGTGGCTTTGTAGTAGAGCCTGAAGTCAGGCCAGTTGATTCCTCCAGTTCCATTTTTCTTTCTCAAGATTGCTTTGGCTATTCGAGGTTTTTTGTATTTCCATACAAATCTTGAGATTATTTGATCTACTTCTGTGAAAAATACTGCTGGTAGCTTGATGGGAATTGCATTGAATCTGTAGATTGCTTTGGGTAGTATACTCATTTTCACTATATTGATTCTTCCAGCCCATGAGCATGGTATATTTCTCCATCTATTAGTGTCCTCTTTGATTTCTTTCATCAGTTAAACACACTTTAAAACAAGTTTAGAGTATATTTAACTTATCATGATTGCTACATATTAAGCAATGATAATAGTAGCACATTATTTTAGAGCATATTATATATTCTATTGATTTTAAACAAATTATTTACATGCATTGATCCTTAATTTTTATTATTATTCATATGGTATAAACAATGTGGCTGTAGATTTTTAAAATACAGAGCATATCTCTTAAATTTTTGGAGAAATAGGTATTGTTCATTTTAGAAAATCTACAAGGTATATTTTTAAGAAATTTTTCTAAAGAACATTTCAAGGAAGTAGTTATTAATGTTTTAAATTCATGCAATTATTTCATTAAGTTGGCTTTGTAAATCATTTTGGTGATTGTGTTTTTCAGTCTATTTTGCTTGAAATGAAACCTTTACAAGTGAATAGATCCTAAGGCATTACTTGATCACGCATGAACCCACAGGAACCATCAACCACAGCTGTAACTATCCTGGTTCACATCTCTGTATGGTAGCCAGTGTGGTTCTTTCTGTCATTCAGAGTTTGGAAAGCTCTCCAGTTTCAACCACATGGAAATATTTACAGAGGGGAAATATAGCTTGATTGGTGAGATGAACTTTTTATCATTGTAATGTAAAAGAAGTATTTACTTTTACAGTTGCTACAGATGAATTTAAAACACCTGTTACTGGGTAGGTCAGAAACTTTTTCATGAAATTAATGCAAAAATTGCTTTCCCTTCAGAATTTCCTAATCATAAGAAGCAATCATGTTTTATTATTGCCATTTTTCTTTCTATGTTCTCTGAAAAATGGGAGAATGGGCATATTCCAAAACTCAAATTAGTGCTTTTGCCGGATCTTCTATATATAGTTTCCTTTCCCACACCCCCAGCTTATTTGAAATATTTTATTTAGAACTAAGGCTCTTTTTATTTAGATCTAAAAAAACCTCATAAGATGATAACATAGAAACAGAAGGTAAATGTAATTTAAAATATTAGATTTTGCCGTTTTTTACCTGAGTGTTCCTCATTACTTTAGTGATATCTTTTCAAGTGTATTTCAGAAATAGAGCTGGTCTCTGGCTGTCTAATTATTCATCATATTTGTAATACAAAACATTTTTCATTAGTTAAATTTTTTTAAAAATACGATGAATCCTAGAGAAAAAGCAATGCTAAAATGGACACAGCTGTGGGTTTATTAAATCCAATTCATTCTTAATTTAGTAAGAACTCCCACTGATTCTAAAGATAGTTTTGCCTGAGTAAGGACTGAAAAATTGGTCTTTATATTCAGAGGGTGCAATTGTATTTAATGCTTGGATAGTTATTCTAGTCTGTCTTGAAGTCAATAGTGCTCCTGGTTCATAGCTTAATGTTCAAAACCAAAATGTGTTCCTTGAAAACAAGCTGTTAAAAATGAATCAGCTACTTAAAACATATACTTTACTATGGCACATGTTTTTGTTTTGTTTTTAATAAATCACCTTCTAGTAACATAAAATGTTTAACTCTTTGTACTAATATCTCAGTTCTTCTCTAGTTATCTATTTGTATTTAATATCAGGTTTTGAAGAATGCTGCCACATTTCCTTCAAGCTCCACAACCAAAGAGAAAAAGAATGATGATAATAGTGATTAAGATTAGGCCAGGAGATAACACTTGTATTAATAAATATGCTCACTAGAGTATTAACCTGGGCTTTCATGGTGGCTCAGAGGTTAAAGCGTCTGCCTCTGACGCGGAGATCTAGGTTCGATCCCTGGGTCTGGAAGATCCCCTGGAGAAGGAAATGGTAACCCACTCCAGTATTCTTGCCTAGAGAATCCCATGGACAGAGAAGCCTGGTAGGCTACAGTCCATGGGGTCGCAAAGAGTCGGACACGACTGAGCGACTTCACTTTCAGAGTATTAACCTGGGGATGCTTTACCCTGTCTAACTTGCAATATTTACAGAAGGTACAGATATACTATCACATCGTTTTGTTTTTCAGTCGCTCCGTCGTGTCTGACTCTTTTGTGATCCCATGGATTGTAGTCCACCAGGCACCTCCGTCCATGGGATTTCCCAGGAAGAATACTAGAGTGGGTTGCAATTTTATGTGTTAACTGTGGTGACAAGAATTAGAAAACTGTGGTGCATTATGAAAAAACTGTCAAATCTGAAAATTAAAAACTAGTTGTCACTTAAAAACTTTTATGAAAATATTTTTTAAATGACAACTAGTTTTTAGTTTTCCAATTTGACAGTTTTTTTCATAATGAAATGATAATCAAAGCTACAAAGGGCAATCTGATGCAAAGATGATCTTCTTTTCTATTGGTCAAATATCTATTTAGTGAAATACCCTGACTTTAAAGGCATTTAAATATATAACAAACTTTTTCTTAATGCTTCCTTGACTACTTTAACCTGATTTGAAAAATCCATTCAAAGCTTTTTCCCTTTCTGGTCTATCTTTTTCAAATCTCACTGGAAAGTAATGACAATTTGCAGGACTTTGCTACCTTGTATTTTCTTCCTCAGATACTACAGTTGACCCCTGAATAACGTGGTGGTAAGCAGCACCAACCACTCCTTGCATGTCAAGTCACAAATCTGAATCAGCCATCCTGGATGATTTAGTGCTGTATTATATATTGAAAAGAATCTGCAAGCAGACCTGTGCTCTGTTGTTCAAGAGTCAACTATATATGCATTATCTTATATCTTTCATTTCTATGTATTGATTACAACTTGCAAACACATTTAAGAAAAGGAAAATAGTTCCTCTTCTTCTTTGCACTAACCCATTTCCTATGTTCTCAAATGTTTCAGAAAGCCAGTTTTATTATTGTGTCCAATGACTTCTTCATCTCTGTCAAGCAAGAACATAATGCTCACATAATCCAGGCATTAACAACTTTCTGCAAGGCCTTGAACCTACATTTTCATAAATCTCTTTCACTCCTCTATATGCAAACTCACTTTTAGTGAGTGAAGGATAGAGTGGGGAGGGAAGTGAGGGGGGTTCAAGATGGGGGAACATATGTGCACTTGAGGCTGATTCATGTTGATGTATGGCAAAAACTACCACAATATTGTAAAGTAATTATCCTTCAATTAAAATAATTAATTAAAAATTAAAATATGTATATTTTTGACATAAGTTTATTTCATATGCACTGGGAAACCAAATAATTCATATGACTTGCTTTATTGTAATATTCTCTGTATTGCTATAGTCTGAAACCAAATTTAAAATAACTCCGAGGTACGCCTGCATTTGAAGTCCTTACGAGAAGAATTAGGTAAGAAGAAAAGGGAATTGTTCAGTTGCTCAGTTGTGTCAGACTGTTTGTGACCCCCATGGACTTCAGGATACCAGGATTCCCTGTCCTTCACCATCTCCTAGTGCTTGCTCAAACTCATTTCCATTGAGTCAGTGATGCCATCCATCCATGTTTTCCTCTTTCGTTCCCCTTCTGCTCCTACCTTTAATATTTCCCAGAATCAGGATCTTTTCCAATGAGTCTGCTCTTTGCAACAGGTGACAAAGTATTGGAAATTCAGCTTCATAATCAGTCCTTCCGAATATTCAGGACTGATTTCCTTTAGGATGGACTAGTTGGATCTCCTCGCAGTCCAAGGGACTCTCAAGCTTCCCTGGTGGTTAGAGGTAAAGCATCTGCCTGCAGTGTGGGAGACCCAGGTTCAATTCCTGGGTCAGGAAGATCCCCTGGAGAAGGAAGTGGCAATCCACTCCAGCACTCTTGCCTGGAAAATCCCATAGACGGAGGAGCCTGATAGGCTACAGTCCATGGGGTTGCAAAGAGTCAGACATGACTGAGCGACTTCACTTTCACAGCTAAAATTAGTTGGGCATTGCAATTTGTTCACTTAGCCCATGCTGGAATCTCTCCCTTATTTATTTACACAATCGCACACATCAAGTGTTCAGGTTGTATCTCATATACCTGCTTGTTGGATGATGCCTTTAGGAAATGACCTCTTTCCACTGAAAAAACTATTGGAAAATACATTTCTTGTCTAATCCCTATTGTTGCTACTTAAATGACCTCAGCAAAATAATGAATCTCTGACTCTCTGTCTGTAAAATAGATATCAAATAAGTGCTGAGTTTCTTCCAGCTTAAAATCAATATGCCATGATGCTAAAGATGTTCAACGTGGATAAAGAAAAGGCAGAGGAACCAGAAATAAAATTACCAACCTCTGTTGGATCATAGAAAAAGCAAGAGAATTCCAGAAAAACATCTACATCTGCTTCACTGTTTACACTAAAGCCTTTGATGTTGTGGATCACAATAAACTGTGGAATAAAGAGATGGGAATACCAGACCACCTTATCTGGCTCCTGAGAAACCTATATGCAGATCAAGAAGCAAGTTAGAACTGGACACAGAACAATGGACTGGTTCTAAATTGGTAAAGGAATACATCAAGCTGTATATTGTCACCCTGCTTATTTAACTTATATGCAGAGTACATCATGAGAAATGCCATACTGGATGAATGAAGCACAAGCTGATGTCAAAATTATCAGGAGAAATATCAATAACCTCAGATACGCAGATGACACCATCCTTATGGCATAAAATGAAGAAGAAATAAAGATCCTCTTGATGAAAGTGAAAGAGGAGAGTGAAAAAGCTGGCTTAGAACTCAACATTCAAAAAATGAAGATCATGGCATCTGGCATCTCATTATTTGCATCTGGAAACCAGATGCAAATAAATGGGGAAACAATGAAAACAGTGAGGGACTTTATTTTCTCGGGCTCCAAAATCACTTCAGATGGTAGCTGAAACCATGAAATTAAAATACACTTCCTTCTTGGAAGAAAAGCTGTGACCAACCTAGACAGCATATTAAAAAGCAGAGGCATTATTTTGCTGACAATGGCCCAAGTCAAAGTTATGGATTTTCCAGGAGTCATATATGGATGTGAGAATTGGACCAGAAAGAAGGCTGAGGGCTGAAGGATTGAAGCTTTTGAACTATGGTGTTGGAGAAGACTCTTGAGAATGCCTTGGACTGGAATGAGATCAAACCAATCAATCCTAAAGGAAATCAACCCTGAATATTCACTGAAAGGACTGATGCTGAATTGAGTCTCCAATACTTTGGCCATCTGATGTGAAGAGCTGACTCATTAGAAAAGACCCCAATGCAAGAAAAAAATTAAAGATACAAGGAGAAGGGAATGACAGAGGACGAGATGGTTGGATGGTATCACTGACCCAGTGGACATGAATTTGAGCAAGCTCTGGGAGATGGTGAAGGACAAGAAATCCTGGTGTGCTACAGTCCATAGGGACGCAAAGGGTCAGACATGACTGAGTGACTGAACAACAATAGCAAACATCTCTCCATTGAGTTAGTGATTTATGAGTGTAGCTCTGAGCAAGCAGTAGCAAACACTCAATCAAAGCTCTCTATTCTGTTTGCTAAAACCACTTTTAAATGTTATTTTACTAAGTCATTTAATACATGTTAAATATTAATAAACATAATTCATTAAAATGCTGCTAATGGATACCCTTCCTGACACTGCCTATGTGTCAGGAACTAGACCAAGAAATTTAGAACTCAATTTCTTTAACCTCCACCCCTCACCATTTTGAGATTATTGAGCCAAGTAAAATATAAAGAAGTAATGAAACTTTAGAGACATTACACCATATTCTAAGAGTCTCAGGCAATTCATGTTGGAGCCTGATTACAAACCAAGTTCTATAGATTTCAAAGCATGTATTCTTTCTTCCATGTTATAATGAATTCAAGTTCTATATTTTAACAACCACCACAGCTACAAATGAAAGCTGACTCTGGATACCAATGATATGTAAAATGCTCTGCTAAATCCCCCTATAACATTGATCCTGTTATTATATTTCTTTCTTTACTTGATAAAATTGAGAATTTGTGGATTTACTTTTTCTAAGTATTGTCAGTACAGAACAAAACCATTTTCAAACTTGTATCTGATACCAAAATTTTTTCTTCTAACCTGTTCACTATATACTTTTTCACCCCAAGAGCTATTATACACCTTAATCTAGGATCCATATACCAAGCATTTTACTTTACTTTTCCTGATGGAAATAGAAACATTATGGATTTGTATACTTATGAATTAAAATGTTTAGGGAAAAAACAGAATACTCATTCTAAATGAGTGCAATGCTTTTCTATTATCTAGTTTGGGTCCAACTTTCTAACTGCCCTGAAAATTTTTTTTTTTAATTAATACCATAAAATGGCTTCTGGGAGGATTAAATGAGAAGATGCAAGTACAAATGTTTCAAAAAATGAGTCATAAAATAATTTTTTTCTTTTGCTTTTATGACAAATGGTTTTCTGGATTATGTCCTACAAACTGGCAAGATTTCTAGGTCAATTGCTCTTACTGAGTTACTCACCATATGAGAATGAGATTTAGGTTTCTTTCCATTTAAAAAAGTGTTTAGAATGCAAAAATTGTCCTGGTATTTATAGATAATTATTTCTCTAAAATCGATAGGGTATATATATATAGGGATATATATATATATATGCATATATATAAGGTATATGCATATATATTTTAACTCTCCAAGAGAGGGCTGTAGTATGCTGATACTTTTCCATTTGAGTATAATCAACATACATTATTTTCAAGTGACAGCATAATGACTTAATATTTGTATGCACTGAAAAATTATCCCCACAAAAGTCTATTTACCATCTGTCACCTTACAAAGTTTATGAGTTTGTTTTTATTTTCATCTTGTTTTATTTTTTAGATTCTACATTTAAGTGAAATCAAACTGTATTTGTGTATTTGTCTTTGTCTCTCTGACTTATTTTACTTAACCTGATACCCTCAAGTTTTATCAGTGTTGTTGCAAATGACAAGATTTCTTTCTCTTTTTTATGACTGAGTAGTAACCCAGTGTGTGTGTGTGTGTGTGTGTGTGTGTGTGTGTGTGTGTGTGTGTACCTCATATCATCTTTATCCATCTGTTGAAACTTAAGTGGTTTTCATATCTTGACTGTTGTAATTAGTGCTGCAATGAACATAGGGGCACATATCTATTTTTGAATTAGTGTTTTTGTTTTCTTTTTGGTAAATACTCAGAAGTGGCATTTGATGGATCACATGACAGTTCTGTTTTTAATTTTCCGAAGAAACTCCATATTGCTTTCCTTAGTGATTGCACCAGTTTACATAATCATCAAATGTGCACAAGGGTTCCCTTTTCTCTACCATCTCATCAATGCTTGTTATTTCTTGTCTTTTGATAATTGCCATTCAGAGGTAGGAGGTGACATCTCGTTGTGGTTTTGATCTGCATTTCCTTGATGATGAATGATGTTGAGCATCTTTTCATGTGCTTGTTTGTCATCCAAATGTCTTTTTGGATTGAAATCAGGGGGCATGATACCTCCAGTCTTGTTCTTTCTCAAGATTGCTTTAGCTATTAAGGATCTTCTGTGGTTCCATGCAAATTTTAAGATTGTTTGTTGCATTTCCATGAAAAATGCCATGGGAAATTTGGCAGGGATTATATCGAATATGTAGCTAGCTTTGGGAAATATAGACATTTAAACAACAGTACATGAATATAAAATATCTTTCCATTTGTGTGTGTCTTCTTCAATGTTTTTTTCACCAATGTCTTTCTAATTTTCAGTGCATAAGTCTTTTAACTCCTTGGTTAAATTTATATTGAGGTATTGAAATCCCTATTATGCAATGCAAATGAGATTGAGCTTTTAAATTTCTGTTTCTGATAGTTTGTTGTTAGTGTATAAAAATTCAGCATATCTTTGCATATGGATTTTGTACCTTTCAATTTTTACTGAATTCATTTATTTGTTCAAATGTTTATACTGAGTCTCTAGGGTTTTCTATATATAAAATCATGTTGTCCACAAATAGAGATAGTTTTATTTCTTCTTTTCCAATTTGGATGGCTTTTCTTTTTCCTACCTGGCTCTGGCTAGGACTTCCAATACCATGCTGAATAAAAGTGGAGTAAATCACCCTACTCTTGACAACTTCATAGTCTTGCTCAATTACTTTATCAGTGAGATAAATGTTGAATATCTCCATTTTTGGAGAATGTTTCCCAGATCTTTTAGTTTTCTTTCCTCAAAATTTGCCTTAGAAATAACGGTACCCATATCTCTGAAGATTTTTGCTTTTATCTCAGTGGTTATCCTCTTGTTAATAGAAATGTCTTTATCCTCTTCTTTTTCTTCCTTCTCTTCCTTTTCCCCACTCTTCTTCCCCTTCCTTCTTCTCTCCTCTTTTTCCTCCCTCCTTCTTCTCTACTTCTTCTTCTGTTAGAGACTTTTCAGTGAGATTTCAATATATTTTAACTAAATTTAAACATGATATTACCTTCAGAAGAGTTAAGTAGGAATTCTGACAATCCCCTAGTCACATTCTCTTTTGAATAAAGTTTTTCTTTCTGTGTGGGGTTTTACCGTTTGACCGCTATCTAGTTTTATTGTCTAAGTGTCCCATAGAAACAATGGCTTTGTTGTTCAAACAGAAAACCTGGCAGTCTTAGAATATCCAGGAGTTTATCATATTTAATGACATGATTCTTTGCATAGAATCGGTAGCTGATGAATACATATTTATTAACTGGATTCCTCAAAGATTCCACTTAGTAAATTATGTATGATTTGTCCCTATTGGAGGAACTTCTAACTTATATTTTTGACCTATCCAAAAAAGCAGTCTGGAATTTAGTAAGGGCCATGGTTACATGCAATTGTATCTATCGTCAACATAGTATGCAACAAACAACTCCAAATACCAGTGGTTTCAATAAAAAGCATTTACTTTGCTCAAAGTCTGAAAGTTATTTAGAATTTTCTACTAGTATTAACTGGACCTGTTCACATGATCAGGTATTATTTGTCTATTTGACCATATTGACACAAGTGGAATGACTTGTTTCTAACTCTGTCTCAGCTGCCAGGAAAGCAAATCTGGGATGCATTCATGGTAGTGGCTTCAGCACAAGAACTGAAGTTGAAATATGCACGTGCTCAGTCAAGGCTCTAAGTGTATCATATCTGTTAACATGTCATTGTCCAAACTAGATGATACTGCCAAGCTCTTAATGAAGAAGGAAAATAAAACACAAGCTCTTTTGGGAAGAGAAACTGGAAATTCTGATTGGAAAGGACATGGCTACAAGGGTGATAGATCTGGAGACCTTAATGCAATCAATTTTGAGAATTCAATTAACCTAACTTTATATGTTGTAAATGTACAGGGAATGACCTTTATTTTAATTTTGGGGAGGAAGGTGGCCTTTATATTTAAGTTAGAGAGAGATTTAACTTTATATAAAATACTAAACAATTTTCTTGGTACTACTCCTTAAAACCGCTCTGATTTTTCAATTTTCTCAGTTATAGTTTTAAAAATCTGACTTTAAAGTCAAAGACTTTAGTGCTTTATTCTACATATTTCCCTAGATTTTTGGCAAGTTATCTTTTGCGCATTGTCTTTAAGTTACATCAGTCACTGAAAATGTCGCATCTTTCTATTTTAACTGCCGTGTTGCAGTATGTTTTAGGGAGATCATTAATCACTACTTTGAAACTTGAACTACTTAAATTCTTCATTTTATCAAAGTTCTTCAGTCATTTTACAGTAACTCAAGCTGGTGACATTTTCAAAAATTAAATTTTTAAGAAAATTTACAGTGTATATTGTGTAATTTTTATAGGTTTGCATTCTATATTAAGTTCTAGCTATTGAACTTGAAGCATTTCTGAAGTATAGTGTGTAAATTAACTATTATAGCACTATGAAAAATATTCAAATTAATATTTGAAAATCAAGAAAACATAAGCCATTTATCAACTAATGTTAATTATATGCCACTCATTATAGAGAGAAAATAAAAACTTTTATTTACTTGTTGTATTGGTAGTAGAGCTTCATTAATCTTTTAAGGTACCAAGTAAATGTCAAAATGCAAGTAAAAGAAAAAGAGATAAGAAAATAATCTTAACACTTTCTTTTCAAATTTAGGGAGGCTGACTAAATATTTATCAGTGTGTTCATGACTTTAAATTTCTATAAATTTTAGCTCAATTAAGGAGATAATTTTGACTCCTTACATGGAAGAATAATTCACCTGAAATAAGTCATTCACTATTTCTTGAACTAACAAACATAAGTAGAAAACTAAGAATTGCTAAATATAACCAGTAAAAAATATTTAAGATGATATGTATTCAGAATTCTTTCACTGTGTAAATACTAATTAAGCATTTACTGTTATGTATATGTGTGTGTGTGTGTGTGTGTGTGTGTGTGTGTGTGTGTGTGTGTGTATGTATGTATTATCTAATTTGTTGTTGTTATGTAGTCACTAAGTCATGTCCAACTCTTTCATGACCTTATGGACTATAGTCAGCAGGCTCCTCTGTCCATGGGATTTCCCAGGCAAGAATATTGGAGTGGGTTGCCATTTCCATCTTCAAGTATCTTCCTGACCCAGGTATCAAATCTGCATCTCCAATGAGATGGCAGGCAGATTCTTTACCAATGAGCAGGCACATTCTTTACTAATGAGCCACCTGGGAAGCCCTTATTATTGTGCATGTCATAATTTCCCCCTAAGTTTTGCATTTAAGGAAATGTAAGGAGTGTACCAGATTCAGAAACTTAGTTTTTAAAGCAAGTATTGAATAGCATACTACATATAATTATATATTATTGTATGTAGGAAGGAAAATAGCTGAAGGAAAAGAACTATATATCTTCATCTTATGACCATACTGTACAAGTAAAATACTGAGTTGAAATTAAAGAAACACTAATGCATTCTGATAGAGTTCTTCAAATTTGTGCCTTTAATAAATCTACTTCCTTTTATCATTTACGTTTTACAAATATGAAGGATGAATTGAGTGAATGACCTTTAGCTTGAGGTGGCTTTGGCGGGGGAGGAGGAGTATTATTTTTCAAGTGAAAATTAAGTCAATTAAGGATCTATGATATACAATAGGGGCTTCCCAGGTGGTTCAGCGGTAAAGAAACAACCTGCCAATGCAGGTCACATAGAAGACATGGGTTTGATCCCAGGGTCAGGAAGATCCCCTAGAGGAGGAAATAACACCTCAGTCCAGTATTCTTGCCTGGAAATCCCATGGACAGAGGAACCTGGAAGGCTGCAGTCTATGGGTTAGCAAGGAGTTGGACATGACTGAGCAACTGAACACACACGCAGTATACTATAACATAGAGAAGGATCAGAAAAGTCATACCCTGTGGTTAGGGCTTCCACTGAAGTGTAGGAGAAAGGCATGCAACTGAAATAAAATGGAATTTTAGATTTGGTGGCAGGGGAAAAGGGGAAGTGGCATTCTTACTAGGAATCTGGAAAAATATACTAGAGGAAATATTATTTGAGAATAGATTAGCATATCTTGTAGATGAGGGCAGGAGGAATGACATTTGGGTCTTAGGAAATGCAGAAATCCTCCTATAACTGAGAAGGTGCAGTGCATGTATAACCTGGGACATATACTAGAGTGATTGGAAAGATAAGCATATTGTACCCAAGAACACAGAGGGGTTTTGAGTACCATGATATTATCTTTTGATCTTTTGATTATCATGGAAGAAGGAAAACTACATTTTTAAAAAAAAATTTGAAATGGGTATGAATTGATTAGGGGCTACAGTCCATGGGGTCACAAAGAGTTGGACATGACTGAATGATTTCACTTCACTTCACTTCCCTGGTGACTCATATGATAAGGAATCTGCCTGCAATGTGGGAGACCTGGGTTCAATCCCTGTGTTGGGAAGATTTCTGGAGGAAGGCATGGCTATCCACTCCAGTATTCTTGCCTGAAGAATCCCATGGACAGGAACCTGGCAAGCTGTAGTTCGTGGGGTCACAAAGAGTTGGACAGGACTGAGTGACCAAGTCCAGCACACACAGCACGAACTGATTATGGTTTTAAGAATATAAATCAAATGATGTTAGTAGGAGTGGTGAATTGAAGTAGCACAGAAATGCAACAGTTAATGACAGCAGAGAAGAAAACAAATGATTTGACATTTGTTAGGTGAGATGTATGATGTCTTGAACTGAGGGTATAGCATGTATATATAGCTAGCTAGCTAGCTAGCTAGCTAGCTAGATATAGATATATATAGATAAGTCACTCAGTCGTGTCTGACTCTTTGTGACCCCATGGACTGTAACCTACTAGGCTTCTCCATCCATGGGATTCTCCAGACAAGAATACTGGAGTGGGTTGTCATTTCCTTCTCCAGGGGATCTTCCTGACCCAGGGATCGAACCTGGGTCTCCCGCATTGGAGGCAGACGCTTTAACCTCTGAGCCACCAGGGAAATAGGCACCAACAATATATAGAGAAATCATCAAATGGAATTAAAGAAAGAGAACTGACATAGGTATGTGGGGGAGGGCTTGAAAATAACAAGGGGATACTAGTTTAAGTGATAGTGAGAATTATTCTCAAATAATTAACTGTGATACAGAACAATATGATTTAATTTTCTAAGCATATTTTATATTTCATATTATTGCTTACTTCATTGAAAATATTTTCATTCTTTTTCATTATTTCATTAACAAATAGGTACTGTGTGTGTGTGTGGTCCATTGTCTCTGACTCTTTGCGACCCTATAGACTGTAGCCCAGCAGGCTCCTGTGTCCATAGGATTACTTTCCAGGCAAGAGTTCTGGAGTGACTTGCCATGTCCTCCTCCAGGGGATCTTACCCACTCAGGACTGAACCTGCATCTCTTGCATCTCCTGCATTAGCAGGCAGATTCTTACCACCACGCTACCTGGAAAGCCCAATACTAAACATTCAGTTCAGTTCAGTTCAGTTGCTCAGTTGTGTCCAACTCTTTGTGATCCCATGAATTGTAGCACGCCAGGCCTCCCTGTCCATCACCAACTTAGTTCATTCAGACTCACGTCCATCGAGTCAGTGATGCCATCCAGCCATCTCATCCTCTGTCATCCCCTTCTCCTCCTGCCCCCAATCCCTCCCAGCATCAGAGTCTTTTCCAATGAGTCAACTCTTCGCATGAGGTGGCCAAAGTACTGGAGTTTCAGCTTCAGCATCATTCCCTCCAAAGAAATCCCAAGGCTGGTCTCCTTCAGAATGGATAGGTTGGATCTCCTTGCATTTATATTTAATTTTATATGCCTCTCCAGATTTTGTCACTGTCTCCATATTTTCATCTCCACATCCATCACTTTTTTTTTTTTTTTAAAGCATAAAGAGGTTTTATTGCTAGCTCGAGCTAGGGCTCCCATCTCATCCAACACAGTGGAATCTTGACGAGAGCCCCGAGCTCTGAATGACAGCTACTTTTTTTTTTTTTTAGTTTTCTTCATTTCTTTTTTTTTTAATACTTTATTCTACGTTACAATACTGTATTGGTTTTGCCATACATTGACATGAATCAGCCACAGGTTCCACATCCATTATTATCCCTATAAGGTCACCTCTACTTGTTTAGAAAGAGACATCCAAAAGAAAACAGCTTTAGTATCCTCATTTCACTTCAAATTTTCTTATCTTTGTTGTCATCCTCTTTTCATGTTCTTTTTCCCCCAAATCTACACTTTTCTCTTGTTTTTAAGAATAATACCAATGAATCCATCTTTAATTTTTCCCAATTTTTTTAAAAAATTTTCTATATCTAATTACTTCCATAGTCCTTACCCTTGGTTGCTTGATTTGTAATCAGTAGTTCTGTTTGCCAAATAGGTCTAGTTCTCCTTGCATCTGATCACACAGTAATGGTAGCATATTACTTTTTGGTCTTTGTGATATAATGAAGAAAATAGGTGTGAAGTCCAATTTGTGTGTGTGTGTCACTTCTGGAGCAATATATTTAATGTGTTGGATCACAATAATAAAGGCCTGGTTTCCTATTCTGGAAGAGTTATTAGCATTTCTCAAAATGGTGACTGAGCTTCTGAGTGTCTCTGATGAGAAGAGACATTCATGCACATACACGTGAGAAACATCTTTCTGTTGCAAACCACTAGTGTTTAGGGATTGTGTATTATAGAATAACTTGCCTTATTCTAACTGATAAATCTATGCTTTTTCCAATTCTACTTTAAGCCCATGTAAACTATAAATGGAGAAAACTCTCAATTGACTTCTCAGTTGTTAGTTGGACACATTAATTTCTGCTTCCTCAAAACTGGCAATTTTTATGTTAAAATTGTCTTTAGTGAGTATAGCCCTTCCATATTGATATTTAGTTGTTTTATCCACTGGAAATATAATAACTGATAAGGAAAAACTATGTTGACACAACTGTGTTCTTATGCTATTCATTTATTTATGCAATGAATATGTATTAAGTGCTTACTAGAAGGCAATGGCACCTCACTCCAGTACTCTTGCCTGGAAAATCCCATGGGTGGAGGAGCCTGGTAGGCTGCAGTCCATGGGGTCGCTAAGAGTCATACATGACTGAGCAACTTCACTTTCATGCATTGGAGAAGGGAATGGCAACCCTCTCCAGTGTTCTTGCCTGGAGAATCCCAGGGACAGGGGAGCCTGGTGGGCTGCCGTCTATAGGGTCGCACAGAGTCGGACACGACTGAAGCAGCAGCAGCATTGAATCAAAGAGGTGAAGATAACTGCTTTTAAGACGACTGCATTCTAGTGTCATTTAAAATGGGAGAAAATTTATAATCAAGTTAAATATATAAAAAAGCCCAGAGTATAGAGTAAATAGTTTATGATATACCAGTTCATGAAATAGTACACAATATTTAAGATGATGCTTCTTAATACTAATTTAACAATATAATTCAATGGTTATGAATGTAGACCTTGAAATCATATAAAAAATTCATATACAAAAATCTCCCACTAGCCCAGTCTAAGATTTCTAAACTGTGGGCAATAATGCTAGCTATTAAAATATTAAAATGTTAGCTATTAAAATGTTGTTGTGAGAACTATAGAATGATCATCTACGTAAAGTTCCTGGTATAAAGTATTTGCTCAGTAAGTTCTAGTGCTGTTATTTCTCCCCTTAATGATATTATTTTTCTCTTTGATGATACATGTTAAAATTATATTTTAAAAGAATATCTATTAATATGTGAACATTCTCTATGAAGCAATGCTCATATAAAATGAAGCATCAAAATTTTTATAACACTTTAATGTTAGAATATCACAAGCATTAATAAATTTGTCAATTTAGTTTGTAAAGCTGGATATAAAACTTTATAGATCATATATTTTAGTTTTGAATATTCTTACACAATTTACTTTATGTATTGTAATTTAACCATAAGACACATAAAGTAATGTATTTTGGACAATAAAAAATAAGTACTAGACTATATCTTATGTTTCCTCCATTAAGATTTAAAACTGCACATTTTTGTTCTATGTTTTACTTATTTCAAGAGAAGCATACCTACATCTGATTTTTTCTGGTTCAAATAATGTATATTTTCCTAACTTTCTTATTCAGCTTTATAAAAGAATAAGGCTACCAAGTTTTGGCTCAATTGCACTATTAAAGAAGAAACCTACCAAAACTAGAAAATTGTAGAGTGTCATGAAATTATAATTTTGTAAGCACAGATTCCACATAGCATTGGCAGTGCAAACTGTCTCTTGAGAATCAACAACCATCAGTAAATGTCTATTTTTTTTTACATTTTGTTCATTGGTAAATCATAAAAGAAGATCTTAAAATACTCTAAATAAATAAATCATGAGTATCAACAGCTGTAGTTTAACTAATCCTTGTCCCTGCTGATTTGGATTGCAAAAGAAAGCAAGCATGAAACAATTCCATTATATTTTCTTTCAGACTATGAGGAACCAAAAACAACTTAGGAAGTATAAAAGCAAATATATTAAAAATTCATAAATTGAACTTTTTATTAAGTATAGAAACTATAAGGAAGTGAGCATTGGCATTTGAATCACTTAACACAGTGATAAGTGATAATACATGAAACAAGGTGAGTTATCCACATGTGTATATTGATAGCAAGTAATTTTTATCCTAAAAGCATGAATAAGTGGAATGCCCTTTTACATAAATTTAGTCACTGATGCATGCGTACATGCATGTGCACTCAGTCATGTCTGACTCTTTGCAGTTCCACAGACTGTGGCACCCAGGCTCCTCTCCATGGGATTTTCCAGGCAAAAATACTGGAGTGGGTTGCCATTTCCTTCTTCAGGGGATCTTCCCAACCCAGGGACAGAACCCACAACTCTTGTGTCTCCTGCATTAGCAAATGAGTTCTTTACCTGCTGAATCTAGGGAAGCCTTGTCACTGGTGACTATTAAATTTAAACAACATAAATCTGCTCAGCCATAATTGCTAACCACATACTGTAAAGACACATACCATTAATAGAACCAAGGATCTGAGAACTGTAAAAGATTTAAACAGATATTTGTTTCAAAGTCTCATCTAATGCAGAGATGCCTTCTTAATAGTCTTTATTGTATTCCTCAGCTTCTATCTCACTTAACATATCAAGATATTTGTATGTTTTATTCTTCTTATCTTCATAGTGCTTTTCTTCAGTCTATTTCAATTGTCTTTCAGTGTTTTCATAGAACTCTCATTAGATCTGTGTTCTGTCACTTTCACCTAGGTGAAATCTATCACGATTTGTTGTCTACTGACTGATAGGGCATGCAGATTAATGTTACTCCAATAAAGTTTAACTAAGAATTATAAATGCTTTCTAATCTACAAATAAAAAACTTAATTCAAATGATATCCCTTAACCAGATTACCAGCACATAACAAATATACATCTAGTGGAGCTTTTTTGAAACTTTTGCAGCCTCTAATTCCTGATATTGCTTTAGTGAAGCTCTAACACTTGAAGCTTCCTTTCACTTGGTATCCTCCCATGTTTGTTTCAATATCATTGCTTAACTTACAAAGACAAAACCTTCATGAACACAATGTGCTACTTCGATCCCTTCTTTGCTCCTTTCTTTGGCCATTTTAATTATTTTCCCCCTGAAGTTGAAATCTTTAAATGCATATGTTAGAAATATTGAAAAAAAATTCGCAACACTCTTTCAAAAAGCAGTGCCCCAAAGACTTAAAACATATCGCTTAAGTACTTTTTCACATGAAGTGAAGTAAAGTGAAGTCGCTCAGTCATCTCTGACTCTTTGCGACCCCATGGACTGTAGCCTACCAGGCTCCTCCATCCATGGGATTTTTCCAGGCAAGAATACTGGAGTTGGTTGCCATTTCCTTCTTCAAGAGATCTTCCCAACCCGGGGACTGAACCCGAGTCTCCTGCATTGTAGGCAGACACTTTACCGTCTGAGCCACCAGGGAAAAGAGATTCTCTTTTTTCACAGTCACTCCATTTTTTAGCTGAGAGCCAGAAACAGAAGAAGAAAATGGAGGAAAAGATACAAAACCTTTTTTCAATCATACAAATTTATTTCGTGTCCATTTTCGTGTATTTAGCCATGGGTAGGGGAGTAAGTAGAGTAGGAGGAAAGCTGTTAGATTCTTGATAATATGTTTATCATCAGTCCCAGGATTTATTTTTGTGAATTTTACATTTTTCTGGGCTTTACAAGTACTCTATTGTGAAGGGGCTGAATCATAGCGTTTTAGTAGATGCAGTTTGAAACAAGAAAATTCATTTCTACAGCATAAAATGTTTTGCAAACTAGCCAAGACTTTATTTTCAGACTATTAATGAAGAGTTCTAAATCTGCAAAGCTAATGCACACAACCTTGGCTAACTCAGATACAGGTATCATTGAGAATGTTAAACAGAGACAAAACTGTCATCATTTTCTTGCAGAATATTGCCTAAAGTTGTTATGTAGAATCTAATAAAAGGTTAGACACTTTACTGAATAGAGATAAATACAATTTTAGCCATTCCAAATAATCAGCAATGTGGGCAAAAGTATAAAACCACTTTGTGTTTTGTGCAACAAAAGAAATCGTTATGTTTTCTTTTAAATAGGCCAATTAAAATATAATTCAAAAAACATAGACTTCACCCCTTATAAACCATACAATTTTTTTTTTTTTTTTTGTATATTCATGGGATTGGACAGCCCTCACCACGATCTCATTTTAGATTATTTTGCTTCCCCCTCCGAATGAAACCCTGTACCTATTAGCAGTCACAATCCCTCTCCTACACCCTTCCCAGCTCTAGGCAGATACTAATTTTCTTTCTGTTTTTTACACACTGTCTGTTCTCAACAATGCATATAAATGGAGTCATAAAATGTTTGATATTTCATAAAGGCTTTTTAAACTTGGACTTCCCTGGTGACTCAGAGGGTAAAGTGTCTATCTGCAATGCAGGAGACCAGGGTTTGAGTCCTGAGTCGGGAAGATTCCCTGGAGAAGGAAATGGCAACCCACTCCAGTACTCTTGCCTGGGAAATCTGATAGATGGAGAAGCCTGGTAGGTTACATACAGTCCATGGGGTTGCAAAGAGTCAGACACAACTGAGTGATTTTTTTTTTTAATTTTATTTTTATTTTTTAATTTTACAGTATTGTTTTGGTTTTGCCATACATCAACATGAATCTGCCATGGGTTCACTTTTTAAACTTAGCATAGGTTTTTCAAGGTTCATTCATGTTGGAGCATATACTAATAAGTGTTTCTTTTCAGTACCAAATAACATTTTGTTCTAATATATTGTATTTATCATTAATTGATAAACATTTAAGCTCTTCTGCTTTTTGGCTATTGATGATACTGCTGTTTATATTGGTATATAATTTTTTTTCTGTAAATACATGTTTTATTTCTCTTTATATATACTTAGCAGTGGAACAGGTGGGCTGTAGAGTAGCTTTATGGTTAAATTTTTGAATCCCCATAGATTTCTCCCTTTATGTCGTCTCTTAATATGTGTTTTATGTATTTGAGTGCTCTTATATTAGGTGCATATAAGTTGATGAGTATAATATCCTCTTCTTGTGTTGATCCTTTTATCATTATATAGTCTAATTATTTATAGTTTATAGTTCTAAATAGTGTTGATCTAAAATTTTGTCTGATATAAGTTTTGAAACTCCCACTTTCTTGTCATGGGGTGAAAGGATGGACTGGGAGTTTTAAATTAGTCTCCAAGATTTCAAATTCTAGGTCCATAGATAACAATCACTTTCATAGGACTTACTATGTGCCAATACTATTCTAAGCATATGACAAATACCAACCCACTGAATCTTCATAATCCTGAAAGTTAAAGTTCTACAGTTACTCTGGTTTTACAAATGAAACAATTTACATACAGTTAAATAACTTACTCAGAGTCACGTAATAGTGAGAGGCAAAGCCGATGTTGGAACCCAGCAGTTCAAGAAAGACTTAGAGATTCATAATATAAGAAAAAGATAAATTGAAAGAGAAACCTTGAAACACATAACAGACAAACAGTCTGGAAAGAGTTTGTATAAATATATAAAATAAAGACAAGTGAGACAGAGGCAAACAACTCAGTAGGAAAATGGTAATGAATAGGAAGAGATAATAAAGAGGTGTAAATGTCTACAAAACATATGAAAAGTTGCTTCACTTTAATAAAAAACAGGGATAAGCAAGTTTAAAAGAAGATTTTGTCACCATTCATAAGGACAAAATTGAGATAGAGTACAAAGCATAGAGCACTATCCTACCCAGCAGGTAGGGGTGTAAATCAATACAAACTTTCTAGAGGTCAGTTTTTCCAGTTCCTATCAAAATCTGAAGTAGTCATTATCTTCCATCCAATATTCACTTACTTATCTTTGAAAAATATTTATTCATTGACTTTTATTAATATGTGACACTGTCCTGAATGCTGAGAATAAAACCATGAAAAAGATTCCTTTCATGCACCTTATATTTTGATGAGGATAGGCAATAAATAATAAATAATTTATTTAATAATGATATCTTATAAAGAAATAAAAGGTATGATTTGATAAAGAGTAGCTGAACTCGTTTTTTTGTGTGTGCTAAAGAAATTATGCTACAGTTACAGTGAACTTCTGTGATGCTCCTTTAAAGAAAGATGATTCCTTTAATTTGGTGCCAATTTTCCCACTGATTAAAATATTTATTCAGGAAAGTAATGTGCTGTAAGACATACAAAGGTACAAAATATCTTAGCATTTGAAGATCTTGGAGTCTATTGGAAAAAGTATCCAAGAATTTAGTCACCAGTCAAGTCTGTAAATGTCAAATGATGAAAACTTGGTGGATAAATGGATATTTGCCTCCCAACTAGTGGAAATAAAAATTCACAAATGACTTTCAAAGAAAACCTACTTTGATTCAGTTTTACTGGTAATCAGTTATTTTTAATACCATGCCTTGATGAAACTTTGAGATTGCTCCTGAACACTTCTTAACAGTGCCTGAAGTGGCTGAACATGTACATAGTCTAGCTGTTAGTTACATGTGCGATCCATGATTCTCATATAGAGTAAAAAGTCTTCTAACTCATTTAAGAGCTCCACAGTTGCATATAGTAATCACTTAATAAATGATTCCCAATAGGAATCTTGTTTCACTACGAAGTCTGAGCACTCTGAGGTACATTTAAGACATAATTAAATCCTTTTTCTAAGTCATCCCTCAGAGAGTTGCTTAAAAGAAGGAAATATAGCATATTTAATTTAATTAACTATGACATGGTTAGTAGAGTGGACATAGATTGTCATTTAGAACTCTTCTCCTCACTGACTTTAAACTAGGAAGAAAAAAATCAATTGTTTTTGTTGGCAGGAGGGAACTAAGACACAAGCTGACGTATTTTTCAGATATCTGAGTAAAAATAAAGTCCTGTGTAATACAGGAACATTGTTAAGAGAAAGGATTACTAATTAAAGGCAGTTTTGAATGAAATAACAGAAAGAGAAACTTTATTTAGTAAAGGTTCAAGACCATGGAGCAATAATGAAGGAGTGAGATTCAGTAAGTAAGAAAGTTAAATGCCAAGAAATTAATGTCTGTAATGACTACATAGAAATAACTGTTAAATCAATCACACACTTTCTTTTATATACCATTTAAAGTTTTTTTGTTTTTATGATAAATCAGTCAAATCAGGCATTTATATAAGCAATTATTGCTTTAGTAAAGTTGCTGATTGTGATTAAGAGGTCAGAAAAGTTAATAAACCAAATGGATAGCTCTTTAAAATTAAGTATTTATTATGTTTGTCTTTGACGTCAAAATTTGTTAAGTTTACTTGCAAAGGCAATATTGATTTCAGAAAAAAAAATTAGTCCCTGAAATAGTATAATATTAGATATATTTAAATGGAATGCATATAGCCATTATGTCATTTTTGCCATACCTTGAACATGCATGCATGTGTGCTAAGTTGCTTCAGTCCTGTCCGACTCTGTGTGACCCTATGGACTGCAGCCTGCCAGTCTCTCCTGTCCATAGATTTTCCAGGTAAGAATACTGGAGCGGTTTGTGGTGCCTCTTCCAGGGGATCTTCCTGACCCAGGGATGAACCCACATCTTTTATGTCTTCCTAAATTGGCAGATGGATTCTTTACCACTAGTGCCACCTGGGAATCCCACCTTGAACATATACTATGCTTTTCATGCCTTCATGCCTTTGGGTTTTTTTCTTCTCCCTGTTACATACCACTGTATCTCTTCTCAGCTTCCAATTCTAAGTCATCATTCAAGGCCATTTCAAAGTCACATTTTATGCAAAACTTTCCTAGTGTTCTCCTGTCGATTCTTTATTCTTTATTGGCACCTTGTTAATATCCTGACTGTAGTTCTTACTATTTAGTTATGTTTTTGTTGGCTTCTCCCCATATACTCAATTTCTTAATGGCAAAGCTTATGACTTTCTTTCATCTACATATTGGTATTATCCAGCAAAATTTCTTTCACATGGTACACAAACAAGCATTCATTAATTTAAAGAGCACAGAAGCATCTAAGATCATAGCACACTAATTAATATTATACAATTTCGTTTGCAATTTTCCTTTGGTTTAGTAAAGTGGAAAATACTTTTTAAATAGGCAAACATGTTCATAATAGTTTAGAAACAGCATCAGAATTTATTATGGAATATACTTTGTAATCCTAAATTATTTAGAATTTCAAGGAGATTTTCCTTCTAGCTCACACTTCCACTTTAGAGATAAAATTTTAATTTGGATGAATTACATGATGAATTTAGTATTTCTTGAATTTTGTTTCAGGGAACACAAAGTTAAGGTGTTCAATGAAAAAGGATACCAAAGGACAAATTTGTTTTAACTACACTAAATATAATAGTCTGTTTAGTTTTGGAAACTCACTATACATATTAAATATTAGGAATTCTAAACATTCATATAATGTGTTTGATTATGAAATATTTTACTGTGATTTAACAAACAGGGTCCCTTAGTACCTATTTATAAAACTACTTGAGTATATTTACTATTGCCAGCGAGCTATCTGGGGACAAAATCATCACCAGAATATATATTCCATTACATCTTAAATATACTTCAAAACTGCAATGGTTTGTTATTATACTAATCCTTTTGTTTATAAAATAAAGCATGTAAATAATTTCCAAAACACTTAACAATATATTATTTCATTTGATACCTCAAATGTGGGTCTGGAGTTCTTTTTTCAGATAGATGCCTTCAGGCAAAGATATCTTAAAGGTAAAATGTTCATATTGGGTAATTTTTATAAAAAAATAAAGTTGAGGAACAGAATGCTAGCTTCCTTGACCTTGAAAGAGTCTCCAATCATGAATTCTTCCCATTGTCCATGTATAAGAAAGCTAATACAGGCAAATCTAACTGCATTTGTTGTCTGTTGTAATGTATTTGTGCTTTCAAGTTGTGTTTGTAATCCTTGGAGCTAAATGAAATTGCACCAACTGTGAAACTTTCATGCAGCTGTCTTATTTTCCTTCTCTAATAACTTAACAAGTATTGGTAATCTATAAGCAGCATCATTTGCCCATTCTAACCTTGGGAACCCTGCATTTCAATTTCTTCTCAGTATATTGAAGTAGAAATGGTAGGTAACATCATGACACAAGATTCTTCATGATTTCTCCAGCTTCATCTTGCTTTTCAGGTTAAATGTCTCTATCAGTATAAAGGTTGAATTGAAAAATTTTAGAGTTTATTTGTTTTCATCTGATAAATCATTTTTATATCCTGCAAATTTTCCAGTGCAAAGTCTAAGAGCATCAGCAGTTTTTTTCAGTGTTGTTCAAAAGGAAGAGAGATCAAAGGGTCCTATCTATTAAGCTCTCAAAAAGCTGCTTACCAAAACCTTCAAATTATCAACAGTATTTATCAGGCACAAAGTGTCCTTCAGCTGCTATGGAATATAAAGTATACAACGTAGGCTTGTTCTCAACCTAGTTGGAGATACATGATGCATATTCTCAAGGCATGCCTTTATGATACATGATAGCATTTTACATTCTTATAATAAAGTAGCTAATTGTATAATGAATAAGAAAATATAGTATACATACAGAGCACATAAAATCAGAAGAAAGAAGGAAGAGAAAAGAATATTCAGTGTGCAACAAAAAACTAGAAAGTCATCATCAGTTCATGAATCTTCATACAGTTTTCTCTCTGAGTTGCTGTCTCCTTGCTGCTGACTTTGCAGGTTTTTGTGCTATTTTCTGAGATACTATATGTGAAAATGCTTCCTAAAATGCAATCTTCTATAAACATGTAAGTATTACTACCATAAGTTTTGCCAAGAAAATGCACTGGTCATAGCAAACACCTGCTTCCAGCAACACAAGAGAAGACTCTACACATGGACATCACCAGATGGTCAACACCGAAATCAGATTGATTATATTCTTTGCAGCCAAAGATGGAGAAGCTCTATACAATCAACAAAAACAAGACCAAGAGCTGACTGTGGCTCAGATCATGAACTCCTTATTGCCAAATTCAGATTTAATTTGAAGAAAGTAGGGAAAACCACTAGACCATTCAGGTATGACCTAAATCAAATCCCTTATGATTATACAGTGGAAGTGAGAAATAGATTTAAGAGCCCAGATCTGATTGATAGAGTGCCTGATGAACTATGGACAGAGGTTCATGACATTGTACAGGAGACAGGGATCAAGACCATCCCCATGGAAAAGAAATGCAAAAAAAGCAAAATGGCTGTCTGAGGAGGCTTTACAAATAGCTGTGAAAAGAAGAGAAGAGAAAAGCAAAGGAGAATAGGAAAGATACAAGCATCTGAATGCAAAGTTCCAAAGAATAACAAGGAGAGATAAGAAAGCCTTCTTCAGCGATCAATGCAAAGAAAAGAGGAAAAGAACAGAATGGGAAAGACTAGAGATCTCTTCAAGAAAACTAGAGACACCAAGGGAACATTTCATGCAAAGATGGGCTCAATAATGGACAGAAATGCTAAGGACCTAATAGAAGCAGAAGATATTAAGAAGAGGTGGCAAGAATACACAGAAGAACTATATAAAAAGATCTTCACAACCAATATAATCACAATGGTGTGATCACTCACCTAGAGCCATCCTGGAATGTGAAGTCAACTGAGCCTTAGAAAGCATCACTATGAACAAAGCTAGTGGAGATGATGGAATTCCAGTTGAGCTGCTTCAAATCCTCAAAGATGGTGCTGTGAAAGTGCTGCAATCAATATGCCAGTAAATTTGGGAAACTCAGCAGTGGCCACAGGACTGCAAAGGTCAGTTTTCATTTCAATCCCAAAGACAGGCAATGCCAAAGAATACTCAAACTACTCCACAATTGCACTCATCTCA
Organism: Nanger dama; assembly: GCA_917880005.1. Taxonomy (NCBI): domain Eukaryota; kingdom Metazoa; phylum Chordata; class Mammalia; order Artiodactyla; family Bovidae; genus Nanger; species Nanger dama. The sequence continues at coordinate 15,041,454 of CAKJTW010000037.1, forward strand.
TATGCTAGTAAAGTAATCTCAAAATTCTCCAAGCCAGGCTTCAGCAATATGTGAACTATAAACTTCCTGATGTTCAAGCTGGAATTAGAAAAGGCAAATGAACCAGAGATCAAACTGCCAACATCTGCTGGATCATAGAAAAAGCAAGAGAGTTCCAGAAAAACATCTATTTCTGCTTTATTGACTATGCCAAAGCCTTTGACTATATGGATCACAAGAAACTGTGGGAAATCCTGAAAGAGATGGAAATACCAGACCACCTGACCTGCCTCTTGAGAAACCTATATGCAGGTCAGGAAGCAGCAGTTAGAACTGGACATGGAACAACAGACTGGTTCCAAATAGGAAAAGGAGTATGTCAAGGCTGTATATTGTCACCCTGCTTATTTAACTTATATGCAGAGTACATCATGAGGAATGCTGGGCTGGAAGAAGCACAAGCTGGAAACAAGATTGCCGGGAGAAATATCAATAACCTCAGATATGCAGATGACACCACCCTTATGGCAGAAAGTGAAGAGGAACTCAAAAGCCTCTTGATGAAAGTGAAGGAGGAAGAGTGAAAAAGTTGGCTTAAAGCTCAACATTCAGAAAACGAAGATCATGGCATCTGGTCCCATCACTTCACGGGAAATAGATGGGGATACAGTGGAAACAATGTCAGACTAGTTTTTTGGGGCTCCAGAATCACTGCAGATGGTGACTGCAGCCATGAAATTTACGCTTACTCCTTGGAAGAAAAGTTATGACCAACCTAGACAGTATATTCAAAAGCAGAGACATTTCTTTGCCAGCAAAGGTCCATCTAGTCAAGGCTATAGTTTTTCTTGTGGTCATGTATGGATGTGAGAGTTGGACTGAGAAGAAGGCTGAGGGCCGAAGAATTGATGCTTTTGAACTGTGGTATTGAAGAAGTCTCTTGAGAGTCCCTTGGACTGCAGGGAGATCCAACCAGTCCATTCTGAAGGAGATCAGCCCTGGGATTTCTTTGGAAGGAATGATGGTAAAGCTGAAACTCCAGTACTTTGATCACCTCATGAGAAGAGTTGACTCATTGGAAAAGACTCTGATGCTGAGAGAGATTGGGGGCAGAAGGAGAAGGGGATGACAGAGGATGAGATGGCTGGATGGCATCACCGACTCGAAGCACATGAGTCTGAGTGAACTCCGGAAGTTGGTGATGGACAGGGAGGCCTGCTGTGCTGTGATTCCTGGGGTCGCAAAGAGTCGTACACAACTCAGCGACTGAACTGAACTGATTACTACCATCTCTTATAGGCCCACCAATCATTTCCTGAATGCTTGTTGACAAATCATGATCCTAACTTTATTTTACACTTATTTTTTAATAGTTTAGAATTTATATTATTCTACATGTTAATGTATTTAGGTTAATGATGTGACATCCCAGGTCAGATTTCCTGCTAACCTAACTATGACCTCAGTTAAGTTACTTAATCTCTTTGTGCTCATTCCTTTATCTATGAAGTGAGAAAAAAGTATGGCATATCTTTTAAGATTGGGGAAAGAGTAAATAAGCTAATATAAGGAAAGTCACATGGTGTACACTCAAAAATCTGTTAACTGATCAGGAAAGTAAGATGTTCCAAGGTTAGATGCTATTGAAACATCAAAAACCTGAGGGTCAAAAGAAGTAAACCTCCTAGAATCTCATGGTAAAGTTAATCACCATAAGCAACTGACTTGAGGTTTCAACTGTGTCTGAATTGTAGCCCTGTGGCTATAACCTATCAAGGGTATCTAAATTTTGATTATTCTTTCTGCTTATCTCTACTTTTTTTTGGTCAATTCCTGCTGATTTGGGATAAGAAACATTCACCTTTTTACTGTGCACTTCTATATTATCTGTGGCTCAATATCCTCTACTTAAGCTGTAATTTAGACCAACCAGTATTCTAAACAAAAATTCTTTGCACATTACTCTGAAAACGAATGATAACTTGTTATTAGAGTGATTTCAGCAAGAGTTAGAGTGTTGGCTCTGACAGTTATTAGGTATGTGATATTATGGGTCATAAAAAGAATACTTACATTAGGTATGAAACTTTCCTTTAGAAAATGAAAGTAATAGATGCAAATCATTTCTCCACACTTAGTAAGCACTGTAATTTAATATTGCTTCTATACTGTTTTATTTCTCAGACTTGTTTGCTTTTCTTCATTACCTTTCTCTTCTTGTTTACTTCGTCTCTTTTTTTCATCTCATCATTCATCCTTCTCTTCTGCCAGTCATTGTTGTTTTCCTTTTTCTGGATCCTTTTCTTGAAATCTCTCTTCTGCTTACATCTCACATCCAGTTCTATCAATTTTTCATTGCATCTTCTCATATGTACATTATTTTCCATTTATTCCCATAGCTGGCATTCAGACTGGGCCCTTCTAGTACTATTATAAACTCTTTCATATTTTCATATGATAAAACTTTAGATTTAATCAGAACTATTTACTAATTAAAACATATCCCAAACTAGCCATAACTTCTTAATATCATGCATTGTCACAGTTATGACATTGCTTTGTTAATATAAATAATGACTTCTTAAAGTCATGGATCTCTATGAGGAATTTACACAAAGTTTCTTATACAAGCTAATTATCCCATGTTTCCACCATGAGAAACAAACAGGAGTATTTATACATATTTGATTTGCTTTTCTAATTACTACAATGTTTCATCATAACAAACCAATTTGAGACACTTGGAATATTTGAACACTTAAATGTGCATATTCAGGGCCTATTATTAGTCCCAATATCTAGGTCAACTTAGCTTCACTTTATTATGGATCTTCTTCCATCTAGTATCTTAATATTTCCAGATATTTTTGTTTAGTACAAATAGGTATCTAACTATATATATATATATATATATAAAATACTAAACTCACCTATATAGTTTTAATGAGATATCTGAGAGTCTGCTAGTATTCTTTATATCCATTTGACGTTTCTGTTTCTCTAAAGTACAAGGCTTGTCAATTTCAGAAAAAATCTAGGTGCTTTCTCAGTTTTATTGCCAAAATGCCAAATATGAGGAAGTTTTCTCTTATCTCTCCAAAAGAAGCACTTTCTTTAGAAAGTTTTTTGCAGTCATAAGACTGGATGTTTTTCAAGTGCCAGATCCTTGGTTGAACCCAAGTTCATATATAAAAGATAGTTCAGTTCAGTCACTCAGTCGTGTCCAACTCTTTGTGACCCCATGAATCACCGCACGCCAGGCCTCCCTGTTCATCACCATCTCCGGAAGTTCACTCAGACTCATGTCCATCGAGTCGGTGATGCCATCCAGCCATCTCATCCTCTGTAGTCCCCTTCTCCTTCTGCCCCTAATCCCTCCCAGCATCAGAGTCTTTTCCAATGAGTCAATTCTTCGCATGAGGTGGCCAAAGTCCTGGAGTTTCAGCTTTAGCATCATTCCTTCCAAAGAAATCCCAGGGCTGATCTCCTTCAGAATGGACGGGTTGGATCTCCTTGCAGTCCAAGGGACTCTCAAGAGTCTTCTCCAACACCACAGTTCAAAAGCATCAATTCTTCAGCGCTCAGCCGTCTTCACAGCCCAACTCTCACATCCATATATGACCACTGGGAAAACCATAGACTTGACTAGACGGACCTTAGTCGTACAAGTCATTTTATCCATTAATTTTACTGATCATTAAAAGAGTTTTACTTCCCATAGCTATTAATACAAAATACCATATAAAGCACTGAGGTGGTTCACAACTTGATAATGGAAGATACAGGATAAGTAAATTAATAATTTTAAGTGTGTAAAGCTCTGTAATGGAGATAAATAGAAAGGGCAGTAATAATATTTTGGACCTTATTAGAAAATTTTCCACAGAGAAATTTTTACCTGAGTTCTAAAGTATAAGAAGAATTCTTCAAGTTAAGATGTTGGGAGGAGAAATTATATAGAAAGGACATAGCATGGTAAATGAAATACTAGGTTTAAACTATTTTGGCATTGTTGTATTTTGTAGGAGGCAGTGACAAATTTAAAAGAGAAGGCAGAATTAAAAATACAAAGGATAGAAATGAGTAAGCTTTTATTGGAGATCTGTTATCAGCCAGGGGTTTCTCTGGTGGCTCAGTGGTAAAGAATCCACCTGCTAATGCAAGAGATGTGAGTTTGTTCCCTTGTTCAGGAAGATCCCCTGAAGAAGGAAATGGCCTGGGAAATTCCATGGACAGAGGAGTCTGGAGTACTACAGTCCATGGGGTTGTAAAAGAGTCAGACTTGACTTAGCAATGAAACAACAACAACAACAATGGTCAGCAACATAATTTACAACAATTTAATCAAATCTCAAGCATTCTTTTCTGGGAAATTCCATGGATAGAAGAGCCTGGCGGGCAGTAATCCAGAGTTTGCAAGAGTCAGATGTGACTTAGTGATTAAACAACAAATAACAACAATGTTCACAAAGGTTCAACAAAATAAATATAATGGCCCTTCATTTAAAAATTAAAATTCTACAATGTAGAAAGACAGCATTTCTTAAGGCCACCCAGCTAAGAAACTGTAGAACTGGATCCAAAGCCCAGAATATCTGACCACAGACCTTGCTTTTTTTTTCACTATAGAGCAAAAAGAATGGATTACAAATACTTTACAGTAAATAATAGACACTTTAAAAAAATGAGCAATGTAGAGTCACTGCATATTTTTAGCATGAGAATAGCATTACGATTCTAGATTTTATAAGATGATTTGGGAAGCAATATATATATATATATATATATATATATATATATATATATAACAGAAAATAGCAAGGGAGTCTAGGATAAGAAAGAGTAAGGAGAAATAATAACAATAATGACAATAAGAATTAATAGTTATTGAATGCTGTGAGTCAGTCATTATGTTAATACCCTACATACTATTATTTAATACTCAGCAAAATTGTTAAAGGTAGTCACTTTTACTGTTCTCATTTTTCAAACATGGAAAAGTGATCAATGATTCCAGGTCTTTGTCAATTTTAGCCCTAAAAATCTCATGTTTTAGGAAGCCCTCTCTGTCTAATGCAAATTGATTTTTGGTCCCTAGGTCTTGAACTGATGAAATAATTCAACAGAATCCAAGGACTAGATATGGTGAAGCAATAATTTAAATTCAGGCAATCTTACTTTGGAAACATATATACACTTGGGCAAGGTACTTAATCTTTTTATGGTTTATTTTCTTCCAGGATAGAGTAAAGATAACATCAATTTCCACCTCATGGAATGTTTTAATGATGAAAGTAAAATGATAATTCATAGAAATGTTTAGGCCAGTGTGTGGCACGTTAGCCACTTTATTCATAACTATACTATTTCTGTTTATGTATATTTATGGTGAATATAAGAGAATAAACTGATGACAGAGAATGGTCAGAATGAAATTAAGAACCCAAGTTTTGAGTAGGGAAGTTGTTATTGTTGCTGTTTTAGCTTTAGAGACTGACTAGATAGGAACTGCGGAGAAGGCAATGGCACCCCGCTCCAGTACTCTTGCCTGGAAAATCCCATGGGTGGAGGAGCCTGGTAGGCTGCAGTCCATGGGGTGGCTAAGAGTCAGACACAACTCAGTGAGTTCACTTTCACTTTTCACTTTCATGCATTGGAGAAGGAAATGACAACCCACTCCAGTGTTCTTGCCTGGACAATCCCAGGGACAGGGGAGCCTGATGGGCTGCTGTCTATGGGGTCGCACAGAGTTGGACATGACTGAAGAGACTTAGCAGCAGCAGCAGCAGCAGATAGGAACTGCATTAATTTAGGAAAAACTTGAAGAGTAGTATGTTTATTTGTGATAAATAATGAGATTTGTGCTTAAAATACTGAATTTCAAATACTAAAGTATATTTACTGAGTCCTATACATTCCAGCCTTTTAAAAGTAGGACCTAGCTGCAAGTAGACAGGTTGTTGTAAACCTGAGTCATAAAAATTTAACATTATTCCCAGGAGACTTTTTTATTTTGTTAACAACTTTGTTGTGGTGAGTTAAAATTTTATATATTTATTTATTTTTATAAATATCACTCAGTATTATATATTTATTTATTTTTATAAATATCACTCAGTAATGAGGGTGAGAGTAAAAAATAAAAAGAAGAGGAAGAGGAGTGACTATGTCCTCAAAGAGAGCTATAACTCAAAAAACTTCCAAGGCTTCTGCACTCATGCTATAATTACTCCTCTGATGCTTTAGAATTCATGATAAACAGGTATCTTATTTGATTACCAAATATGTCTCAGTAGCTAATATCTATGTGCTATAAATATCTCTGGAATGGAAGTCAGTGAAACTAAAATTGTGAAAAGAGCAATTCAGATAGCTGAAGATGCCTTTTCTGAAAGAATTCATGCTGGTAAATTCAGAAGTTTAGAAACTGTAATCATGTTAATGTTTCTCTTTGGACTGAATTTCCTTGATGATAATTTTGGTAATTTGGGAGTCTATTTTAAAGGCGGTCAATGGTAAGCCACTCCAGTACTCTTGCCTGGAGAATCCCAGGGACAGCAGAGCCTGGTGGGCTGCTGCCTATGGGGTTGCACAGAGTCAGACACGACTGAAGCAACTTAGCAGCAGCAGCAGCAGTACACATACTCAGTTCAATACAACAATCATAGCACATGTACCTACTATGTCCCAAATACTGGTTTAAGTGCTTGTGAATTTAAAACTACATAAAAACTTAAAGATCTCAGTTTCCTACCCATACTCAGTCAAAGAAGGCATCGGATAACCACAATTGCATGGGATAATATGCCATTGGTTATAATAAATGGTTATAAGATACAGAAGCAAATTAATCGTCTTTCATTCAAAACTGTTTTCTCAGAGGATGATACCACAATTCATTTATTCATTCACAAAAACCAGAATTCTTGTTCATCTTCCCATTTTCTACCTCAAATTAATTAATATTATTTATTTTCATTATATCCCAGTAGCACTTTTACTTCTCTCTGGTATCATTGTCCATGAGGACAATTATGTTTGCCTCTGGCCCTGTCTCAATCTGCATAAAATATAAATTTGATTATGAGGATGGGATTATCTCTGCTTAAAACTCTGTGTTATCTATGTTCTGTATTACCTATGCTCCTTAGCATAGCATATAAAGATAATCAAACATTGACTGAATAAATGAACACACACACACAAAAAAATTTATTCTCTACCCTATCTAAGCTTACTTTTCCCCAAATAGCAGGACATCTAGCTGAATAGAGCTACTGGTTTTATGAATATGCCATGATCTCAGATGCCTCTTGTTCTTTTATCTGCTTCTGCTTCTCTGTTCTGTTATTTCTTTCAATCCCATTCTCATTATGAGGTCCTCTTCACATCCCCATATATATTTTGTCTTTCCTAAACCCTGAAGATTTAAAAATTCCTCTTCTCTCTCCTCTGTATACACTGTGTCTAATATTTCTGTGCTTATAATTTTCCTATTTGTCTTTGAATTTCTTTAACTGATCATGAACAATTTGTTGTAATAATATTATCTTGTTTGTCTTTTTGCTTTAATTCCTACCATGTAGAGTTTGAGACACAGTAGTTTAGTTTACTAACATATCTGTTGATTAAAGGCACATATAAAGTGGGCAAGTAATGTAGAAGTACTACTGTAGTCATAAAAGTAAAATAATAAAAATCATTTATCAGTCCATTACATTTCATAATTTACAGAAAGTTTTACAGACATTATCTCATTTCAGTCTCATTGATGTGAGGTCAGTTACTATAAAGGTAAAATGTAACTGCCAAAATGAAAGCAGAAAATTGTCTATTTTTTTTTAAGCTTTCCACTGATGGATGTTTAAAAAATAAACCAGCAAGTATGTATCCCATTAATAAATTGAAAGAGACACAGATGTGTAGAACAGTCTTTTGGACTCTGTGGGAGAGGGAGAGAGTGGGATGATTTGGGAGAATGACATTGAAACATGTATATTATCATATGTGAAACCGATTGCCAGTCCATTGATGCATAATACAGGGTGCTTGGGGCAGGTGCACTGGGACGACCCAGAGGGATGGGATGAGGAGGGAGGTGGGAGGGGGTTCAGGATAGGAAACACATGTACACCTGTGACGGATTCATGTCAATGTATGGCAAAACCAATACAATATTGTAAAGTAATTAGCCTCCAAAAAATAGATTAAAAAAAAAAAGAAAAGAAAATACCTTGAATTTGTCACCCAAACCATCACCACATTTGCTTTGAATCTTTTTTAAGAGCCAAGAGAATAGCTTTCTGATATGATTTTAAAGAAAGAAAAGAAAGAAAGAAAGTGAAGTTGCTCAGTCGTGTCCGACTCTTTGCAACCCCATGGACTGTAGCCCACCAGGCTCCTCCAACCATGGAATTTTCTAGGCAAGAGTACTGGAGAGGGCTGCTATTTCTATCTCATGGGGATCTTCCCAACCCTGGGATTGAACCTGGGTCTTCTGCATTGTGGACAGGCGCTTTACCATCTGAGCCATCAATTTTCCTTGCCTTTCTGTATCAAAGGGAGAATTTTTCCAAGATTTAGTTACAAGGAAAGATCTTAAATGTTTCATAATATATGTGTTCTATATATTCCATCTCTGGAAGCTCCCTTCCTCCATGCTGCCCCTTCATGCACATTTTGAATCAGAATTTTTTCTGCTTAAAGATTTCCTGATTTAGTATGCTTGTGAAGATTGAAACAGTGGTTTGAAATGCAATTTCTGAGATTAGTGTTTACAGATTGTTGCTCAGTTAGACTGAGAGGAGCTCACAATCTTATTTAACAAGCACGTCAGCTTATTTTGATATACTGGTAAAAAGATTATTTAATGTAGCCTAAGGGGACGACAGAGGATGAGATGGCCGGATGGTATCACTGACTCAATGGACGTGAATCTGAGTGAACTCCGGGAATTGGTGATGGACAGGGAAGCCTGGTGTGCTGTGATTCATGGGGTCGCAAGGAGTCGGACACGACTGAGCGACTGAACTGAACTGAATAGCTATGATTGTCACTGAATTCCCCCTTTGTTGTTCTTGAAATCAAAATATCATCCTCTTTAGGCCTTATTTTCTCATTTTTAATATATTTTTATGCATATACATACACATATTGAGAGAGGAAGAGAGAAAGAAATCCTTAAATAGTAGGTACTAAAGTATGCTAGGCAAAAGGAGTAGAAATGAAAAAAAAATGTGAAAAATATTATTTATTAGGTGTTTCTTAATGCGCAAGCACTCATTTAAATTATTTCATGCATCAATTCAATTGATTCACAATCACCTTACTTAGTGACATATATTTTAATTTTACAGAAGAGGAAATTGAGTTATAAAGGTACATAATTTGCTCAGAAGTCTATGTTTGTTAATGGTGAAAATAAGATTGAAATCCAAGAAGTCTGCTTTTGGCCTCTGAGGGAGAGGGAGAGGGTGGGATGATTTGAGAGAATGGCATTGAAACATGTATACTATCATATAAAAATGAAGCGCCAGTCTATGTTCAATACAGGATACAGAATGCTTGGGGCTGGTGCACGGGATGATCCAGAGAGATGATATGGGGTGGGAGCGGAGAGGGGGCTTCGGCATTGGGAGATGGTGTACACCTGTGGCTGATTCATGTCAATGTATGGCAAAACCAATACAGTATTGTGACGTAGATAAAGTATTAAAAAAAATAAAGACATCCATTCCTCATCCTTAACAGCTATGTTTGAATTCTGCCTATCAAAACAAAAAAGGCGGGAGGGGAGGGAAGAAGAGGATACTGGCACAGCTTCTGCTGCATTTCCATTTATTTGGGCTTTTTCAAAACACTTTGTATTTTTGGCACAATATTTCTCAAACTGCAACTAAAATTCAAGGCTGTTGCAGAGAAGCAGTTAGAATAATGTCATTAAAGATTTTTTGCTATCTGATGATGCAACTTTATATTTAAAGTTTCATAGAAATGTCTAAAAGAAAAACATGAAAGTTCCAAAATAAAACTTGATAGAAATAAAAAGATAATCTTCATAAAATGAAAAACAAATGACCACTAATTATGAGAAAAACACTCAATTAGATTTTAATAAAATGCAAATTAAAACAGTAATGGATAGCAGGACCCATCTTTACTGAATTGCATCTTTTAGCATTTTCCAATCGCCTTTTCTCTCCCCATCCCTTGCCATAAACTTTAAATATTACTGCTATCAAAGCACAATCTTATGTACTTTATCTTTTTCTACACAGTTCCTTTGGGAGATTTTATCCTTTCTCATGGTTTCAAGTAAATATTAACGAGTCTACAAATTCTTTCCCCAGCCCTGGAATCTTCTCTGAGGCGCAGATTCATTTAACACTTCTGTTACCTCAAGGAAAGTCAAGGCCAAAAACTGTTAGCCAAAGCCATGTGTGAAGTCTGCACAAGGTATAATATATGCCTGATAAGTCCTCAAACTTGGAACACCTTCCAGGGGGCATCCATGAATTCAGTGAGCTCATTTTTATTGTATATATTACATCATTACAGCTAGGTATAAACAAGATCTGCCCTTAATATTTTAGGGCATTGGTAAAATCATCTTGCCTTACTTTCTGAATGGGTATGATTTTCATAATTTTTTGTCAGAATCCTTATTTCTTTTACTTATTAGAATTCAACAATAATTTTTTAAGGCCAAATTGGTTTATGTATATTCTGGTTATCAAATTATACTGTAAGCTCCAAATTTATTCATCTGCTTTGAGTATATTAAAAAAATACAGACTCTGTTTTGGGTCTTAGGGCTGTGATTATCCAAACCCAATTTAAAATTTTTACCTGCTTTCAACTAGGTTCTACAAATAACAGTGCTAGAAAGCAAATTTCAGAAAGAGGATAGGAGAAGGTATTTTTATCTTCATGTTTTCTTGCTTTTCTAGAAATGAAGCACCAGTGTGGACGTACATCTCAGCAGCTTCATTTAATTCTCCAGATTTTCTTAGTACTTCCCAAAGCAATCTCATTTTGCCTTCTCAGATATATAAGAACCAGCTTAGTGATGTCTTCTCCTCTGAGATCCAGTTCCCACATCTTTGGGATCTCTTCAGTGAGCTTCTGGGCTCTGTAAAACCCAAATCATATCCTTTGATTCTCCAGCTCAATGGCTTGCAGCTTCTGTTATTTCATGTTGATCCAGTTTTTCACTTAATCTGTTGAACCTTCAATGTCTGTTGAACCAATGCTCTAAATGTTCTTTCTGTTGAAACTCCTGGTGTGGTGTTTGTGTTACTGACTGGATCCTGAATAATAAACTGCATTCATAGATTATCATTCAAGACCTTCTTCAAACATGAATATTGTATTCTCTCAGAGGAAACAGAAGCCATTTATTAAAACTATTTTGAGTACCCTCAAAGTGTCACATACAAAGTTAAGTGCTAGAGATACTTAAGTTCTAAGGTGAATAGAAACATTTTCTCCAGAATATAATGATCTAGTAAAGGAGAAAGAGAAGTCAATAATTAGAATATGACCATAGATTCATATTTTAGCCTTAAGGAATATACATACACTGGATAAAGCATAGGACATGTTCCTAATTCTGGTGGGTGTTTGTTAAGGGCTAAAAATATGAGTTTTGAGAGATAAGAGAAAACATCTTGTAAACATTTATATTACAGATCATTTTCTAAAGACTAAGAAAAAATAAGTTGGTGAAATCTTAATCATATATATTTAAAAATTCCCTTTGGCAATAGTTGGAGAATGGTTAGAAAGGGGGCAAGACTGAAACCAGACTGACCAATTATAAAAGTTTGGCAACCCAGCTGGTGAGACCCAGTAAGGATCTGAGTAGAAGAAATGACAGTTGGAGTGAGGAGGAGGTAATGACCAGAACTATTAACAATACTGGACAGTGCAGATCAACTTGAGAAAAATTTCCTATCTGGTTCAAATAATTTACATTTCTGGAAACTTTCTTAAATAAATAATTCAAAAGTAAATTGCTGAATGCCATTTTCCCCCAAGCCCTAACAATGCTATTTACTGGACATTATTATTTTTTAATATAAATTTATTTATTTTAATTGGAGGTTAATTAATTTACAATATTGTATTGGTTTTGCCATACATCAACAAGAATCTGCCACAGGATGACCTGCAGGCACCGGAAAATCAACATGATCAAAATGAAACTCATGTGTCTCTTCAAATTCCGTATTTTCCTCAGAAGTCTCATCTTGCTAAAATGTGCTACTGTCTCTAAAGCTCAGGTATTTCATTTCCCTCATTGCATGCATCCAATTTTTCTCAGTTGTCTCTTTCAAATGTGCATCCCTTTATTTCTATTTCTGCTCGGAGTTCTGTGGCAAGTCCTCTTCATAGCTCTGCTCTGTGCTCAGTTACTCAGGCATGGCCAACTCTTTGCAATCCCATGGACTGTAACCTGCCACGCTCCTCTGTCCATGGAATTTTCTAGGAAAGAATACTGGAGTAGGTTGTCATTCACAGCTGTATAATGGACTATTTTAGTTGACATGTAATTGTTTTCCTTACTTTTTTTTTGTTTGTGATTCTATCCTTAGGTCCTTGAAATTTAATCTATATTTAGCAAAAATTTGAGTGGGTGCTTACTTTTCTTTAAAACTACGTTCAATTCTGTCCATCTCTCCACTTTTATGCATCAACTTTCCTAATTTCTCTATTCTTTGTCAATAAGCTGCTTTGAATTTCTTAGCAGATGTATCCCTGCTGTTGTCCCTCTGTGCCTATCTAAATGCTGTTCCCTATCTGTGAAGTGTCTGTTCTTAATCCAGGCTTATTCTCTCTTGAGCCATCTCAATATCACATGCTTTGTGAAATTCTAATGTTTAGCAACTGTATAATTCTTGTGTAGATGTATCTAGTAAATATTTGCTGAATAGAATCACTAGTTTTATGAGGCTTCCAATATAGATTCACAGGACTTTCTCCATTTATTATTGCTGTCTAACATGTAGTCCTAATTCTTCTATATTTCAGTATAAACAATACTTTCCAAAAAAAAAAAAATTACCCAGTAAAAACACCTTGATTATACTATGATTTAGTTCATTTTTCCTTCTATAAAAAGTGACCAAAAAGCCAAAGAGAAATACAAAAACCCTCAAGAAAAGCAATAATGAAGTCAACTGGGCAAGTTACTGAAGAAATAGAAAGGTTAACAATCATAAAATTTGCTCATCTACAACTCAAATTCAGTAAACGTTAGGTAAAGCAAAACTGCAACAAATTTTTTGACTATCAAGTTTTGATTGTTCTAACTATACTAATATTAATAAAAGATATGCAAATCTGAATATATAATATAGTCCTGAGAATATCAACATTACCTATCTGTGGATGGGCAAAACAGTAACATAGGTTATCTCTGAATGGTAGGGCTATGGGTAATTTTTTTGTATACTAGTATATTACCTAAATTTTCATATATAGCCTCTTTAATAAACTTATGTCTTACTTCCTTTACAAAAGTGGACTTTTTATTATTTAATTAATGTATTTTGACCTCGCAGAACTTATTACTATTAGGGTACACACACTTGTCTTTTTCATTCCTCACAGATGAGGGGTATTTTAAATGTTGTTTAATAAGTGAGTTATTTTAATGAGTTAATAATTGGACAATACTTTGAAAATAATTTTTCTTCTTCAATAGAGATGGAATTATTCTAATAGAATTTAAATTTCATAGCTCTGCTTTGCTCAAAGTGAAAATGAAATTCACTCAATCCTGTCTGATTCTTTTAGACCCCCATGGACTATACAGTCCATGGAATTCTCTAGGCGAGAATACTGGAGTATTCCAACCCAGGGATCAAACCCAGCTCTTCCGCATTGCAGATAGATTCTTTATCATCTGAGCCACAAGGGAAGCCCAAGAATGCTGGAGTGGGTAGCCTATCCCTCCTCCAGCAGATCTCCCTCACCCAGGAATCAAACCAGAGTCTCCAGCATTGCAGGTGGATTCTTTACCAACTGAGCTATCAGGGAAGCACAAGCCTCTCAAAAACTCAGAAGAAGTCTTAGTAATTTTCTTTTTGCAATTTTGCATTCTTTTTCTAAAAGTGAGATTCCCCAAAAGAATAAACTTTAGGCTTTAAACGTCTAAATCACTCTCTGCTCCTTGAATGTTCTTTATTCTCATAACTGCTTATCTTTCATGTGTTAATGTTTCATTTTGTACAACACTCTGTAATTCCCAAATATGCTTTATGAATTGGTTTTTCCCACTTACACTTTGATTATCTTGGAAAACTAATTGTGTTTCTCTTTCCATTAGCATTTTGGAAACAATTTTAGTTTACCTGTAGTGATGAATTCCTATCAGGTGCCGAATAAAATCTCCTAAAATAATTTGACAACTTTATCAAAGAGAAACATCTATTTTTGAAGTCGAGAAACATTGGGCAAACTTGGCATTTATATATGGAGACAAAATTTGGATCTGTTCCTAGCTGAAAGAGCTGACAGCCTGGAAAAGGCCTGAGGGAAGAAGTGAGAGGCAATTTTATGAGAGTTGCCAGTTTTTGTTTTGTTTTGTTTTTTTTTCTTCTTCTTCTTCTTTTTCTTGTTGGCTTATTTGTTTTACTTCTGACTGCAGGACTTCAAGACGGTATTTTCTGGCTACATCATTTATTTTGGAAAGCATTTTGTCTCTGAGGAGCACAGATCAAAACAACATGTAAATATAATGCATTCCTTGGGCAAGATGGAACTTTCATTTGGTGACTTATTTATGTTAAAAATAATTGCTCCAAATATCAATTTGTTTGATTCACAGAATACAGAATTAACTTAAAATCATTTTTTCATGTGAGTTATAATGGAAGGTTACTGTTGGGGCACTTTGATTTTAATTGGATGTGTTAGCAAATTGTGGCTGATTTTCACTGCCAGTATCTCTAAGACAGGCAGCAATTATTCCTTATCAGCAAGTTGTAGGAACATTAGACTGGGATTAAGATCCTTTTCAATAAAGGCATTTACAGTGCTACCTCTTTTTCTAATTATTTCTCCTCTTTCTAAATGAGAAGAGAGAGAGAACATGCAAGAATTTTTTTTTTTTTTAGGAAGACATTTATTTCAATGATACATTCAGAAAAATGAAGTTTAGAGATGGGGTATTCCTTTCAACTATATTTTATTCATGCTTTACTTTGAGAATTTTAAGGATGTAATGCAAATAACTTGACCTAAACTGGAAAAACACATCATGTTATAATAAAATGTAATAAAATTAACATCTAGAAAGATAGCTTTCCAAATAAAATGTGAGGTAACACTCTCATGGAAATATCAAAATCAACACATGTTAAATATTTTATTTTAATCATTAATGAATGATGGAATCAGGTAGATATTATAAGCAGTTAGAAAGAGAATCCTTCAAAGAACAGACATAGTTATAAAGCAGGAATATTGAAATGTATAGCGAAAAGTGGCAACACTGGGAAGTCAGTTAAACATCTACTAGAAAGGACTTAATTTGCATTGCTATAAGTTTTTACATATTTCAGAGTTGTAAAATAGCTCCCATAGAACAAGAATAGGATAAATTGGAGGGATGTACCATAGTGCATAAATAATACATAGTTTTCCATTGATCCACAAATCCTCCACACACATACAAGACCACGAAAATATAAAATCATTGTTTTCTGGTTTGCAGGTATAAGACAATACAACCTTAAATCAAGTATAATAAAATACAAAAAGGTATATTATTAGAGTTTTAAACTAAATTAAAATATTATTAAATCACAGAGCGGTAGAGCATTTGAGGATATGGAATTCATTGCAAACCTCTTTCCTATCATAACTACATCCCTTCTGTCTTCATTGGTGGTACCTGATTTTCTTAGGTGTTGAAACAAAAACTTGGGAAGTATTCCTAAGCAGGTCTTCTTCCTCATGCTATACATCCAACCTCATGCTATACATCCAACACTAGTCCTCATGTTTTCCTTCCACTGCATGTCTTAAATACAACCAGTTCACTCCATTTCTATTGCTTCCATCCTCAGTTCAGTCATTCAGTCATGTGGGACTCTTCACGACCCCATGAACTGCAGCACGCCAGACCTCCCTGTCCATCACCAACTCCCAGAGTCCACCCAAACCCATCTCCATTGAGTCGGTGATGCCATCCAACCATCTCATCCTCTGTCATCCCCTTCTCCTCCTGTTCTCAATCTTTCCCAGCAACAGAGTCTTTCAAATGAGCCAGCTCTTCGCACCAGGTGGCCAAAGTATTGGCGTTTCAGCTCCAACATCAGTCCTTGCAATGAGCACCCAGGACTGATCTCCTTTAGGATGGACTGGTTGGATCTCCTTGCAGTCCAAGGGACTCTCAAGAGGTTTCTCCAACACCACAGTTCAAAAGCATCAATTCTTCAGTGCTCAGCTTTCTGAGCCTCAGTTTTGACTAGATGAACCTTTGTTTGCAAAGTAATATTTCTGCTTTTAATATGCTTTCTAGGTTATCATAGCTTTTCTTCCAAGGAGCAAGCATCTTTTAATTTCATGGCTGCAGTCACCATCGGCAGTGATTTTGGAGCCCAGAAAAATAAAGTCTGCCACTCTTTCCACTGTTTCCCAATTTATTTGCCATGAAGTGATGGGACCAGATGCCATGATCTGTGTTTTCTGAATGTTGAGTTTTAAACCAACTTTTTCACTCTCCTCTTTCACTTTCATCAAGAGGCTCTTTTAGTTCCTCTTCACTTTGTGCCATGAAGGTGGTGTCATCTACATATCTGATCTTATTGATATTTCTCCCAGAAATCTTGATTCCAGCTTATGCTTCATCCAGCCCAGCATTTCTCATGTGTACTCTGCTGCTGCTAAGTCACCTCAGTCGTGCCTGACTCTGTGTGACCCCAAAGATGGCACATGTAAGTTAAATAAGCAGAGTGACAATATACAGCCTTGATGTACTCTTTTCCTGATTTGGAACCAGTCTGGGTTCCATGTCCAGTTCTAACTTCTTGACCTGCATACAGATTTCTCAGGAGGCCTTCTTCCTAAACCAAGTTTTATCATTAATATTTCTCCTAGACTATTGTAATATTTTCCTTTCTGGCACTCTTAAATTTGCTTTTATCACAGTGATTTTTATTATCAAAAAAACACACCTCACTATATGTAATATACAAAACAACAAGTGTATAATTTTCAAAAAGTTAAATACCATATTCTCATTCAAGTATAGGACACACATATGTCGACATTTTATTTAAATCAAGTGAAGAAACCAGCACAATGGTTAAGCTGGTTTGGAAAGGACTTAAAATGATGATGTGTTAAAGAAAATTGTTGAATTAAGATTGTAAAGTTAAGTATAGAACTGGCTATACTACTTCCATAGTTACATTACCCTATGTATTACAGGACCATATAACTGTCACCTCTGAGGTTACCATTTCTAATAGATGGGAAAAATTTGTTCTGCTATCATACAAAATAATCAATTTAACAAATAATTTGAGAGTCTGTTCTTTAGTTCCATGATAATTGAATTGATAAAATTACATTCAAATAGATAATCTTTGAGTGTGCCTCTTAGGCAATGCTCTATATGACATTAAAAGGGCACATAACCATCTTCTGCTATATTCCTAAATCATGGAGTTTAAAAAATATATAAATAAAATAATTATATATGACTTCTAATTTCAATTTTCTTTCACCTAAGTAATTAATAACGACCTCTATCTTAGTCATGATAATATAGCTTGCTCTTATTTCATTTCCACATTCTTCTAAATCTTCTGTAGGCTATTTCTATCATATTATAATATAGGCACTCATTTTACGTTGGAAAAAATTTTAATTTAAGTCTCATTAATACTAATTGTTAAATATTCTACATAGTTGTTCCCAGAGCAGTTTTTTTTTTTTTTTTAATGCTCTCTCTTAGCTTTATAGCTAAGGAAGTTTATTTTTTTTCATATTTTTTGCAAACTATTTATTGATACTTTAAAAAATTTTAGAGCATTTGTAGGTTATATATATATATATATACATGAAGACCTTTGGCTGTTAATCTGTCTTGGAGAGTAGGCTACCTTTCAACTCTGTTCTCTTCATGGGGAGGAAGATGGATACTTCAAGATTTTAGTCTAAGCTTAAAATGAATTTCCCATCTTTCAAATACATCCTAGGCTTCTATTAGCACAGATGTTAATCTATAGTTATTGACTAACAGCAACATGATTACCATTATATGTTATTAAGCTTCTCTTCTGGTTTACAACTTTTGATTTTGTAAGTTATCTTATCTATTACTCATAAGGAACATAAGGATTTCCTTAGGGAAAAGACATGTTACATATATCCGTTATTCACCAGTATTCCATCCTTAGGGTGCCATCTTTTTGTGTCATTGTATGGAGTTGATTTTATAAGTGAGGAAGCCCGTACAACTTAAACGACTTCTCTGGTGGCTTAGACAGTAAAGCATCGGCCTCCAATGTGGGAGACATGGCTTTGATCCCTGGGTCAGGAAGATCCTCTGGAGAAGGAAATGGCAACCCACTCCAGTATTCTGGCATGGAGAATACCCTGGATGGAGGAGACTTGTTGGCTACAGTCCATAGGGTCTCAAAGAGTCTGACGGACTGAGGGACTTCACTTTCACTTTTCAGGCCACACAAAAATTTTGATAAACTTTTATATCATAAAGCTCAATTCTTTTCTTATATTGATAGATGTAAAAATTTATTGTTGTTGTTCAGTTGTTCAGTCTTGTCTGACTCTTTGTGATCCCATGGACTGCAGCACACCAGGATTCCCTGTCCTTCACCATTTCCTGGTTTGCCCAAACTTATATCCATTGAGTCAGTGATGCCATCCAACCATCTCATTCTCTGTCATCCCCTTCTTCTCCTAGCTTCAACGTTTCCCAGATTCAGCATCTTTTCTAATGAGTCAGCTCTTCACATCAGGTAGGCAAAGTATTAGAGCTTAAGTTTCAGCATCAGTCCTTCCAATGAATATTCAGGACTGATTTCCTTTAGGATGGACTAGTTTGATCTCCTTGCAGTCCAAGGGACTCTCAAGAGTCTTCTCCAATACCACAGTTTGAAAGCATCAATTCTTTGGGCACTCAGCCTTCTTTATGGTCCAACTCTTCACATCTATACATGACTACTGGAAAAACTTTAGCTTTGAATATATGGAGAATTGTTAGCAAAGTAATACCTCTGCTTTTTAATATGCTGTCTAGGTTGGTCATAGCTTTTCTTCAAGGACCAAGAATCTTTTAATTTCATGGCTTCAGTGACCATCTGCAGTGATTTTGGAGCCCAAGAAAAGAAAGTCTGTCACTGTTTCCATCGTTTCCCCCTCTATTTGCCATGAAGTAATGGGTCTGGATGCCATGATCTTTGTTTTTTGAATGTTGAGTTTTAAGCCAGCTTTTTCACTCTCCTCTTTCAGTTTCATCAAGAGGCTCTTTAGTTCTCTTTGTTTTCTGTGTATATCTGAGGTTATTCATATTTCTCCTGGCAATCTCGATTCCAGCTTGTGCTTCATCCAGCTGGGCATTTCACATGATGAACTCTACCTATAAGTAAAATAAGCATGTGACAATAGGCTATGGTTTTTCCAGTGGTCATGTATGGATGTGAGAGTTGAACTGTGAAGAAAGCTGAGTGCTGAATAATTGATGCTTTTGAACTATGGTTTTGGAGAAGACTCTTGAGAGTCCCTTGGACTGCAAGGAGATCCAGCCAGTCCATCCTAAAGGAGATCAGCCCTGGGTGCTCGTTGGAAAGACTGATGCTGAGGCTGAAACTCCAATACTTTGGGCACCTCATGTGAAGAGTTAACTCACTGGAAAAGACTGATGCTGGGAGAGATTGAGGGCAGGAGGAGAAGGGGACAACAGAGTATGAGATGGCTGAATGGCATCATGGACTCGATGGACATGAGTTTGGGTAAATTCCGGGAGTTGGTGATGAACAGGGAGGCCTGGCGTGCTGCAATTCATGGGGTCGCAAAGAGTCGGACTCGATTGAGTGAGTGAACTGAACTGAATATATAGCCTTAACATACTACTTTCCCAGTTTTTAACAAGTCCATTGTTCCATGTCTGGTTCTAACTGTTGCTTCTTTACCTGCAAACAGATTTCTCAGGAGGCATGTCAAGTGGTCTGGTATTCCCATCTCTTGAAAAATTTTTCACAGTTTGTGTGATCCACAGAGTCAAAGGCTTTAGCATAATCAATGAAGCAGAAGTAGATGTTTTTTTCTGGAATTCTCTTGCTTTTTCTATGACCCAAGGATGTTGGCAATTTGATCTCTGGTTCCTCTGCCTTTTCTAAACCCAGCTTAAACATCTGGAAGTTCTTGGTTCACATTCTGTTGAAGCCTGGCTTGGACAATTTTGAGCATTACTTTGCTAATGTGTGAGATAAGTGCAACTGTGTGGTAGTTTGAACATTCTTCGGTATTATCCACTTTGGGGATTGGAATGAATGCTGACCTTTTCCAGACCTATGGCTGCTGCTGAGTTTTCCAAAGCTGGCATATTGAGTGCAGCACTTTCACAGCATCATCTATTAGGATTTGAAATAGTTCAACTGGAATTCCATCACTTCTACTCGCCTTGTTTGTAGTGATGCTTCCTAAGGCCCACTTGACTTCAGATCCCAGGTTTCTGGCTCTAGGTGAGTGATCACATCATTGTGGTTATCTGGGTCATGAAGATCTTTTTGTATAGTTCTCTGTAGTCTTGCCACCTCTTAATATCTTCTGCTTCTTTCAGTCCATTCTATTTTTGTCCTCAGACAACCATTTTGCCTTTTGCATTTCTTTTTATTGTGGATAGTTTTGACCACCACCTGTACAATGTTATGAACATAGTTCTTCAGGCACTCTGTGTATCAGATGCAATCTCTTGAATATATTTGTCACTTCCACTGTATAATCATAAGGGATTTGATTTAGGGGTTGCAAAGAGTCGGACACGACTGAGCGACTTCACTTTCATTTTCAAATAGTCTAATGGTTTTCCCTACTTCAATTTAAGTCTGAATTTGGCTACAAGGAGTTTATGCCTTTGAGTGTTTGAGATGTTAAATGGATATTACAAAAACTCTCAGATAAAAGTTTGCTTTAATATTAATATTGCAGAACACCCTCTTCCTAATGTGAAAGCATTTACAGTACTGTCCAGACATGAATAAGACTGCAAAAAGCATTAATCCTAACTTCATGGTAAATTCTTTTTGTATTATGGTGTTTCTTTTATTGAACATTTCCTGCTCTTTAAGAAATAAAGTGCATATGGGCGTCTTCACAAAGAAGAATTTAGGTAGTTGTATTGGAATGAGAATTAAATGATAAAATCACCAACTCTTACTGAGTTTCGTTAAGAATACCTTCAAATACCTCCAATTTCTCCAGAGCTGGTCTTATATATTTATGGGTATGATAGCTATTGAATTTGAAAAAATACTGTGAAGGTGTCCAGTTTCAAATATATATGTTTTCCTCATTTCCATTTTCCTGAAATTGCCATCCTTGACCAATTTATTCACACTTATTGAACGTTAGTATGGAAGAAGGACTACACTTTTGAATTACTGTATTGGATTTCTTTTTTTTTAATATAAAACCTTGAAAGAGATCTATAATATTAATCTGAAAACATTTAACAATAATTTGCTTATCACAGATATTTAGTAACTAGCACTTTTCTAAGAGGCAAAGGAAAAAAAAATTTTCTCAGAAAAACATTAGGGAGATTGGGGGTTGAAGTAGTACTGTCTGAATAAAAAGCCAAATTCTTTCACTCATCAAAATAATATTTTCAAAGGGCAAGAAATATATGACAATATATTCTTTTTGCAGATAAAATGCTATTTTAATCTAATTTACATTATTCTTTGTCTTATGCCTTTCATAGTCTATTTATCAGACAGTAAATTTTTAAATGTATCTGTATATGAATATATTAAGTCTGAATTACTCTTCTATGTTATATACAAAACCTAAGTATTTTAAAATAAATGTAAATATGAGTTGATATTGATATAAACATATACAGAGAGGGGGACATTTAGAGGGGCTGTCCTCCTAAGAGAAAATATTTTTAGTCAGTTAAATGCTAACCTGTTGATGCCGTTGTGAACTTATAGAGATGAGATATCATATAATTTTACCTTTTTATGCATTTAATTAAACTGAGGTAGACAATTCTGTCAAAAAGGATAGTACAGGTTATTGGGAACAATGTGTCAAACTGGATGTCCATTGCTATGTGTTAAACAATGTCATACTGGACATGGTAGTAGCTCTAATTCACATAGTACCTTTTAGGTCATAAATGCATATTTTGAACTTTCTTATTTTATTACTGAATCAATTAAGAGTGATGAATTCTAGTTACTTTAAAATTTTGCCATGTCATTACTATTAAGGGGAAAAAAAAAAAAAGATTGACAATATTTCAAAGTAATAGTAAAGTTGATAAACATTCATATTTTTTCAAATAATATATATAACAAAGTTGAAAGTGTTGGACTGACTGCATTCACATACAAACATATTAAGCAAATTTAAATCCATTTGGGCTTTGCTGGACTGGCCGTGTAGAGATACTCCATGTCCAAGGACAAAGGAGAAGCCTTAGCAAGATGGTAGGAGAGGTGGATTCATGTTTAGAATCAAACTCCATTCCTGCCAGAGATGCCCAGAGGCCTGAAACAAATCTTGTGTGCACCACGACCGAGGGACACCACAAAGACTGAGACAGAACTATGTTTGAGCATCTCCTGTGGAGGTGTGGGTTGGTAGTGGTCTGCCACAGGAATAGGGATTCTGGGTTCAGCAGACTTGGGTATGCCACAAGCCCTCTTGGAGGAGGTCACCATTAACCCCACCATAGAGCTGCCAGAACTTAACACCAGACTGGGAAATAGACTCTTGAGGGGAAACAACAGAACCTTTTCACCAAGACCCTGGAGAAAGGAGCAGTGACCCTACAAGAGACTGTCCCAGACTAGCCCGTGGGGGTCCAGGAGTCTCCAGTGGAGGCTGGTTCCTTGGTGGCCTGCTGGAGGGTTAGGGGCATTGAGTGTAGCAGTAAATACATGGGATCTTTTGAGAGAGGTCATCATTATCTTCACTACCTCCACCATAGTTTGGCCCCAGGTAAATAGAAGGGAGGGAACACACCTTCACCCATCAACAGAAAATTGGATTAAAGATTTACTGCCATGACTGAGTGACTGAACTGAACTGAACTGAGCATGGCCCTGCTCATTAGGACAAGACCTAGTTTCCCCATCAGTCAGTCTAACCCATCAGGAAGCTTCCATAAGCCTATAATCCTTCTCCATCAGAAGGAAGACAGAATAAAAACCACAGTCACAGAAAACTAAACAATCGAATCACATGAACCACAGTCTTGTCTAACTCAGTGAAACTATGAGCCATGCCCTATAGGGCCAGTCAAGATGGACAGGTCACGGTGGAGAGTTCTGACAAAATGTGGTCCACTGGAGAAGGGAAAGGCAAACCATTTCCGTTAAAGTTAGGACACTGAAAGATGAACACCCCAAGTCAGTAGGTGCCCAATATGCTACTAGAGAACAGTGGAGAAAAGACTCCAGAAAGAATGAAGAGACAGAGGCAAAGCAAAAGCAGCATCCAGTTGAGGATATGACTGATGATGGAAACAAGGTCCAATGCTCTAAAGAGCAATATTTCATAGGAACCTGGAATGTTAGTCCATGAATCAAGACAAATTGGAAGTGGTCAAACAGGAGATGACAAGAGTGAACATCGACATTTTAGGAATCAGTGAATGGGTGAATTTAACTCAGATGACCATTATATTTACTACTGTGGGCAAGAATCCCTTAGAAGAAACGGAGTAGACCTCACAGTCAACAAAAGAGTCTGAAATGCAGTACTTGGATGCAGTCTCAAAAAGACAGTATGATCTCTGTTCATTTCCATGGCAAATGATTCAATATCACGGTAATCCAAGTCTATGCCCTGACCAGAAATGCTGAAGAAGCTGAATTTGAATGGCTCTATGAAGATCTACAAGACCTTCTGGAAATAATACCCAGATATCTAACTAACACAAAAAGATGTCCTTTTCATTATAGGGGACTGGAATGAAGAAGTAGGAAGTCAAGAGATACCTGGAATATCAGGCAAATTTGGCCTTGGAGGACAGAATGAAGCAGGGCAAGGCTAATAGAATTTTGCCAAGAGAAGGCACTGGTCATAACAAAGACCCACTTCTAACAACACAAGAGAAGATTCTATACATGGACATCACCAAATGGTCAACAGCAAAATCAGATTGATTATATTCTTTGCAGCAAAAGCTAGAGAAGCTCTATACAGCTATTGAAAACAAGACCAGGAGCTGACTGTGGCTCAGTTCATGACCTGCTTATTGCCAAATTCAAACTTAAATTGAAGAGAGTAGGGGAAACCACCAGACCAGTTCAGTTCAGTTCAGTCGCTCAGTCATGTCCGACTCTTTGCGACCCCAGGAATCGCAGCACGCCAGGCCTCCCTGTCCATTATCATCTCTCAGAGTTCACTCAGACTCACATCCATCGAGTCTGTGATGCCATTCAGCCATCTCATCCTCTGTCATCCTCTTCTCCTCCTGCCCCCAATCCCTCCCAGCATCAGAGTCTTTTCCAACGAGTCAACTCTTCGCATGAGGTGGCCAAAGTACTGCAGTTTCAGCTTCAGCATCATTCCTTCCAAAGAAATCCCAGGGCTGATCTCCTTCAGAATGGACTGGTTGGACCTCCTTGCAGTCCAAGGGACTCTCAAGAGTCTTCTCCAAAACCACAGTTCAAAAGCATCAATTCTTCGGTGTTCAGCCTTCTTCACAGTCCAACTCTCACATCCATACATGACCACTGGAAAAACCATAGCCTTGACTAGATGGACCTTAGTCGGCAAAGTAATGCCTCTGCTTTTGAATATACTATCTAGGTTGGTCATAACTTTTCTTCCAAGGAGTAAACGTCCTCTACTTTCATGGCTGCAGTCACTATCTGCAGTGATTTTGGAGCCCCCAAAAATAAAGTCTGATACTGTTTCCACTGTTTCCCCATCTATTTCCCATGAAGTGATGGGACCAGATGCCATTATCATCGTTTTCTGAATGTTGAGCTTTAAGCCAACGTTTTCACTCTACACTTTCACCTTCATCTAGAGGCTTTTTAGTTCCTCATCACTTTCTGCCATAAGGGTGGTGTCATCTGCATATCTGAGCTTATTGTGATTTCTCCCGGCAATCTTGATTCCAGCTTGTGCTTCCTCCAGTGCAGCGTTTCTCATGATGTACTTTGCATAGAAGTTAAATAAGCAGGGTGACAATATACAGCCTTGACATACTCCTTTCCTATTTGGAACCAGTCTGTTGCTCTATGTCCAGTTCTAACTGTTGCTTCCTGACCTGCATACAGATTTCTCAAGAGGCAGGTCAGGTGATCTGGTATTCCCATCTCTTTCAGAATTTTCCACAGTTTATTGTGATCCACACAATCAAAGTATGACCTAAATGAAATCCCTTCTGATTATACAGGGGAAGTGAGAAATAAATTTAAGGGACTAGATCTGATAGACAGAGTGCCTGATGAACTAAGGGTGGAGGTTTGTGACATTGTACAGGAGACAAGGATGAAGACTATCCACAAGAAAAAGGAATGCAAAAATGCAAAATGACTATCTGAGGAGGCCTTACAAATAGCTATGAAAAGAAGAAAAGTGAAAAACAAAGGAGAAAAGGAAAGATATACCCATTTGAATCCAGAGTTCCAAAGAATAACAAGGAGATATAAGAAAGCCTTCTTCAGTGACCAGTGCAAAGAAATAGAGGAAAATAATAGAACAAGAAAAACTAGAGATCTCTTCAAGAAAATTAGAGACACCAAAGGAATATTTTGTGCAAAGATGGTCTCAATAAAGAACAGAAATGGTATGGACCTAACAGAAACTGAACATATTAAAAAGAGGTGGCAAGGTAACACAAAAGAACTGTACAAAAAAAGATTT
This sequence comes from Nanger dama, assembly GCA_917880005.1. Classification (NCBI taxonomy): domain Eukaryota; kingdom Metazoa; phylum Chordata; class Mammalia; order Artiodactyla; family Bovidae; genus Nanger; species Nanger dama. Next base: position 15,067,527 of record CAKJTW010000037.1, read on the forward strand.
CACAACCCAGGTAATCACAACGGTGTGATCATTCATCCAGAGCCAGACATCCTGGAATGTGAAGTCAAATGGGCCTTAGGAAGCATCACTATGAACAAAGCTGGTGGAGGTGATGGAATTCCAGTGGAGCTATTTCTAATCCTAAAAGATAATGCTGTGAAAGTGCTGCACTCAATATGCCTGCAGATTTGGAAAAAGCAGTGGCCACAAGACTGGAAAAGGTCAGTTTTCATTCCAGTCCCTAAGAAGGGCAATGCCAAAGAATGCTCAAACTAGTGCACAATTGCACTGTTCTCACACACTAGTAAAGTAATGCTCAAAATTCCCCAAGTTTAAACAATATATGAACTGTGAACTTCCAGATGTTCAATCTGGATTTAGAAAAGGCAGAGGAACCAGAGATCAAATTGCCAGTATCCAGTGGATAATTGAAAAAGGAATAGAGTTCCAGAAAATATCTATTTCTGCTTTATTGACTATGTCAAAGCTTTTGACTGTGTGGATCATAACAAACTGGAAAATTCTGAAAGATATGGGAATACCAAACCACCTGACCTTCCTCTTGAGAAATCTCTGTGCATGTCAGGAAGCAACAGTTAGAACTGGACATGGAACAACAGATTGGTTCTAAATAGGAAAAGGAGTACGTCAAGGCTGTATGTATATTGTCACTCTGCTTATTTAACTTCTACGCAGAGTACATCATGAGAAATGCTGGGCTGGAAGAAGCACAAGCTGGAAACAAGATTGCCAGGAGAAATATCAATAACCTCAGATATGTAGATGACACCACTCTTATGGCAAAGAATGAAGAACTAAAGAGTCTCTTGATGAAAGTGAAAGAGGAAAGGGGAAAAGTTGGCTATTATCTCAACATTCGGAAAACAAAGATCATGGCATCTGGTCCCTTCACTTCATGGTAAATAGATGGAGAAACAGTAGTACAGTGGTAGACTTTATGTTTTGGGGCTCCAGAATCACTGCAGATGGTGATTGCAGCCATGAAATTAAAAGATGCTTACTCCTTGGAAGAAACATTATGACCAAACTAGATATCACATTAAAATGCAGATACAGTACTTTTCCAACAAAGGTCCATCTAGTTAAGGCTACAGTTTTTCCAGTAGTCATATATGGATGTGAGAGTTGGACTATAAAGAAAGCTGAGTGACTAAGAATTGATGCTTTTGAACTGCGTTGTTGGAGAAGACTCTTGAGAGTCCCTGGGATTGCACAGAGATCCAACCAGTCCATCCTAAAGGAAATCAGTCCTGAATATTCATTGGAAAGACTGATGTTGAAGTTGAAACTCCAATACTGTGACCACCTGATCGGAAGAGATGACTGATTTGAAAAGGCTCTGATGTTGGGGAAGATTGAAAGCGGGAGGAGAAGGGGACAATAGAGTATGTGATGGTTGGATGGCATCACCAACTCAATGGACAACTCCGGGAGTTGGTGATGGACAGGGAGGCCAGGCGTGCTGCAGTCCGTGGGGTCACAAAGTGTCAGACATGACTGAGTGACTGAACTGAAATCCATTTATAAAGTTGAAAAGATGATTAGAGAAGGTATGTATATATAATAAAATTTATCAGATAAAAGGCTTTCTGTGTCCATAAAATCATAGATAGCAACACAATTTATTTATTTTACAAAAATCAATAGGGAAATTATTGTTTCAAATCATCAACAGAGACGAATATTTTTTCCCGCATAGTTTTTGGGTACACATTTGTAGTGAGTGCTATGTATAAAAACACAGAATATAGGAATACCATCTGTGTATGTCTAATTCCAGCCAAAATCTTTCCCTTTACTGTTATTGAAAGATTAGAGGATTTGATTCTGCTTCAGAGTGGCTGTTGGGACTAGTAGCTAATCCTGATGAAGATCAAATGAAAATGCTAATTTTAAACAGTTAAAAATTCTAGTACAACATCAGAGAAATGTTACAGCATAATACGCCTCTACACTTTTTACTTTTTTAAAAATCTGGGCATACATATACTTTTCCCATGCATTTAGGATTGTGTAAAGTAAAGCAGCCAGGTTTCTTACAATTCTGTGCCAAAACTGAAGAGATTCTATAATTTAGGGGATAAGGTTAGAACTCCTCCTATTGGCTACATGCCTGCTTCATTTTCATCAAAATTGGGTTTAAACCACTCCTGAAAACTTAAAAATTAAAAGAATAATAAACTAAGATTACCCACTCATGTTAAGTATTGGAAAATTGAAGCCCGTGATATTAACAGATTAATCCGTGTGTTCATCTTCTCTAACCTCAAACACTAAATTACAGGGGACAACCAAGTTAAAGTTTACAAAATTACCATGGTAACTGGCAAGGATATTAAATAACAAAGATTGTTAACCGTAGATTTGTGTGCTAACATGAACATATTATAAATGATATCATTTAGGTTTTTCATAAAATTAAGATTATAAGATAACTTGTGGACCAAGCCTATGCACTTATATAGAAAATAAATTCTCTTCCCAAATACTTGCAACACCAGGAAAAAATATGCTTTGCAGAGTCATAAATCCTGCGTGGACAACTAATCAATGTGTTTAGTCATCTTCAACTAACTTTAATTGTATTTAACTAATATAGATCTGTCCATTATCAGTAACCTTTGCCTAATGCCTTATGTAAGTCTAAAATCTTTTCTGTTGTTTTTAAATTCTACTAGCTATAATTCTGTTCTCATTGGAGTTCTCCCATATGAGCACTTTTCTGTGAAAAGTATTAAGTTGCTTCTTTGCCTTTTACTTCATAAGCTAATAACCGCAAATCACTCAGCGATTTCTCATAGAGCCTGTTTCACAATGCATTATTTTTATTAATTTCTTGGAATTTTTGAGTATGTTTATTTCCCTTTCCAAATTGAGTACTTGCTACTATTGTTCCTTCCAGCTTTACTTCATAATTCTTTTATTTTTCCTATTTTTTTTAATTGAAGGGTCCTTACTTTACAGAAGTTTGTTGTCTTCTGTCAAACCTCAACATAAATCAGTCATATGTATACATATAGCCCCTCCCTTTGGGACCTCCTTTCTATTTCCCTCCCCATCCCAACCCTCTAGTTTGATACAAAGCCCCTGTTTGAGTTTTCTGAGCCATACAGCAAATTCCCACTGGCTATCTATTTTACATATGGTAATGTAAGTTTCCATGCTACTCATTCTGTACATCTCAACCTCTCCTCCTCTCTCCCCATGTCTATAAGTCTATTCTCTATGTCTGTTTCTCCATTTCTGCCCTGTAAATAAGCTCTTCAGTGCCATTTTTCTAGATTCCGTATATATGTGTTAGAATACAATATTTATCTTTCTCTTTCTGACTCACTTCAGTCTGTATAATAGGTTCTAGGTTCATCCACCTCATCAGAACTGATTTAAATGTATTCTTTTTATGGCTGAGCAGTATTCCATTCTGTATATGTACCACAACTTCTTTACCCACTCATCTGTCGATAGACATCTAGTTTGCTTCCATGTTCTAGTTATTGTAAATAGCGCTGCAATGAACAATGGGATACATGTATCAATTTTGGTTTCCTCACGGTATATGCCTAGGAGTGGAATTGCTGGCCATACAGTGATTTTATTCTTAGTTTTTTAAGGAATCTCCATACTGTCTTCCATAGCAGCTGTATCAATTTAAATTCCCACTAACAGTGTAAGAGCGTTCCCTTTACTCTACACCCTCTCCAGCATTTATTGTTTGTAAACTTTTTGATGATGGCCATTCTGACAGGTGCAAGGTGATATATTATTGTAGTTTTGACTTGTATTTCTCTAATGATGAGTGATTTTAAGTATCTTTTCATGTGTTTATTAGCCATCTGTATGTCTTCTAAACATTTACCTAAACAGATAAATGTTTGTTTAGGTCTTTTCCCACCTTTTGATTGGGCTGTTTGGTTTTCTAGCATCAAGTTGTATGAGCTGCTTGTATATTTTGGAAATTAATCCTTGGTCAGTCATTTCACTTGCTATTATTTTTCCCATTCTGAGGGTTGTCTTTTAACCTTGCTTATAGTTTTCTTTGATGTGCAAAAGCTTTTAAGTTTAATTAGGTCATACTTGTTTACATTTGTTTTTATTTCTATTATTCTAGGAGGTGGGTCATAGAGGATCTTGCTTTGATTTATGTCATTGAGTGTTCTGCCTATGTTTTTCTCTAAGAGTTTTATAATTTCTGGTCTTATATTTAGGTCTTTAATCCATTTTGAGTTTATGTCTATGTATGGTGTTAGGAAGAGTTCTAATTTCATTCTTTTACATGTAGTTGTCTGGTTTTCCCAGCACCATTTATTGAAGAGGCTGTCTTTGCCCCATTGTATATTCTTGCCTCCTTTGTCAAAAATAAGCTACCCATAGGTGCATGGGTTTTTTTTTCTGGGATTTCTATCTTGTTTCATTGATCTATATTTCTTTTTATTGTGTGCCAGTAACATACAGTGTTGATGACTGTAGCTTTGTAGTATAATCTGAAGTCAGGAAGGTTAATTCCTCCAGCGACATTCTTCTTTCTAAAGACTGCTTTGGCTCTTTGAAGTCTTTTGTGCTTCCATATGAATTGTAAAATTTTTTGTTTTAGCTCTGTGAAAAATGTTATTGGTAATTTGATAGGGATTGCACTGTATCTGTAGATTGAATTTAGTAGTATATTCATTTTCACAATATTGATACTTCCTACCCTGGAACACGGAATATCTCTCCATCTGTTTATGCTGTCTTTGATTTCTTTCATTAGTGTCTTATAATTTTCTGTGTACCGTTCTTTTGTCTCCTTCAGTTCAGTTCAGTCGCTCAGTCATGTCTGACCCCTTGCAACCCCATCGACCACAGCACACCAGGCCTCCTTGTCCATCACCAGTTCCCAGAGTCCACCCAAACCCATCTCCATTGAGTCAGTGATGCCATCCAACCATCTCATCCTCTGTCATCCCTTTTTCCTCCTGCCTTCAATCTTTCCCAGAGTCTTTTCCAATGAGTCAGTTCTTCGCATCAGGTGGCCAAACTACTGGAGTTTCAGCTCCAACATCAGTCCTTGCAATGAGCACCCAGGACTGATCTCCTTTAGGATGGACTGGTTGGATCTCCTTGCAGTCCAAGGGACTCTCAAGAGTCTTCTCCAACACCACAGTTCAAAAGCATCAATTCTTTGGCAGTCTACAGGATAAAATCAAACACCTAAATACAGCTTGATAAGAACATTTATAGCCCAGCTTTTGAAGCAGAGGCTGAGAGGTGAATCAAAAGATTATGTTACAGTCATGTTCAAATACTGGCCTCTCTAGTTTGTTATACAATTCTATGTATGTAAAATTTTTCTTATAGCTGAGGATGGCTTTTCCCTCTTGTCAACAATCCCCTGATACATTTTTTAGAGATAAACTTCTCTCCTTCTAAAAGCAACCAAATTCAATCAATGTGGATAGCAAGAATTAATCAGAAAATTTAGATTCCAAAGTTTCATTTTACTCTTTTAAAAACCCCAGACTTAGCTCCACTTTTATGAGCACACAGATTCCCAGGGACTGCTATGCATTGATTAACTAAAATAAGAGTGAACTTATTTTTACCTGAATTCTCATTTAAAACATGGCAATGAATGAATTGAGATTACCTATAATCAAGACATTAATACTGGTACAAAGAATGGAAATGATTAATATTTCTTTTGTTTGCCTCATTTGCCACCATTGAGCATGTTAAGTTCTATTCATGAACAACTTTTGTGGCATATTTTTAATTAAATTATATTTTGCTAAATGTATCTGTTCCAAAAGATCATTAAAAAAATTTTTTTTTGACAGTCAAACTACCTTGTTGATTCTCTGTAGGTGATTTCCTAAAATGCTCCATCTGTCCCAGAAATCACAGTGTCCATTTCCCCATCATATGTAACCCTCATTAAAGAACACTTAAGATAAATAAAGATTAAAGAAGATGAGGCTCCGCTGATGGTCCAGTGGTTGAGAAACTGCCTGCCAACATAGGCTTGATCCTTGGTCTGGGAATTAACCCACATGCTACAGGATAACTAAGCCTGTGCTCCGCAACTACTGAGCCCATGTTCTAGGCCACAGCAAGCTCATAAATGAAGACCTCTCACAGCCAAAAATTAATTAATTAATTAAAAATTTTAAAAAACAGATAAAATAGGACTTGATGATATCTAGATAAGACGTACGTTGACAGAAAAATTTTAAACACTGAATTATATATAAATCAATAATTATGACAGATAATCAGGTCTTCACAGAAGAGTTTCAAAGGCTAAGGGTACTGACAGTGTGTGGTGAAGTCATCATTAAGGTTATTCCTCCTTAGCCTTATAACAACAAATACTGCTACTTCTGCTGCTACTGCTAAGTCGCTTCAGTCTTGTCCGACTCTGTGCGACTCCGTAGACGGCAGCCCACCAGGCTCCTCTGTCCCTGGGATTCTCCAGGCAAGAACACTGGAGTGGGTTGCCATTTCCTTCTCCAGTGCATGAAAGTGAAAAGTGAAAGTGAGGTTGCTCAGTCATGCCCGACTCTTAGTGACCCCATGGATTGGAGCCCACCAGGCTCCTCCGTCCATGGGATTTTAAAGGCAAGAGTACCGGAGTGGGGGTGCCATTGCCACAACAGATAAAAGACTAAAATGTTCAAAAATTGGATTTTGTTTTAAATTTTAGCATTTACTCAGGTAAATATTATGATATATAAGGAAAGATAATACATTAAGGCATCAAGAGTTTTATATTAAAGAACCTATGCACATTTCATGGGAAAACATACTACAAACAGAACTGCTAATATACAGAAGGCATAGATAAATATAGACATATACATTGTAATACCACTTTATGTTGCTAAATGTGAAACTTTGAGAGTTAAAAGCCAATACTGTGTCTAGTAATCCAAGTTTACCTAAGATGAGATCTAGCATATCTATTTTCTTCCTATAAATAGAAATCTGTTTCGGGACCAGAGATATTTCCCTTGAGATTAACCTTACATTTATGCATCATCAAATACTTCCAGGAAGTAACAGATCAAGTAGCAATAAGGACTAATACCCATGGTGCTTCCATTTCATTCATGGAAATTGACAATAAATATGTAATGCATATATAAAATAAATTAGACTGTAATTTTTTAAGAGAGGGCTGTGATAGAGCTCAAGCAGTGACCACTTTAGACATGATGGTCAAGGAAGACTATTCTACAGAGATTTAGTTTGGGTTGAGACTTGAATTATGAAAAGACAGCCATGCAAATAGTAAGCAAAACATAATGTTTCAAATATAGGAAATAACAAGTGCAAAGACTTTGCATGATAAGATATTTGTTTGCTTAAGAAAGGAGGCCAGATGCAAGGAAAACAGAAAGTAAAAAGGTGTATAGTATAAAATATGGTAACAAACATAAGCAAGAAGTGGGTTCTAGAATGTCTTTTAGAGGGATGGTATGGTATGGGGAGGGAGGAGGGAGGGAGTTTCAGGATGGGGAACAAGTGTATACCTGTGGCGGATTCATGTTGATGTACGGCAGAACCAATACAATGTAGAGTAATTGACCTCCAATTAAAATAAATAAATTTATATTAAAAAAATAAACCATGGTAAAGTCTTCATATTTATTTTAATTTTAGTAATATAAGTCCAAAATCTTGGAGGCACCATAATTGTGTTTTAATTTATAATAGGTAAATTTATATGCAAGACTTTGTAAATCAATATCTATGCTTGGACAGAATATAACTGAAGAAATATTTAACTTATAAATAACCAAAATATTATTTTCAAGATAAAATTAAATGCGGCAAATATATGAGGCATTCATTTTATGATCCTCATAGATGGCTCAAAATTTTAATGAAAACTTAAAAATTTGCAAAACTAATATGATATAATATACAAGAACTCATGTTGAATGAGATAATAACTAATGAAGAAAATGCAGGTAACGTGCTGTTGGTTCTAAATAGGAATATGTATTAGGTGTGATAGTGCATGATTTATTTTATATTGATTATTATTATTTGATAAGTAAGCTTTTATTCAATTTAGGGAAATACTAACAAGACTCATTTTTCCCAGAAGTGAATTGTTAATCTGATTTAAAGGAGTCAACCAAACATTGATCTTGAATAGTGTTTCAGCCTTAGAAAGTACATATTTTGAAAACTATTTTTGAAACCTTTGCTTCAAGAGGCTAACCAGATTTCAATAAATAAGATTTTGTAGTATATTTAAATACTGTGAAACAAATAGAACCTCTTTGCTTTAACATCAATGATTTATATAACTCTGGTTCTTCCTAGTAGCACAGTGGAAGCACAAATTTTCATGGTTAACATATGATCCCAAGGTACAATAGATTATATTTAAGAGATTTTTTTAAAGCTTCTAGCTTTAATTCTATATTGTAAACTTGTAAATCAGATAACAAATTTTGTCAGAAGTGTAGACACTACATTAGACACTCAAATTTTTAGTTTTTCAAGAAATCATTTTGGAGACATTAATATATTTTTAAATGCATAGGAATTATTCAATGTTTTCAATTTTATCTGAGTCAAAAAGGAAAAATAAGCTTGAATTTTTAATTATTAAGGGGTAGGGGTCACTGCTTATTATTACTACTGTACATTATAGATAAAAACATTTCATAAAACAGTATTTTAAACCAACTACAGATCTTAGTATGGTAGTTGTTTCTTTTTTTTTTCCATAATGTTTTAGGGTATTTTTCTTTAGAAATAAGAAATTTTATGGGGATGGTTTGAAATATTTTATAGACAAAATTTAGCAATTTATATTTATGCTATTATATTTTAGAAAGAAATGTCTCACCTTCAGACTTATTTTATCTTATAAAGAATACCTCAACATAATTTGTCAGAAGTAATAATTTAGTGAGATGTGAAAGTAAGTCAAAAGCTACACAATGAAATTATAGCACCTATGAATCAGAAGCAAATGATACAAAACAAAATGAAAAAAGCTAGGAAACTGGTTTATTAACGACAACAGGCAGGCCACCATTGCCTAGCTGTGCTTTGGCATCAAATCCTAGAATATTCTTCCTTCTTTGTTTTTTTTTTTTTTTTAAAGGAATTATGCATTCAATCTTAGGAATAATTTATATGATGAATACACAAATTTTACAACATATGCAACAGAATCCTTGACTTAACATTAAAATAACTATTGGTTAAACTAGAAACTTTATAAGTTGTAAGGAAAATATGTATAGTGTAGTGGGGTTTAATCATTTTTTGGTTTTTAAGTTAACTTTAAAAATTGTTTATTATAACAAAAATAAAAATGGTATGTATTAAGACTACAGATTAGGTGGATTGATGCAATTATTGTTTTGACACACTGAAACTGAGGACCATACAAGAAAAACGCTCTCATTGTCTTATTGATAAACTTTACTTATACAGAGTGGGACAAGTATGCAGCAGTTGAAAAGGCACATACGTTATACACAGAAAACCAAAGTTAGAGAGTGATTTTTGTTTATTAGCAATACTCATTGGAGAAGGCAATGGCAACCAGGACTCTTGTCTAGAAAATCCCATGGACGGAGGAGATATACAACCTACTCCTTCTACAAGTTACAAAACTTTCCTAAGCTGCAGTTTTTCAGTTGGTAAAAGGAGAATGTAATAGCGTCTGTAACAGAAGACTGTTATAAGCAATATATAAAATCAAGTATGCAAGAATTTGAACACAGAACTAGCACATAATGAATTATCAGTACTACTATTTTTACATCTGAATATAACATATATTAGTGTATATTCATGCTATAATTTTCATATGTATATTTTTAAAAGTCAATCACAATTCAGGTAACATTTACATGCATAAATTCCACTGTAATTCTACTTAAAGGAATAACTGAGAGAATAGTCTGTTGGGAATTTATTTGGTAGTAGCATGAACTGCTGGGGCAATAAGACTAATAGTAGTAGTATTAATAATGATAAAATATCTCTGTTATACACAGAGGATTTACTGAAGAGGATTTCAATAGTGAGAACATTCTATATATGAATACTTAAGAAACTTCAAGTACATTTATTCTTATATGGCGCTACTGGAATAAGATAAAAGGTTAATTAGTTTCCCTGCATGATGATCAATTGAACAGAATTACTGTCTCATGAATCAAAAATGTCAATCTGTGTGGATGGTTTGTGCATTAGAGCAGCAAAAGAGTTCAGATTCCAAATATGTGGGCTCCTTCTACTGGGAAGTTAAAATCGGAGAGCATAATGATACAGATATTCACCACTGCAGCTGCACGTTTTGTGTACTTATTTTTGGAAGTCATAAGCACATAGAAATCACTCTGCAGGTTCAATTGAAGTATATATGCCCCAAAGTATTGCAGGTGTATTGGCCGGTGAAACCTCAGGAAGCAGGCATCCCTGAAAACGGCATGTATGTATTTAAGGCAATCCAGAATTTGCGTCCTGGTAAATAAATCCAAGCTTCAAGTCATATACATATCATGAAGAAAAAGAGCCCCTGAAAGTTCTTCCAAACTGACACAGTTCAGTTCAGTTCAGATCAGTTGCTTAGTTGTGTTCGACTCTTTGTGACCCCATGAACTGCAGCACGTCAGGCCTCCTTGTCCATCACCAACTCCCAGAGTTCACTCAGACTCACATCCATCAAGTCGGTGATATCACCCAGCCATCTCATCCTGTCATCCACTTTTCCTCCTGCCCCCAATCTCTCCCAGCATCAGAGTCTTTTCCAGTGAGTCAACTCTTCGCATGAGGTGGCCAAAGTACCTGCAGTTTCAGCTTCAGCATCATTCCTTCCAAAGAAATCCCAGGGCTTATCTCCTTCAGAATGGACTGGTTGGCTCTCCATGCAGTCCAAGGGACTCTCAAGAATCTTCAACATCACAATTCAAAAGCATCAATTCTTCAGCGCTCACCTTTCTTCACAGGCCAACTCTCACATCCATACATGACCACTGGGAAAACCATAGCCTTGACTATACAGACCTTTGTTGGCAAAGTAATGTCTCTGCTTTTGAATATCCTATCTAGGGTGGTCATAACTTTTCTTCCAAGGAGTAAGCGTCTTTTAATTTCATGGCTGCAGTCACCATCTGCAGTGATTTTGGATCACCGCCCCCCAAAAAAAAATAAAGTCTGACACTGTTTCCACTGTTTCCCCATCTATTTCCCATGAAGTGAGGGGACCAGATACCATGATCTTCGTTTTCTGAATGCTGAGCTTTAAGTCAACTTTTTCACTCTCCACTTTCACTTTCATCAAGAGGCTTTTTAGTTCCTCTTCACTTTCTGCCATAAGGTTGGTGTCATCTGCATATCTGAGGTTATTGATATTTCTCCTGGCAATCTTGTTTCCAGCTTGTGTTTCTCCCAGTCCAGCGTTTCTCATGATGTACTCTGCATAGAAGTTAAATAAGCAGGGTGACAATATACAGCCTTGATATACTCCTTTTCCTATTTGGAACCAGTCTGTTGTTCCATGTCCAGTTATAACTGTTGCTTCCTGACCTGCATACAGATTTCTCAAGAGGCAGGTTAGGTGGTCTGGAATTCCCATCTCTTTCAGAATGTTTCAGAGTATATTGTGATCCACACAGTCAAAGGCTTTGGCATAGTCAGTAAAGCAGAAATAGACGGTTTTCTGGCACTCTCTTGCTTTTTCCATGACCCAGCGGATGTTGGCAATTTGATCTCTGGTTCCTCTGCCTTTTCTAAAACCAGGTTGACCATCAGGGAGTTCACGGTTCAAGTATTGCTGAAGCCTGGCTTGAGAATTTTGAGCATTACCTTACTATCATGTGAATGAGTGCAACTGTGCGGTAATTTGAGCAGTCTTTGGCATTGCCTTTCTTTGGGATTGGAATGAAAACTGACCTTTTCCAGTCCTGTGGCCACTGCTGAGTTTTCCAAATTTGCTGGCATATTGAGTGCAGCACTTTTACAACATCATCTTTCAGGATTTGAAATAGCTCTAACTGGCATTCCCTCTCCTCCACTTCTTTGTTTGTAGTGACGCTTTCTAAGGCCCACTTGACTTCACATTCCAGGATGTCTGGCTGTAGGAGAGTGATCATACATTCGTGATTATCTTGGTCGTGAAGCTCTTTTTGTACAGTTCTTCTGTGAATTCTTGCCACCTTCTTAATATCTTCTTCTTCTGTTAGATCCATACCATTTCTGTCCTTTATCAAGCCCATCTTTGCATGAAATGTTCCCTTGGTATCTCTAATTTTCTTGAAGAGACCTCTAGTCTTTCCCATTCTGTTGTTTTCCTCTATTTCTTTGCATTGATCTCTGAGGAAGGCTTTCTTTTCTCTCCTTGTTATTCTTTGGAACTTTGCTATATCTTTCCTTTTCTCCTTTGCTTTTTGCTTCTCTTCTTTTCACAGCTATTTGTAAGGCTTCCCTAAACAGCTATTTTTCTTTTTGCATTTCTTTTCCATTGGGATGGTCCTGATCCCTGTCTCCTGTACAATGTCATGAACTTCCATCCATAGTTCATCAGGCACTCTATCTATCAGATTTAGTCCCTTAAATGTATTTCTCACTTCCACTGTATAATCATAAGGGGTTTGATTTAGGTCATACCTGAATGGTCTAGTGGTTTTTCCTACTTTCTTCAATTTAAGTCTGAATTTGGCAATAAGGAGTTCATGATCTGAGCCACAGTCAGCTCCTGGTCTTGTTTTTGTTGACTGTATAGAGGTTCTCAATCTTTGGCTGCAAAGAATATAATCAGTCTGATTTTAGTGTTAATCATCTGGTGATGTCCATGTGTAGAGTCTTCTTTTGTGTTGTTGGAAGAGGGTGTTTGCTATGACCAGTGCGTTTTCTTGGCATAACTCTCGTAGTCTTTGCCCTGCTTCATTCTGTACTCCAAGGCCAAATTTGCCTGTTACTCCAGATGTTTCTTGACTTCCTACTTTGCCTTCCAGTCCCCTATAATGAAAAGGACATCTTTTTGGGTGTTAGTTCTAAAAGGTCTTGTAGGTCTTCATAGAACCATTCAACTTCAGCTTCTTCATAGACTTGGATTACTGTGATATAGAATGGTTTGCCTTGACACAATTATATACAAAAAGAATGAATATGAGGTCGAGTGCTGGAGACACTACCTTAATCTAATATTCTACTCTTCAGACAAGCAGTTTGGAAATTTTGGGAGTGGGCTCCTTGAAATAAGAAGATATTCTCCTTTTTTTCCATTTGTAAGGCTGTGAGAAACCAGAAAGCATCTGTGACTCAGGTTAAAAATCATTTTATAAAGTAATTAATTCATGTTTCTGAATCACTACTCCCTTCCCTTTGTTGTTGTCATTATTAATGACCATTCTTTGCTGGAAATGTGATGGTATAGAAGGATATCCTAGGATACCAGGATTCCTGACTGTAGGGGATTTTATCTCTTGCCATTACCAAAATACTGGTTTTATGAAATTCTTTGTTTTTAAATATTCTGTCATTTTTAAAATTGCTTCTTTTTCATTTATTCATATAACAAGTTTTCACTTTAAAACTTTTTCAAACACATACACCACACAAAATAAATATTATCCAATTTTTAAAAATTTTACAGTAAAAAGTGATAGTCTCTTTCACTTTCATCAAAAACTTTAATTCCCAGCCAACACCTACAATTAGAACTAATGTTTCCTCATTTCATATTTCCTCTTACATATGGATAAATATATATGTATTATCTTTATCTTATTAACTTCTTTATTATTAATTTTATTGTTATTTTTCTATAAATATGATATTATACAAATTTTCCTACAAATATATTTTTTCCCATTAAAAATTTCTGGACCAGGCATATAGTTTTCTACTATGTTATTACATTGTTTAACTATCTTTCTTTTTGAAGCCACAGGACTTGCTTTAAAATTATTGACATTATAAGTAATGTTGCAAAATGTAGCTGTATAAAATTAAGTGCTGTAATCATGACATTTTTTATCCTTAGATAGATTCCTACATGTGGAATTGCACAGAAAATGTGAACTTATGATTTTCATTACTCTCTCACACTTGAATGCTTGCATATTATATCCTAATGCACTGCATGATAGTGTATATAGTCATAGCTTCAGTGTCACTACATGATTAGACTATATATGCTTATGCTTGTCTATCAGATATTAAAAATTAACTCACTTTATTAATATTTCATGAACTCATCCATCTTTTCAAATGTTCATTTTTAACCTTTATTTTTATAAAATTTTAAGATTATTATTCAGTTGAGTTCAGTTCGGTCTCTCAGTCATGTCCAACTCTTTGTGACCCCATGAACTGCAGCAGGCCATGCCTCCCTGTACATCCCCAACTCCCAGAGTCCACCCAAACTCATCTCCATTGAGTCAGTGATGCCATCCAACCATCTCATCCTCTGTCATCCCCCCATTCTCCTCCTGCCTTCAATCCTTCCCAGCATCAGGGTCTTTTCCAATGAGTCAGCTCTTCACATCAGGTGGCCAAAGTATTGGAGTTTCAGCTTCAGCATCCATCTTTCCAATGAACACTCAAGACTGATTTCCTTTAGGATGGACTGGCTGGATCTCCTTGCAGTCCAAGGGACTCTCAAGAGGCTTCTCTAACAACACAGTTCAAAAGCATTAATTCTTCAGTGCTCAGCTTTCTTTATAGTCCAACTCTCACATCTATACATGACCACTGGAAAAACCAAAGACTTGACTAGACAGACCTTTGTTGGCAAAGTAATGTCTCTGCTTTTGAATATGCTATCTAGGTTGCTCATAACTTTCCTTTCAAGGAGTAAGCATCTTTTAATTTCATGGCTGCAATCACTATCTGTAGTGATTTTGGAGCCCTCAAAATGAAGTCTGACACTATTTCTATTGTTTCCCCATCTATTTGCCATGAAGTGATGGGACCAGATGCCATGATCTTCATTTTCTGAATGTTGAGCTTTAAGCCAACTTTTTCACTCTCCTCTTTCACTTTCATCAAGAGGCTCTTTAGTTCTTCCTCACTTTCTGCCATAAAGGTGGTGTCATCTGCATATCCGAGGTTATTGATATTTCTCCTGGCAATCTTGATTCCAGCTTGTGCTTCCTCCAGTGCAGCGTTTCTCATGATGTACTCTGAATATAAGTTAAATAAGCAGGGTGACAATATACAGCCTTGATGTACTCCTTTTCCTATTTGGAACCAGTCTGCTGTTCCATGGACTTCTTTGCTATTTTTATTTCTCACTAATTTATAATGTTTAGTTTTATGTCAAGGATTCTTGCATTTGAATCATATATTATAAATATTTTCTTTCCTTTCTTTTCCATTTGTGTCATATAGTCCTATTAAAAAGTTTAAATCTTTTCATGGTGAAAATTTCTATCATGCATTTTAGATTTTCTGAATAAATAAAAGATAAAGCTATACTTATCAAAATAAGTAACTCTACAGTATTTTTGATACTTGTTTTGTCACACGGAGTTTTCTTTTTAACCAAACTGCGACTTTTCAGTATAGGACTATGAAAACAACAAAAGTCTGTAAAGCATTGATCTTTCAACAAAATAAATAAAGAATGAATGAAAAAAGAGGTTTATATCTAATAACAGAAGATAAGATACAACTTAATACTTAGTGGAAACAACAACCCCTACAAAGGTTTTATCAAGTGACAAAACAACAAAGGGAAGAAAACAATTTAAAAAAAGAGAAAGACCAGTATGATGTGGGTTCTCTCTTTCCTTTGACTAATATGCACAATCCATTCTAATATTACACACCCAAATACACTAGAGTGCCAAACTAAATCTTTTGCTTCTATTTTCTTATTTGATCTTTACTAAATCCTCATTTAATCTTCATAGTGATTTGAAGTAGTTATATTACAATCACAATTCACTGGTAGGAAATCATAATTAGAAAAGCCTTTTACATGGTAATAAAGGTGGTGAGTAATATACAGGTTTTATACTCAAGATATCCTGAAATGGACTGAATTTGCTGAAAAGATGGTCTGCTGCTGCCGCTGCTGCTAAGTTGCTTTGGTCGTGTCCGACTCTGTGCGACCCCATAGACAGCAGCCTAGGAGGTTTCCCTGTCCCTAGGATTCTCCAGGAAAGAGGGTGGGTTGCCATCTCCTTCTACAATGCATGAAAGTGAAAAGTGAAAGTGAAGACGCTCAGTCGTGTCAGACTCTTCGCGACCCCATGGACTGTAGCCCACCAGGCTCCTGTGTCCACGGGATTTTCCAGGCAAGAGTACTAGAGTAGGTTACCATTGCCTTCTCTGTAAAAAGATGGTTACTCATGTCCAATAGACTGAAGTAACTTTCATGTATGTTTTTAATATTTTTAAGCTTACTTTCGCATTTACATATACAAATTAATTATGAATTTAAACATGCATTTAATAATACAAATTACTAGTTTTTAAAATATGTGATTCAAATATGAAAAACAAAGTGTTACGTGTAAAATAATTAACACTTTAGAAGGTAATAATTAATAACTTAATGGAAAACATCAAAGGAAAGAATAAGTTAGGTGCTTGGAATTAACTTACACACACTACTATATATAAAATAGATAATCAACAAGGACTTACTGTATAGCACAATGAAGTCAACTCAGTATTCTATAATAACCTATATGGTAAAATAATCTGAAAAAGAATGACTATATGCCCATATATATGTATAAGTCTTCCCTGGTAGATAAGACGTTAAAGCGTCTGCCTACAATGCAGGAGACCCAGGTTTGATCCCTAAGTTGGGAAGATACACTGGAGAAGGAAATGGCAACCCACTTCTCTCTTGCCTGGAAAATCCCATGGACCAGGGAACCTGGTAGGCTACAGCCCATGAGGTAGCAAAGAGTCAGACATGACTGAGCGACTTCACTTCACTTCATATATGTACAACTTAATCACTTTGCTGTATACCTGAAACTAATACAACATTGTAAGTCAACTAAACTCTAATAAAAATTGTTAAAAAGCAAACAGATTTTTAAAAATGACAAATTTTTGTAAGGAAGATGATGGGTACAGTCAATATTCTGTCTAGTTTGGGAGTACTTAGAAGGAAAATTGGATTCAACATCTCTGTCTCCTTAGTGTTAGAATTCAGTTAACATATCAAAATTCAGGCTTCCTGGCTTGTGGAGGCAAATATTATATTTTAAATTTGTGGCAGTCAGGCAGAGACCAACTAGCTCCTAAGAGGAAAATGGAGAGGGATGAGCTGTTGTGTCTTGTTCAATTCCTCCTTCCAATATCAGTCAGTTTAAGTCACTTCTCTCTTCAAAAGCACAGAGTGGGGTACTGAGAGGGGGCTGGTATGGTAGGTACACTAAAGGAACAAACTCTCAAAAGTATAGAAGTATCCTCCCAGAACACTTGGGAAAGGTTAAAGGATAAAAAAATATTGAGTGAAGAGAGATAGCTCCTTTGGCTACCTACACAATTCATCATGAGCTACAATTTCTCATTAAAATATTAAATGATACTATTTCACATTGTCGTTTCTCCTTGCCCACATAACACCAGGGATGGTGACTTTCTAATTGCAGGGGAAATGTTATCAACTTTTAAACAGACAATATTTATTATTAAAAAGTATACTTAAAAGTGGGGCTCCCTTGATAGCTCAGCTGGTTAAACAATCTGCCTGCAATATAGGAGAACCCAGTTTGATTAGTGGGTTAGGAAAAACACCAGTGTTCCTAGGTTTCCCTGGTAGTTCAGTCAGTAAAGGATCTGCCTGCAATGCAGGAGACCTGGTTTCAATCCCTGGGTTGGGAAGATCTCCTGGAGGAAGGCATAGCAACACACTCCAGGATTCTCACCTGGAGAATTCCATGGACGGAGGAGTCTGGCAGGCCATGGGGTCACAAAGAGTCAGACACGACTGAATGACTAAGCACAGCACAGCACATACTTAAAAATATAATTTAAAGATCAAGTATAATATACTTACTTCTGGTCATGGAGGCTACTGAATGGGAAATATTTTCGATTTTCCTCTTTGCCTCTTCTCTGTGGTCCATATACCTCAATAACTACTCTATTGGTACAACTATCAAATCATACCCTCTGGTCTATAAGTATGTCAAATTGAGTTGTGTTTTATTTATCTTTGTATTTCCTAAACCTAGCAGAATTGCTAGCCCATGGTTTTTGTTCAGTGTTTCTGAAACAAAATATTTGAACAGCTAGAACTCTATGTTCAATTCTAGTTTACCAACAAATACATCCTTTTCAATTTTTAGCTATAAATTCTGTTTTCCTGGATGCTCTAGCAAGATGAAGAATATTCTATTTTGTGGAATACAGATTGTGACCAATAAGAGCTTACAAATATATATAAATATATAAAATATATTTCAATTTCCCTTTGAGATCAATCTTATCTTTAATGTACATATGTATGTCAAATTAGAAATAACACTGAGCAGAACTTATGTTGGTGCTGGTCAGTAAAGCATTATGATTAGCTTGTATTAGAACTGTATTTCCTACTGCTAATAAATTAGTGACACTGTTTCCTGCCTATATGATTTATATTATAAATTGTGCTTTAGAACTGAAAAATGGATACATTACCTATGAATGTCATAAGTGCTCAGTTAGTTAAAATTACAGTTTCACACATACAAATTATAAATTAACAATGTGCTACTGACTTACATTAATTTTGAATTATTTTTTAAGCCACATGATAGTAGATTGTCTTATCCAATTTTATGACAATTGTTGAAAATATGATATTTCAATGAAGTGAATTTTATATAGCAAATTATTTTTATTTCTACCAACCATAAAACTGAATTATTCAAATGTCATAAAATATTTAGTAAACATTTTAGGAAAATACTATTGTTAAAATATTTAGGTATATTTATGTATCATAAGGTCTTTTCACAGATCATATGAAATTCTTTCCAAAGCACAAAGTATAGATTTTATTTTCTTAGAAAATATTTAGAGTCATATGAGAACATTATATAAATTAGAAATAAAAAATTAATATTAAAGACCATAAAAATACTGTTCCACTTCAAACCAGAGGGAAAAAAAAGTCTTTTTCCTTCAACATAATTAATTCCACTGCTTTACAGACTAGTTACAAAAGTTCCATTTGAACCTTGAAAATATAGGTTTAAATCATGATATAGTCATTTTGTTTATTAATATATGAGAACTGAATTTTAAATACGTAGTTGAAATGTAGAGCAAACTCTTTAGTGAATAAAAGAAGCAATTATATGCTCAGTAACTTGTGAAAAGGGGAATCAGATTGGAAAGGACAGAATCACAATGAGTTTGCAGTGAAATCAAAAGCCAGCAGATGGAGCTTTTCAGTTATTGCTATATTATTAAGGCTGCCATCTAAAATATATAGGAAATTTAGAAACTCCACAAATGCTCATTTTCAATTAAAATGTCATTCTCTACTTGTAAAAAAGTAGATAATTTTAATGAAATAATATTGAAATATCCTTATTTTATTTTATATAGTTTAGTTTCTGTGAAGTCTATGAAGCATCACATTGCTGGTTAAGTAATATAAAGAAATTCTATTTATACTAAAGTCACTTATTGTTGTTGTTTAGTCGCTAAGTCATGTCCCTGTCTTATGTGACCCCATGGACTGTAGCCTACCAGGCTCCTCTGTCCATGGGATTTCCCAGGTAAGATCACTGGAGTGGGTTGCCGTTTCCTTCTCCATCTTTCCAACCCAGGTATCAAAACTGCATCTCCTGCAATGTCAGGCAGGTTCTTTACCAGTGAGCCTCCAGGGAAGCCTGCTGCTAATAGTTAATTAACCATTTGCCATGGCCTCATTCCTGCCCCTTCTCTGGATGGGCTGGTTCTGCCTAAATTGGGATTTATTTCTCTCCCTTCACTGCAGGGGAACCATTCATTTCTCATTCATTCATTCAGTATGATCTATGATCACATCCTCCCGCACTTATCCACCCTTCAAGAGATCTAGCAGGTTTTCCGGCATTCTCTAGAAAAGTTACACTTTATTCTAGTTTTCAGTTCAGTTCAGTTCAGTCCCTCAGTCGTGTCCAACTCTTTTCGACCCCATGAATCAAGCACGCCAGGTCTCCCTGTCCATCACCAACTCCTGGAGTTCACTCAAACCCATGTCCATTCTAGTTTTAGAAGACAAGTAACTTCCCCTTGCCCCACTTACTTTTTACAACTTTGGAAATATTTTCAGGACATCTGGAGCATTTTACAGATAAAGAACTTGAAATCTGCTTGGGACCTAATGATTACCTCTGAGAGCTAAGGCACAAATTCATGGTATGTGTTTCCCAGTTGAGCAAAAGTGATTGAGTTAAGATGCTGAGAACTAAAAATGTAAGGTAACTTTTGAGTTACTTAGCCAATATCTTCTTCAAGAATCATAGCTGGCCAAAGTTATAAGCTTAGATCTTGTTAAAAATTATTGGAAAAACTAGTTCTTGATGTTTAACTCTGATGTCAACTGACTGCATTCACAGATTATTTTTTGACTACTGAGAGGAAACTTTGATCAAAATCGCTATGTATTTGCTGAAGTGTGTTTCTTATATAATCTATTGTTGTTCAGTCACTAAAGTTGTGACTGACTTTTGTGACCCAGTGGACTGCAGCACACCAGGCCTCCCTATCTCTCACTACATCCCAGAATTTGCCCAAGTTCATACCCACTGAGTCAGTGATGCTATCCAACCATCTCATCCTCTGCTGCCCTCTTTTTTTTTTTGCCTTCAGTTTTTCCCAGCATCAGGGTCTTTTCCAACTAATTGGCTGTTTGCATCAAGTGACCAAAATATGTAAATAAATCTACTTTACCAAATACACATTTTGAGCTTTTATGAGGCATAATTGACAGATACAAATTGTATATATTTAAGGCACCCAATGCCATGTTCCGATACACCTATATTCTGTGAGATGTTTACTACAATCAAGCTAATTAACATATTTATCATCTCACATAGATTCCATTATTTTTCAGTGTGATGACAATTCAGATCTACCCTCCTAGCAAATTTCACGTATACAATACAGTGTCTCTTAATGTAATCAATTTATTATATTTTAACACAGTTTTTCTATTACTTTGCAGCAGTAAGTTTCCACTAGAATTGAAATACGTGCTATATACCTTCTAACAGTTTTATACACATGCACTGTTTTTTTCTTTTTCTCTCTTCAATCCTGTCTTTTTCCCCATATACTCTGCAAAACTAGCTTTTGCATTTCCACTTGATTCTGCTTAAGGAGTACTTTGTTCTAAACTTTTAAAATTTGCTCACACTTCTTTTTAAGCTAGAAAATTAATTTCATTATATTGTTATTAATAAGTAGTATCTCAACTACCACTTAATCTTACATAGGCATTAGTATAATTCATGTTGCCTGGATAAACTATTCATATATATGAATTAAAGTATTAAACTGTACCTGCAAACATCATAAAAACTAGCCATTCATTGATATTAATTCATGATGAGTTTATGTGACATACTAGAAACAACTCAGGCATTTGAAACTTGAACTCCAGTAAGAAAATATAAACAATGGAATTTACCTTCCTCTTTCACAATACTCACATTTCCAGTGCTAAATAAAGAAAAATGGCCACGGGCTTTTATATTGAACAGTCATGGTCTAGAGTGTAACTGGATTCAATGTCCAGTTTTACCACTAAATGTAGTCACATCAGGGGAATGTTATTTACTTCTCTAGATTTCAGTTTCTGCACCTGAAAACAAGGTTGAAAAATATAACTATCTTATAGAAGTTTTGAAAGAGCTAAGAAATATGAAAAGTAAGTATTTGTTACAGGATTTGAAATATGAATGGTATTAGGCACTATTAAAGAAACTAAACATATTTGCTGTTTATTAATCTCTGATAATAAATAAACAACAAAAGATACCTAATACTCTGCTTTTAGCACTGATGTAAATACAACACAGCTGTTTTCAGCATGCATCCAGTGAGACATTTTCCCACTTATTTACACATATAAGAATGTACATATATATATTAATAATTATGACTAAATATATTCATTTCCAGGAGTTTTAGGCAGTTTGGTTTTTATATCTGGCCTAGATTTGCTTGTGTTTATTAATAATATCATTTTTAAAAAATTAGCTGTAGAGACAAGTTTGTAACTCACATCTTATTCCAAACATTATTTTTATGGCATAGATCTGATATATTACTTAAAGGAACATATAAGTAATTTATTTGTGGTTGCATTTTAGAATGCTCACAGAAATAAACAAGAATATCATTTAGGTAACTGTAAATGATCTAGAGTCGATGTTATTAACTTTCCCTCACAATATGTGATTTATAAGTTTTATGCATTATAATATACTATCAGTGTTCTATTAAACATGTTTAATAGAGTCAAACAGTATACTTTACATAAAAGATTTACATTTATTTTCATTTCACTGTTTTTGATATCTGTTGTATTCTTGTAAAAGTCATTCAGTCGTGTCCAACTCTTTGAGACCCCATGGACTGTCCATGGAATTCTCCAGGCCAGAATACTGGAGTGGGTAGCCTTTCTCTTCTCCAGGGAATCTTCCCACCCCAGAGAATAAAACCCAGGTCTCCTGCATTGCAGGCAGATTCTTTACCAGATGAGCCTCAAGGGAAGCCCATATTCTTAGTGAGAATAAATATATGCAGTTTATTTGTTGATTAAAGCATTTCATTTATTTCATTCATTCAATACAACTTAACTGAGTGCTTACTGTCTCTCCTGGAGAAGGGAATGGCAACTCAATCCAGTATTCTGGTCTGGAGAATTCCATGGACAGAGAAGCCTAGCAGGCTACAATCCATGGGATCTAAGAGTCAGACACCTGAGTGACTAACACAACTGTCTCTCAAGAAATTTTGGAAGGTAATTGAGCAAATGAGAACTGCTCTGATCTTTCTGACTTTTTCTTCACAACTGAAACTTCTTTTTGAATAAATATATACTTTTTGAGATGTGAATTTATTTATATATACCCACATATACTTTTAAGAATATAAATGGAATTGTGAAATGTGATTAAATTTATTATTTTTGTATGCTATAATGTATTTAAAATCACATACATAACTTGATATACTGATTAATTTTGAAAAAAATATTTTTTCATCTAATCTCAGATTTCATGAAATTTGTTAAGTTTTGGCTTGTGCAACTCTGAGAATAGTATTGACATATACTGAGATGGAGAGGATTTGAGAATGCACATACTCTTTATTGGTGAGTAAAACAGGGATTATTAAGATGTTTCTGTGCTATAGTATCTTGAAGATGCCCACTGTCATTGGTGAATAGCCCTCTCTCTCCTCGAAAACAGGCTTCCCAAGTGGCACTAGTGGTTAAGAAACCACCCGGAAATGCAGGAGATTTAAGAGACTCAGGTTCAATCCCTGGGTTGGGAAGACCCCTTGGAGGAGGACATGGAAAACCACTCCAGTATTCTTGCCTGGAGAATCCCATAAACAGAGGATCCTGGTGGGCTATAGTCCACAGAATCACAGAGTTGGACAGGACTGAAGTGACTTAAAACATGAAAACACACCCTCCAAAAGAGATTTTTTTTAAAATTCATATATAGGAGGATCATTCTGTATCATTCATTAACTTATACAGGTCTTTCATACTTTAGTTCCATTCTTCATCTAAATTTCTTTTTCCAGAAAATAATACTATGAGTTTCCTCTCTTTTATAAGCCTGAAACATTCTTTTTTAAAACTTCAAGGAGATTACCATAGATAGAGTAAATAAATTCTTGCTGAAACACTGTCTTTCCTCTTAATCACTTAAAAAAAAATTAAAGGTCTTCATTCATGCATTCAGATTCAGGAGTGTAAAACTAAGTTGACTGATTTTGAAAACGGCCATATTGAAATCATTTCTGCTCCAGGAATAAGAGTATTATGTAAATAGCACAAATGAAAGAGGTATTTTATCTTCTTTGACACACTATGTTCTGATTTTATCTGGCATCTTCTTTCATATATATCCAGTGGTCTCACATTATTTTAAATACATGTGCAAAGAACAACCTATGGCTATTTATAACTCTGTATTCCTTTCTGAAAGATAACAACAAACTAGAATGTCTTGCTAAAAGGAAAGCAGATAATATGAGAAAGCTAGGAGATAAGGGAAATAAGTTAGAGAGCTTGAAAAAGTAAAGTAGGTCACTGAGACATGCTGAAAATATGCAATATCTTTTTAAAACTGAAGTAACTCTTTAAAAATATACTCTAGCCAGTGATTTTTTAAAATAGAAAAGCTTAAGACTTAAAATCACAGAATACTATTTATAGAGAGAACCAGTACATGATTTGGGGAAAAAAAAAAAAGTCCTCTCTAGTAAGTGTGAAAAACTGATAAGAAAACTTGCCTAAAGAGTGAGTTCACTTTAACAGGACCCTTATAAGGTCATTGTGCAGAACTGGTGAGAAAAGCAAAAATATTTTTGGGAATCAAGTAGAAATAGTTTTGAATAACTTCAGTCTGCATAATATAATGCCATATTTAAAACAAATCTAAAAATTACTCGATGTAGAGGATGGGCCTAAAATAAGCACACAGTAAAAGAATGTGAGGTTAACAAATTTGAGGCAATTGAATAATTTAGTGTTTCAGGGTTGTATATAATTATTGTTCCTTATAGTCGGAAGGATGTAAACAGCTCAACTGTAAATTGGTCTTGTTAGAAGCACATTTAGTAGAAAAATCCTTTATCTACCCTTTTCCTACAGCCTCTTGCTTCCCACAGTCTTATGTAATTTTTTAAAACAAATTAAAAGCAGGCCACTCATTCAAATATACAAGAATCTCTTCCTCTTTGGAACATTCCTTAATTCTCTCCTTTCCATTTCATACTTCTCCTATGTTCTCTGGTATATTACTGCAGAAATTTGATGTATCAACTTTCCTTCCTTCTTCAAATCTATCACCAAGTTAAATACCTCCACTAAATTTCCCAAAGAATACATGTCTTCATTATCATTGCCATTAGTTGAAATCCATTCTTACCCTCCTTGACAATTGTAAAAACCTATTTTCTCATTTCCGTCCTTACACTCTTTTAGCTTCCAGTTTGTTCTCCATATGGCAGTATTTATTATCACCTCTTTAAGAAGTAAATAAGATCAAGTCTTCTTTTGCGCATGTGTCCCTTACCCTTTTACCCCAGATACAAAATTAGTTTATGGCTCTCCATTGAACTGAGAATGGAACTGATTGTACAAAGCCCTGTGTGATCTGGCTACTTTTTGCCTCCTCACAAACTGCCTAATTCCTGTGCTCCACCATCTACTGCACTTCAGACATACTGGTCTCTTTCCCAACCCAGGGATCAAACCCAGGTCTCCCACACTACAGCTGGATTCTTTGACAGCTGAGCCACCAGGGAAGCCCAAGAATACTGGAGTGGGTACTTTATCCCTTCTCCAGCAGATCTTCCTGACCCAGGAATTGAACTGGGGTCTTCTGAATTGCAGGTGGATTCTTTACCAACTGAGCTATACAGGTTTTGCAAAAAATTAAGCTAGATAATGTCTACAATAGAATGCCTGGTGTTTAAGAAGCATCTCAGTAGTTTCTCATTCTATAGGTAAGTAAATTCAATTCTATGATTAAATGAAGCAGTGTTTAATCTAAATATATGCTTCTTATTGTTTCAATCTATCTATTTTTACTCTATCTCTATTTCCCCAATAATTTTTAAAACTATGATGAACTAGTTGCAAATAATTTTTTAACAAATGCAAGGTAAGATGAAAGATTACTTCCCAGACCTAACATTAATTTTTCTGTTCATTATTTCCTAGTGTCTTTAGACAACAGCATAAAGTTATTTTTATACTTATTTTAGAAACAAATATCTATGTATATATAATAAATATATTTTGTCTTTATATTTATTTTACAGGCAACCCTCAGGCATAATTTTATGTATGTATAATCATTTTCCCCTTATTCTGAGTTTTATTTACTTAACACTTTTGGGTTTCAGTCAATTTTTCTAGGAACTAGAATTGTGATGGAGAAATCATCAAAATAATATTTGCAAAATACTTCCAAATTTGTCAAGTATTTTCACAAGCATTATACATTTCGTACATTATTCACCCCATTCAGCCAGGAAGCATTATATTTGCTAGCATTCTTAACACTAAGCTGGGTACCAGGATAAAGATCTAAAAGCTGTACTCCAGTAACTAGGAAGCACACTAATAGGATGTGGTAAATACTATGATGTGTATGCATGCCAAGTGCTATGGTAGCCTAAACTTATGGTAAATGGTTCAGACTTGAGTGTGGGGCATTGTTAGACAACGTATTAGATCTAAATGGGAAACGAAAATTTAGGGAGAAGCAGCAGCAGATGCAAAAGCAGAGAGGCTTAATATGACTGGAGATTATGTTTGTGAAGAGGGATGGCACAAACTGAATTTGGAGGAAGGAAAAAAAAAATCAGTGCCTAGATGGCTGGAAGTCATGCCCAAACATGGACTTTATTCTTTAGATAATGGAATATCACTGAAGAATATTAGGTAACACAAATTTATCTATGTTTTAGAAAGAGGCAAATTATGAATTTTAAATAAACTAGAAAAGAGTTAAATATAAGGTGGGAGAATAGGGGTTCTTTAGCCCTATTTATTTATACATAAGAGAAACTGGAAGGGCCTGATCTTTACCTTGTAAGTAAGATTGAAAAGAAGGGACTGGTTTCCTTGTTTTTTAAACAACAATATTTTTATTAAATTAGCAAGGATTTTTTTTTTAATTAGAGGATAATTGCTTTACAATGTCCTGTTGGTTTCCACCATACAACAAAGTGAATCAGCCAAAAGTATATATATGTCCCCTTCCTCCAGAACCTCCCTCCCATCCCCTGCCCCATCTCATCCCTATAGGTTCTCATAGAGCACTGATTTGACAGTGTGCTATATAGCAACTTCCCACTAGCTATGTGTTTTACATAAGGTAATGTATATGTCTCAATGTTACTCTCTCAGTTCGAAGAAGGGACTAGTTTTAAGTGACATTAAGAAAGTGACTAAATACTTAGCATTCATTGAGAACTAATACTTCTCAATGAATGTAAGTGATTGCTTAAGTTTATCTGAAGAGTAATTATTCTCTCTCTAAATAGAGTTCTTCCTAATTTATAGTTGAGCTTCCCTGTGGCTCAGCTGGTAAAGAATCTGCCTGTAATGTGGGAGACCTGCGTTTGATCCCTGAGTTGGGAAGATCCCCTGGAGAAGGGAAAAGCTACCCCACTCCAGTAACCTGGCCTGGAGAATTCCATGGATTGTAGAGTTTATTGTAGAAGATCTTATCATACTGCATTTGGAGAAATCTCTTTATTTTAAGGTCTGGAAACTCTATGAAGAGTTTGAAGTTAATTCTTTAGGTTTAATTATTTTATCTTCATTTTCTTTATGTTTCTATTATCTAATGCTGAAAAAGAGACTAACATTTTTATTTTCATTATTTCTTAAACAGCAGCATAAAGTTATTTTTATAACTCATTTTAGAAATAAGTATATTTTATTTTTATATTTATTTTACACACAACTCTCAGGCATAATTCTGTTTTATGTATGTATAATCACTTTCCCCTCATCCTGAGTTTTATTTATTTAACTCTTTTGGGTTTCAGCCAGTTTTTCTAGGAACTATTCTGCAAACTGTGATGGAGAAATCATCAAAATAATAATTTGTAAAATACTTCCAAATTGTCAAATATTTTCACAAGCATTATCCATTTCATACATTATTCACCCTTTCATCAAAGAAGCTATATTTGCTAGCATTCTTGGCACTAACCCGAAGCTTAGTATCTTAGAATATAATGATGTATTTGCTGTTAGTCATTAAGTCATGCCTGACTCTCTTGTGATCCCATGGACCATAGCCCACCAAGCTCCTCTGATCATGGGATTTCCCAGGTAAGGATATTGGAATGGGTTGCCATTTCCTTCTCCAAGTGATCTTGCTGACCCAGGGATTGAAGCCATGTCTCCTGCATTGGCAGGCAGATTCTTTACTGCTGAGCCATCAGGGAAGCCCTGATATATTATCTTTCATCATTTTCTGGGCTCTCCAGGCTCTGCTTGTTGATTATTTTTTGTATGAGGTTGTCTGGGCTGCCTAGGACCCAGGCTGGGACTACAACATCCAAAATATTTTTACATAAAAGTCCTAGACCTCTCCCAGGATGGCTAGAAAGGCTGTGTCTCTTTACAGCAAGGATTTCAACTTCTAATGTGGTGGTTTACGGCTCCAAGACTGAAACCGGAAATTCTGAGGCTTCTCAAAAGCTAGGCCTAGAACTGGAACAGACTTACTTCAGCTGCATTCTATGGGAAAAAACATTTCATACAGCCTACCTCATCAAAGAGGAGAAACAGATTTCACTTTTTGAAGGCAGCAATAGCAATAGTATGAGGGTATGAGAGAAATTATCAGTATTCATAGATTTTCTACCATACTCCATCATTTGCACTGACCTATTTCATAGATCATTTCTGAAAATAGATATTTTCCTTTCTCTATTATCCTCCTTGATGTAGATAATGCCAGCTTAAGGGCATATAGTAATATGAAAATTTATAAAATGGGTTATCCTTCAGAATGACAACTTAATATAGCTTCATAGAAATATTTTTCTTTGTATATGACTATTAGAGAAATATGGCCTGGGTGTCACTATATGTGCATTAAGTGTCTATTTCTTGTATTTTACTTCTTCAGTTTCAATAGCAATGATAAAATTTCATGGACTAGCAATTCTTTCCCTGTAAGACAAATTTTATAGCCACCCCACACAGAGAAAAAAAAATCTCCTGATAGCCTAGTATTTTTCAATTACAAACATTAAAAGGAGTGGTTTATATGTCCATTTGGTACAAACACAGATCAGTGTTAGATTCTGATAGATGGAGTACATAAAACAAATGATGGAAGATGAAGAGTCATTAATTTGAGGAAGTCAGTAAAGAATCCTTTCTACTCCAGTCCAAAAATATTTAATTGTGAGGCTCTGAGGAGTCATCTCTTTGGTAACTACTTTATTTTAAAAAGACTGAAGAACTCTAGCGTTTTTCCTCTCCCTTAAAGTTTTTCATGATGAACATTCCAACTTGGCTTCCTATATTTTAAATCAAATAGTAGTAAATTAGAAACATTATTTAGGATTTGAAATTAATAAAAACATTTCATACTTATACAGAAAAGCATTTATTTGAAGAAGGCAGAATTATATGGAGTCTACTGCACTGCATAGTGTTGAAGGGCCTTTAAATGAATGCAGTTTATAATTGCACTAAAAATTCTGTATAATACATGTAAGCCTACAACAGAAGAGGATAAATTATAATAAATGTAACCCTGAAACACACAGACACACACACACACACAAACACATGTACAAAACACGAAAAACAAAGCAAAAACACAAAGCAGGGCAAAACCAAAAATAACCTGTGTTCTTAAGCATTCCATGACTAATTTTTTTAGTTCAGTTATGTTATGTATTCAGAAGACTAAATGATTTTAATTGAATATGAGGACAATCTGGATGTAGCTTCCCACTCCTCCACCTGCCATATACACCTTCCCCCTTGATCTACTGGGTTGACTTTGTTATTCCTGATATCAAGGTATCTCTTTAATCCTCACTCTTTGCTTCCAAAGCTATGTGCTCTGGTAAAGAGAGAAATCTTAGCATTCATAATAAGTTCATAGCTTAATTATGAAGTTGTACTAATTGTTTAAGAGTAGGGGCCATGGGTTCACTCTGCCTGTGTTTCATATAGCAGTTCACTAACTATTAATGCTGTGCACTATTAATAAATTATATAAATTCCCTGTGCTTCTACTGGCTTTTCTGTAAAATGAGGATAACAATGGTAAGTATCTCAGAGTGTTATAGTAAAAACTATAAATAAATGTCATGCATATTAAATTATTTAAAGAGAACTGGGTACACGTATTAACTAATAATGACCTTTAATCTTATTAATGAAAATCCAAAGCCCTAAATAATAGATATAGACAGTAAGCTAAATGTATATTATGATCATAGCATATTAAAACTACTCTCACCCTTCTTTTCTAGTTTCCTGGTTAGAAAATCAGAAGTGACTGACTGTCTTTCTCAGTTGCACTTACCTTGTAACCATTGCCATTTTCAATAGGCTCTTTCATCCGTACAACGCTCAAGCTCAACATCAACCCCTTTTCCTAAGGATTAAGTTTATTCTTGGAAGTATACACACATATAAAATTTCGTTATCTCCCTTTGACTACTGAAACTCTGCTTTGAGCTCTCAGATAATCTTTGTACAATGTATGTAGTTAATACTATGTCTCTTTATTTTTATCATTCTTTATAGTCACACCTAGGAAATTTACTTATCTCCCTTTTTCCAACTGAAACTCTGCTTTGAGCTCTCAGATAATTTTTGCAAAATATATGTAGTAAATATCATTTCTTTTTATTTTCATCATTCTTTAAAATACTCTTTAGAAAATGTTCTTTGTTCAAAACGAAAGTTTGTATCTTGACAGTAAGTCTCATATATTTTCTTACTAACAGCCATCTGTCAGCAGGTTGGAGTTGGCCTGTTACAGCTCTTAAACTAAAATACATTTTCAGTGGTGTGAAAACTGATGCAAGACAACTAAGTTATATTTTACTTCCTTTATTCCTCTGCACTACGTCACCTGCAGAGTTTTGTCCCCAAAACGGTGATATCCTCTTAACTGTCACTGGCACTGCTGCTTTCCATACCACAAAAGAAAGAAAGCCTGTGATAGAATTCAGAAGTCCTTGTGATTTGTTTGCTAATGTGCCAAGGGCTATAACCATTCTTTGGACTCACAAAAGGCCTGTTTTTCACCTTTATACCCTTTCAATGTTACTGTTCCTTCTAAAGCAAATAGTGACTCCAGGCCTAAAGGAAGAGCAGGGAGGTGTGGAAAGAGATAATAACCAGAACAGCTAATATTAGCACTAGGTTAAGATGTGTTGGGTAGCAATAAGAAGAAGAAAAAAGGGAAATATTATTGCTTCTTCAATGAAAAAAAAGTGTCAAAAGGAAGATAAGTTGGAAAATACAACCATGAAAGCTTTTCAGTTACTTTATTGATATAGAAATATTTTTCCTGCTCTTTCCAGCTCAGCGCTTTCTTGCAAAAAAAAAAAAATTATTATTATTATTTTTTTAAATAGTAGAGTTCGGGCAAAATGCATGACAGGCAGCTCATGTCTGGAGGATTTTAAGAACCTTTACATATTGTCAAGTATAAGGGTGATTGAATTCATGGTACCCTCAAATATAATAACTCAGAAGAATTTCATTGCCTGGAGTATGTTAATTTTATCATAAAGAAGAAATGATGAAAAAACAAGTTAAATGTCAGACACCACAAAAATCTTGCTATTTTTCCAGTGTTACACCCAAACTGTACATTTTATATAAAAATAGAGAAAAGAATACCTCTTTGTAACATTCGTTGTGGCAAAGCATGAAATTAATTACAGCAATATCCATTGCCACACAAGTATAAATCATTTTATAATTTCTTTGCTTTATGTTGATTATCTTGTATATTCCTCACAGTTATTTTCTTAATTTATATAATTTTATTTGAAGGATATTTGCTTTACAATATTGTGTTGGTTTCTACTATGCATCAACATGAATCAGCCATAGGAATATATATGCCTCTTCTCTCTTGGCCCTTCTTCCCACCGTCCATCCCATTCTACCCCTCTACATTGTTACAGAGCACTGGTTTGAGCTCCCGGAGTCATGCAGCAAATTCCCACTAGCTATCTATTTTCCATATGGTAGTGCATATGTAGTACTTGATTGGAGTTAAGAAACTGAATAATTCTAGACTAAATTGTGTCAAGTTTACTCTAACAAGACAAGGTAAAATATAGAAATCAGAAAGTCACAGCTGTCTAAATAACACAAATACATTCTGAAAAAGTTGCCTTGTATATAATTACTCTTGTGGTGTTATACACACAGAGCTTCATTTTTTTTTAAACTAATTTTCTTGGTACTTGTCAACTTTTCCATCAGAAAAACACTCCTTTGAATTGTGACATAAGAATGAGAAGAACTTTTTGATTCCTCATTTTCTAGCTGCCTTTTGAAAAGCCAACCTAAAATTTTTGAGCCCATTCACCTTACATTTATGGTCTAAAGAAGTGTGCTGTATTTCTTATCAGAGAAGAAATTAAAGGAGAAGGGGATTGGAAAATCATAAAGTTAACCTACCAAGAGGGGTCAAATAATTATTCAAATTTTAGAAAATTTGAAAGAAAAAATATATCCTACCAGATAACAACTAAGTGTGGGTAGTGAGAAGAAGATAGAAATAACTTAGAACAAAAATGAAAAATCAGTGATCTAATCAGCATAGTAAAAAATACAGAAAGTAAAAAAATCAAAAAAGCAAATAACATATCTGTTGAAATTTAAATTCTGGAGCCAAAGTGTGTGATTTCAAATCCCAGCTCTGTCACTTTAGCTCAATGTGATCTGGGCAATTGCTCTTAATTACTTTTTTTTTTTTCTCATATGCCTGTTTTCTCAACTGAAAATTGAAAAAAATTCAAGGCTACTTTATAGGGATGTTGAAGCACAGTACAGGATAGGGCTGCTGGGAGGAATAAAAGAGTTATTACAGGAGATGTGCTTAAAATAAATAAAAGCGAATCACAAGACTAGACATGCTTTCTAAAAGAAGTAAACAGTAAGTGAATATTTTTTTTTTTTTGCTTTTTTTAACTTTTTATTTTATATGGGGTAGAGCTGATAAATAATGCTGTGATAGTTTCAGGTGAATAGCAAAGGGACTCAGCCATACATATACCACCCGTATCCATTCTCCCTCAAACTCCCTCCCATTCAGGCTGCCACATAACCTTGAACAGATTTCCATTATGCTAAAGTACGTCCTTGTTGGTTACCTATTTTAAATATAACAGTGAGTTTTGTTGTACTTCTTCAGTCATTAAGTCATGTCCAACTCTTTGCGACCTCATGGACTTAGCATGCCAGGCTCTTCTGTCCTCCACTAAACTCTCTGAGTTTGCTCAGATTCAAGTCCATTGAGTCAGTGATGCTATCTAGCCATCTCATCTGCTGCTTCTTTCTCCTTTTGCCTTCACTCTTTCCCAGAATAAGGGTCTTTTCCAAACAGTCAGCTCTTCGCATCAGGTGGCCAAAGTATTGGAGCTTCAGCTTCAGTATCACTCTTTCTAATGAATATCAGGATTGATTTCCTTTAGGATTGACTGGTTTGATTTCCTTGAATTCCAAGGGACTCCCAAGTCTCCAGAGCCACAATTCAAAAGCAATTCTTCAACACTCAGCTTTCCTTATGGTCCAAATCTTATACCTGTACATGACTACCAATAAAACAATAGCTTTGACTATACAGACCTTTGCAAAGTGTTGTCTCTGCTTTTCAATACACTTCCTAGGTTTGTAATAGCTTTCCTTCCAAGGAGCAAGCATCTTTTAATTTCATGGCTGCAATCACTATCTGCAGTGATACTGGAGCCCAAGAAAAGAAAATATGTGACTGCTTCCACTTTTACCCTTCTCTTTGCTCTGAAGTAACGGGAACAGATGCCATGATCTTCATTTTTTAAATACTGAATTTCAAGCTAGCGTTTTCACTCTCCTCTTCTACCATCATCAAGAGACTTTCTGCCATTAGAGTGATATCATCTGCATATCTGAGGCTGTTGATATTTCTCTGGGCAATCTTGACTCCAGCTTGTGATTCATCTAGCCTGGCATTTCACATGATGTACTCTGCATAGAAGTTAAAGAAGCAATAATATATACCCTTGTTGTACTCTTTTCCCAATTTTCAACCAGTCAGTTGTTTCATGTCTGGTTCTAACTATTGCTTCTTGACCCATATATAAGGTTCCTCAGGAGATGGGGAAAGTGGTCTGGTACTGCCACCTCTTTAAGAATTTTCCATAGTTTGTTGTGAGCCACACAGTCAAAGGTTTAGCATAGTCAATGAAGCAAAACTAGATGTTGAAACTCAGCAAAAGTAGTTTTTCTGAAACTCCCTTACTTTCTCCATGATCCAAGGAATGTAGGTAATTTGATCCTGATTCCATTGGGGTACACCATGCTGGATCTGTATTCTATGAGACTTTTAAGAGATTCTTTTATATTGGGTAAGCATCCCAAATTTATGACAAATTGTATTAATCATTGTCTTTTCAACTTTTGAAGTTTCCTAACAAGCCTATGCATCAAATATAATATTTAGTATACAACTTTATATTATTTTATATTTTATATACATTTATTAAGGGTAATTTTGATGTTTACGTAATAAAGTGGCTTTATAATTTGCATTATAGTTATTTTAGTTAGCATAATAAGATTGTACTTTTAAGGAAAGCTTGAGAAATCTTTATTCAAGTTTAAACAGAAGGCCATTATCACTTTATCTTTCATAGTTTCTATGTCTTAAACGTAATGCTAAAACAGCTTGGATTTGCAGATGTACTCCTTGTTCTGATATTTATCAATATTTGTGAATAACCATATTTATAAAAATATCATGCTGCCTTAAGTATTATGCCTTATAACTATGATCAATACTTTATATATATTACTTCTAATTCTTATAAACTAATTTTAGATGGTTTTAATTATAAAAGTTTGGTCCAAGGAAGAAAAATGACATAACAAACCTGTATAATATTTATCTATAGCAAGAGTGAGTAAAAGCCATTGATCAACCTAAAGATAAAATAATAAAAATTTTATAAACTATACAGTGCTATGCAAGATTAATTACTATTATTCTACCTAAAAATAATGAAACTTAGTAAAGTTATTTTAACTTATATTCTCTTGCTCATTGAAGAGCTAATTTTATGTAATTGATATTAGTAATTTATCTTTTATTTTAGTAGTGAGAGAAAGACAATTTGGTTTGTTCATGGATGTATAAACACAAATTGTTGGAATATGAGACTACATCTTTATCTGCTAAATTTTCTTATATTTATTTCACAATACTTGCTGCAT
The DNA here is from genome assembly GCA_917880005.1 of Nanger dama. Taxonomy (NCBI): domain Eukaryota; kingdom Metazoa; phylum Chordata; class Mammalia; order Artiodactyla; family Bovidae; genus Nanger; species Nanger dama. The sequence goes on from CAKJTW010000037.1 coordinate 15,102,697, forward strand.
TCAAATTGTTGGAATATGAAACTACATCTTTCTATGCTAAATGTTCTTATATTTATTTCAAAATATTTGCTGCACTTGTTAGTCTGATGCTCAAATGATAGTTAAATATAATATAAATATATTTATTTATTTAAATATAATGTAAATATCACATACAAGTTTATATGAATAAAATAAAAGATTAGGGACTCATAGTTTATGTGGGATTATTACTATAAGAAGTAGACTTTCTTTTTAATAGCTGGGTAATATTCCATTGTGTACATGTACCACAGCTTTCTTATCCATTCATCTGCCAATGGACATCTAGGTTGCTTCCACATCCCGGCCATTATAAACAGTGCTGCGATGAACATTGGGGTACATGTGTGCCTTTCAGTTCTGGTTTCCTCAGTGTGTATGCTCAGCAGTGGGATTGCTTGGTCGTATGGCAGTTCTATTTCCAGTTTTTAAGGAATCTCCACACTGTTCTCCATAGTGACTGTATTAGTTTGCATTCCCACCAACAGTGTAAGAGGATTCCTTTTTCTCTGCACCCTCTCCAGCATTTATTGTTTGTAGACTTTTTTGATAGCAGCCATTCTGACTGGCGTGAGATGGTTTTGATTTGCATTTCTGTGATAATGAGTGATGTTGAGCATCTTTTCATTTGTTTGTTAGTCATCTGCATGTCTTCTTTGGGGAAATGTCTGTTTAGTTCTTTGGTCCATTTTGTGATTGGGTCATTTATTTTTCTGGGATTGAGCTGCAGGAGTTGCTTGTCTATTTTTGAGATTAATTCTCTGTCAGTTGCTTCATTTGCTATTATTTTCTCCCATTCTGAAGGCTGTTTTTCACCTTGTTTATAGTTTCCTTCGTTGTGCAAAAACTTTTAAGTCATTTGAATCAGTTCTAATGAGGTGGATGAAATTGGAGCCTATTATACAGAGCAAAGTAAGTCAGAAAGAAAAACACCAATACAGTATATTAACACATATATACGGAATTTAGAAAGATGGTAACAATGACCCTATATGTGAGACAGCAAAAGAGACACAGATGTAAATAACAGACTTTTCGACTCTGTGGAAGAAGGCGAGGGTGGGATGATTTGAGAGAATAGCATTGAAACATGTATATTTTCATATGTGAAATAGATTGCCAATCCAGGTTCGATGCATGAGATAGGGTGCTCAGGACTGGTGCACATGGATGACCTTGAGGGATGGGATGGGGGAAGGACGTGGGAGGGAGGGTCAGGGTGGGGAACACATGTACACCCATGGCTGATTCATGTGAATGTATGGCAAAAACCACCACAATGTTGTAAAGTAATTAGCCTCCAATTAAAATAAAATTTTAAAAAAGAAAAGTTGAACAGCTAGTAGAGCAATAATTATCTCTTAATCATATTGCCTCAACTACTAGTCTTTGGAATTCTCCTGTCTTTGTTATTAAGAAGAAATCTGGGAAATGGAGAATGGTAACTGATTTAAGAAAAATTAATGCTATGATCGAATCCTATGGGTGCTTTACTACTGGGCATTCCATTACACTCTATGATACCACAAAATTGGAAAACAAAAATCATTGATCTTAAAAAAAAAAGTAGACTTTCACTTTATTTTTAAGTAAACATGGATTTATAAATCTATTTTTCAAGTGCATGTAATTTGAACTCTTTAAAAAAGGCTATAGATCTACAAAGTATGTGATATTTGTATAGCTATTCAATATAAAATTGCTATAATGTGTGGAAAATTAAGGTATATTAAACTATTTATATTTCTGTTTTCTGAATCTTAAGATAGTTATAAAATTATTGGGTATTATTATTATTGGGTATTATTTTTTAAAAACTTTAATATTTCTTGATTTGTACCTGTGTACTATGCACAGTAATAGATATTCAGTTCAGTTCAGTAGCTCAGTTGTGTTCGACTCTTTGTGACCCCAGGAATCGCAGCACACCAGGCCTCCCTGTCCATTACCATCTCTCGGAGTTCACTCAGACTCACGTCCATTGAGTCTGTGATGCCATCCAGCCATCTCATCCTCTGTCGTCCCCTTCTCCCCCTGCCCCCAATCCCTCCCAGCATCAGAGTCTTTTCCAATGAGTCAACTCTTCGCATAAGGGGACCAAAGTACTGGAGTTTCAGCTTTAGCATCAGTCCTTCCAAAGAAATCCCAGGGCTGATCTTCAGAGTGGACTGGTTGGATCTCCTTGCAGTCCAAGGGACTCTCAAGAGTCTTCTCCAACACCACAGTTCAAGAGCATCGATTCTTCGGCACTCAGCCTTCTTCACAGTCCAACTCTCACATCCATACATGACCACAGGAAAAACCATAGCTTTGACTAGACAAACCTTAGTCGGCAAAGTAATGTCTCTGCCTTTGAATATACTGTCTAGGTTGATCATAACTTGTCTTCCAAGGAGTAAGTGTCTTCTAATAGATATTGGAAATTTTAAAACATAAATAATACTTGACAGCTATTCCTTACTCCAGCTACAATTGACATAAAATGCACAAACAGTAAATTTTGATTGATTGTTGGACTTCAGAAATAATATCTATTAGAGACTGGATTATGTTATCTCCCTCCAAAGACTAATAATTCTTGATATAGAAGGGAAGTGACTTATTTTCCTGTCACCTTGAACTTTAGCAGTTTTGATTTCTTATTTTATAGTTTTTATATTTGTGATCTATGGAAAGCTCAAAATGTTTGCCAGCCCTGTAACTTTTCAGGACTCAGTCTCTAAACTTAGTGTCCCAGTCAAAGTTCAACTTTAGGTTTCATTGGGGTAGGTTGGGAGTATATATTACTCTACAATGTGGGCTCATTGTGCCAAGGCTCCTAGTATAACAGTTGGATAGTGAAAGTGAAAGTGAAGTTGCTCAGTCATCGACTGTTTGCAAACCCATGGACTGTAGACTACCGGGTTCTACTGTCCATGGGATTTTCCAGGCAGGAATACTGGAGTGGATTGCCATTTCCTTCTCCAGGAGATCTTTCTGACCCCAGGATTGAACTTGGGTCTCCCACATTGTAGGCAGACGCTTTACCATCTTATGTTAATTAGATTTTGGTACTCTAGGGAGATGAGTGTTCTAATGATCTGCTGATAATTCCTTCCCTGATGCTGATCAAAGTCTACATTCTCTGTTCCAGCAGTAGATGACAAAGCAGCTGTTACATGACAATTCTTGGATGGTCTTACTCTATGCATCTATAGCATTGTCATGGAGTACGTCAAGGCTGTATGTTGTCACCCTACTTATTTAACTTATATGCAGAGTACATCATGAGAAATGCTGGGCTGAAAGGAGCACAAGCTGGAATCAAGACTGCCAGGAGAAATATCAATCATCTCAGATATGCAGATGACACCACCTTTATGGCAGAAAGTGAAGAGGAACTAAAAAGCCTCTTGATGAAAGTGAAAGAGGATAGTGAAAAAGCTGGCTTAAAGCTCAACATTCAGAAAATTAAGATCATGGCATCTAGTCCCATCTCTTCATGGGAAATAAATGGGGAAAGAGTGGAAACAGTGTCAGACTTTATTCCTTTGGGCTCCAAAATCACTGCAGATGGTGACTGCAGCCATGAAATTAAAAGACTCTTACTGCTTGTAAGGAAATTTATGACCAACCTAGATAGCATATTGAAAAGCAGAGATATAACTTTGCCAACAAAGGTCCATCTAGTCAAGGCTATGGTTTTTCCAGTGGTCATGCATGGTTGTGAGAGATGGACTGTGAAGAAAGCTGAGCACTGAAGAATTGATGCTCTTGAACTGTGGTGTTGGAGAAGACTCTTGAGAGTCCCTTGGACTGCAAGGAGATCCAACCAGTCCATCCTAAAGGAGATCAGTCCTGGGTTTTCATTGGAAGGACTGATGCTGAAGCTGAAACTCCAGTACTTTGGCCACCTCACATGAAGCGTTGACTCATTGGAAAAGACTCTGATCCTGGGAGGGATTGGAGGCAGGAGGAGAAGGGGACAGTAGAGGATTAGATGGCTGGATGGCATCATGGACTCGATGGACATAAATTTAGTGAACTCCGGTAGTTGGTGATTGACAGGGAGGGCTACCGTGCTGTGATTCATAGGGTCACAAAACGTCGGACACAACTGAGCAACTGAAATGAACTGAACTGAACTGGAGCCATCTATTTAAGTGAATATACAAATGGACTTCTGGTTACCCCTCTCTGCACAACTCTATCTTCTCCATGCTCCATTCCACAAAATCTATTTGCTCCGTTTTCCCTGAACTCTGAAATCTTCCTCCTCAAATCGGTGGAATCACAATACTCTTTGCAAACTTCAATTCTCCCTACTACTGTTGGGAAATTCTTCTCAGCAAAGAACTGGTTGGGCTCTAGGGCTGAAGGCATGAAGAGAATATAATGAGTTTATTGTTGTGCAAACTGAGCTGCTTCCAAGAAAGGCAGAAGAGTTTGGCAGTCATGGCCAGTACCCTATATGGAATGTGTAAGGCAATGATTACAATGACCTTTTCTCTCTCTCTTAAACTTTTATCTTCTGCCATGCCTCATACTGGCCAAACTCAAACTGAAGCAGGTTGGCCAGAGTCAAGAGCTGGTGATGTAGTTTACAGCCCCTCTCTCCAGTAGTATAGCAAAGGAAGCAGACATTTTAGTGGAGGAAAGGAATAACCAACCTAGAGACATTTCTGAATTTAGTACAAGTAATCTTAAATTTATAATGGAATACACTTTTACTCACATATTCATATAGTCATTAGGACACTGTGAAAATTATACAAAAATCCAGTTCATTACTTTGAATTATAATATTATATATATATAAAGTCTCAATGTCATCAAAAGGAATATAAACTAATATTCCTATAGATTTTACAAGTATTCTAGAGCTTGAATAAGTTTAAAGATCTTTTAAAAGGCAGATTCAAAGCCAGACAAGCATAACTGATAAAAGTTTTAGAAGATTAAATAATAGTTACTTTTCTAGTTTTCTAGGAGCTATATATGCTTGCTAATCTTCACAAGAATTTTTAAGCTAAATGAATTATTGTTCTTAATTTGCAGACCAACAAACTGAGTCTCAGAAAGACTAATTAAATTTCCCAGGATAGCCTGCTGCTAAGTCACTTCAGTCGTGTCCGACTCTGTGCGACCCCATAGAGGGCAGCCCACCAGGCTTCCCAACCCTGGGCTTCTCCAGGCAAGAACACTGGAGTGGGTTGCCATTTCCTTCTCCAATGCATGAAAGTGAAAAGTGAAAGTGAAGTCGCTCAGTTGTGTCTGACCCTCAGCAATCCCATGGACTGCAGCCTTCCAGGCTCATCCATCCATGGGATTTTCCAAGCGAGAGTACTGGAGTGGGGTGCATAAGGCCAGTTCTGAACAAATCCAAAGTTTACTTTCTGAATAATACAAGCCACTGAATATTAAAGGCAATTAAGTTAATGAGATGACTGATATAAAGGTAGATGGCATTTTATTTAAAGAGGAAAGGAATGCATGTGTACCTGTTTGCTTCAGTCATGTCCCACTCTTTTGTGATCCTGTGGACTGTAGCCTTCCAGGCTCCTCCTCCATCAGATTTTCCAGCCAAGAATACTTGAGTGGGTTGTCATGCCCTCCTTCAGAGGATCCTCCCAACTCTGGGATCAAACCCACATTTCCTGCATCTCTTGCATCACAAACAGATTCTTTACCCACTGAGCCACCTGGGAAGCCCGAGGAAAAGAATAACACAAAATAAAAAAACAACATTACAATTTATTTAGAAAACCTATGAAACAGTCTGTAGAGACTGTTGACTTTAAAAAGCTTTTGGATTATTCAAAGGCTTTGGAATTATACCAAAAGACACTGTTTAGAGCACATATGGTTCCTGGGATATGATTAGTTATAATTAATATCCATTTTAACATCTAAAGATCTGAAGAAAATTAAGAAAAATTAGTAACAGAAAAATATGGTGAAAAACATCATATTAATGGACTATTTTTTAAATGTTCTTTTAGTCCAAGGAGAAAAGATATAGTATATATTAATCACTAGAGGTAGAATGTGAAATCTGTGGTCAGTGTCCAATAAAATCTACAATTTCTGAACATTTAAATTTGAAATACTAATATATTTTAACATGATACCTTATTTGATACATTGTGTGTGTGTGTGACAGTCACTCAGTCATGTCTGACTCTTTGCAACCCCATGGACTATACAGTCCATAGAATTCTCCAGGCCAGAATACTGGAATGAGTAGCCTTTCCCTTCTCCAGGGAATCTTCCCAACCCAGAATCGAATCTAGGTCTCCCTCGTTGCAGGTAGATTATTTATCAGCTGAACCACAAGGGTAGCCCATTTGATACATTGCTTGAAAATTAAAGGTTATCCTGATCCTTCAATATTTTTGTATTAATCAGATCAAATTAAATGTCATTTATAATTCTATTGTAACTTTTCTTGACCTTAAATTTATAATAATGTTCTGATGAACTGTTGATAAGCCTACAGATGATGTTGTAGAAATAATTCAACTTTCATAATTTTCAACTGGAATATTGATTTACAGTAGTAATTTTATACTTTTGAACAAAAGATTAGAGAATTATGTATTGAAGTTAGGAAGCAACAGGAGACCAGTGATTTCCTCCCTTTGACATTACAGGCTAGTGTTTATATGCAACCTGATATGTGTCTAAAACAATCTCATTTGACAGACTGATAGGCATTTCTCTCTTGCTTATTAAAAAAAAAATCTGTCTCTAATTGTTCTTTCAATTACAATTAATTTATCCAATTTTATTGCTTGACCTTTTTACTTCAGAATCTTTCAAATGCTTCTAGAAATCTTTCAGCTATTCCTCAAGTCTGGCAATTCTAATATTATGGAAAATGATGACAATATTATTCTAGGTAATCCTCAACAACATGAACAAATCAACACATGGACACTTACAGTATATAAGAATCCAGTGAATTCAAGAAACAAAATTACATATTTCTTTCTTACCATTGAGAAGCAAAGAATGAATATCATGGATATACAGAATGGCCTGAGTAACAAAGTTTGAAATGTAAAGGCAGTCTGCAACATGCCAATGGAACAGTAGAATTAAAATACTTTAGAAAGTATGTCTTGCACAATCACTTTTACCTTAAACCTGAAAGATATATTTTAACTGATAGAAAAACTAGAGTAAAAATGAAACATTAAAATTCATTAAAGAATCAACTCAAATTTGAATATTTCATGAGGCTCTATATTTTAGATAGCTTTTCAAGGACTCATGTATAATGACTACCATGCATGTACGTGCTAAGTTAATCAGTTGTATCCGACTCTTTGTGACACTATGGACTGTAGCCTGAAGGCTCCTCTGTCCATGGGATTCTCCAAGCAAGAAGACTGGAATGGGTTGTCATGGCCTCCTCCAGGGGATCTTCCTGACCCAGGGATCTAACCTCGGTCTCCTATAATTCCTGCATTGCAAGTGGATTCTGCTGAGCCACTGGGAAAGTCCAGTGCCTACCATATATATCTATAAACTATTTGCTTTTGTCTGTTTTAACCATTAGATTTTGCAGATTATGGTTGAAACACTGTTATAAAATATTTGTAAAAGCTAATATCCAGTACAGTGGTGCCTGGTACCTAGCCCATACTTAGTGAACGGTATTGCCTTGAACTACTGAATTCACTGTAAATTGTTTTGTCTGAATAGTTATATTAGTTAATTTTGTAATACACTTCAGATATAGATTTTAGAATGAAAGATTTTGTTGGTTAAAAAAATTGCTGAGAGAGTAGCTGGTGTGACACAAAATGAAGAAGTATAAGTGATAAGAAATAAAGATAAAGCAAAATAGTGCAATTTCTACATCTAACTCTGATGGAGTAGCATGTATTGGACAACTGTTTCATCAAAAACAATGATAAAAAAGCTAAAACCTTTAAAAGGCAAATAAAAAGTACTTGTTGTTAGAACTAAATTACAATAAATACTGGAGACAATTTTTCAGATAGAAGAAAAAATAAAACTAGATGAAAAGACCGAAATGATAAAACAAGCAAATATGTAGGTAGATCTAAATTTATGTTGAGTAATTAAGATAGTATTAGTGTTTTGGGGTCTTTAAATTATATGTAAACTTATCTACAAAAACAGTATTACAAACATCATGGGATGGGGTTTTTAGGTATAATTCTCTAATATTCTTGCTTTATTTGGGAAGTGATGAGGGCTAATTTGTAATTGACCCAAATAATTCAGAATACACTTTTTATTCTCTAGGGTTACTACTATCAGAACATAACACTAGCAAGCTAATAGAAAAATACAGCTTAAAGGCCTAACATAAAAGAACACAAAAGGAGGAAGTAAAAGAACAAAAATCAGGCAAAAAAGACAGAAAACAAATACAAAAAAAGTAAGTTTAAATAGAGTAAATACTCCAAAAGTAAAGACTGTCACATGAGTTTAAAAATAAAACACTAAACATCACTTATAAGAAATTCACTCAGACTATAATAAGTATAAACACTAACATGAATAACTGAATATATCTATACTAATGTCAGATAAAGTAGACCTTATGTGAATAATCATATGAATAATAAATGTTATGTTGTCTTAAGTATTATGCCTAGTATCTATGACATGCAGTTTATATACATTATTTTTAATTCTTTTTTTTAACTTTTATTTATTTATTTTTAAAATACTTTATTCTACATTACAATACTGTATTGGTTTTGCCATACATTGACATGAATCAGCCACAGGTGAACACAATCTCCCAATGCCAAAGCCCCCTCCCACCTCCCACCCCATATCATCTCCCTGAATCATCCTGTGCACCAGCCCCAGGTATCCTGTATCCTGTATTGAACATAGACTGGCGCTTCATTTCTTACAAGATAGTATACATGTTTCAATGCCATTCTCCCAAATCATCCCACCCTCTCCCTCTCCCTCAGAGTCCAAAAGTCCATTCTATACCTCTGTGTCTCTTTTGTTGTCTCACATAGAGGGTCATCATTACTATCTTTCTAAATTCCATATATATGTGTCAGTATACTGTATTGGTGTTTTTCTTTCTGGCTTACTTCACTCTGTATAATCAGCTCCAATTTCATCCATTCTTCAATATCTGCAAGTCAATCAATGTAATTCATCACATTAACAAACTGAAAAATAAAAATCATATGATTATCTCAATAGATGCAGAAAAAGCCTTTGACAAAATTCAACATCCATTTATGATAAAAACGCTCCAGAAAGCAGGAATAGAAGGAACATACCTCAACATAATAAAAGCTATATATGACAAACCCACAGCTAACATTATCCTCAATGGTGAAAAATTGAAACCATTTCCCCTAAAGTCAGGAACAAGACAAGGGTGTCCACTCTCACCACTACTATTCAGTATCGTACTGGAAGTTTTGGCCACAGCAATCAGAGCAGAAAAAGAAATAAAAGGAATCCAAATTGGAAAACAAGAAGTAAAACTCTCACTGTTTGCAGATGACATGATCCTCTACATAGAAAACCCTAAAGACTCGACCAGAAAACTACTAGAGCTAATCAATGAATATAGTAAAGTTGCAGGATATAAAATCAACACTCAGAAATCCCTTGCATTCCTATACACTAATAATGAGAAAGTAGAAAAATAAGGAAACAATTTCATTCACCATTGCAACAAAAAGAATAAAATACTTAGGAATATACCTACCTAAAGAAACTATTTTTAATTCTTATAAAAGAGTTTTAATTATGCAAGTATGGTCCAAGAAAGAAAAATGACATACAAAGCTTCTATAATATTTATGCACAACAAGAGGGAATGAAAGCCATTGATCAATTCAAAGGAAAAATAAAAAAAATTATAAACTATTAAGTGCTGTGCAAAATTAATTAGTATTATTCTACCAGAAGATACCATTGGAAAAATCAATAAAATTGACAAACTACTAGCAAGAGTGATAAAGAAAAATGAGAAAAAACATAAACTACCAATATTAGGTATAAAAGAGGAGTGACACATCACAGACCTTACAGACATCAAAAGATAATAAGGGTATGTTATGAACAATTCTGTATGCATCTGTTTAACAACTTAGATAGATTGTACCAGCTAATTAAACACACACGCACACACACAGTTAAAATTAATAAATCTAGCAAAGTTATGGGATACTAAATCAACATTTAAAAGTCATTTGTATTGCTAAGTACTAACATTGAATAATCTAAAACAGGAAAATAAACATCAAACCACTTATAATAACATAAAAAAGAATAAAATACTTAGGAATAAACTTAACCAAGGAAGCAAAGACATATTTTCTGAAAACTGTAGAAAGAAAAAAGTTTTAAAAAACACATGCAAAAATTGAAAGATATACCATGTTCATAAATTTGAAGATAATATGGTTAAAATTTTCAGATTGCCCAAAGTGATATCAAACCATATCAAAATCCAATGGTATTGTTTAATAAAAACAGTAAAATAATATAAAAATTCATATGAAACTACAAAGGATCCAAATAGCTAAAACAATCTTATATTAAAAAGTGAAGCTGTAGGCTCACATGTTCTTATTTTAAAATATATTAGATAACTCTAGAAATCAAAACACTATGGTACTAGTATAAATATAGAAACATCAACCAATGGACTAGATAGAGGACCCAGATGTAAACCAACACATATATAGTCAACTGATCTTCAAAAAAGGGTGCCAAGAACACACAATGAGGAAAGGAAGTTTCTTCAACAAATAGTGTTGGAAAAACAAGATACATGTAAGAGATTTAAATTTGATCTTTAATTTGCACTATACATAAAGATTGACTCAAAACAGATTAAATATTTAAACATAAGGCCCAGACTATAGATCTGCAGAAGAAAACTTAGGGGTAAAACTTCTTGACATTGGTTCCAACAATAATTTGTTGGATATTACATCAAAAATGCAGGCAATGAAAATAAAAATAGACAAGTGGGATATACCACAGTAAAAACGTCTATAAAACAAGAAAACAGAGTTAAAAGGCAACCTATGGAATAGAAAGAAATATTTGCAAACCATATATCTGATATCCAAAATTTACAAAGAACTTATGCAGTTCAATACCTAAAAAGCAATAATTTAAAAATGGGCAAAGGACTTGGATGGGCATTTCTGTAAAAAAGAAAAACTAATGGCCTATGGCTGTATGCCAAATATCACTCATCATCAGAAAACTGCAAATTCAAACCACAAGGTCCATTCATAGCTGTAAGATGGCCATTAGCAATATCTATATATCTTTATATATGGAGAAATTGGAGAACTTGGGCACTGATGTGAGAATGCAAAGTAGTACAGCTACAATAGAATACAGTGTGGAAGTTCTTCACCCTTGAAGAACCTAAAAATAAAACTACCATGTGACCCAGAAATCACATGGTCATTTATTCAAAAAATTGAAATCAGGATACCAAAGAGATACTTGCATTCTCAAGTTCATTACAACACTATGCATGATATCCAAGAAGTGGAAATAATCTATACATACATTGAAGGATGAATGAATAAAGAAAATTTATATATATATATATATATATATATATATATAATATAAATCAACTTTTAAAAACAAAAATGATGTCATAGGCTATACCATGTTTGAACCTTGAGGATATTATGCTATGATGCAAGTGAATTATAGAAGACCAAATAGTATTAAGATATGATTCCACTTATATGATATTTTCTAAAGTAGTCAAATTCAGAGAAGCAAAAAGTAGGATTTCAGGGGTTAGGGGAACAGGAAAATTAGGAGTTATTTTTCAATGGATATAGTGTTTCATTCAAGTAAGATAAAAAGGTCTAGAGAATTCTGTCTAAAATATATACTCCAAAACTGATAAAAGGATATACTTCATATTATGTGTTGCTTACCACAGTAAAAGCTTTCCAGGTGGCTCAGTGGTAAAGAATCTGCCTGCCAAAGCAGGAGACACAGGTTCAATCTTTGGGTCAGGAAGCTTCCTGGAGAAGGAAATGGTACACCATTCCAGGATTCTTGCCTGGAAAATTCCATAGACACAGGAGCCTGGAGGGCTACAGCCCATGGGGTTGTAGTCAGACACAATTTAGCAACTGAACAGACACACATACCACAATAAAAGGGTAATTGCTACTATTAAATTCATTACAAGATTTTATCCCACAGATGTTATGTGCCAAAAAAGTGTGAGCTTGATAGTGGGGGCTGGGGAGGGAGAAATCTGATCAATATAATTGGGCACAAAAGCCCAACTGCAGCAGATAAGAACAAATGTGAAAAAAAGAAAATTAAGCACAAGTATGATTGTTGTTCTAGCATGGAACTTAGCACAAAAGAAAAGAGAAGAAATTATAAAATATCATAAAATACTCTACGAATAGGCACTGCATTATTCTGTAGTAGGAAGGAAAGGTGAAATATGGACATGGAAGTAAAAAGAAAATATTTAAAAATCTATGTTGTTAACTAAATTCTTGTTGATAATATGACTCAAATTATGGGAATTTTAGCTGTTTTTCAAGTATAAATTGACTAACTGGACATTAAATGCTAAGATGTGAAAAATATAGCAGAAAACATTCAGAAACTGTCAAAGACTAAACTTATGGAATTTTTCAATACCAGTTTTAAAGACCAGATTGACATAAACACGTACTGAACTATTTAGACTGTTTTACTTTCACATGTTCTCATAGCAAAGTGTGCTTACCTTGATCATAGCACTTATTCTATACTAAATAAAATAATCTATATTCTCTTGCTATCTCATTTTGTAGTTTGTCATGAAAAAGGCAAAGATATGTTCTTTTAATAATTTTATGCTGAAAGCATTACATAAATGATGAATAGTTGAACAAATATTGAAGAGAGCTCATCAAAGGGGATGGGGCTTCATGTGTTCTATAAAGAGCAGCAAGGACTTGTGACTTTATGACAGCAATGAATAAGCAAAGTTGTTTAAGAATGTAAAAGTATATGAATGGCAATGTGGATTACTGATAAATAACCAGAAACCTAAGCAACTGTATCCTAAAAGAGAAGTAAGAAAAGGTAAAGTAGCCTTTGAAACATATGTGAAGGAAACAAGGCAATTTACAAAAGATGAATAATAAATGAATTAAAAACATAAGATATTTGATTCCAATACTACTCAGAAAAAATGCAAAAAAAAATAGAAAATATGCCTTTACCTTGCAAAATTTGCCATGTGAAAAAGATCTAGTATCACCAAAATCAGGGTTGGAAGTAGGAAAAACTTAATAATCTTGTGATAGCAGCAAAAATTTTTACCTTCTTGAAGATAGTTTGGCTATCCTCTAAGTTTAAAATTTAGTACTCTCATTTCTGGAATTTTATCTGCAGGATATATCACATAACCAAACAAGGCTATATGTTCAAAGTTGTTTTTTATACACATGAAACCACAAAGAATGAAGCCATCAAAAGAAGTTGTATTAAACAAATTATAGTACAGACATATCATATGCCATTTAACTATGTAGTCATTAAAAAGGAACGTATTAAACATATACATGTGGACCCAGAAATATATCAGTGATATTTTGCAAAGTTAAAAATCCAGGAAAAATATGCTTTAGTATGACTGTTTATAAAAATATATATATCTAATACATAGAAATATACACATATCTGTATAACTCCTAATTTGCTGAGAGAAAAAAAAAAAAAAAAGTAAAGCAACTGAAATGCATGAATCAGCAGGCCCTTGAAGAAGTAGTGGACAAAGCTGAGCATGTTATTTTAGGACATATGTCCTTATTCTAAAACCATCAGGAATATGGGGCTTGAGACTATATAAAACAGCCCATAGATCAGATTGCAGCTGAAGAGATTCATGCCTGCATTTAGTTATGAAGTTCAAATTGGAAGCTGTTCAGGCAGAAAACTAATAGAAATGGGTGATAGCTAATTAACCTAAAGCTTCAAAGTAATTGCTCTGCAAGAAGCAATTTTAAAAGGGACTTTTCTCTTTTATTTTCGAAAATCATAAAATATTCTACATGACTCTGGCAAATGAGTAAAAATGTAAGTATACAAACAAATAGTGATTTTTTTGAACATTTTTGCCTCATCTAACTTCTTGGCAAATTTTAGAAAAAGCAAAAGAATCACAAGACCTATGCCACATATCACATACTGAATAACCCATGTTCTCAACTTTGTTGTATATAAAGATAATCAGAGTATATTACTGAAGTCAAAGTGGCTAGGAGGATAGGGTTATATTGATTAATCCAGTCTTGAGCCATTCACCTCACCACTAGTCAACTGAGTCAGCTACTCCAAAGCATATAGCTATTTAGTGGAGAAGTGACTCCCCTAGCAAAAGCAAGGTGGTCATATGGAATGAATGGACAACAACTCAAATTAGCCTCCATGTGCCATTATATACAACTCTGGCCTCTCATCTTTGATGAGTGGTTCCTTATACTTTTAAAAATAGTTGTACCTTTATTATATGTACTCATTCCTTCTGAGAGAGAGGCATCCCTAATGTCCTGCATCTCTGCATCCAATTCCAAATACAGATACTTGCGTAGTATGGCATTCTCTCACCCCAAATTAGCTGGACATCTCTCACAGCTTCATGGTACCTAAACTTCATGTAGGATGCATAGATGTGGAAATGAAATCTGTGAATTCTGATGAGAAATGATGAGAAATTCTCATCAGAATTTCTGAAAATGAGGCAAGAAAGACAGGACCAGGACCAGGACAAAGGACAGTCTCCTCGTGTAAAGGCACTTACACTTAAGTGTTTTGCACTTAATGAAGCCATAATACATGGAGGAATGGCATCTAAAACAGAAACTTCTTAACATCTGAACAAGCAACTCTGACCATAAAAATGGAGGAGCACATGCAGATAAAAATGTAGCTGATGACCCTATAGGACCTTCCACATGTGGCACTTGGAGGGGAAGATTTAAGGGAAAATGACTCTTAGATTACATGGATAGTGGTTACAGGAGACAAATGCACAAGACCAGAAGCCAATGCAACCTTGTGCAATCCAGGCAATGTAAGACCTCACAGCCTTTCTCAGGACCTGTCG
Source organism: Nanger dama (assembly GCA_917880005.1). Classification (NCBI taxonomy): domain Eukaryota; kingdom Metazoa; phylum Chordata; class Mammalia; order Artiodactyla; family Bovidae; genus Nanger; species Nanger dama. The sequence goes on from CAKJTW010000037.1 coordinate 15,117,824, forward strand.
CTCCAAAGACCACAATGGCTCGAATTCGATGCAATAAGCAAGAGGATTTATTAAGCCAGCGCGCCGGGGTTCAGTCTCCTCGGGAGGAGTGAACCCCCAGCGTCAGTAGTGAGGGGTTTTTATACAAAAAAATCACAGGCAGGCGGGAATGAGGTCAGGTTATGGGATACAATGAAACAGGGGCCATAGGTGCGGGGGATACACTTAATTGGTGGGAAAATCTACAGAAAGCAACAGAGAAAGCTATTTTCTGGGAGGCTATGTCCTTGCCTCCCGATAAGGAGAAAACTATTTTCTGAGAGGCTATGGCCTTGCCTCCTGAGCTTAAATTTTTAATCTAGGTTCTTCAGCAACATCTCAACCATTCCCTCAATGAGTATTCCACCCCTAATCAAAAGACCCTCCATCCATTCAAAGGGCTAAAATAAGATAAAAAGGGGAATCAAGAATCCTGTAGCATACTCCTCTGTGGCAAGGATGCCTGTACTCTTCCTCTTGTAGTGTGTAACTTTTGCTTTAACTTTAATAAACCACTTATTTATTTTCTTTGCTCCTCAGCCACAATGTGGAGTGTTTGTCTGTTTGTGTTTCTTTTTTCCTTGGTGTTCCTTGTCCAAATTCTTTTGGACAAGTTAAACAAGAAACTGGACCTTTGATAAGATTTTCTGGTATCAAAACCATGGCTGCCTGGGTCTAGATCCAAGCTTTAATTTCATGTAGGCTAGTCTAGGGGCTTCCCTGATAACTCAGCTCATAAAGAATCTGCTTGAAATGCAGGAAAACCAGGTTGGGAAGATTCCCTTGAGAAGGGATAGGTTACCCACTCCAGTATTAGGATTCCCTGGTGGCTCAGAAGGTAAAGAATCCACTGCAATGTGGGAGGGCTGGGTTCAATCCCTGGGTTGAGGCCCTGGAGGAGGCCATGACAACCCACTCCAGTATTCTTGCCTGGAGAATCTCTATGGACAGAGGAGCCTGGCAGGCTACAGACCATGGGGTCTCAAAGAGTCAGACACGACTGAGCAATTCTCCACACTAGTCTAGATAAATGCTGGGGATCATATTTTCTGATAAATCTTTGATCTTTTCACTACCCAATATGACTACAGAATATCATATATTCATAAAAAATTCTTTAAGAAGCATGATATTTTTTCTAGGTATTTGCAACAGTTAAACTCTCAATAATTTAAACTTTCCATAGAAATAGTAATGAAGTTCTTAAGATGGCAGCAGTAAATTGTTCAGGATTCAGTTTTTCTCACCAGCCTTTGGTGTCATTCTGATATGGTTAGTTTAGGATTGTGCTCTAGTCAAAAAATTAATTACATAGTTTTTGTTGTTGTTGTTGTTCTGTTTTGTTTTGTTTTTTTAGGTCTGAGCCATTTATCCCTCTGCTAGAATCAGAGTGGGACAGATTTTTCTAAGGTGCATTGTTTACATGTTGGAGATTTGCATACAAAAAATGTTAGCACGATTTACTAAGACAAACTGCAGTTAATATTTCAAGACCCAAAATGCATACTAACATCATTAAATTTAAATGGTTTTGTATGACTGTCCACAATTTGATTGGAACTACTTCTAGGATTGTGCTTGCATGTTGGATCATGTAATGGATAATGAATCAGTAGTATGGAGGATTTTATTTCATCAACTGGTTTGTAACTAAGCAAAGTGCATGATAAATAACATGTCTTCTAGTATTTTGCTATTGGTGGTTTACTATTTAAAAATTAGATAATTTACCTAATTCTTACATTGTTATCTACAAAATTATTGTAGCCTGGGTCTTAAGGAAAAAAAAAAAGCTTTTTTCAAAATAATATGTCTTCTAGATTGTTTGTGTCTTTATTAATAATATTAATGTCTATTTATTTGTCTTTTATTACAGGATTTATTTATACATGTGGTGGAACTTTAAAAGGACTGAATGGCACTATAGAAAGCCCTGGTTTTCCGTATGGATATCCAAATGGTGCGAACTGTACGTGGGTAATAATAGCAGAAGAACGAAATAGAATACAAATTGTTTTTCAGTCATTTGCTCTGGAAGAAGAATATGACTACTTATCCTTATATGATGGACATCCTCATCCTACAAACTTTAGGACAAGGTTAGTGTATTTTGAATGGAAAAATGGAAGAAAATATTTAATGGGTAAAAGAAGATTATTTTACAAAAATGCTTAACATTTGTGGTGAAATTCAATTATTACTCCTTTGGAAATATATCATCCTATGAACAAATTATCTCCATAGTCTGACTTCAGAACACTAGTAAATTATCTCTCCAAAACTGAATTTAAATTGAATTGCACCCATTTAGAGTGGTTAAAGATACTTTGATTTTTAACATTCTTGCCTCATGATTTTATTCTTTATGGGCATGACTTTTAGTAAAGTGAAAGCATGCAATGCATCTTTCAGTGGTATGTGACCAATTTTAATATACAATAATACACAAAATATTCAAAAATCAATGTTTATATGATAACAGAATACATTAATTTTAAATAATGTATATAGTTTATAAACTTTAAATATCTGAAAAATAGACCCTCTTATATTACCAACTGGGACATTCATGATTGTGTCCACACAAACCAAATTATTTATTTTTAAGTTAGTTAATAAAACAGATATGAAAACTAACTGGTACCCTGATTATTTATAAGTGTTTCTTCAGTATTTCATTTTAGGATATCTAAACATAATTTATGCTGTATTGTCAAGAACTCTCTTTAAACATAAACCAATTCTAATTCAAACCAAGAAATTTAAAATGTAAGATATTACATGTTTCATGTAGTCCTAGACTTTTACCATGTGTGCATATTTTCATTAACTATAGTGAACTGTCTTTACTGTAATTCAAAATATTCTTAGCAGATATTTATAAGAATTAGAAACCCTTACGTACTTGACTATGCTTGAATTATGATTCTATGATTCTGCTACTTTTTCTAATAGTTGAGACTCTGTATTTGCCTTTCTGATTTACAGGAATAAGATTATCAACACTAAGTTTTTATACATTCATCGGTCTTCCATATTTTTTGCATTGATTTTTCACATCTTAAATAAATATTCAGCTGAGTTCAGTTCAATTCGGTCACTCAGTCATGTCCGATTTTTTGCGACCCCATGAATCACAGCACTCCAGGCCTCCCTGTCCATCACCAACTCTTGGAGTTCACTCAAACTCACGTCCATCGAGTGGGTGATACCATCCAGCCATCTCATCCTCTGTCATCCCCTTCTCTTCCTGCCCCCAATCCCTCCCAGCATCAGAGTCTTTTCTGATGAGTCAACTCTTCCCATGAGGTGGCCAAAGTACTGGAGATTCGGCTTTAGCATCATTCCTTCCAAAGAAATCCTAGGGCTGATCTCCTTCAGAATGGACTGACTGGAATTCCTAGCAGTCCAAGGGACTCTAAAGAGTCTTCTCAAAAACCACAGTTCAAAAGCATCAATTCTTCAGCACTCAGCTTTCTTCACAGTCCAACTCTCACATCCATACATGACCACTGGAAAAACCATAGCCTTGACTAGATGGGCCTTTGTTGGCAAAGTAATGTCTCTGCTTTTCAATATGCTATCTAGGTTGGTCATAACATATATTATCTTCACTTTTACTAAAAAAACACATCATATATAGAGAAGATTTTGGACTAGGAGATAAGGCTTGCATATTAGTGCTAGCTTTGTTGTTCACTGGCTGTTTGAGCAATCTACAGCAGCTATTCTTATTTAAAATGGAAGGAGGTAATAGTAATGAAAATCTGTCCATCTCTCTATATTCTTCTGAATATCTCATGAGATAATGTATATGAAACTGCTTCATAAATATATAATCTTTTAGTACTCATTTCAACTGTTTGCAGTCAGAATGACAGTTTAAAATGTCTAGAGTGTTTCCAAACACATTTGTACAAAGAAAATATCACTAGATTGATTACAGATTAGATTCTATCTTTCTTTCTTTCTTTTCTTTTTTGCTCTACATTTATTTACTGAAGATTTCTAACTTAATTTCTTATTTCCTTTTACATTGTTAAATTCATAATATCTATTTATTTCAAAGATATACAGTATGGCATACACATCAACAGTGCTATTTCATTGCCATTGCCAATATCATTAAAAGTTCCATATCTTTTATTAATGATGCAGTCAAGATAGTGTGTGTGTGCCTGCCTGCACTAGTGCCAGTGTGTGGGTCTTTGCTTTCACTTAGTGAGGCCATGAAAGAAAATGGAAGATACTTCTCAGACTATCAAGTCAGCTAAATTAATGTAAATAAAACTAGAAGCACAAAGGTTTTGTGTGTTTCCTTTACATTAGTAATGTATGCTATTGTCATTGTGTAAATATGGAAAAATAAAATTCTCCAAATGTTATCTAATAGTTTTAATCACTCCACTGAGAATACTGTTTGTACAAGTATCTATCCTCTCTAGACATACTCAAAAATGAGAAAGAAACATTTTTATTTTATCCCCATCCTTTTTTAAGCAACTGTCATCTCTGGCAAGTTAAATGATGGTAGGATGGGGAAAATGAATTTATTGTTTTCATTCTTTGTTAATCTGTAAATGGGGAATAACAACATTAAATTTACAGAGCTTTTATGAGGAATACAGTGTAAAGAAGTTTCAATAAAACAAATCTTAAGCATTTATTAAGTGATTTCCTGTACCTGAAACTATATTTTATAATTGTTACATTTAATTTCTCCCCTGTTTAAATAATGAGGGCTTCCCTGGTGGCTCAGAGGTTAAAGCGTCTGCCTCCAATGCGGGAGACCCGGGTTCGATCCCTGGGTCGGGAAGATCCCCTGGAGAAGGAAATGGCAATCCACTCCAGTATTCTTGCCTGGAGAATCCCATGGACAGAGAAGCCTAGTAGGTTACAGTCCACAGGGTCACAAAGAGTCGGACATGACTGAGTGACTTCACCTCACCTCACCTTAAATAATGTGAAAACACTCCTATCATCATTTTACAATTTGGAAATTGGACTTATATTACTTGCCCAAGGTTAACACTGTTAAAAGTAACCAGAGGCATGATCATCACTGCAATGCAGATTTGTCTGAGTTCTGAGATTAAGGTTATAAATAAATAAATAATTATAAAACAAATTATATATAAGTGTGTGTGTGTGTGCATATATATATATATATATATATATGGCTTGTTTATTAATTAAAGCCCATTTTTTCTTAGCAATATTAGGTAAAATTTAATAGTGAGACAAATTAAAAATAATAAAAACAACTGAATAGTAGAACATATGGAGAAGGAAATGGCAACCCACTCCAGTGTTCTTTCCTGGAGAATCCCAGTGATGGGGGAGCCTGGTGGGCTGTCGTCTCTGGGGTTGCACAGAGTTGGACATGACTGAAGCAACTTAGCAGCAGCAGCAGTAGAATATATAAAGATGTAAACAGAAAGATAAATTATAAGTTTATTCTTGGTATGAGTTTATGAATTCAGTTCTAGTACATTCTCCATAGCATTTTGGTTATTGTCGGTATATAATATATCTGTTGGTCTTTATGCTTAAAGAAATGCTGTTGCTAATATTAGAGAACTGGTTTTAATTAGCAAGACTTGGAGGGTGGGGGATCAGTTTGTATCCTACAGCTCCTTCCAGACTGTGTTTGTACACAGTCTGCTGTTTGCTTAGAAGCCTAATCTGCTCCTGGCAGTTTGATTCTTTTTGTGTCTGTTCTTTGACTCACTGTTTTCTTGCTTTTTCTTTCTCTCACATCCTCACTTAATACATGTCCTTATGGAATGCCTGCTGCTTTCTTTCAGAAATTGATACTTATACATTGTTACTTTCCATGCACTCCGATAGACTTTTGATAAACAGCCTATATTTGCCTTGTAAGAACACAGAAAAGTTGATCTGTAGGTCTTATCATTCTTGATTGTATAAAGGATATATTCAGTTTTGTAATTACAATTTCATTTTTTAAACTATTTTTAAACTCCAATTATTGATGATTCTGCTTGTTTTTATCTCGTTTTAAAATTTTTTTAATAAAAATTGATATTGCTGGCTGGCTGAATTTGATACTTAAATAGCAATGTACCATTGGAAAATTCCTTTATATCTTTAGCTTAAAACAAATTTGGTCTAGATGTGAAAAGAACAATTGTAAGCTTTGTTTACTTTTTATTTTAATACTGTATTTTCTCAATAAGAAAGTTATGTGCTGTTGTTTAGTCACTCAGTCATGTCTGGCTCTTTGTGACCCCATGTACTGTGGTCCACCAGGCTCCTCTGTCTATGCAGGTTCTCCAGGCAAGAAAACTGGAGTGGTATCTCGTTGTAGTTTTGATTTACATTTCTCTAATAATGAGTGACGTTGAGCATCTTTTCATGTGCTTGTTAGCCATCTGTATGTATTCTTTTGAGAAATGTCTCTTTAGGTTTTTTGTCTACTTTTTGATTGAGTTGTTTGCTTTTCTGATATTGAGCTGAATGAGCTGTTTGTATATTTTAGAAAATAATTATTTGTCAGTTGTTTACTGTGCTATTATTTTCTCCCATTCTGTGGGTTGTCTTTTCACCTTGTTTATAGTTTCCTTTGCTGTGCAAAAGTTTTTAACTTTAACTAGGTCCCACTTGTTTATTTTTGTTTTTATTTCCATTACTCTAGGAGATGCGTCATAGACAATCTTGCTTTCGAGTATTCTGCCTTTATTTTCCTCTAAGAGTTTAATTGTTTCTGGTCTTACATTTAGGTCTTTAATCCATTTTGAATTTATCTTTGTGTATGGCATTAGGTAGTGTTTTAATTTAATAATTCTTTTGTATGTAGTTGTCTGGTTTTCCCAGCACCACTTACTGAAGGGCTATCTTTGGCCGATTGTATAAACTTGTCTCCTTTATCAAAAAATAAGGTACCCGTAGGTGTGTGGGTTTATCTCTGGGTTTTCTATCTTGTTCCATTGGTCCATGTTTCTGTTTATATGCCATACTGTTTTGATGACTGTAGCTTTGTAATTTAGTCTGAAGTCAGAAAGGTTTATTCCTCCAACTCCATTCTTCTTTCTCAAGACTGTTTTGGCTCTTTGGGGTCTTGTGTTTCCATATGAACTGTAAACATTTTTGTTCTAGTTCTGTGAAAAATATCATTGGTTATTTGGTGGGGATTGCATTCATCTGTTTACATAGTCTTTTATTTCTTTTATCAGTGTTTTATGGTTTTCTGTGTAGTGGTCAATGGAAACTTGCTGTAAGATTAGGGAACTCAAACAGGGGCTCTGTGACAGGCTGAAGGGTCAGATGGAGAGAGAAATGGGTGGAAGGTCCAGGAGGGAGGGGATGTGGGTGTACCTATGGCTGATTCTTAATGTATGATAGAAAACCAAAAATTCTGTAAAGCAATTATCCTTCAATTGAAGTATTTAAAAATCAATTTTAAAGATAATAATACTGGAGTGGGTGGCCATGCTCTCCTCCAGGGGAATCTTCCCAACCCAGGGATCAAACCCAGGTCTCTCACATTGCAGGTGCATTCTTTACCATCTGAGCCACCAGGGAAGCCCAAGAAAGTTATAGCAAGAGGTAAAAAGAAAAAAAAAATCACTAAATCACTCAATCTCATGAAACAGAGACAGATATATTCATATATATAGGACCATACTATGTATATTATGTTCACATTTAATCTCCTTGCAATAATATATACATAAATTCACGTGACTAGAATTTTATAAGCATCAAGTTTAGTGGCTGTTTGTCTTATTATATGCATGATCATTTAATTATTTTATTATAAAATAGTTTGTTTTTTGCCTTTCATAATTAATACATGTACAAGCATTGACATTAATTCAGACAACAAGCTCACATCATGATCCCTAGATGAAAAGAATTCTGGAAAAAGAACATTTCATTCTAACCTCAGTCATGAAAAGTGGCAAAGAGAAAGCTCAGAATCAGTCACATGACAGAACATGTCATAGCATCAAAGTATTTCATTCACATATTTTACTATTAATTTCAGTTTTAAGAATCTTATTTCTCTAATAAATTATTTGTTTGTAATTGAAAGAATAAGCATGTAATTTAAGAAGAAAAAGTTTATGTTGTGGCCACTACTACACACCACGACCATCACATGAGGAAAACTATCTCCAGTTTTTTTAATGACACCTTTAGAAATTATTTATACTTCAGATATTTATTTGTAAACTTACTTTAAAATTTTCATGGAAGATATGTTTCTATTCTTTCACTGTGAGCCTATGTATGTCCTTAAAACTAAATGAAAAATTGAAAGCATATTATAATGTAAATAATAACAAAAGTAGTAATGTGTTGATATAAATTCAATGAGTATCATACAGAATCTAAATGATAAAAAATTGTATTCTAGTGCTAAAGGGCATAAAGTTGGAAAATGAAGATCCACACTATATTCAGTGTTAAAATGACTAAATTTTATAAAGCTCTCATTCTTTGGAATCAAAATACAGACTTCTCAAAAACTCCTAAAGTATTTTGGGTTATTTGGAAAAACGATAAAGTATTTGGTCAAACTATCACATAGAAATTACAAGGAAAATATTTAAGTATAAGAAAAAAGTTTAAGCTGCAGAATTAGGATGCACAATAAAAAGTAATAATTAGAATGTGGTATTGGCTGATATAAGAGTAGAAGATATTTGGAACAAATTTTATATGAATTCATAGAAATAGGAGAAGATTATATCACACAAGATACTAATATAAATATGAGAAATATTTCCTATCATTATAATACATGACAAAAATTTTTTAAAAAGGATAAGATATGGTTCCATGAATAAAAACATTTTCTGTGATCAAAATATACTACAAATAAAATAAATATTTAAACAATTATCAGAAGAAATAAAAATTTGACATTATACATACACACACATATATATACAAATAAATATGAGACACAACAGTTTGGTGTGCTTATTAGAAAAATTTTTAGAAATATGAAATTTATAATATATATAGAAATATACAAATTATGAACAGTGAGTTCATAAAGAAAAAATGTTAAAAATCTAATATACAGTAAAAAAATACAAGAATAAATATTTCTAGTGATTTCAAAAAATAAATGAAAGAAACTATGTACAAATTTTCAAACAGAATATTGTCTAAGACCTGAAAAACTGCAAACATTCTCAGTGAAGATATCCTGGTATTTTCATGCCTGACTAATGGGAATATAAGTGTGTGTATGATTTCTGAAAAATAAGTTATCAAAAGTATTTACTCTTAAACTTTATAAATAGCGGTCTCTCAAGTTATATACAGATTTTCTTTGCTGTTTTGTTTAAAGTAGCAAAATTATGAATGTTTAAATATAGAGATTAATTAATAAGCAAAGGAGTAAATGTAGCAATTAGAAAATAAGTGTTATAAGAATAATTATGAATGGGGAGCTTGCAGATGGCACCAGTGGTAAAGAATTCACCTGCCTTTGCAGGAGACATAGAGACATGGATTTGATCCCTGTAGGACAGGGCAACTCGCTCCTGTATTCTTGCCTGGAGAATCCCATGGACAGAGGAGACTGGCGGGATATAGTCCATAGGGTCACAAAGAGTCGGACATGACTGAAGTGACTTAGCGAACACAAAGGTTCATGACATATTACCAGCTAGAGTAAAAATAGATTTCAAAACAGTAGATATAATAATGTAATGAGATAGCTTGTACATGTTGTATCTGTGTGTCTTTATTACAAAATGGTAACTATGGTCATCTCATGGTAATGGAGTTAAGAGGATTTTTTCTTTTTATGCTAGCCCTTGATTTCTAAGACATTTTACTTTTAATATCTAGTGACATTAGAAAAAACATATTCTGGTTTGTTTATATCTCATCTGAGTTTCAAGAATATTTCCCACTGTATATCACTTAATGATTTAGTTTGAATTTTAAACTGGAAGAGATGAATATTAATAAAAAAAATGAACATTGACTAATTTCATGCTCAATGAGTTAGACTTTCAAATGAATCAGAAGCATAAAATGAAACTTCATATTTGAAGTTTTCAGATTTACAATCTGTTATCATATTAAAATAATAATGAAAAAACAATTGTGAAGAAAAAAGTACTTTTTAAAGTTAAAAATTATACAGTAAATAATTGTGTGTATATCAAAATTAATCTTTTTCTAAACAACTCTTTTATTGTCCAGATAATAGCCCTATATAGAGAAGAAACTGAAAATATACATATATATATAGCATATATATATATTGTGTGTGTGTGTGTACATCTTGTTCTTGATGTCGACTAAAGGAGAAAACATTGAATATTTTGAGTTGTTGAAATTAATAAATGCTATTAAAGGTCAGACTTTAAAACTGAGGCACGCATTTTCCACAGCTCAATATACAGATCTTCAGTGGTAAAATTAAATAAAATTTGACAAAATATACTCATTAACCCGCACTGTTATGAATATGTAATCATTTTCATAGCCCAAGAAAATTCTATAGTTTTCCTTTCTAGGCAATGTCTATCTTCACAAGCAAATACTCTACTAATTTGTTTCATCAAGAATTACTTTTGCCCTTTCTAAATATTCATATAAATTAAATGTTACAATATGCATTGCTTTCTTTTTTGATATTTTTCACTCAGCATGATGTTTTTGAGATTCATCCACATTGTTTGTGCCAACAGCTTGTTCCATCTTATTGTTGAGCAACATTTTATGAATTGTTCATTGTCTGTGTAAAGATACAATGAACATTCATACATAAGTTTTTATATGGATCCATTTTCATTTGTCTTAGGTAAATATCTAATAAGGAAATTGTTGAGTTACTGGGTTAATATATTTTTAACTTCATTTTAAACACTTGTAATCAGCTTTCCAAAGTCATTGACCTATTTTTACTACACCATGAACACATGGAAGTTCCGATTTTTCCACATCTTCAACAACATTTGAGATCAGTCTTAATAGTGTTTTTATTTTTCATCTCTGTTATAACTAATGAATCTTTTATTATGTGTTTACTGATTATTTATTGATATATCTTATAAAAAGTTTCCTGTTTTTTAACTAGGTGCTTCATTTGTCTTTATAATTGTAATTTGTATACTTATAGAGTCTTTATACCATTTTTTACAAATATATCTATTACAAATGTTTTCTTTCAACCTATGATTGCTTTTTCATTTTCTCTCACTTTCTTTAGCTGAAATTTTAAATTTTGACAAAGTTCAATTTAAATAATTTTTATATATTTTAGTGCTTTCTAAGTAGACTGACAAATGTTTGCTTATCCAAAGATGGAAAGATATTCTTCTGCAATTTTTCTAAAGCTTCATAATTATGGACTTGGTATATAGGTCAATGATCAATCTCAACCAATTCAAAAGCATGGAGACGTCTAGGTTCCTTTCTAGTCTATGTGGCTATTATACTAAACAAGAATGAACATGGCTTATGTTTCAAAGAATCTTCAAAATGACAACCAAATAAATCATGTGTTCCATCTGGCTGCTTCTGAGTACAGTTAAGATTAAGCATATTTTAAGTAGTTTTTACAACATGACTGCTTGATTAAATAGAGTTAGCTAGAAAAATTCCTGTCACATTTTTCTCCCTATCTCTATGATAAGGAGAGATACCATTTTGACTTTTTACTACTTTGTGTGATTATCTATAATCAATTTATCCTTTTGTACATAGACACAAGATACACTTCATTCTTGTTGTTAAATTCTCTGAACTTCATTTATCTCCTTATTGTTATTGAATATCAAAGATTCACCCAGCATTTTTCTCAGTATACTGAGGGATAGTTAGAAAAGATGTAATACTTTGTCACTATTATTGTTTATTTTATAGATTTGCTGAGTTCCTGACATAACCATAGAAATCACAAGCCTAAAGGACATAATCAAGGAATAGTAATTAGAATGAATAAACAAAAATCCATAGCTAGAATTCCTACTTGTGTAATTGGTAGACTTCTTCCTTCCTAAAATGCTGTCAGTGTCCCTATAAATGTTCTTGAGCAGTCACTATAGTTCTCTTTTACATAAGTAATCTTTTCTCTTTTCTTTTTCTTCTAGTCTTTGCTTCCTGAATTTCTCATATAACCTTTTAATATTCATGTTAATATCTCTTCATCCTAATTGCTCAGTAATCTGTCTCCTTTCTTGTAGGTATACTGTGGAGGGAGAGAACAACTTTCCCACAGAAATTATCAGAAAGTGGCTAAATGACTTGCTAGACCATAAAAACAAATGGCCATAGAGTATACTCTATGACAGTGCAATACACTGATTTAATTGTACTCCTAAGTCCCTTTCTCCAGAAAGATTTGAATGAGAGTAGTGCAACCCAGGAGAAGGCAATGGCTCCCCACTCCAGTACTCTTGCCTGGAAAATCCCATGGACGGGGGAGCCTGGTACGCGGCAGTCCATGGGGTCGCTAAGAGTCGGACACGACTGAGCGACTTCACTTTCACTTTTCACTTTCATGCATTGGAGAAGGAAAAGGCAACCTACTCCAGTGTTCTTGCCTGGAGAATCCCAGGGACAGTAGAACCTGATGGGCTGCCCTCTATGGGGTCACACAGAGTCAGACACGACTGAAGCGACTTAGCAGCAGCCATGCAACCCAATCCAATTTATTGTCTCTGAAGATTTCCACTTTCAGAGTTAGAACCAGTCCTTGTATACTGGTTATCTCTCTTGTATAATACAACGTCTATGAAATGCAGATACTTTACTGCCTGACTTACTGGAATAGAGTACGTGTGTGTGTGTGTGTGTGTGTGTGTGTGTGTGTGTGTGTGTGTGTGAGTGTGGTAATTACATATGTGATATTAACAACTGTATACTCAGTAAATAAAGAGAAATATAACATATTTTTCTCATTTATCTATTATATTCAGTTCAGTTCAGTTCAGTCACTCAGTTGTGTTCGACTCTTTGTGACCCCATGAATTGCAGCACGCCAGGCCTCCCTGTTCATCACCATCTCCCAAAGTTCACTCAGATTCATATCCATCGAGTCAGTGATGTCATCCAGCCATCTCATTCTCTGTCATCCCCTTCTTCTCCTGCCCCCAATCCCTCCCAGCATCAGAGTCTTTTCCAATGAGTCAACTCTTCGCATGAGGTGGACAAAGTACTGAAGTTTCAGCTTTAGCATCATTCCTTCCAAAGAAATCCCAGGGCTGATCGCCTTCAGAATGGACTGGTTGGATCTCCTTGCAGTCCAAGGGACTCTCAAGAGTCTTCTCCAACATCATAGTTAAGAAGCATCAATTCTTTGGCACTCAGCCTTCTTCACAGTCCAACTCTCACATCCATACATAACTACTGGAAAAACTATAGCCTTGACTAGAGGGACCTTAGTCGGCAAAGTAATGTCTCTGCTGTTGAATATACTATCTAGGTTGGTCACAACTTTTCTTCCAAGGAGTAAGCATCTTTTAATTTCATGGCTGCAGTCACCATCTGCAGTGATTCTGGAGCCCCCAAAAATAAAGTCTGACACTGTTTCCCCATCTATTTCCCATGAAGTGATGGGACCGGATGCCATGATCTTCGTTTTCTGAATGTTGAGCTTTAAGCCAACTTTTTCACTCTCCTCTTTCACTTTCATCAAGAGGCTCTTTAGTTCTTCTTTTGCTTACTGTTAATCCAGCTATGATCTTAGTAATTGTCTTGCATAGAAAATACAGATTACATAAAACACAGAAATTGAGGATAGAAATGGGTTTTTCTATGAAAGAGCTTGAAACAGTTGTTATATTGTGGCTAGTATTCTCCTCTCCCAAATTTTAATTTACTTAAGATATATTGCATTGCCATAGGGCATACAAGTAATTTTTTTAAATGGCAATTAAAATTTTGATGCACCGTAGGCAGTTAATGATTCTTCTCCTTAGATATCATTCTTTACTTTGGAACATTCAAATTAATGATTGGAGAGATCTCAAGGACAGACAGGGTTTCTAGAACTTTTTGTCAACATAAAAGACTCTTTCAAATCTGAGTAAGGCAAGGATTCACGAGTATACACAATCATTTGTTGTTTATACTAGGCACATTGCCAGAAAGAATTTAGGTGGCTTTTATTAAAGAAACAGACTAAATTAAGCATTAAAACATGGATTAAAACAAAAAAGATGCCACCATCAAGTTTAACTATGTTCATTGGATTATATTTATTCAATCTTTTATAGCAAATCTATGAAAGGTTTAATTCCTTTAGCCTGTTTTCAGTAAAACAACACTGATATGTCATTAACTAACAGTATTTCTTATGCAAGTATCTCATTCTTCACAAACATTCATTTTTCATCTCTAAATGGCATATCAAAAGTCCTGTTTCTCTCCCAGAGAGCAATTCAATGTTATTAAATTTGTTATAACTAAAATTTTCATTTAGCAATGCAAAATCTTGAATAAAAATTTTAGATTAGGCATCCAGATTAACTCTTTTTGAATTACTTAAGATTTTTAATGTATGTATTAAATATTTTTAATATATGTAATATATGGGTATTGCAAATTAACATTTTCTGAATATGCCAGTTATATCAGGCTATTTATGTGCAACTGTTATAACATTATTTCAGATATCCTTCCTAGTACTTCTATTATACAGATGAGGAAAAGTTCAGAAATACCAATAACATTAACAAGATAAAAAAATTAGTTTTCCAAGAGATTGAAGTTTGAATATAAATGGGTTAAAGCATAGCTCATTGGTTACATTTATTTTTATTTTTCAATTATACCATTTTTGAATGATGGATTAGAAGATTTACTTTAGACAACCATAGAATCAGGTAAGTTTACTAACCATTTATTTTATTATTTTTTATTAAATCTAATTTAACAGGTCAAGAGCATTAAAGGGTATAAGGAAAGGACCCATATTTGTATCAGGATCCACTTTTTAAAAAATTACCCTTTTGCTATTATGACATACATACATCCAAAGCATATTTGTGTCATAAAATGATTGTATCAAAGACAACTAATCGTTCATAGATGTTTAAATTTGATGCTCTTAATATATCTAGAAGACACTGAGCCTTCATAGAAAAATGATTAAATTTTCAAATAAAAAATATTTATAATTATGTGCATGTTTATTACTTTTTAGAAGACATTTTTATTCTTTTTAAAAATATCACTACTTAACTATATATAAATTCAAAAGTGGTATTTAACAAATATTTAACTTACATTGATTTACAAATAATAGTAATTTGGGCCAAAGTTTGGAAAGAAAAAGAAACTTGATTTAAAGGATGGAATTTAGAAAGATAGTAATGATGACCCTGTATGGGAGACAACAAAAGAGACACAAATGTATAGAATGGACTTTTGGCCTCTGAGGGAGACGGAAAGGGTGGGATGATTTGGGAGAATGACACTGAAACATGTATACTATCATGTAAGAAACAAAGTGCCAGTCTATATTCAATACAGGATACAGGATGCTTGGGGCTGGTGCATGGGGATGATCCAGAGAGATGATATGGGGTGGGAGGTGGGAGGGGGTTTCAGGATTGGGAGCTTGTGTAAACCTGTGACAGATTCATGTCAGTGTATGGCAAAACCAATACAGTATTGTAAAGTAGAATAAAGGAAAAATAAAATAAAATAAAATAGAAAACCCACAAAAAAAGGATTCAAGAAATATAATTATTTTCTAAATAATCTTCCTCACTAAATGCAGATTTAAAGCCACTAATATTAGAAAATATCAGTGACCATAAATTTGTACAAATGCATATATGAAATATAAGGACTTTACAAAAATCAATAGCAAGATCTGATAATAAAATCTTATCTTCAACTTCCATATATTAAAAATAAATAGTGTACATATATTATATTTCCTTAAAAATTTGCTTCTTTGAGGTATTTACAGTTCAAAAAGAATTTCAGGAGATTGCCATGTATGTTACACTTCTCTTGGTGGATAGAAGGGCTAAAATATGCATAGAATATGAAACCTTGCCATGAAAGCTAACAATATGTTTGCAATATGTTTTCCTCACCTACATGAACCAATCAGAGCAACCTCATTTCATTCATTTTTAAATAATAATTTATAGTTACAAAAATCAAATATTTTGGGGGTGAGATGTGATCACTGGAAAAGCCTCAGCTGAAAAGAAAATTAATATTAACCCATTGACACACTGTATCTATTGTATACTGATACTGTTTGAGGTGTCAATTTGAATTTCCAATATTAATTGTATGTTTTTAAAAATATATTTGCATATACAAATATATAACTCTAAAACATACGGATTAGAAGCATTATATTAGCATGAACACCAATAAGCCTACAACTTGACAAAGACCATCTGAATATTTCTTTATTTCTTATCCCTCCCTGGCCTTATTCTGATTTCTCGCCAGGAACAAGCATTTCCATATTATGGCCATTATTTTCTCAAATTTTTACAGAAAAATGATTTAATTATACATGCATGTATCCCTAAACAACAGAAAGTTTAACTTTTCTTATTTGCAAGTTTTGTAAAGTATATATCATACTGTTATAGTTTCTGAGACTCATTTTTTGACTCCACATAATATTTCTAAGAATCATCCATGTTTTGGTCTCTTGCTTTAGTTTATCCATTTTCACTCATCTTTATTCAATCTTATGCATATATTACACTTAGGAATATGATGTACTATATTGGTTTATTTTCTAAAAGATAGTTTATATTGCCTTCAGTTTTGCTATTACAAATAATACAGCTATGATAAACTTGTATATATTTTCTAGTACAGAATGTGCGAGATCCTCTCAGAGCCCAGAGAAGAAGGGCTAGTTCAGTATATACAGAAGATACAATTGTTTAAATTTACTCACATTCCCATAATGCAAATTGGTTTCCCAAGTGTCCATGCTCCTCTACAATATCACTGATAATATATAATGATAAACTTAACAATGTCTTCATGTTGGAATATGTCAACATGGAATAGTTGACATGTCAACAATATAGAATAGTCAACATGATATTTTTCAGGGATTTTAATTTTTGATAATTTATTGGGTATAACCAGTCCATTCTGAAGGAGATCAACCCTAGGATTTCTTTGGAAGGAATGATGCTAAAGCTGAAACTCCAGTACTTTGGCCACCTCATGAGAAGAGTTGACTCACTGGAAAAGACTCTAATGTTGGGAGGGATTGGGGGCAACAGGAGAAGGGGATGACCAAGGATGAGATGGTTGGATGGCATCACGGACTCGATGGACGTGAATCTGAGTGAACTCTAGGAGATGGTGATGAACAGGGAGGCCTGGCATGCTGCGATCCATGGGGTCACAAAGAGTCAGACATGACTGAGTGACTGAACTGAACTGAAAATGTTGTCTCATGGTTTGAATTTGTGTTTTTCTGATGGAAATAAACCTTTCTTTAGTTTTATGTGCCAATCCTGAGGGTTGGGATTTAAGGTAGGAGGAAAAGACATGAGTCAAGGAAAATTCTAGATTTTATTGTCATAAAAACCTGAAGAAAAAATCTAGTTATATTTTTCTGGATGAAAAAGATAGACAATGATCATGTTGGGGTGGAAGTGGAAATAGGAGTTTGCTTTGATCATGTTAATTTCTAGGTGTATTAGGCATACTACTTTTTCCCTTTCATTAAGCACACAAGTAGCAATGCCAAGTGAGTATTTAGATACACAATCATGGAGTTAATGGGAGAAGGAACCAATGTGAAAGCAAAGTGTTGGACAAGAATGCGCTGGGAAAAAGTAAGAAAATACATGAGGACTGAGGTATGACATTCCAGGTATAGAGAACATGTAAATCAGGAAAAAGTAACAGAGGAGGATTAAAAGACAGGCCAGGGAAGTTAGAGGAAATAAAGTGAGTGGTATCTTGGGAGCAAAGAAAGTAGAAGGAGGCACAATGAGAATCTATGACACATGCTGATGTCAAGCCTTCCTCAAGTTCAATGAGAGTTAGGAATTGCCCATTGGATTGAATGACATACAGGTCATTTAAAATGTCAAAAAGTTACTTTTTCCAGCAGCATTGAGGGCAAAAGTCAGATTGAACTGGATTGGTTCAGGAGAGAATGTGAAGAAACAAAATAGAAACAATTATAGACCAATGTGTATGCAATGAAATTTTAATGTATAATTTACAAAAACAAGATATAGTCCAGAGGGAAATGTGGAAATAACAGAATTCATTTTAATTTTTATATATATATATATATATATATATATATATATATACTTTTCAATCTATATTTATCTTATGGGAGATAGTCATGTTTACATTTCAGGATAATAGGAATAATTCCATAAAGAAGAAATTTTAATGATGAAGAAAGAAAAACAGTTGCTAGGATATGTTCATAAATGAGAGGAGATGGGGTCCAGTGACAGGTGAGGGAGCAGACTCAAGGAGGATAAGAAATTCATTCACAAGAACATACTTTCTTAGGCATTACATTACATGATCACACCTCATATGGATGTTCAGGAGTATGTCCTTTTTGTGGCCTTAAGAGCTTTCTGCTGGTTCAAGTCTGTGTTAAGGCTCAAAGTTGTTTTTAATCCTGGCTTGTGATGACTTGGCAATATAATTACCAAAATAATTTAGTAAGACTGTGGTCTTTGAGTTTTATCTGTCACCAATTATATTCAAAGCTTTGACTTTTATTTTCTAAACATAATTCTAAATTAGGATTGATTTATTTTTCCTCATTGCCTTTTTTTGGTCTCTCTCACAAATTCTTGGTGGTAATCATGAAACCAAATGAAACATGAGAATTCTGTGTAAAGACAGTACCCTTAATCTCACTATTATTTAAAATTTTTGAGGCCCTTGCTCTTTAATCCTTGTTCAATATTTTTAGTATTGATATTTGTATCCAGAAGTTGGCTGTTCGTTATAGGATGTTGTTATCTCTAAACTCTCTTTCCTTTGATCTCTGCTTGAAAACCAGCCAAATATAGCTCAAATCCTTTTTGCAATATAAATGTATATTGTAGTATATTTGTAAAGGCAAATCATTTATAATGTGTTTCTAAAGGAAGGCAATTTTGCACACCACTTTTTAGCTTTTTAAGCCACTTTCTGTAGAATGAAAAGTTGAATAAGCTCATGATAAGCCCTCAAAGTCAAATACTTTACCAAAATCTGTGCCACAGCCTAAAATAGATGTTTATATTTCTAGCATGTGATGTCTATTTCCTCAAAACCCATTGCTGACTGCTAAGCAAATTGTACCTATTTTACACTTTTATTGTGGCAGTGTAACACGTAAATAGCTATTCCACAAATATTTTACAAATAAGCAGATGAGTAGTCAAAAAAGGATAGAAAATTATTCTAGTTTTAACACAATGTTAGTTATAAAAATGACTATACGATACCCTAGTTTAAAAATAGCAAGATGTCACCAGAAAGTCATATGAATGTTTTTCCAAATGATACAGTCTTTTCTAGCTCAGATAGACTGCTGTTCTTCAGTCACTAAGTCATGTCCAACTCTTTGTGATGCCATGGACTACAGCACGCCAGGTTCCTCAGTCCTCCACCATTTCCTAGAGTTTGCTCAAATTCATGCCCATTGAGTGGGTAATGCTATCTAACCATGTCGTTATCTGTCTCCCCTTTCTCTTTTTGCCATCAATCTTTTCCAGAATCAGGGTCTTTTCCAATGGGTCAACCCTTTGGATCAGGTAGCCAAAGTACTGGAGATTTAGCACTAGTCCTTCCAAAGAATATTCAGATTTGATTCCCTTTAAGATTGGCTGGTTTGACCTCTTTGTAGTCCAAGGGACTCTCAAGGGTCTTCTCCAACACCACAATTAGAAAGATCAATTCTTCAGCACTCAGCCTTCTCTATGGTCTAACTCTCACATTTGTACCTGCTTACCAGATAAAAGGGGCTTCCCTGGTGGCTCAGATAGTAAACAATTTGCCTGCAACACAGAAGACCCAGGTTCGATCCCTGGGTTGAGAAGATCCCCTGGAGGAGGGCAGGGCCACCCACTCCAGTATTCTTGCCTGGAGAATTCCATGGACAGAGGAGCCTGGTAGGCTACAGTCCATGGGGTCTCAAAGAGTTGACACAACTGAGCAACTAACACACACACACTGGAAAAGAACATAGCTTTGACTACATGGATATTTATCAATAAAGTGATGCCTCTGCTTTTTAATATGCTATCTAGATTTGTCATAGATTTCCCTCCTAGGAGCAAGTGTCTTAATTTCATGGCTGCAGTCGCCACACATAGTGATTTTGGAGCCCAAGAAAAAAAAATCTGTCACTGCTTCCAGTTTTTCCCCTTCTATTTGCCATGAACTGATAGGATCAGATGTCATGATCTTTGCTTTTTTAATGTTGAGTTTCGAGTCAGCTTTTTCATTCTCTTCTTTCACCTTCATCAAGAAGTTCTTTAGTTTCTCTTCATTTTCTGTCATTAGAGTGGTATCATCTGCATATTTGAGGCTGTTCATGTTTCTACCAGCAATCTTGATTCCAGTTTTTGATTCATCCAGCCTAGCATTTCACATGATTCCATCTGCACGTAATTTAAATATGCAGGGTAACAGTTTATAGCCTTGTTGTACTGCTATCCAAGTTTGGAACCAGTCAGTTGTTCCATGTCTGGTTATGTTTCTTCTTGACTCACATACAGGTTTCTTAGGAGACAGGTAAGGATCTGATACTCCCATCACTTCAAGATTTTTTTTTTTTTTTTTTTTACATCTTGCTGTGATCCACCCAGTCAAAAGCTTTAGAGTAGTCAATGAAACAGAAGTAGGTGTTTTTTTCTGGAACTCCCTTGCTTTATCCATGATCTGAGTGTTGGCAGTTTGATCTCTGGTTCCTCTGCCTCTTCGAAGTCCAGATTGTACTTGGCAAGTTTTCCATTTATGTATTGCTAAAGCCTAGCTTGAATAATTTTGAGCATAAGAAATTACCACAATTGCATGGTAGTCTGAACATTCTTTGGTCTTGCTCTTCTTTGAAATGGAATGAAAACTGCCCTTTTCCAGTCCCTTGGCCACTGCTGAGTTTTCCAAATTTGCTGGCATATTGAGTGCAGCGCTTTCACAGCATCATCTTTTAGGATTTGAAATAGCTTAGCTGTAATTCCATCACTTCAACTAGCTTTGTTGCTAATGCTTCCTAAGGCCCACTTGACTTCACACTTCAGAACATCTGACTCTAGGTGAATGACCACACCATTGTGGTTATCTAAGTATTTTGCCACCATCTTCATAAACTCTTCTGCTTCTGTTAGGCCCTTATACTTTCTGTGCTTTATTGTGCCCATCTTTGCATG
This sequence comes from Nanger dama, assembly GCA_917880005.1. Taxonomy (NCBI): domain Eukaryota; kingdom Metazoa; phylum Chordata; class Mammalia; order Artiodactyla; family Bovidae; genus Nanger; species Nanger dama. Next base: position 15,139,183 of record CAKJTW010000037.1, read on the forward strand.
AAATGTTCCCTTGATATATCCAATTTATTGAAGAAATCTTGTCTTTCCCATTCTGTTCTTTTTCTCTATTTTTTTTTGCATTCTTCATTTAAGGCCTTCGTGTTGCTCCATGCTATTCTCTTGAACTCTGTGGTCAGTTGGGTATATCTTTCCCTTTCTCCCCTGATTTTTGCTTCTATTCTTTCCTCAGATATTGCTAAGATCTCCTCAGACAATTATTTGCCTTCTTACATTTCTTTCTTTGGAGGATGGTTTTGGTCACCACCTCCTGTACAATGTTACAAACCTTGCTCCACAGTTCTTTAGGCACTCTGTCTACTAGATCTAATCCCTTGAATTTATTCATCATCTCCACTGTATAATCATAAGGGATTTGATTTAGGTTACACCTGAATGGGTTAGTAGTTTCCCCTACTTTCTTATATTTAAGCCTGAATTGTGAAGGAAGGAGCTTATGATCTGAGTCACAGTTGGCTCCAGGTCTTATTTTTACTGACTATATAGAATTTCTCCATTTTTGGCTATAAAGAATATACTCAATCTAATTTCAATATTGACCATCTGGTGCTGTCCATGTGTAGAGTTATCTCTTGGGTTGTTAGAAAAGGGTGTTTGCTATGACCAGTGTGTTCTCTTGACAAAATTCTGTTAGACTTGTGCTGCTTCTTTTGTATTCCAAGGCCAAACTTCCCTGTTTTTCTAGGAATCTCTTGACTTCCCACTTTTGCATTTTAATCCCTTATGGTGAAAACTGACTGGTTCCAAATAGGAAAAGGAGTACGTCAAGGCTGTATATTGTCACCCTGCTTATTTAACTTCTATGCAGAGTACATCATGAGAAACACTGGACTGGAAGAAACACAAGCTGGAATCAAGATTGCTGGGAGAAATATCAATCACCTCAGATATGCAGATGACAAAACCCTTATGGCAGAAAGTGAAGAGGAACTAAAAAGCCTCTTGATGAAAGTGAAAGAGGAGAGTGAAAAAGTTGGCTTAAAGCTCAACATTCAGAAAACGAAGATCATGGCATCCAGTCCCATCACTTCATGGGAAATAGATGGGGAAACAGTGGAAACAGTGTCAGACTTTATTTTGGGGGTCTCCAAAATCACTGCAGATGTTGACTGCAGCATGAAATTAAAAGACGCTTACTCCGTGGAAGAAAAGTTATGACCAACCTAGAAAGTATATTCAAAAGCAGAGACGTTACTTTGCCGACTAAGGTCTGTCTAGTCAAGGCTATGGTTTTTCCGGTGATCATGTATGGATGTGAGAGTTGGACTGTGAAGAAGGCTGAGTGCTGAAGAATTGATGCTTTTGAACTGTGGTGTTGGAGAAGACTCTTGAGAGTCCCTTAGACTGCAAGGAGATCCAACCAGTCCATTCTGAAGGAGATCAGCCCTGGGATTTCTTTGGAAGGAATGATGCTAAAGCTGAAACTGCAGTACTTTGGCCACCTCATGAAAAGAGTTGACTCCTTGGAAAAGACTCTGACGCTGGGAGGGACTGGGGGCAGGAAAAGAAGGGGACGACCAAGGATGAGATGGCTGGATGGCATTACGGACTCGATGGACGTGAGTCTGAGTGAACTTCGGGAGGTGGTGATGAACAGGGAGGCCTGGCATACTGCAATTCATGGGGTCGCAAAGAGTCAGACATGACCTAGCAACTGAACTGAACTGATGGTGAAAAGTATATCTTTTTTTTGGTGTTCTAGAATCTGTTGCAGGTCTTCATAGAAACATAAATTTACCCATTCCCATCCATTTTAGTTCATTGTTCCTAAAGATGTCCAAGTTCAATATTGCCATCTCCTACTTGACCACAAAATCAACTTACCTTCATTCATGGACCTAACATTTCATGTACCTATGCAAATCACTGCAGATGGTGACTGCAGTCATGAAATTGAAAGATGCTTACTCCTTGGAAGCAAAGCTATGGAAAACCTAGAAAGTATATTCAAAAGCAGAGACATCACTTTGCTGACTAAGGTCCATCTAGTCAAGGCTGTGGTTTTTCTTGTGGTCATGTATGGATGTGAGAGTTGGACTGTAAAGAAGGCTGAGTGCCAAAGAATTATGCTTTTGAACTGTAGTGTTGGAGAAGACTCTTGAGAGTCCCTTGGACTGCAAGGAGGTCCAACCAGTCCATTCTGAAGGAGATCAGCCCTGGGATTTCTTTGGAAGGAATGATGCTGAAGCTGAAACTCCAGTACTTTGGCCACCGCATGCAAAGAGTTGACTCATTAGAAAAGACTCTGATGCTGGGAGGGATTGGGGGCAGGAGGAGAAGGGGGTGACAGAGGATGAGATGGCTGGATGGCATCACGGACTTGATGGACGTGAGTCTGAGTGAACTCCGTGAGATGGTGATTGACAGGGAGGCCTGGCGTGCTGCAATTCATGCGGTCGCAAAGAGTCGGACACGACTGAGCAGCTGAACTGAACTGAACTCAACTGATGCAATAGTGTTCTTCACAGCACTGGAATTTTATTTCACCAGCAGACACATCCACAACTAAGCATCATTTTATTTTGATCAAGCCTCTTCATTCTTGTTAATTTACTAGTAATTGCCCTCTACTCTTCCCTAGTAGCATATTGTCTACCTTCTGACCTCAGGGCCTCATCTTCTAGTGCTCTCTGTTTGCCTTTTCATACTATTCATAGGGTTCTCAAGGCAAGAGTACTGGAGTGAGTTGTCATCTCCTCCTCTGGTGGACCATGTTTAGTCAGAACTCTTCACTATGACCCGCCATCTTGGGTGCTCCTGCACATTATGGCTCATAGGTTCTGTGAGTTACACAGGCCTCTTCACCATGTCAAGGCTGTGACCCATGGGGCAAACAGATTGACTTACAGCATATCAATTACTTTGCACTCAACAAAGAAATAGTCTGGTAAGAAAAAGTTCTTTTCTATCTGCCTTTTATAGTTTGATATAAATAGTAACCTCTGAACATAACATTTTGATATAGGGATTGTATGCAAATATCTAACTTTTTACTCTATTTGATCCAGAGTCCCTGCCATTTACTTTCCTCTCTATAACCTTCCTCTATAACCAGATCTTGAATTCTATGTTATTATGAATTTTTCATGTCTGCTCTCTCCCTTGGATTTTACCTAACATGTAGCCTAGTCTCTCTAGACTCTGCTCCATCAGCAACTCTACAGGATTAGTCCACATGTCTACAGAAGGGCTAATACAGGCAAAGATTTCAGCAATTTTCTTCCTCTATTCTGGGATGATAACAGAATGTTAAAATAGTAAGATATTTCATTCAGTTCAGTTAAGTTCAGTCACTCAGTCGTGTCTGACTCTTTGCGACTCCATAAACTGCAGCAGGCCAATCCTGCCTGTCCATCACCAACTCCCGGAGTTTACCCAATCTCATGTCCATTGAGACAATGATGCCATCCAACCATCTCATCCTCTGTTGTCCCCTTCTGCTCCTGCCCTCAATCTTTTCCAGCATCAGGAACTTTTCAAATGAGTCAGCTCTTCGCATCACATGGTGAAAACATTGGAGTTTCAGCTTCAACATCAGTCCTTAAAATAAACACTCAGGACTGATTTCCTTTAGGATGCACTGGTTGGATCTCCTTGCAGTCCAAGGGACTTTCAAGAGTCTTCTCCAACACCTCAGTACAAAGGCACTCAGCTTTCCTTATTGTCCAACTCTCACATCCATACATAACCATTGGAAAAACCATAACCTTGACTAGTCAGACCTTTGTTGGCAAAGTAATGTCTCTGCTTTTCAATATGCTGTTTAAGTAAGCATCTTTTAATTTCATGGCTGCAGTCACCATCTGCAGCGATTTTGCTCCCCAGAAAAATAAAGTCTGACACTGTTTCCCCATCTATTTGCCATGAGGTGATGGGACCAGATGCAATGATCTTAGTTTTCTGAAAGTTGAGCTTTAAGCCAACTTTTTCACTCTCCTCTTTCACTTTCATCAAGAGGCTCTTTAGTTTTTCTTTACTTTCTGCCATAAGGGTGGTGTCATCTGCATATCTGAGGTTACTGATATTCCTCCTGGCAATCTTGATTCCAGCTAGTGTTTCTTCCAGTCCAGTGTTTCTCATGATGTACTCTGCATATAAGTTAAAGAAGCATCGTGACAATATATTGATGTACTCCTTTTCCTATTTGTAAACAGTTTGTTGTTCCATGTCCAGTTCTAACTGTTTCTTCCTGATTTGTATACGGGTTTCTTCAGAGGCAGGTCAGGTGGTCTGATATCCCCATTTCTTTCAGGATTTTCCACAGTTTATTGTGATCCACACAGTCAAAGGCTTTGGCATAGTCAATAAAGCAGAAATAGATGTTTTCCTGGAACTCTCTTGCTTTTTGATGATCCAGTGGATGTTGGCAATTTTATCTCTGGTTCCTCTGCCTTTTCTAAAAGCAGCTTGAACATCTGGAAGTTCACAACTCACGTACTGCTGAAGCCTGGCTTGGAGAATTTTAAGCATTACTTTACTAGGATGAGAGATGACTCCAATTGTGCAGTAATCTGAGCATTCTTTAGCATTGCCTTTCTGTGGAATTGGAATGAAAACTGACCTTTTCCAGTCCTGTGGCCACTGCTGAGTTTTTCAAATTTGCTAGCATATTGAATGCCACACTTTGACTGCATCATCTTTCAGGATTTGAAATAGCTCAACTGGAATTCCAACATCTCCACTGGCTTTGTTTGTTGTCATGCTTCCTAAGGCCCACTTGACTTCACATTCCAGGATGTCTGGCTGTAGGTGAGTGATCACAGCATCGTGATTATCTGGGTCGTGAAGATCTTTTTTGTACAGTTCTTCTGTGTATTCTTGCCACCTCTTCTTAATGTCTTCTGCTTCTTTTAAGTCCCTACCATTTCTCTCCTTTATTGAGCCCATCTTTGTATGAAATGTTCCCCTAGTATCTCTGATTTTCTTGATGAGATCTCTAGTCCTTCCCATTCTATTGTTTGCCTCTATTTCTTTGCATTGATCACTGAAGAAGGCTTTCTTATCTCTCCTTGCTATTCTTTAAAACTCTGCATTCAGATGCTTATATCTTTCCTTTTTATCTTTGCTTTTCGCTTCTCTTCTTTTCACAGCTATTTTAAGGCCTCCTCAGTCATTTTGCTTTTTTGCATTCCTTTTTCTTGTGTATTGTCTTGATCCCTGTCTCCTGTATAATATCATGAACATCCATCCATAATTCATCAGGCCCTCTGTCTATCAGATGTAGTCCCTTAAATCTATTTCTCACTTCCACTGTATAATCAGAAGGGATTTGATCTAAGTCATACCTGAATGGTCTGGTGGTTTTTCCCACTTTCTTCAATTTAAGTGTGAATTTGGCAATAAAGTGTTCATGATCTGAGCCACAGTCAACTCTCAGTCTTTTTATTTTTTTTTTTCTGACTGTATCAAGCTTCTCCATCTTTGACTGCAAATAATATAATCAATCTGATTTCAGTGTTGACCGTCTGTTGAGGTCCATGTGTAGAGTCTTCTCTTTTGTTGTAGGAAGAGGCTGTTTGCTATGACCAGTGTGTTCTCTTGGCAAAACTCTATTAGCCTTTGCTCTGTTTCATTCTGTACACCAAGGCCAAATTTGCCTGTTACTCCAAGTGTTTCTTGACTTCCTACTTTGCATTCCAGTCCCTTATAATGAAATGGACATCTTTTCTGGTTGTTGATCCAAAAGATCTTGTAGATATTCATGGAACTGTTCAACTTCAGCTTCTTCAGCATTACTGCTCGGGGCATAGACTTGGATTACTGTGATATTGAATGGTTTGCCTTGGAAACGAACAGGGATCATTCTGTCATTTCTGAAATTGCATCCAAGTACTGCATTTCGGACTCTTTTGTTTACTATGATAGCTACTCCATTTCTTCCAAGGGATTCTTGCCCACAGTAGTAGATATAATGGTCATCTGAGTTAAATTCACCCATTTCAGTCCATTTTAGTTCACTGATTCCTAGAATGTCAAAATTCACTCTTGCCATCTCCTGTTTGACCACTTCCAATTTGCCTTGATTCATGGACCAGTCATTCCCAGGTTCCTATGCAATATTGCTCTTTATAGCATCAGACCCTGCTTCTATTACCAGTCACAGCCACAACTGGGTGTTGTTCTTGCATTGGCTCCATCTCTTCATTCTTTCTGGAGTTATTTCTCCTCTGATCTCCAGTAGCATATTGGTTACCTACTGACCTGGGGAGTTCCTCTTTCAGTGTCTTATCTTTTTGCCTTTTCATACTGTTCATGGGGACCTCAAAGCAAGAATACTGATTTGCCATTCCCTTCTTCAGGGGACCACATTCTGTCAGACCTCTCCACCATGACATGTCCATCTTGGGTTATATACATACGTCTTGATAAGTCATGCTGCTGCTGCTAAGTCACTTTAGTCGTGTCCAACTCTGTGTGACCCCATAGACGGCAGCCTACCAGGCTCTCCTGTCCCTGGAATTCTCCAGGCAAGAACACTGGAGTGGGTTGCCATTTCCTTCTCCAGTGCATGAAAGTGAAAAGTGAAAGTGAAGTTGCTCAGTTGTGTCCAACTCTTAGCGACCTCATGGACTGCAGCCTACTGGGCTCCTCTGTCCATGGGATTTTCCAGGCAAGAGGACTGGAGTGGGGTGCCATTGCATAGTGGAGGTTTAATAATATGTTTGTTGATTAAAATTTTTATAGTTTTTGATTATGAATCTTATCAACTGTGTTGATCTATTTCGTCTTGATTTTTAGATTACTATTGAAAATATAAATTTGAAAATAATTATATACATTTATATTTCATGGGTCATAAATATAAAATGAATCCCACTATCATTATATCAATGTTTTATTTATGAAAGACCTCATTAAGGTTAAAATGCTGTATTTGGAGAGAACCTGAAAGGATTATTTCTTAGAAAAAATAAAAACCTTTGGGGGAGAAACCATAGGCTTTTCTCATATAAAAGCCTAAGTTGTCATTTTTGAATGCTTTCCTTACTATGCCCTTTTCATCTTCCTTTACTCATTGCATATAAAAACTAAATTTTCACTACAATATCAACCTTATTTTCATACTATCTAATTCATTTTATTATTCTCTATTAGTCCATGCAGCTAATATCTTACTATTCATTGCTTCACAGTCTATTGATTAAAAATATTCATCTTTGTATATATCAACCAATTTTATTTTGTTCCATATTGTCTCCTCTTCTATCACATCTAAATCATTGCATGTTTTAATGAAAGTCAAAAATTGATGTTTCTCTACAAAAATTTAAGAAAAGCTAAAATTCTGTATGTTAATCAAGTGCATGTAACAAAACAAACAACATAAAATTCCATTATGAAAACACTCTGTAGTTGTTTAAAAATAAAAGTTATTTCCAGGAATGTATAAAAGTTGAATATAAACATACAATGTAATCTGTCCATGACCTTGAACAGGCATGAAGTCTTTGTGGTTAGGGAAAAGAGACTATATTTGTCTTTCTATCTCTAACACTAGGTGTAATACTAATATAAGTATTTAATAATATTTTCCTAATATATAGGTCAGAGATGACTGTTAGTCTGAATAAACTATTAATTTGCCCAGATTAAATTTAATCTTTTCTTACAATGATTTATTAGAGTGATATATCTTTGTTATTTGATTTACTACTGCTTCAAACCTTTCATATTTAAGTTCCCATGGTTAACACTGATATATTCTATGAACTAATTTTAACATGCAGTTCAAGATTTTTATTATATAAATGTCTTATGAAAATAAGAATAGTATGCAGAATTATGAATGGATTATTTAAAAGTTAAGTATTGGGGCAAAATATTATCGTAAAACAACTATATAATTTGTATTGGTAATATATTATTCAATAGAACCATTTTTTAGTCAATGAAAGCCTATCACCTATATTTACATGTAAGCAACCAAATGTCTTTGATATTCATATCTGTGTGTTCATGTATTTTATACATAATTCTGTTGCTACATGCCTACCTAAATATAGTTCTTACTAATTTTAGATTTTAATAATTTGAGAATTTTAAAAAATACCAGTTATTAATTCAGCCCAATAAACTCTTGTTTATTTTTCCTAATTATTAATCCTGTTTTGTTTTCTTTAAAAGTCTTTCCTTATTCCAAGTCATAAAGATATTTCCTGGTACTTTTATTTACAATTAATTTTTGACATTTATACATGAAATTTTGGATGTATGTATATGTATATAAACATATATACATATATTATACAAATATTTATACATATATTTTGATATATATACATGGTATATATGAAATTGATTTTTGTGTACGGTATGAAGAATATGGCTTATATTTTTGTTTTTTTTCATTATGAGTATATAATTAACTTAGCACAATTTTCAGGAAACAATACTTTATTTCACCTCTGTTTTTTACAAATCAAATAGCTATTTCTGTGTGCTTCTTTTTCTGAACTCTCTATTTTGTTTCACTGACCTGTTTATTAGCCCTTGAACTAATATCAAACATTCTTAAACACTATAGTTTTACAGTAAGTCATGACATCCAATAGTAGTAGTTCAGCTTTTACTTCATAGTAATTTATGGCAATTTTCTTCAATTTAATACATTAATATAATATACATAATTTAATTGAAATATATAAATATTACAATTAAATTTAAACAAAATATTTTGTTTTTTATTATCAAGCATTGACATGGGTTTCTTATTACAGCATAGAAGGACAACTATAAATAACATGGTGTTTAATTTTATGAGAAAGCAAAAGGACCATGTTCCTTCCTATCATACTCCTTCCACAAAATACTTTATTTCTTGGATGATATCTACCATGAAGCCAATCAATTTCCTATCTGTTTGTATCTGGGATTTTGTTTTTCACTGAATGCAGAAGGTACTGTGATGGGACAACTCTTTGGAACTACATCATAGAGATAATGTTGACTTTTCTGATTTGAGGGGCTTGTGTTTCTTATCTAAGAAAAAGAAGAAGGAGAAATATTTTGAATCTACCAACTGTCTGCTTTTTCTGTATCTGACAGTGACCATTCATGTAACACTGATTGCTCTCACTTAATGTTCAATTTAACTTTTCTCATGAAAATCCTTTCTAGAAAATAATCACACATTTATTGTCAACTATGCTATGATATTATCACTGAGAATATTTTATTTGAAAGTTGAGGGAAGTTTTGTTAGTTTTCTACTGCTCTATTTTTACTTATATATTTTCAAGATATTAATGTATCTACTTGTAATATTTTAACTGTATTATATGTAATTTAAAATTCTACTTTAGACTCTTCTTTGAAGGTTATTTTTGCATTTACATTCTTTGATAGGAAGGTAGTTTTTGTTTTCAATACTAAATTTTTAATGTCTTTCTTTTCTTGATCTTCATCTTATACTTAAATCATGGCAGTGGTAGTGTTAAACAAGTAGCAAGAACATGTATTTTGGAGTCACACAGAATTTTGTTGAATTCTAATTTTTCCAACAAACAAAGAGGATGGCAACCACTTAACTTCTCTAAAGTGAAGTGAAGTCGCTCAGTCGTGTCCGACTCTTTGCGACCCCATGGACTGTAGCCCACCAGGCTCCTCTGTCCATGGGATTCTCCAGGCAAGAATACTGGAGTGGGTTGCGATTTCCTTCTCCAGGGGATCTTCCCAACCCAGGGATCGAACCCAGGTCTCCTGCATTGCAGGCAGATGCTTTATCCTCTGAGCCACCAGGGAAGCCCTCTAAACCTTGTGGAAAATAGAATATAAAAAGCTGTTTCATAGTGTTTCCTGGATTAAATTTGTAAAACCAACTCAGTACCTGGCATGCACAAAAAGGTTTTAATAAACATTTGTGATGATATAATAAAATACTGGCTTCTATAACTTTGTCTTTATATTTATACTATTATTCAGTACCTCATTTTCTCCTTCCCCAACTCTGTTAGAAGGATTATCCTTTATCAAGGTGAATGTCAATCAAACTGTAACTCATATTTATTTCACAGTTAAGCTTCTTAAAATAGCAGTCAATATGGGCTTTCTATATTTCCTCTTTTCCTATTTTTGCTAATAATCACTAAATTTGATTTGTGACCTCACTGAAGTTACTCAGGACAAGGTGACATTCTAATTGCTAGATCCATGGATTAAGTTTAAGTATTCACATTATCTTTTATTGTCAGTATAATTTGGAAAAACTGTCAACTCATTAAAAAGTTAGTAAAACTGGTTGAGAGTCCATATAAACGATGAAAAAGAACATGGCTTTGGTTTCTGGCTTTTCCATTTACTGTGTAACTTTTAGCATAAGTTATTTCTCTCTGTAGGTCTTTGATTTCTTTATTTGAAAAATAGAATAAAAATTAAGTCATATATAAATTTATGGGTTAGTAGGAACACAGGATGATAAATGTTGGACATTTGATTCATAGTGGAAATTTAGTAATTAATAGCATTTAATGTCAAATGGGCCTTAGGAAGTATCACTATGAACAAAGCTAGTGGAGATGATAGAATTCCAACTGAGCTATTTCAAATCCTGAAAGATGATGCTGTGAAAATGTGGCACTCAATATGCCAGCAAATTTGGCAAACTCAGCGGTGGCCACAGGACTGGAAAAGGTCACTTTTCATTCTAATTCCAAAGAAAGGCAATGCCAAAAAATGCTCAAATTACCACACAATTGCATTCATCTCACACGTTAGTAAAGTAATGCTCAAAATTCTCCAAGCCAGGCTTCAGCAATACGTGAACTGTGAACTTCCATATGTTCAAGCTGGCTTTAGAAACGGCAGAGGAACCAGAGATAAAATTGCCAACATTTGCTGAACATCAAAAAAGCAAGAGAGTTCCACAAAAACATCTATTTCTGCTTTATTGACTATGCCAAAGCCTTTGACTGTGTGGATCATAATAAACTGTGGAAAATTCTGAAAGAGATGGGAATACCAGACCACCTGACCTGCCTCTTAAGAAACCTGTATACAAATCAGGAAGCAACAGTTAGAAATGAACATGAAACAACAGACTGGTTCCAAATAGGAAAAGGAGTATCAAGGTTGTATATTGTCACCATGCTTATTTATCTTATATGCAGAGTACATCATGAGAAACACTGGTCTGGAGGAAGCACAATCTGGAATCAAGACTGCCTTGAGGAATATCAGTAACCTCAGATATGCAGATGATACCACCCTTATGGCAGAATGTGAAGAACTAAAGAGCCTCTTGATGAAAGTGAAAGAGGAGAGTGAAAAAGGTGGCTTAAAGTTCAACTTTCAGAAAACTAAAATCATAGCATCTGGTCCCATCACTTCATGGCAAATAGATGCGGAAGCAATGGAAACAGTGGCTGACTTTATTTTTCTGGGGTTCAAGATCGCTGCAGATGGTGACTATAGCCATGAAATTAAAAGACGCTTACTCCTTGGAAGGAAAGTTATAAGGACCTAGACAGCATATTAAAAAGCAAAGACATTACTTTGCCAACAAAGGTCTGTCTAAAGGCTATGGTTTTTCCAGTAGTCATGTATGGATGAAGGAAATGGCAACCCACTCCAGTGTTCTTGCCTGTGGAATCCCAGGGATGGGGGATCCTGGTGGGCTGCTGTCTATGGGGTCGCACAGAGTTGGACATGACCGAAGCAACTTAACAGCAGCAGCATGTATGGACATGAGAGTTGGACTATAAAGAAAGCTTAGCGCCGAAGAATTGATGCTTTTGAACTATGATGTTGGAGAAGACTCTTGAGAGTCCCTTGGACTGCAAGGAAATCCAACCAGTCCATCCTAAAGGAAATCAGTCCTGGGTGTTCATTGGAAACACTGATGTTGAAGCTGAAACTCCAATACTTTGGCCACCTGATGGGAAAAGCTGACTCATTGGAAAAGACCCTGATGCTGTGAAAAATTGAGGGCAGGAGGAGAAGGGGATGACAGAGGATGAGATGTTTTGATGTCATCACTGACTCAATTGACACGAGACTGGGTAAACTCTGGGAGTTGGTGATGGACAGGGAGGATGGTGTGCTGCGGTCAATGGGGTCGCAAAGAGTTGGACATGATAGAGCAACTGAACTGAACTGAATTGAACATTATTTCATTACTTAAAATACTTCTGCTTATTTGAAATGCAAGCAGCCAAATAAAGTATTTTTTGATATAAATATTTTAATTTTAGAAAGATGTTAAAGCTTTTGTTCCAAGAAAATATGATTGTCCTTGTTAGCTAAAATTAGATTAATCCACATATGTACATGTGGTAATATCACATTTGATTTAATACATTTACAGCAATAATATGTACCCAATGGTTCAGGGACTATAATGAGTTTAGATGCAAAAAATTATTCAGCATTGTGTTAAGACTATATAAATATAAATTTAGTTGCAATTGGAACAGGATATTATATATGGAAATGTGTTTTTACCCAAGAAAATTAATGTTAATACAGTGATCTAATTTTATGATCAACAAGGTAGTTAATCTTTTATTAACTGTAACATAACATAAAGCATTTATTTAATATCTTATGTTTTCCTCTTCAAATATCTTTTCTGAAAAAAATGACAAAATAATTTTCTACCTGTTACTAGCTTCTTTTCCCAGTTGTTTTCTATCAGACAGGATACAATTGGAAACACAAACAGAAAGAATTAAATAGAAGAAGAGAGTTTTAAAAGGCCTAAAGAGATGAAACCAGGCAATAAGAGAAGTAATTCAAAAACTATTTAGTATATGAAGGAACTACAGCTCCAAAAAAAAAACAAAACACTGGGGAGGGTTGAGATATTCAGAATGTAGGACACACTGACTGTTGTGCAAAGAAGAATGCTGATCTATGGAAGGGGGTGGCACCTTGTGGACACTGGAGTAAAGGAGGTGGGTCACTAAGCAGATGCTGATTCCATAAAGGATGAACCACATGACCACAACTAGATCCGCCAAGGAAAGATTGCTTTCAGTATCAAAGCTGGGACCATCAGAGAAATGCAACCTTTTCCATAGTTGCTGTCAGGAGCAAAAGAAGAGAAAGGGAGAAAGAAGGCCACTTTTCCATTTCTTCTCTCACCTAAGGTTCCTAATATTCAGAACTAGTGAGGAAGGCACCTGTCATAGAAGTCTGAACAGAGTATGGAAGTATGGGGTTGGGGATGATGAACAACCAAATAACTGGTTCCTTGGAGTTATTTTTGCCTTCTTTTGTTTATTTTAGTTTTTTTCCTTTTTATTTTCCCTTGTGGTGGTTCACTGCAAAGTGGTCAGAATGAATGTAGTATATAGTATTAAATTAGAATAAACACTACCTAGAAAGCTAGGCTGGGTGCAAAGATGAATGGTCATGAAGCAAGTCTATGTTTATAGACTTTATCTGGTATGTGATTATGAGTTATTAAAGGATTATAAATAGCAAAGCAAGATAGTACCAAGGTCAAGTATTCATGAATTGTCACTTTAGGAGGCCTGTGGAGAAGACTTTAAGATTACAGGCATGTAAAACTAGAAGCAGAAGGACTTCTACTAAGTCTATCAAAAGAGTTTAGATATGAGAAGATGAAGATCTAAATTTAAGCAGAGCTAATGGGAACAAGGGCTTTCTCAATGGTTCAGCTATAAAAGAATCTACCTACAATACAGGAGATGCAAGTTTGATCCCTGGGTTGGGAAGATCCCCTGGAAAGGAAATGGCAATCCACTCCGGTATTCTTGCCTGGGAAATTCTATGGATAGAGGAATCTGGCAAGTTATAGTCCATGAGGGTCAAAAGAGTTTTAAAGACCTAGAGACTAAATAATAACAATGGTAATAGAGATCAGTATCTGGATTTGAAATCTATCTTTATATACTTTGCTTTCTATTTTAATGTATACCATTCTATTAGAATTAGAATACACAACATTTTTTCTTTATTGTATTGTATTGCCCTACATTTCTATGTGGTAAAACACTATAGCCATTCCAGAGCACAAGCATACCCTCAGAGATAGTGTGGATTTTGTTCTAGTTCACAACAAAGTTAATACTGCAGTAAAGCGAGCCACATGAGTTATTTTGTTTCCCAGTACATATAAGAGTTACGTTTACACTGCACGCTAGTCTATTAATTGTATGAGAGCATTCTGCCTAAAAAAATATATACACCTTAATTTTAGAATATCTTGTTGCTAAAAAATCCTAACCATCCTCTGAGCCTTCAGCAAGTAAAAGTAGTAATATAAAAGATCATTAACCATCATAAAACATATTAATGATTAAAAAGTTTGAAACATTGCAAGAGTTACCAAGATTTGACATAGAGACACAAAGGGAGCAAATACTGTTGGAAAAAATGAGGCCAATAGATTTGCTTGACACAGAATTACAACAAACCTTCTAGTATCTACAAAGTGTAATAAAACAAAACACAATAAAATGAGCTGTGCTTGTAACGTAGCTTTAAAAATGTTTTGGTTCATTTCTATCTTGTTAAAGATACTGAGAACATATGTGCTTTAACAGTAATAATTCTAAAATTTGTCTTAAATTTAAAAAAGAATCTATTTCCCCTTCTCAAATTTTGAGAGCCTCCTCTTTGTTATGCTATTATTACAGAGCCTATGCATGCATTGTGAAGGCAAACAATTTCTCCACCCTGGTTGTGCTTATAATCTAGTAAGAACAGATGGATGATAAATAAGGAAACAGATTAAACAGATTGTGATAAGTGCTTTGTGTCATTGTTAGACTTTGGACATCTATGAATCAACGTATATTTTTAAAATATCACTCTGGTGATGGAGTTGAAGGTTTACTGGGAGAGGGGGTAAATGATGGTGACTTGGGTTATGGAAGAAGCTAAGGAAGTAGTGAGGAACCATGACATTTGGATATACTGTGACATTAAAGATTCTACTGATTTATTAGATACATGAAAATCTATGAGATAGATATCAAGGAAAGCTATAGAGCTTTTGGGTTACACAGCAATAACACAAGAATTTACTGAAGAGACTAAGGAAGGGACAGACTTTTTAACTGAGGGATTCCCTGAGGGTTCCAATGGTAAGGAAGCTGTCTGCAGTGTAGGAAACCCAGGTTCAATCCCTGGGTCAGAAAAGATCCCTGGAGGAGGGAGTGGCTGCCCACTCTAGTATTCTTACCTTGAAAATCCCATGGACACAGGAACCTGCCGGGCAACAGTTCATGGGCTTGCAAAGGGTCGGACACTACTAAGTAACTAACACTTTCGCTTTCAGTCACTATAGGAGACAGAAGGGGAAGAAAGAAACCTGCTGGATGTCACAATAGCAAATGGCAACACTGATTTATTCCATGAAGTCCAGCCTCAGTGTTATCATTTAATGTATTGATGCTAATTAGATGAGCCTGGGTAGGTTAATTATCAAAATAATTATGGTAAAAATAAATACTCAGCATGTGCTAGGCACTGTGCTAAATTTTCATAAGCATTATCCCACTTAATCTTCACAATATGACAATGGGATAACTCCTAGTATCACCTTATGTTTTCCTTTATTATGTTCATTGCTATTAATTTAAGAAAATTTTATACAAGCCACCAATTATTTAAGAAGCATATGCATTGACATTTTAATTGACTTTCTGGTAATTTAAATTTCTATCAGTTTTGCATAAATTACCAAATAATTATTTTAGTACTTTTCATTAGAGTCATTAACATAAAGTTACAAGTTAGTCATTTCATTCTCCCTGTTACTACTAACTCATTAAAGTATGAAATATCAGTAATGTTTCTGACTCTTTTAAGAGGAAATGCTTAAATAATGTTTTCATCTAAAAGCAGGCACAAGAAGTGATAGGATCGCTTGCTTTAAGTGTGTGAATTTTAGAATATTCCACAGTTTCTGATGAGTGTTTTGCTTAGTAAGTAACAAAAGGCTAAAATATGATTAGGGGTGCATGTGGGATTAGGGGAAAGGTAGAACAGGGGTTATACCTTAGAAACTATTATGAGTAAGATGAAAACCAACATGCTCTGCCATTCTGCCAAATGAGAGAATTTAGTGAAACAATGGCTATAAAGTAGTTCATGACAAAACAGTCACCAAATACAAATGTGAAATAGAAGAAATGCCATGATTTTTTCATGAAACTAAATGTATTAAAGGGAAATTATTGTTATTTAATCTGAATTTACTTGCAGTTTTAAACATCAAGTCTATGGTGAGAGACAATATTGTTGTGATAGCATACCACAAAGTAGCTATGTAGCAAAATTAATATTTTTCAACACTTAATTGGCCAATCCTCAAATTTTAACTTTTATAAAAAATCACATCTGAAGGAAACTTGAAAGAAAAAAGTGAAAAGAGAAGTCACTCAGTCGTGTCCGACTCTTCGCGACCCTGTGGACTGTAGCCTACCAGGCTTCTCCATCCATGGGATTCTCCAAGCAAGAAAACTGGAGTGGGTTACCATTTCCTTCTCCAGGGGATCTTCCCAACCCAGGAATCGAACCCAGGTCTCCTGCATTGGAGGCAGACGCTTTAACCTCTAAGCCACATTGCATAATTCAAAGACCTAACCCTGACATATGTGTTTGCTAATCTTATTTAGTTTTCTTAATAGGGAAATATCTTTGTTAACCACTAATAATCTTTGCCATAAAGGTATTAAAATATGCAGATGGTGATCCCCCATTACTTTCCTGGCAATTAATTTAATGACTTCATGATTATTATATCATTTTTATCAGCCTCAACTACTTAAAGCTACTATGTGGGTAAAATCATGTTTTTATCTATTCCAAATATTTGTTAAGAAACTTATATGGGCACTGTGAAGAAAAAAATGAATTACATATTCATTTTACCCTCATGGAATAGTCATTTTCCCTATGGAAAAATCACAGGGAAAGTGAAATAGATTGGAGTTGAGAGTTACGGGCCTATATCTTTGCTCCACTGCCTATCAGCTATCTTGATTTCTGATCAATTCTGAGCTCTGATTTCTTCAGTTTCAAATCAAGGAAAACAAAACTACACTTTTGTATTCTTTTCAAAGGAACATAAAATGTCATTCACTATGTAACCTTATTATATAACAATAAGAAGGAAATATAATTGACAAAGCAATAAAACAATATATGAAAAACTGTTTCTTAAATATCTGAATTCCATGGAAAAATACACTTATCCATAAAAAGAATATACTTACAGTACATAGAAAAATGTATTTTATATATGCTTAAAATACATGTATATTAACACATATAATTCATGATTTATATTTGATACAAATCATATTAGCTTCACTTGAAAAGTGTTTTTAAATTACATAGTTATTTCCTAAAAGATGTTTCAAATATATTTGCATAAAATATATAGTCTCCCTTTAACTCTTGATATTAACATGATAAAAATAACTCTGAATAAGAGTCTCTAAATAGACCACTTGAATTTTTTTAACAATCAACATTTCTTTACAGTCTTATGATTCTTTAAAGCCCTGTTCCAAGAACACAATTATTGGATTGAAAAGGAAAATATTATGATGTTTTCACATTCTCCTATCATTCCAGTTCATTAATTTAACCATGTAAGTGAGCATCTTAACATGGAATGCTTTGCACAAAGCACTAGTGATAAACTATTGAGTACCAAGTATTGCCTTCAGGAAGATTTTGCCCAAGGAGGAAGAGAATGCATAATAACTAATCACACATAAATACTGAATTATAAAATGAAGTCTTGTAAAGAAAAAGTAACTAATGGGATTCATAACTTAAAGTTTATTTTCAGATCAATCATGCAATGTATCACAGGAAGGAGTAAAACAAGTTACTGGAAATCCTCATAATGGTACAATTATTCAGAAAATAAGTTTAAAAACACATATTTCCTCACTTACTGAAATGAAAAAGAAGACTAAGTCTCCCATTATTCAACATGCCACCAAATGCTGAGTATTTAAAGATAATTTCAGAAAACTTGCTTTACATAAATGGGAAAAAATCTTCAAATTGTTCTTTATCATAGAAAATTTAATGATAAAGGTTCTAAATATTGTCTAAATTATTGGATTATTTAATGTATCTGAAGATGAATAAAAATCTGACATTGCATGTAAAATAATGTGAGTATGTGCATTCGTACTTGCTATTTAGATTTAATTCATGTACCAAGGACAATGGGATAATGAACGGTGTTCACTAAAAATGGGACACAAAAACATGGCAATAGTCTTGGACCTGGTTCTACTGTGAACTTGATCGTGTTGTTTAATGTATCCCAGTCCCTTTTGCCTTCTAATCTGAGGATAAAATTGCATGTTTTACCTATAGAGAGAGGTTTTTAAAACATTATATTCAAACAAATGCTGCATCAATAGGTTCTGTATCTACTTATTTTATATGATGTCACAGGGGTTTCTGTAACTTACAGTGGTCACTAGGTTCTATAGGACCTGTATTTTCATTTGTAGAATAAGTTAATATTTTAGCTACATTTAAAAATGCTTATTTCAAAGCCCAAAAGAGAGCTATGCATTGGTTTCCTATTATTGATGCAACAAATTACTGTAAACTTAGTAGTCTAAACAACAGAAAATCACTATATTGCAGTCTGGAGAAATGAAGTTCAAAGTGAATTTAACTGGGCTGAACTCAAGGTGTCAGCAGGACTGCATTTCTTACGGAGACTCTAGGAGAAAATCTGTTCCTTAGCTTTTCCAGCCTGTAGAAGCTGCTTGTCCTTCTTTGTCTTGTATACTTGTTCTAGCTTCACAGTCAGAAATTGCATCACTCAAAGCTCTGCTTTCACTGTCTCCTCTCCTACTTTCTCTTTGATCCTCCTACTTTCCTTTGATAAGGACACTTGTGAATACTTTGGCTCATCCAGATAACCTAGGATAATTTCCTATTATTAAGATTTTAACTTAATCACATCTATAAAGTTGTTTTGTCATATAAGGTGACATATTAAAATATTCCAGGGATTAAAGCCCAAGCAATTTTGGAGTGCCATAATTCATAGTATAATATCACATATACCATCATAAAGTCTGATTATAAGGCAAAATATGTTTTCAGACTTCTTTGTTGTTGTTGCAAAATCATTTGCCTTTTGTTTTCACTGACAATCTTTCTTTCTTCTCTGAAAGATACTCTGAGCATTTAAAGTGTAGAATATTTTTACATCTTTAAGAAATAATGTTGAAAAACTATACAAAATTAGTTAGCAACTAATTAATTACCAAATTACCCTGAAATTGTAGTATTACATATATTCTCAAGAGAAATGCACATAAATGCTTACAAAACATGTAATATATGTGTTCAGTTCAGTTCAGTTCCTCAGTCGTGTCTGACTCTTTGCGACCCCATGAATTGCAGCACGCCAGGCCTCCCTGTCCATCACCAGCTCCCAGAGTTCACTCAGACTCACGTCCATCATCCAGCCATCTCATCCTCTGTCGTCCCCTTCTTCTCCTGCCCCCAATCCCTCCCAGGATCAGAGTCTTTTCCAATGAGTCAAACCTTCGCATGAGGTGGCCAAAGTACTGCAGTTTCAGCTTTAGCATCATTCCTTCCAAAGAAATCCCAGGGCTGATCTCCTTCAGAATGGACTGGTTGGATCTCCTTGCAGTCCAAGGGACTCTCAAGAGTCTTCTCCAACACCACAGTTCAAAAGCATCAATTCTTCAGTGCTCAGCTTTATTCGCAGTCCAACTCTCACATCCATACATGACTGCAGGAAAAACCATAGCCTTGACTAGACGGACCTTAGTCGGCAAAGTAATGTCTCTGCTTTTGAATATACTATCTAGGTTGGTCAAAACTTTTCTTCCAAGGAGTAAGTGTCTTTTAATTTCATGGCTGCAGTCACCATCTGCAGTGATTTTGGAGCCCCCAAATAAAGTCTGACACTGTTTCCACTGTTTCCCCATCTATTTCCCATGAAGTGATGGGACCAGATGCCATGATCTTCATTTTCTGAATGTTGAGCTTTAAGCCAACTTTTTCACTCTCCTCTTTCATTTTCATCAAGAAGGTCTTTAGTTCCTTCCTTTCTGCCATAAGGGTGGTGTCATCTGCATATCTGAGATTATTGATATTTCTCCGGGCAATCTTGATTCCAGCTTGTGTTTCTTCCAGTCCAGCATTTCTCATGATGTACTCTGCATATAAGTTATGGCAATATTATTTAATAAAGACCCAACTGGATAAAAGTCCATCAACAATAGAATGGATAAATAAAGTATATTCATAAAATGGAATCCAATATAGCAATGAAAGTTAAGTTCCATACTACTGCTACAATAATACAAAGGTAATGTTGAGTTAACGAAGTCAGAGGCAAAATAATTATATGAATTCATTTAGATAAAAGATTTAAGACCCAGAAAACTGATTTGCTTGATCGGAAGTCAGGCAGTGATTGGTATCCTTGGAAGGGGAGATAGTACTGAGTCACAGGGAGCACAACTGATACTCAGTATTGCTTTCAGTGTTTTATTTCTTAATTTGAAACATTTATAATCAGTGATAATTCAGCTGCATATATACATCTGTATGGATAGTGTAGTTCATTAAACATATTTATTATCAAAAAGCAAGATTATAATATTAGATTATAAAAGTATATTATTTCATACAAGTATTAATCAAGTATATTCTGGTTTATAATGATATATTGTTTTAAGAATGAGAATACCAAAAGCCTGAGGGTAAAAAGATGATCCCACCCAGTTCTAATAAAAGAAAGTTGTAGATTTATTACTATTAAATAAAATAAATTTTAAGATCAACTCATTTCAGAAACAGAGTGACAACGTAATGTCTAGTTCACTGAGAAATATAATAATAATTTAAACTTACATATCCCTAATAATGGAGCCCTCAAAGTATATTTTGAAATAGACATAGTTACAAAGAAAAATATAAAAACTTACAGTCCTATTGGAAGATTTAAGTATATCTCTTTCAGTGTCTAGTAACAGCATTACAAACAGTACAGAGATGATCTGAATAAGATTAACAAATGTATCCAAAAGACATACTGAATACTGCAACTAGCCCCTGATATATACCTATTATGACAGGCAGAAAAATGATCTTAGAATAATATTCCCTCAACACTTGTCAATATGCTATATCACAAGATGAAAGAAGCTTTAAAAATGGAATTAAGATTACACATAATAGGAAGATATTTGAATTATCAATTTGGACACAAATTAATTACATGAGCATTTAAAAGCAGAGAACTCTCCAACTAGATGCAGAAGAATCAGAAAACTTCCTCCATCTGTAGACAGAAGAGGGAGTGGCAGAAAGATGAGGTAGAAAGGGAAACTAAAGAATTTGAAGAATGAGAACCTGGACTGCCATTTCTCACTCTAGAGAGGGATGAAGGTAGCCACAAATCAATAAATGCTCACAATTTCTAAAAGCTGAGAATGACCCCAAGCCAATAGCCAGCAAGGAGTGAGGTCCTTAGTTCTACAGCTTCATGAAACTGACTTCTGGCAACAGCCTCTGAATTTGGAAGTGGAAGCAGACATAACTTCAGAGTTTTCAGAAAGCAAAGCATCCAAGTTGATATCATGATTTCACCCTTATGAGACTCTAAGCAGAGAATCAGTTAATTTACACTTACTAAGACACATGTAACTGTGAGATAATAATGTGTTAAGTATGTGTTAACTTGAATTAGGAATAGGAAAATAATACGCTGTTCTTTATAAGAAAACTAAGTACATAATCAAAAGTCCAATATCTACCATAAAGAAAATTTGAATGAATTTTAAATTCATACAGAAAATGTTGTCTGACTATAATACAAATGTAATACAAACACATTTGTTATATATATATATATATATATATATATATATGTAAAGCAATCCATATGTTTAAATTTTAAGAGATGTATTTCTAACCATAGAACAAAGAGGAAATCACAAAGGAATTTAGAAAAAAGTTCAAAAAGTCCTTTGTGGGGCATAGTTTATGAAGCAAAAAGAGAAAAAATAAAGCCAATGCTTATATGATCTAGAGAAATTGCTATGTGAGTGTTCAAGAGTAGATTCTTTGGTATTAAAAAAAAAAAATTGGCTGAACAGATTGGAGTGTAGAATCTTAGTTCCTGACCAAGGATCAAACCCACTTCCCCTGAAGCGGAACCACCAAGTCTTAACTATTGGACTACCAGGAAAATCCCCAAAGTGGACTTTCATAAGACTGTTGATGAAGACATACTGAATAAAGTACATAGAACCCAAATGTTCATCAACAGTGAGTGAATCAATTAATTGTGGTATATTTATTGCAATAGATTCCTATATAATAGTGGTTCTCAAAATGTGAACCATGTATCCTTGAAAACTGAGACATTTTCAGGGAGTCCATAAGATCAAAACTATTTCTATAATACTGTTGAAAGAAAAGTGAAAGTGTTAGTTGCTCAGTTATGTCCCATTCTTTGTGACCCCATGAAGATAGCTTGCCAGGCTCCTTTGTTTATGGAATTCTCGAGGCAAGAATATTAGAGTGAGCAGCCATTCCCTTCTCCAGGGTATCTTCCTGACCTGGGTCTCCCACACTGCAGGCAAATTCTTTACCATGTGAGCCACCAAGGAAGCCCCATAATACTACTGAGGCATTTTTCACTTTTTTTTGTCTGTGTTGACATTTGCCCTCATGTACAATGGTAATGATGGGCATAAAACTGCTGGTGCATTAACAGAAGTCAGTAACTTCAAACTGTATTTGCAATCATTAGTCATTGTTTTCTTTAGTGCAGCACACTTGTAGTGCAAAAAAAAAAAAAAAAAAAAGAAAAGAAAAGAAAAAGAAAGAAAGAAAGAAAGAAAAGAAAAAGAAACCCAGTTTTTCCTAAGAATGTTCCTGTTAAAGCTATAGCTAATTATTTTATTAAATGTCCATCCTGTAACACTCTTTTAACAACCTCTGTGATAAAATGGGAAAAAAAGAAAAGAAAAAAAAACCCAAAACTTCTTTATGCCTACCAAAATATGATGGTTGGCTGGAGGAAAAACAGTTTGAGTTGTCAGCAGCTTAGCCACATTTTCCCATGGAACAACATTTTTATTTGAAAGAATGACTAATAGGTAAACTACACACTTAGGCATTTGTTATCTATTTCCCCCTTGCCCTCCAAAAAAAGAAAAGAACCTCACTTGTTACTTCAAGAAAAACAACTGGCAGATTTGCTGTCAATGATGAAATCAGAGTTTTCAATTAAAATCTTAAAATCTTAAAAAACTTCAATCCACAACTATAAGCTTTAGAACACCAAATTTAAAGACTTTTCTGGTTAGTCCAATAGAAATAAAAATAAAGGTGATTTTTAAGTATTTTAGGGCTTCCTGGTGGCTCAGAGGTTAAAGCGTCTGCCTCTAATATGGGAGACCTGGGTTTGATCCCTGGGTCAGGAAGACCCCCTGGAGAAGGAAATGGCAACCCACTCCAGTATTCTTGCCTGGAGAATCCCATGAACAGAGGAGCCTGGTGGGGTATAGTCCATGGGGTCGCAAAGAGTTGGATACGACTGAGTGACTTAACTTATATGAAACAGATCAATATATATCAATACTTGGAAAATCTCTAACTCAGTGAACCAATATATTTCAAATGACCAATGTATACATAATGTTAAAAATGCATGAGTAAATATAATCTATTACAATAGCAAGGTGAACCAAAGGAATTTAATGTTACAGAGTAAAAAAATGAATTGATTCAGTTTGAATTCAATATTATAATTGCTAAATTTTTGTGTAGTATCAAAGAAGAATAACCATTTTTACATGCAAAAGTTATTAGAACACTCTTCCCTTTAAAACTAAATATCTAACTGAAATCACATTACTTCATACCCATCAAACAAAATAATGTATTGCAAAATATTCAATAAAGGAGCAGATATGATAATCTAACCATTTTCTAGTAATAGGGCAAACATTAAAGAGATTTGCAAAAATAGAGTACAATTTATTCTCATTTTTCGCTTCGGAGAAAGCTATTTAATATTAAGATATTGCTTATGTCAACATGTAATGGCCTTATTCTGGATATTTTAAAATAAAGTAATCAATGTACATTTTAAAATGCTTCTCAGTTTTAACTTAAATAGAATAAATATTGATACACCAAACCCATAATATCTCTGGGGTTCTTAGTAAATTTTTAGAGTAAATAAACCCGAGACAAACAAGAACTTGTATTATTCAGAAATAAAAATGTATTGCAATTTCAGTACAGACTAATCCTACCTATATAATGCTGGGCAAAAATAGCAAGTATATTAAAAAATAGTATAATTCTATTGCATAAAATTTTCAATTCTTACTCTTATATTAAGAATAAAAATGGGAATGTGATGTAAAGGGCAGTTCATAGAAAAAATTTTAAATAATTCATCTTCATTACTTTTAGAAAAATTACATCCCATGAATGTGCTTTTTCTTATTTTTAATTTTTCTTTTCTGTTTTATAAAGTGTCAATTGTAAATTACCTTTTATATAATTGAGCTTATAATTATATGCAATAAATTACTAGCAAAATAACTAGTAAATTATGGGCAAATATCAGACAAATATTTGTTATGTAAAATTATGAATTATTAACCAAGAATAATTTGCAATTCTTAGCTTTAATAGAACCTTCTAGAATTTGTTAAAACAAAATCACTTTCATTTGTGGACATTTCAGTTTCATAGTTTCATATTTAGATCACATTTCTTCTTTCAATGTCAAATTTCTCTAAATATTTCCTACTCTTTATATATATTTTAAACAATCAGGAAAATGATCTGACAAAAATGTCTTCTAAATGTTGTTAAAATCAGCAATTAAAATGCACACAGAAAATCCATAGCCTCATAACTTATTTCCCAAAGTCTGATCAATATCCTAATATAAATGATATATGTAATAGATATGATAAACAGTAATAATACACACACATAAATATGTTTATATATACTTATAGTAATTAGTTTATATAAATGATATGTTCAAATCAACATCATAAATTAATTCACACCACACATACACTTATACAAAACTTGGGGATTTGATAAAAATTACTTTTAATACTCTTTCAGTTCTATTAGGTAAAATGTCTATAACTAACAGTTAATTCCATTTATGTTTTAGGTTAACAGGATTCCATCTGCCACCACCAGTAACAAGTACCAAATCTGTATTCTCACTACGTTTGACCAGTGATTTTGCAGTTAGTGCTCATGGATTTAAAGTATACTATGAAGGTAAGTGATGGTAATATAAAAAGACCATTGCCCTACTCACTGTAATAAAACCAAAATTCTCCAGAGTGAAAATAGAAGAAAAATCACCAGGACAGAAGATACAGCTCATCATGTTATATCAAATCCTATACCAAGATTCACCTTCTTGATAATCATCAATACATAATAAAAAGCTACACTTAGTATGCTTTAATGTTTCATTGCAATGTGCCTAGACAGACAAAAAGTTTTCCCTTAAAAATCTTAGGAGATGAAACTATGGCATCATTATAGGTTTTAACTTTAATGAAAGAGAACAGAATGGGTCAGTGAAAGGAAACTAGGCCTAATTTGAGATTCAGGCATTACAGACTCCACCCTATTCTCTGTATTTTGCCTATCTGCCATAAACTTAACTGGTAATTTGGGTTCTCCACGTTAGAATCAAGAGAAGAGTCCAGTAAGAGTCAAAAGTTGACATTTTTTCATTTTAAACCAGTCTTTCCAGTTCCACAGACTCATAATTCCTTAATCAAAAAATAGGAAAACAAAGAAAACTTCAAAAAAATAGAAGTTTGAGGCTATTAATAATCTTTATATTTCTTTATCCCACATACTGTGCGTACTCATGTTTCACGATACAAATATTGTTTGATAATGGGATGATACCACAGGCTCTAATGATGATGTTAGAAATGTATAGAATCTACATTGTTTTCTCTTTTGAAATGAAAAAAATATTCTGAAGGGAAAAATAAAATTTTCTCATGTATGTGCATGTGCTCAGTTATGTCCAGCTCTTCGCAACCCCATGCACCATAGCCTATCAGGTTTCTCTGTCCGTGGGATTATCCAGGCGAGAATATTGGAGTGGGTTGCCATTTCCTCCTTCAGGAATGTGTTCTCAAGGGTTTATATACTGAAGTCATGTAGTTGTAATTTCTTCTGTGATTTGACAATAAAATTTCACGTAGTTTAGGGAAGGGTATCTTTTACCCATAAGAATAGTATGACAAAATTCAGCTCACCTCCCCAGGACCACATAACCAGAATATACCACAGTAAATCTAGCATCATGGTAAAAGATATACAAATGTAGTAGAAGGGTGGTTACTTTTAAAACACATAGTAATTCAAAATATAATATGTTTAAAGGGCACACTAGCAAAAAAATCATATATAAAATAGATTGATTTAGTATAAAGGTTAACAGTTTGCATGATGGGGGCAAGTTTTAAGGTAAGAATTTCATCTAGTACTTTCACCCTAGAAAAGAAAGTATTCTCTAGCAAACAATTAAGGAAAAATATTTTATCTTTTTGATGCCCTAAATAATGCCGTATCACAGTAGTTGTGAAGACAATTTTATACCTAATATATTTCTGAACTCTTTCTCTACCAGGGGAGAATGCATTCCATGACTTCATTCCTACATTGTAATAGTAATAATCACTATTTTTGAAGGTGCTTTCACAATAGCTGAATACTTTTATCTTGGCAACTTAACTCACACTTTGAAACATTATAAAACAAAAGTTTAATTTTAAGTGTAATTTTGGCAATACTGAAGAAGCTAGTAATAAAATAATTTTATATTAAAGGTTTCATAATAAGAGAACTTGAACTCAGCTCATCAAAGTATAAAGATATTTTAATATAATTTATTCTTTCAGCAAGTACTAAGTATACTGAAATTGTAGGAACTTGGAAGATGCATTATAATGTTGTCATACTTTCTGGTTTGACTATCAAGTTTCATGAAATAGTCTCAAAAATATTTTCATAGTTCTCTGTTGTTTCTACCTATACAACATTAAATTTCTGTCTTTTCTGCCTCAGTAAAAATGTTTTATATTTCTTCATGACATTTAAATGTATGCATGGGAGATCTTGACTTAAAATATTAATATAAAGTACTAGGCAACCAAGTAGTATTGAAGGATTGGTTATCAAACTGCAGAACATCATCAGGTATTGATTTGTGATGGGAATCTTCTACAATGTAATGCTAGTTTTCTGTGGCTACCATAGAAAACTGTTGCTAAAAAGTCCTGGTGGTCTCTGCTAGTCCTCTGCTCAGAGTTTCATATGGCTGAAATAAAAATGTCAGCCAGTTAGGCCCTTATCAGGATGCCCTGGAAAGTACCTATTGCCCACAGTTTCTAGAGGCCTCTCTCTTCCTTGCATGTAAGACCACATTTGTGAGCTAGTCACTGGTGCAATGAATCCTTTTCATACTTGAAATCTCTCCGACTTCCCTTTCTTAATTCATCTCTTTACTACCTTATTTCCTCATTAATCTGTGACTTTAGCTGGAGAAATTTCTCAGCTTCTAAAGGCCAATGTCATTAGATTAGCTTTGATTATCCAGGTAGACCCAATCTACCTATGTTCAAAGCCTCAAGCATAATTCACATAAGCATAATCCACACCTGAAGATTTTTCTGCAAGGGTAATATTCACAGGTTCCAGTGATTCTGGGGTATGGCAGGGTACGTTGTGCTTGTGCATGTTCAGTTGCTTCAGTCATGTCCAACTCTTTGTGAACTTATGAACTATAGCCTACCAGGCTCCTCTGTCCAGGGAATTCTCCAGGCAAGAATATTGGAGTGGATGGCCATGCCCTCTTCAAGGGGATCTTCCTGACTCAGGAACTGAACCTCCATCTCTTAAATCTCCTGCATTGGCAGGCAAGTTCTTTACCACCAGTGACCCCTGGGAGGTTAAGATTCATTAATCCTACCATACCACATGCAACACTATGTAACATTTTACAGAGGCAGTAACTATTAGTGTTTATTTAACCACAGCCAATGCCACTATCAAGGAGAAGGCAATGGCACCCCACTCCAGTACTCTTGCCTGGAAAACCCCATGGACGGAGGAGCCTGGTGGGCTGCAGTCCATGGGGTCGCTGAGAGTCAGACATGACTGAGTGGCTTCACTTTCACTTTTTCACTTTCATGCATTGGAGAAGGAAATGGCAACCCACTACAGTATTCTTGCCTGGAGAATCCCAGGGACAGGGGAGCCTGGTGGGCTGCCGTCTATGGGGTCGCACAGAGTTGGACACGACTGAAGTGACTTAGCAGTAGCAGCAATGACATTATCAAGGCCCAACTGGTGTACTGTGAAGTTCAGAAAACTTGGTTTGAAATTTCAAAGCCTGTCATCTAAATGTACACCTGTGCATGCATCATCAGAATGATCCTAATATCTTAATCTCATTTATCATTTCATCTCCTTTTATATAATCATTTTTTACACTATTTTATCTTCTAAACTTTCCTGAGACATTGTTCTTGTGTACTAGAATTTATGATATCTCCATTTATTAATGATATCTGTGCATTTATCTGTATTTTTCAAACTGTCAATACCAGGCCACATATACTAGAATCATCTGGAGAAGGTGTTAAAATGTAAGATTCTTGGCTCTAATAACATATCCTGAATCAGACTGTGGAGTGAAGCCCTGGAATATGCATTGCAATTGCAAATCCAATGCAAAATAATTGATAAATATAAGTCATTTGTGATTTTCACAGATTGTCTCTTTTGTTACAAACTTCTGTTGCCTTACTTCAGCCCATTTACTTTAAAACTGTGGAGGGTGATGTCCCTGCACAAATTTTGATTTAGTTTCAGAGCCCTTAAACATTTATCAGAAATACTTTTCTTTTAAACTTTTGAAGTTGAAGCTGCGAGGTATTAAATTTCTGTGGCAAATTTTCCCCATTAATATCTAGATGCATATATTTTTACTTTTCCTCATTATTGTCTATAATACATTTGAATTTCTTGTCACTATTTCTCAAAATTTGTTTTATAGAACTTTATTTCTGTGGGTTTCTTAAGGTTTATAAAAACAAACGAGTATAATAGTGTTCTGTGAAACAATAAGTTTGAAAAAAACAGTAGCGCATACTAAGTTGAATAGCCAAAGAACCATCTTCCAAAATCTGGTCTGGACAAAACTGGTAATATCTGTATTTTGTGGAGCACACAATCAAAATGCTCTTTTGTCTCTTCAGATACACCATTCAGTATTCAAAATATATTCTAGTTTTTTTCAAAGTTATTTTTTACAATGGAATCCTTTTACATTTTACTCCTTTCACATTTTATATATTATATGAATTGGATAGCTTAATATCTGGGAGAATCCCAATGCATACTGAATAATTTCAGTATGTGTTGATAATCAATTAACAACCAGAAATTAATATAAAAATTAAAGGTTTTGAAAACCACTTCAAACACAAGGTAGCTATTATGCCATAATAATTACTGATGTGTTATGACTAAGTAATTAAGAAATTACAAAGATAGAAGTCTCTGTTTTAGCAAATTTTTTATTAAATCAATTATAAATTTTAATTCAGACATAAAAAATGTGTTATAATAACAGTACTACTACCATGTAACATGTACTGAGTGATTTCTTTGTGTCAGTCGAAGTGCTAAACATTTTACATGGATTTCTGTTAATCTAGAAAATTATGAAAAAATTATAATGAGCAAGAATTACACAATCAAAGCACTAACCTTAAGGTAAAAATATGCTTATGTGCCCTGGAGAAAAAACCTATATACATTTTAGAGACTTACATTATATCTAAACTACAAACTAATTTCATAATAGTTAAACATGTATGACCATATAGAATTTAGTGTAAAAAAGCATTACAAAAGTAAGAATTACTGATAATGCTACATATTAAAATATTATGAAACATAAAATTTGAAATATATTTTTGCATATATTATTTGTGACATATATATATTGTGTCCCTTTTAAACAATTCACATACAAATAATGTTTATACTATTTACCATTCTATTTTAGATACCCATCACACATATTTATTGAAAATATTTACTTGAAAATGTCAAAGGACTTCAGTGATTTTTAATTTTAGGTGTTATTTGTTATTCTTAAGATTTAAAAATTTAAACTGCAGTAGCATGAACTTTAATGAAGATATTACAATAGAGAATGAAGTGAATTATGCTTCTAGCAAGAGAGCTGAACTGTAGCAAGAGAGATTTATACATTAAAATTATATATATTAAACAGTTTTCTAGGAATGCATACATTAGGTTAATATAAGAAGTTAATGAATCATGACCTTAAATACTTTAAAGAATAAAGAAGATCATATTTTTGAAACATAATATAAGGAAATATATGCAGAAACTTTTTTTTTCTTTGTCTCTTCATCAAGTTCAAACATTTTGCCTTTCAGTTCAGTTCAGTTGCTCAGTCGTGTCTGACTCCGCAACCCCATAAAATGCAGCACGCCAGGCCTCGCTGTCCATCATCAACTCCAGGAATTCACCCAAACTCATGTCCATCAAATTGGTGATGCCATCCAGCCATCTCATCCTCTGCCGTCCTCTTCTCCTGCCCCCAATCCCTCTCAGCACCAGGGTCTTTTCCAATGAGTCAACTCGTTGCATGAGGTGGCCAAATACTGGAGTTTCAGCCTCAGCATCAGTTTTTCCAATGAATATCCAGGACTAGTCTTCTTTAGGATGGACTGGTTGGATCTCCTTGCAGTCCAAGGGACTTGCAAGAGTCTTCGCCAGCACCACAGTTCAAAAGCATCAATTCTTCGGTGCTCAGCTTTCTTCAGAGTCCAACTCTCACATACATACATGACCACTGGAAAAGCCATAGCTTTGACTAGACAGACATTTGTTGGCAAAGTAATATCTCTGCTTTTTAATATGCTGTCTAGGTTGGTCATAACTTTCCTTCCAAGGAGTAAACGTCTTTTAATTTCACGGCTGCAATCACTATCTGCAGTGATTTTGGAGCCCAGAAAAATAAAGTCTGACACTGTTTCTAGTGTTTCTCCCTCTATTTCCCACGAAGTGATGGGACCGGATGCCATGATCTTCATTTTCTGAAAGTTGAGCTTTGAGCCAGCTTTTTCACTCTCTTCTTTTACTTTCATCAAGACACTTTTTAGTTCCTCTTCTTTCTGCCATAATGATGGTGTCATCTGCATATCTGAGGTTATTGATATTTCTCCTGGCAATCTTGATTCCAGCTTGTGATCTCTTCTAGCCCAGCGTTTCTCATGCTGTACTCTGCATATAAGTTAAATAAGCAGGGTGACAGTATACAGCCTTGACGTACTCCTTTTCCTATTTGAAACCAGTCTGTTGTTCCATGTCCAGTTCTAACTGTTGCTTCCTGACCTGCATATAGGTTTCTCAAGAGGCAAGTCAGGTGGTCTTGTATTCCCATCTCTCTCAGAATTGTCCACAGTTTATTGTGATCCACACAGTCAAAGGCTTTGGCATAGTAATAAAGCAGAAATAGATGTTTTTCTGGAACTCTCTTGCTTTTCCATGATCCAGCGGATGTTGGCAATTTGATCTCTGATTCCTCTGCCTTTTCTAAAACCAGCTTGAACATCAGGAAGTTCATGGTTCACGTATCTCTGAAGCCTGGCTTGGAATAGTTTGAGCATTACTTTACTAGCGTGTGAGATGAGTGTAATTGCACTGTAGTCTGAGCATTCTTTGGCATTACCTTTGGGATTTAATGAAAACTGACCTTTTCCAGTCCTGTGGCCACTGCTGAGTTTTCCCAAATTTGCTGGCATATTGAGTGCCGCACTTTCACAGCATTGTCTTTCAGGATTTGAAATAGCTCCACTGGAATTCTATCACCTCCACCAGCTTTGTTTGTAGTGATGTTTTCTAGGCCTACTTGACTTCACATTCCAAGATGTCTGGCTCTAGGTGAGTGATCACACCATCATGATTATCTGGGTCATGAAGATCTTTTTGTACAGTTCTTCTATGTATTCTTGCCACCTCTTAATATCTTCTGCTTCTGTTAGGCCCAGACCATTTCTGTTCTTTATCAAGCCCATCTTTGCATGAAATGTTCCCTTGGGATCTCTATTTTCTTGAAGAGATCTCTAGTCTTTCCCATTCTGTTGTTTTCCTTTATTTCTTTGCATTAATGGCTGAGGAAGGCTTCCTTATCTCTGCTTGTTATCTTTGGAACTCTGCATTCAGATGCTTACATCTTTCCTTTTCTCCTTTGCTTTTTGCTTCTCTTCTTTTTCACAGCTATTTGTAAGGCCTCCCCAGACAGCCATTTTGCTTTTTTGCGTTTCTTTTCCATGGGGATGGTCTTGATCAGTGTCTCCTTTACAATGTCACGAACCTCTGTCCATAGTTCATCAGGTACTATTTCTATCAGATCTAGTCTCTTAAATCTATTTCTCACTTCCACTGTATAATTTTCCCTTTAGAGTACCATTAAAGTGAAAGTGAAAGTTGCTCAGTCATGTCCAGCTCTTTGTGACCCAGGCCAGAATACCTGGGGATCTTTTCAACCCTGGCATTGAACCCAAGTCTCCTGCATTACAGGCCTATTCTTTACCAGCTGAGCCACAAGGGAAGTCTGGGAAGACTGGCTATTCAGGTATTGAGATATCTTAATCTACTGCCAAGTTTATTGCTGCTGCTGCTGCTAAGTTATTTCAGTCGTGTCTGACTCTGTGCGACCCCAGAGATGGCAGGCCACCAAGCTCCCCCGTCCCTGGGATTTTTCAGGCAAGAACACTGGAGTGGGTGCCATTTCTTTCTCCAGTGTATGAAAGTAAAAGTGAAAGTGAAGTGGCTCAGTCGTGTCCCTCTCCTAGTGACCCCATGGACTGCAGCCTACCAGGCTCCTCTGTCCATGGGATTTTCCAGGCAAGAGTACTGGAGTGGGGTGCCATTGCCTTCTCTGGGGTAACTCCTCCCTCCTCCTTGGGTGGAGTCACAGGCAGAGGATGAGATTATCTTCCCATCTCCTCCCTCTATTGGTTGCTTCTGGTGCTGCTAAGTCCCTTCAGTGGTGTCTGACTCTGTGTGACCCCATAGATGGCAGCCCACTAGACTCCTTTGTCCCTGGGATTCTCTGGGCAAAAATACTGGAGAGGGTTGCCATTTCCTTTTCCAATACATGCAGGCATGCTGAGTTGCTTCAGTCATGTCAGACTCTGTGTGACCGCATGGACAGCAGCCCACCAGGCTCCTCTGTCCAAGGGATTCTCTAGGCAAGAATACTTTAGTGGGCTGCCATTGCCTTCTCCACCCTCTATTGGTATTAGCCCTGTGTTCCAGGTTTTCTTGGTCTCATTACCCACCAATGGCCAGGGGCAGCAGGAGGAGGCACAGCTGGACCAGGGAGCTAGGATGAGGTCCTGTCTCCCTCACTTCCCTTTCATATCACCCCCGTTGCAGCCAGGTTCTCCCTCATTTTCCAGAGTCTAGCCTGGGTGATACTGTTTTCCATGGCCTGTTCCTCCAGTGGTCCTCTCCTATTTGGTCTGACACTACAGAAGGCAATTTCTCAGGTGGCCTTGAACTCCACAGCACAAGCCTTTGATTTTTCATCTTTCATGGCTAGATTCATTAGATGTTCCATCTCTAGAATTTTTATCACTAGAACTCTGACTCTTGGATGGTTTAGACTTCAGATATCTAGTCCACCATGTTCTGCCAAAGTCCCTTCCCAAATGGCATAGTCCTCTGAGAAGTTTAACTCTCATGACCAAGCTTTTTGGCAATCAGGTTCTGTTTGATCTGGCCCTCTGGGAGACCTGTCTTCAATGCTCAGATCCTCATGGAGTGTCGGCAGGTGTGTCCTGGCCTTTCTGAAACAGTGACCATAGGTTTGAGGCCTTTGGAGGTCTGGCCCTTCCAGAAGTTTTGTCAGTTGCAGGCAGTCCCTCCAAAGGTCTGTTCTCCACAATCTGGCTCTTTGGTGAGCCTCTTCCCTATAACCTGTTTAGCTGATGATTTGGGTGGCTGAGCACAGGTCCCTGTACTTGGCCCCAGCAGTGGTTTTGTCTGTAGCGGCCAGTGACCTTCTAGATAGGTCATGAGTGCCTTCTCACTCTTGTATCATTTATGTAAATGAAGTATAGTTGGTTTATAGTATTATATTAGTTTCAGGTGTACAACATATTAAGTGAAAATTTTTATAGAATGTATCAACTTAAAGTTATTACAAAACAATGGCTATATTCTCTTTAAGTTGAAAGTGTTAAAAATCCCAATCTAGAGAATTACAAAAATTAGCCTTTTCTCTAAATATCATTTTCATAATGGAATTAAAAGGCACAGTGTTATAATTACTATGTGAATTTGGCTAGGTATATATAAGAATGTATTAATTTGAGTATACTTCTTTTATCCGGGAAGATACACATTTTCATTTTATTCACAATAAAACCTGAACAGTACTATTAAACTATGTTTTTCAATGGTAAGCAATACCATTTTGAATATTTCTCATTTCTGCACAGTATAGCATATACATCCTCTATAATAACAGATCTCCACCCTTATTTCTTATCACTGTTTGCCTCAACTCATAAAATGGTTGCATGAAGATGTATTAAATTTCTACATATACTATGTTATTTTAACTGTTTTTCCTTAAATCTCTACCTCTTCTTTCCTGGCCCACTTATTTCTTATTTTTCAGGCTTTGTGCAGACCTTAATTACCTTTGGAAAGTCATTTATGGAATCCAGTGATCTTTCTTTACATGCTCAGTTATGAACACATTTTCGTCATTACACTACATTCTGCCATTTAAATTTTTTTTGTTCACATTAGTCTGTGAGAAGCTGGAGGGTATAGAACCTTTTATCTACTTTGTAAATTGCCCCCTATTTTAGTACACTATCCTAGCACACTGCACAATACTTATTAAATTCAACATACAGGATTATCTGCAGTTCCTGGGGTCACAGTCAGACAAGACTGAATGACTGAACAGAACTGACTGACAGGATTATTTAATAATTTAATCAGTAATGAGAAAAGATTTAATACATATACTACTTCCCACAGATACTTACATTAAATGAACAAGGTTTAGGAAAATTTTTGGTCTTTTATTTGAGAAAAGCCATAAATTATAATTAAAGTTGTTTTTACTTTCTATGGATACTTTCTTTGCTTTAAAATCTTTACTTTCTTGAAATAAATAGTTTCTTTATGAAGCATTTAAAAATGCAAAATTGCTCATGTGGCTTAAAAGAAAACCAAACTAAAAATTAAAAAAAAAAAATTTGTAAAGCCAGTGACATATGACCTACTTAATCTTTGTGCTTCATATGGATAAGATGGGATGGAATTCAAGATTGTATTTTATTTTCCAAAATAGAATGATTAAACATAGTATGTAATCTCATTTCACAATAAATGGTCTCTTTTTATATATGCTGTTAAATGTGTCCTATCTGTCAACTGCTCTAATTTATCATTTTGATATGAGTGCTAGAATGAAGTTTGAGACAATGATTAATTTAAGATTCTAATTATATGTCAAGATATTTTTGTATTTTGTACACTCAAAGACCATACATTGTGATGTTATTAAAACTGATAGCATAGAACTCACGATTTAAAAGAAAAGTATACTATGAGTTTGGTTAAGAACTTCATTTTAGATTTATCTTGATTCCTCAACAAAATGTAAAAAGTTAACAAAATATAATTTTATGTTTATTGTTTGATTATAAGCATGATGGCATTAAATTAAATTTGAAATGGTTTCTTCCCTATGCTCTTTAACAGAACACTATTTAATATGATAGAGAAATAAACATAAGTACAATAAAATGTGCAAATCAAATATTTCAATAAAAATAATAAACAGCATCCAATGGGTATATGTTCTATATTAGATAAAAATATTTTTTCTGCATGGAGAAATAATTATGTCATCAAATCTTATTTTTAGTACTTGTTATACAAGTCTTAGCTTTGAGTGCATTTTTAATAATTCCCCCATACCACATAAGACAACATAATTTATCCCAATAAAACTTATACTTTTCCTATATGGTGTGATATGTTATCTTATCTGGAATAGTCTTTAGGTTTTGTATTTTCTTTAATATGAATTGACTTCAAGGCATTGATTGTCAGACTCTTAGTATTAGTCAGAGAACTAAATGTTCCTCAGTTATTGTTCTTCTATCTAATTATTAAATTAATGATGATATTTCTAACTATGTAGTTAAGATTATTCAGTATTTCTAAATATATACTTATTTTTCTTCATTTTCATTTGTATATATAATAATTATTTTGGTTATCTTTCATCTTTTAAGGTGCTTATCAATACTTTTGGTCCTTATACTATGCTTAAAACTGAAGATTTTATTTCTCATTTTGCAGTATGCTCTTTTGGTCATACTGTCAAGCACTAGCTATCATTTGCTACGTTTTATACAATACTTTATTATGCTTTGCTATATAGACATATCATACACACTTATTTCTCATAAGGATATTAAAAGGATTTTTCCACAAAATGATCCTTCCTATCTATATTGGTTTTATATTACCGCATAATAAATTACCACCATTTAGCAAACTAACACAAGTTATAATCTCATAGTCCTATAGATGAGAAGTCTGGGAGGGGTCAGCTGGGTTCTTAGCTCAGATCTCACAAATCTGCAGTCAGAGTGTTGTCTAACACTGTTATTACACGTAAGACCAGGGTCCTATTCCAAGTTTACTAGTTGCTGGTAGAATGTATTTTCTTGCCAGTGGTATGATTAAGGCTTCTATGGAATTTTAGATTTTATAGGCTTCTTGTGGTTCTTTACCACCCAAAGACAGTTTAAAACACGGCTTTCTTCTCACTTAGAGTGTTTTTCTCACAGTTTCTCTTTAGTAGGTTAACAAAGAAGCCTTGTCATATAGCAGTTACAGGAGAGGCTGCCCTGCCAACACAGCCACATAATGTAACCTTTTGAACGGTGGTAACCATTCCATCGTATCCATGGGTTCCACCAGCACTCATGTGGAGGGTATGGGAATCTTGGAGCCCATCTTAGAATTCTGCCTAGCATATCATGTTGAGAGATTCATTTAGGTAATTGTTCAAAATGGGATAGAAAATACAAGAAGAGAAAGAACAGAAAGTTAAAAGATTTATTTCATCATTTGAGAACTATCTTTAGCTGAAAAGAGATATGGTTAATATGGTTTTTATATCTTTTCTCTTCACTTTGGTAAATTGATTTATTTTAAATTAGTAAGTAGCACATCACTATATTCTACTGCATAAGTTAAAGTTAATTATAACCTTAGAGTATGCTTCAGATGTTTTCTTAAGATAATTATAATTTAATATGAATTTATTTTGTAAATAGCATATCTTTTTTCTTAGTAAGAAATATAAGATAATGGGAAAAATAAAACTTACAAGGTCTAGTACTTAAGGCTTACTTTATCACTCAGATGCTGTGAGGCTCAGTTCTTCATAATGTGAGTAATATAATACTGATTCTACAGGTTGTTTGGAAGATCAAGGGAGTTAATGATGCAATATTCAAAGAGCAGTGCCTGATACTTAAGTAGCACTTAATAAATATTAGCTGGTATCTTTGCTTTTCTGGGTCTTCCCTGATAGCTCAGTCAGTAAAGAATCTGCCTGCACTGCAGGAGACTTGGGTTTGAGCACTAGATTGTGAGGATCTCCTGGAGAAGGAAATGGCAACCCACTCCAGTATACTTTCCTGGAAAATCCCATGGACAGAGAAGCCTGGTGGGCTGCACTCCAGGTTGAAAAGAGTTGGGAATGACTGAGGAACTGAGGAACTGAGGAACTTGCTTTTCTACCATATATATACACTATTATATATTCAGTTCAGTTCAGTTCAGTTGCTGAGTCCTGTCCGACTCTTTGCGACTCCATGAATCGCAGCACACCAGGCCTCCCTGTCCATCACAAACTCCTAGAGTTCACTCAGACTCACATCCATTGAGTCAGTGATGCCATCCAGCCATCTCACCCTCTGTCATCCCCTTCTCCTCCTGCCCCCAATCCCTCCCAGCATCAGAGTCTTTTCCAATGAGTCAACTCTTCGCATGAGGTGGCCAAAGTACTGGAGTTTCAGCTTTAGCATCATTCCTTCCAAAGAAATCCCAGGGCTGATCTCCTTCAAAATGGATTGGTTGGATATTGGTACCATTAATACATATTCATATATATTATAATGTTTGGTCATGTCATATAAATGCTGAATTTCCACTTTCTCAAAAGAAACAGTATATCTAGCTATTTGTTTTGTCTTTCTTAAAGTGTTGTTCAAATAAGAAAATGGATGTGACAATTTAACCAAGTGTTATCTGGGCTAAAGAAGTTAGGAAATAGATAGTTTCCTAGGAATTATAGAGCTGCCAGTGGGGTGATCCATTTTCAGTGTGAACCAAAGGAAGAAATGACAGTTTTCACAGATATGTGCTACGCTCTTCCAAGGACAAAGCTCAAACTTCTGACAGGGCTAAGTAATCCACTTAGAGTTGCAGCTCAGAGCTAACAGGTCAGTGCTAGAGACAGAAACTGGAGCATGACAAGGCAGTCAGTTCGCTCAGTTTGAAAAAGACGATGCAATAAAAGAATGCCAAGTTTAGTATAGAAAATAATTGAATAATACTTGTTACATAAACATAGACCTTTAAGCAAGCATATAAGCAAAAATTCATAAAACATGCACGAATAATTATAAGGGCCCTGAAACAAAGAAAAAGCATCTTCATAAAGACTTTGTTACGTTATGTCCAACTCTTTGTGATCCCATGGACTGTAGCATGCCAGGCCTCCTTGTCCCTCACCATCTCCTGGAGTTGGCCCAAGTTCATGCCATCTCATCCTCTGACACCCTCTTATCCTTCTGCCCTTAATCTTACCAGCATCAGGGACTTCTCCAGTAAGTTGCCTGTTTGCATTAGATGACCAAAATACTAGAGCTTCAGCTTGAGCATCAGTCTTTTCAATAAATATTCAGGGTTAATTTCCCTTAAGAAAATCTCCTTTGATCTCCGTGATTTCCAACGACCAGTACCACAATGTGAAGGCATATATTCTTTGGCACTTTGCCTAAAGAAGAGGTGATATCTACAATCAAAAGTAACA
The DNA here is from genome assembly GCA_917880005.1 of Nanger dama. Taxonomy (NCBI): domain Eukaryota; kingdom Metazoa; phylum Chordata; class Mammalia; order Artiodactyla; family Bovidae; genus Nanger; species Nanger dama. The sequence goes on from CAKJTW010000037.1 coordinate 15,178,412, forward strand.
ATATGTGAAAATTGAAAGCTTTTGGTCATTTTGATTAAGTATAATTATTTCTTATTAGTGACAAAGAAATAATAGAAACTACTAACCCATCTTTCAAAAAATCTTAAGATCTATGTGGATCAAGAAGCAACAGTTAGAACCCTGTAAGGAACAATTGATTGGTTCAGGATTGAGAAAGGAGTATGACAGGGCTTTCTGTTGTTACCCTGTTTATTTAGGATGTACACTGAGCACATCATGAGAAATGCTGGATTGGATGACTTACAAGCTGGAATCAAGATCTGTGGGAGAAGCATGAACAACCTCAGATATGGGGATGATGCCACACTAAAGGCAGAAAGTAAAGAAAAACTAAAGAACCTTTTGATGAAGGTGAAGGAGGAGAGCGAAAAAAACTGCTTAAAACTAAGTATTAGTAAATCTAAGATCATGGCACCTGGCCCCATTATTTCATGGCAAATGGAATGGGAAAATGTGGAAGTAATGACAAATTTTCTCTTGTTTGGCTCTAAAATCACTGAAGATAGCGAATACAGCCATGAAATCAGAAGAAGACTGCTTTTTGGCAGGAAAGCTATGACAAACATAGTGTATTGAAAGCAGAGAGTTTACCCTGCTGACAAAGGTCTGTATAGTTAAAACTATGGCCTTCCCAGTGGTCATGTATGGTTGTGAGAGCTGGACGAAAAAGAAGGCGGAATACCAAAGAATTGATGCCTTCGAACTGTGGTGCTGGAGAAGAGTCCTGAAAGTCCCTTGGAAAGCAAGGAGATCAATCCAGTCAATCTTAAAGGAAATAAACCCTGAACACTCATTGAAAGGATTGAGACTGAATCTGAAGTTCCAGTATTTTGGTCATTTGATGTAAACAGCCAACTCATTGGAAAAGTCTCTGATGCTGGGAAAGTTTGAGGGCAGAAGGATAAGAGGGCATCAAAGGATGATATGGCTAGATAGCATCACCAATGCAATGGACATGAATCTGGGCCAACTCCAGGAGATGGTAAGGGACAGGGAGGACTGGTGTGCTGCAGTCCATGGGGTTGCAAAGAGTTGTACACGACTGGGTGACTGAACAACAAGAACAACATAGTTCTGTGTTGAGTATTAGTTGCTCAGTTGTGTCCAACTCTTTGCGACCCCATGGACTGCAGCCCACCAGGCTTCTCTGTCCATGGGATTTTCCAGGCAAAGACACTGGAGTGGGTGGCCATTTTGTATCTATAAATTGTTAAGAACTGTAATGGTTCTGACATTTTATCCTATTTGAAATTTAACCAGTAAACCTGCCACAGTTTCATGGATGCTGGTAGAAGACACAAAATTGCTGAGCCAGGGACAAAGAACTGTATTATATACAGCAACAAAAATAGAGTATCAGCAAGTATTCAGGTTGAAGGAGCCTCAGTTCTCACAGGACAATGATACAAAGGTCAGGTGATGCCCATATACACAGGGGGGCTGTGTACAGGAGAGGAATTCTGACTTTAGGGAAATAGGATTTTATGTAATAGTAAGTAAACAGGCCTTTGCTCTGGAGTAAAGTAACATTTTCATATTGCTGTACCTCAGTTTCAGTTCAGTTCAGTCACTCAGTCGTGTCTGACTCTTTGCTATCCCATGAATCACAGCACGGCAGCCCTCCCTGTCCATCATCAACTCCAGGAGTTCACTCAGATTCGCGTTCATCAAGTCAGTGATGCCATCCAGCCATCTCATCCTCGGTCGTCCCCTTCTCCTCCTGCTCCCAATCCCTCCCAGCATCAGAGCCTTTTCCAATGAGTCAACTCTTTGCATGAGTGGCCAAAGTACTGGAGTTTCAGCTTTAGCTTCATTCCTTCCAAAGAAATACCAGGGTTGATCTCCTTCCAGAATGGACTGGTTGGATCTCTTGCAGTCCAAGGGACTCTCAAGAGTCTTCTCCAGCACCACAGTTCAAAAGCATCGATCCTTTGGTGTTCCTCCTTCTTCACAGTCCAACTCTCACATCCATACATGACCACAGGAAAAACCATAGCCTTGACTAGACAGACCTTAGTCGGCAAAGTAATGTCTCTGCTTTTGAATATGCTGTCTAGGTTGGTCATAACTTTTCTTCCAAGGAGTAAGCATCTTTTAATTTCATGGCTGAAATCACAATCTGCAGTGATTTTGTAGCCCCAAAAAATAAAGTCTGACACTGTTTCCACTGTTTCCCCATCTATTTCCAATGAAGTGATAGGACCGGATGCCATGATCTTTGGTTTCTGAATGTTGAGCTTTAAGTCAACTTCTTAACTCTCCTCTTTCACTTTCATCAAGAGGCTTTTTAGCTCCTCTTCACTTTCTGCCATAAGGGTGGTGTCATCTGCATATCTGAGGTTATTGATATTTCTCCCGGCAATCTTGATTCCAGCTTGTGTTTCTTCTAGTCCAGCGTTTCTCATGATTTACTCTGCATATAAGTTAAATAAGCAGGGTGACAATATATAGCCCTGACATACTCCTTTTCCTATTTGGAACCAGTCTGTTGTTCCATGTCCTGTACTAACTGTTGCTTCCTGACCAGCATACAGATTTCTCAAGAGGCAGGTTAGGTGGTCTAGTATTCCCATTTCTTTCAGAATTTTCCACAGTTTATTGAGATCCACACAGTCAAAGGCTTTGGCATAGTCAACAAAGCAGAAATAGATGTTTTTCTGGAACTCTCTTGCTTTTCCCATGATCCAGCAGATGTTGGCAATTTGATCTCTGGTTCCTCTGCCTTTTCTAAAACCAGTTTGAACATCTGGAAGTTCACGGTTCGTGTATTGCTGAAGCCTGGCTTGGAGAATTTTGAGCATTACTTTACTAGCTTGTGAGATGAGTGCAATTGTGTGGTAGTTTATCTCAGCTTATAACATGTGGAAAACATGAGAGACATCTGGAGTTTTGTTTCCCAATGCATGTGTAGAGTGTTCTATCAGCACAGCATCTGAATTCAATAAATGTTAGATGCTTTTCAATCACCTTAAAAATTCCAAATGAAAGTTTTCTCTGTGTATTATTATATGAAGATCCTTACATAGATGCATGCTAATCTAAATTTTTAACATTTTTATCAGCAACAGTTAGCATCATTTTTATTTATTTATTTATTTATTTTTTCCTTAATATACTAAATGGTTTATTTGCATAGAGAAGTAAATACATCAGTGGTGGAGGAGGGGGCGGTGAAAAATCTGCTGGCTCAGTGGTAAAGATTCTGCCTGCCAATGTGAGAGATACAGGTTCGATCCCTGGTGCAGGAAAAACCCCTGAGAATGGAATTGGCAACCTACTCCAGTTTTCTTCCTGGGAAATCCCATGGACAAAATAGCCTGGCAGGTTATAGTCCATGGGGTTGCAGGAGTCGGACATGACTTAGCAGCTAAAATACCACCACTGTCAGTGTAGTGAAAGGCTATAGTAAAAATGAACAATTGCTTCAAAGTCTTTACACCAATATTACACTCAGAAAAAGTCAAGCTATCTGAATTTTTGTAAAAAAGACATCTGGATGGAATGCCCTTAGTTTTAACCAGATTAGTCTACTGATACCCTAATAAAGCAATAACTAACATGCTCTAGTGCCCAACTTTGTCAATCTTCAATGCATTTCAGTCCCCTTTACTCTCCCCATTCTTTTCTTTTTTTTTTTTCAGTTAGTCTATTGTTCTTTTTTTTTTTTCCCTTTATTTTACTTTACAATACTGTATTGGTTTTGCCATATATTGACATGAATCCACCACGGGTGTATATGAGCTCCCAATCCTGAATCCCCTCCCACCTCCCACCATATATCTTCTCTCTGGATCATCCCCGTGCACCAGCCCCAAGCATCCTGTATCCTGTATCGAACATAGACTGGTGCTTCATTTCTTACATGATAGTATACATGTTTCAATGCCATTCTCCCAAATCACCCCCACCTCTCCCTCTCCCTCAGAGTCCAAAAGTCCATTCTATACATCTGTGTCTCTTTTGCTGTCTAGCATACAGGGTCATCATTACCATCTTTCTAAATTCAATATATATGTGTCAGTATACTGTATTGGTGTTTTTCTTCCTGGCTTACTTCACTCTGTATAATTGGCTCCAGTTTCATCCATCTCATTAGAACTGATCCAAATTTATTCTTTTTAAGGGCTGAGTAGTACTCCATTGTGTATATGTACCACAGCTTTCTTATCCATTCATCTGCTGATGGACATCTAGGTTGTTTCCATGTCTCGGCTATTATAAACAGTGCTGCAATGAACATTGGGGTACATGTGTCTCTTTCAATTCTGGTTTCCTCAGCGTGTATGCCCAGCAGGGGGATAGATGGGTCATAAAGCAGTTCTATTTGCAATTTTTTTAAGGAATCTCCACACTGTTTTACATAGTGGTGTACTAGTTTGCATTCCCACCAGCAGTGTAAGAGGGTTCCCTTTTCTCCACATCCTCTCCAGCATTTATTGCTTGTAGACTTTTGGATCAAAGCCATTCTGACTGGCGTGAAATGGTACCTCACTGTGGTCTTGATTTGCATTTCTCTGATAATGAATAATCTTGAGCATCTTTTATGTGTTTGTTAGCCATCCGTATGTCTTCCTTGGAGAATGCCTATTTAGTTCTTTGGCCTATTTTTTGATTGGTTCATTTATTTTTCTAGAGTTTAGCTGCATATTGTTGCTTGTATATTTTGGGGATTAGTTGTTTGTCAGTTGCTTCATTTGCTATTGTTTTCTCCCATTCAGAAGGCTGTCTTTTCACCTTGCTTGTAGTTTCCTTTGTTGTGCAGAAGCTTTTAATTTTAATTAGATCCCATTTGTTTATTTTTGCTTTTATTTCCAGTGTTCTGGGAGGTGGATCATAGAGGATCCTGCTGTGATTTATGTCGGAGAGTGTTTTGCCTATGTTCTCCTCTAGGAGTTTTATAGTTTCTGGTCTTACGTTTAGATCTTTAATCCATTTTATTTTTGTGTGTGGTGTTAGAAAGTGATCTAGCTTCATTCTTTTACAAGTGGTTGACCAGTTTTCCCAGCACCACTTGTTAAGGAGATTGTCTTTACTCCATTGTATATTCTTGCCTCCTTTGTCGAAAATAAGGTGTCCATAGGTGCATGGATTTATCTCTGGGCGATTTTGTTCCATTGATCTATATTTCTCTTTGTGCCAGTACCATACTGTCTTGATGACTGTGGCTTTGTAGTAGAGCCTGAAGTCAGGTAAGTTGATTCTTCCAGTTCCATTCTTCTTTCTCAAGATTGCTTTGGCTATTCAAGGTTTTTTTATATCCATACAAATCTTGAAATTATTTGTTCTAGTTCTGTGAAAAATACCACTGGTAGCTTGATAGGGATTGTTAAGCCACAACATTCTATATATATATACTTTTGGATAATTTTGTAAATATTATCTGAAAATAATGAGTGTTCTTTCTTTGCTTTTTTTCCATCCTATAAAGGATGTTTGTTAAACTCTCTTTCAGTAGTGTGGGATATACCTCTCCATCGTGATTTCAAAAGGAATTCTCTATTTATTTGTAAAATCAGTCTCCCATTTTCATCTCTTGTTTTTATATACTATTTTATGTTTGTTTGTGCTTCCCAGGTGACTCAGTGGTAAAGAATCTGCCTACAATGTAGGAGATACAGTTTCGATCCCTGCGTCAGGAAGATCCCCTGGAGAAGGAAATGACAACCCACTCCACTATGCTTGTTTAGGATATTTCATGGACAGAGAAGCCTGGAGCACTATAGTCCATGGGGTTGCAAAAGAGTCAGACACAATTCAGTGACTAAATAGCAATGTTTGTTTTATATTAGGGTAATACTAGTTCATATGATGCCTTCAGTATATTTTCCTTTTGTAGTTATCACAACATGAATCCCAGATGACTATAAATAATTAAATTTTAAAATGAAGAAATATAGCAGAATATTATCAGCTCATGGGTGAGGAGAGCTTTCAAAGTTCAAAAGCCAAAAGGAAAATATGTCATTAAGAGAAAAGATTGATAGATTGGATGAAACAAAATTTGAAAGCTGCTGAACATAAAAAAGCCTTTTATATGAAAAAGCAAAAGAAAATAAGAATTTAAAATCTGAAATCTATAGGATATATAGTATACATATATTTATATTATATATAACTTGATATGTTCCATAGATTCCAAACTGTCTCAGTCCCATGTCTTTCTCAATAAATAGCAACACAATTCAAATGTTTAGGTCCAAAAACTTTGGGATCATTCATTATTCCTCTCTCATTCTAGCAACTTACATCTAATTCAAAGGCAAATATTGAATCAAAATATGTCTTGAATCTTAAATTTCTCACCATCTTAACTACTAGTAACCTAGAGTCCTAACAGCTATCATCTCTCCCCAGATCAACTAAACTACTACATTATACTCCTATCTGTTTTCCTAGCTTTCTCTTGCCTTCCCAACATCTGTGTATTCTAAAACAATAGTCCTTAACATTTCATTACACAAAAATTGTTAATGACACTTCTGTTTATATCCAATTGTCAGATTATAGTCAAATGAACTTGGCTGAATGGGGGCTAGGGTATGCAGTCTTTTATCCAGGATGTTAATATATCCAGCTAAAACCTGTACTGCTATGAATGAAAAGTATAGATGCTAACAGAGAAGAACTAATGGCCTCTGCCACAGTGTGAGAATATGAAACAGCACATATCCTCTTTTCCCCACAGATAGATGATTTATAGTTTATTTCAACATACCACCCTAGTGTTTTGTCTATTATAGTTTTTTTTTTTCCTACTACTTCTTGTGCTTACAGTTTTGAGGTATAATTGACATGCAGTACTATAATTTGATGCTGCTGCTGCTGCTAAGTCAATTCAGTCGTGTCTGACTCTGTGCGACCCCAAAGATGGCAGCCCACCAGGCTCCGCTGTCCCTGAGATTCTCCAGACAAGAACACTGGAGTGGGTTGCCATTTCCTTCTCCAATGTATGAAAGTGAAAAGTGAAAGTGAAGTTGCTCAGTCGTGTCCGACTCTTTGAGACCCCATGGTCTGCAGCTCATCAGGCTCCTCTATCCACGGGATTCTCCAGGCAAGAGTACAGGGGTTATTGCCTTCTCTGACTATAGGTTTGAGGTTTTCCCAATGACTCAGAAGGTAAAGAATCCACTTGCAATGCAGGAGATACTGGTTCGATCCCTGGGTAGGGAAGATACTCTTAGGAGGGCATGGCAACCCACTCCAGTATTACTGCTTGGAGAATTCCATATACAGAGGAACCTGGAGGGCCCTAGGCCATGGGGTTACAAAGAGTCGGACACGAATGAAGCAACTGAGTAAAGCACAGCAAAGCAACTGTATAAGGTTTTTTTTTTTTTTAATATAAATGTATTTATATTCATTGGAGGTTAATTACAATATTGTATTGGTTTTGCCATACGTCAGCATGAATCTGACACAGGTATACACGTGTTCCCCATCCTGAACCCCCTTCCCACTTCCCTCCTTGTACCATCCCTCTGGGCTGGCTCAGTGCACCAGCCCTAAGCATCAGTATCATGCATCGAACCTGGACTGGCGATTCGTTTCATATATGATATGATACATGTTTCAATGCCATTCTTATATAAGTTTATGCATAATGATGTCACTTATATACATCATGAAATGAATACCGCAATAAGTTTAGATATAAAATTTAAAGAATAGAAAACTGTAATTTGTCCTTGTCATGAGGACTCTTTATAAAGACAAAAATACTGTGGTTCTATCAATAAACAAGGCATGGAATACAGTCTTACCTATTTACTAATGCCGAGTTCTGGAAGTCATATTCTGTTTTTTCATGTGTGCTCAGTTGTGTCCAATTCTTTGCAACCAATGGACTATAGCCTGCCTGGCTCCATTGTCCAAGGGATTTTCCAGCAAGAATACTGACGTGCATGCATGTGTGCTAAGTCACTTCAGTCATGTCTGACTCTTGAGGCCCTATGGACTATATTGCTCGCCAGTCTCTTCTGTCCATGAGATTGCCATTCCCTCATCCACGGGATCTTCCTGAATGAAGGATGGAACCAGCATCCCCTGCATTGCAGGCTGATTCTCTATCACTGATCTACTGGGGAAGCCCCAAGAATACTGGAGTGGGTTGCTATTTCCTCCTTAGGGGATCTTTCTGACCCAGGGATTGAACATGTGTCTCCCATGTCTCCTAAACTAGCAAGTAGATTCTTTATAGCTGAGTCACCTAGGAAGTCCTGTATTAGGTATTAGAAAACCTTAAATATGGCTCTCAGGATGCTTTTGATTTGGTGGAGGAAAAAGAAAGAAAGGCAATTAATATCCTAACATCAACAAAAGTATGTAAATCCTTTAATATTGACACAAACTAATTTGGTCAGATAAATATCGTACTCATCTACAGATAAAGAAAAACAACACAATAGCTTAAAGATAGCAATACGCTGGAGCTGGCTCAAAGGGCATTAGTATCTTTCTTCAGTTGCTTCTCCTGAAACTTTCTTGTCCCTGGATTTATTAGTAGCATGTAGGACTCTCATGTGGTACATTTCTCCTTATTTGGATAATTGCATATTTTGACATATTCATTTAAAATAGTAAATATTTATTTTAGACAAAGAATCAGAGACTTAATAACATAGTCTCTGAATAAATTATTTTGTTTTCTTTTTTAAATAGATATATTATTAACACACTATAAAATAAACAGTAAAAAATACAATAAGACATTTAAAGTGAAATGCTTTTAATTATTAAACTAATTCCTATAGTGAATAGTGAAGTTGCTCAGTCGTGTCCAACTCTTTGTGACCCTCTGAACTGTAGCCTACCAGGCTCCTCTGTCCATGGGATTTTCCAGGCAATAGTCCTGGAGTGGATTGCCATTTCCTTCTCCAGGGGATCTTCCCAACCCAGGGATTGAACCCGGGTCTCCCACATTGTAGACAGACGCTTCACCGTCTGCACCACCAGGGAAGTCAGTTCCTATACAATATTGTAACTAATTTTTTTAGGAAACATTTAGAGGTAAAATTACACATAAACACTTCACTTTGATATATGGCAAAAGCAAAGAGCTGTGAAAAGAAGAGAAGTGAAAAGCAAAGGAGAAAAGGAAAGCTATTCTCATTTGAATGCAGAGTTCCAAAGAATAGCAAGGAGAGATAAGAAAGCCTTTTTCAGCAATCAATGCAAAGAAACAGAGGAAAAGAAGAGAATGGGAAAGACTAGAGATCTCTTCAAGAAAATTAGAGATCCCAAGGGAACATTTCATGCAAAGATGGGCTCGATAATGGACAGAAATGCTAAGGACCTAAGAGAAGCAGAAGATATTAAGGGTAGCAAGAATATACAGAAGAACTGTACAAAAAGATCTTCATGACCCAGATAATCACGATGGTGTGATCACTCATCTAGAGCCAGGCATCCTGGAATGTGAAGTCAGGTGGGCCTTAGAAAGCATCACTAAGAACAAAGCTAGTGGAGGTGATGGAATTCCAGTTGAGCTATTTCAAATCCTGAAAGATGATACCGTCAAAGTGCTGCAGTCAATATGCCAGCACTTTTGGAAAACTCTGCAGTGGCCACTGGACTGGAAAAGGTCAGTTTTCATTCCAATTCCAAAGAAAGGCCATGCCAAAGAATGCTCAAACTACCGCACAATTGCACTCATCTCACACGCTAGTAAAGTAATGCTCAAACTACTCCAATCTAGGCTTCAGCAATACGTGAACCATGAACTTCCAGATGTTCAAGCTGGTTTTAGAAAAGGCAGAGGAATCAGAGATCAAATTGCCAACATCCGCTGGATCATGGAAAAAGCAAGAGTGTTCCAGGAAAACATCTATTTCTGCTTTATTGACTGGCTAAAGCCTTTGACTGTGTGGATCACAATAAACTGTGGAAAATTCTGAAAGAGATGGGAATACCAGACCACCTGACCTGCCTCTTGAGAAATCTGTATGCAGGTCAGGAAGCAACAGTTAGAACTGGACATGGAACAACAGACTGGTTCCAAATAGGAAAAGGAGTATGTCAGGGCTGTATATTGTCACCTTGCTTATTTAACTTATATGCAGAGTAAATCATGAGAAACACTGGACTGGAAGAAACACAAGCTGGAATCAAGATTGCCGGGAGAAATATCAATAATCTCAGATATGCAGATGACACCACCCTTATGGCAGAAAGTGAAAAGGAACTAAAAAGCTTCTTGATGAAAGTGAAAGTGGAGAGTGAAAACACTGGCTTTAAACTCAACATTCAGAAAATGAAGATCATGGCATCCAGTCCCATCACTTCATTGGAAATAGATGAGGAAACAGTAGAAACAGTGTCAGACTTTTTTTTTTTTAGGCTCCAAAATCACTGCAGATGGTGACTGCAGCCATGAAATTAAAAGACGTTTACTCCTTGGAAGAAAAGCTATGACCAACCTAGATAGTATATTCAAAAGCCGAGACATTACTTTGCTGACTAAGGTCCATCTAGTCAAGGCTATGGTTTTTCCAGTAGTCATGTATGGATGTGAGAGTTGGACTGTGAAGAAGGCTGAGCACTGAAGAATTGATGCTTTTGAACTGTGGTGTTGGAGAAGACTCTTGAGAGTCCCTTGGACTGCAAGGAGATCCAACCAGTCCATTCTGAAGATCAGCCCTGGGATTTCTTTGGAAGGAATGAAACTCCAGTAAAGCTGAAACTCCAGTACTTTGGCCACCTCATGCGAAGAGTTGACTCATTGGAAAAGACTTTGATGTTGGGAGGGTTTGGGGACAGGAGGAGAAGGGGACAACAGAGGGTGAGATGGCTGGATGACATCACTGACTCAATGGACATGAGTCTGAGAGAACTCCGGGAGTTGGTGTTGGACAGCGAAGGCTGCCGTGCTGTGATTCATGGGGTCACAAAGAGTCGTACACGACTGAGCGACTGAACTGAACTGAAAGTAAAATAAAGTTTAAAAAAAAAAAAAAAAAGGACCAGAAAAAAAAAAAAACTTCTTTAAAATGATAAAATCTTTGTATTTTCAGTTTTAAAACCACCATAGTTTCAGTAGTTTTTATGGCATATATTGTGATTTTGATCTTATAGCCTCCTTTTGTTAGTAGGGCTATACATGGTACTTTTTCAAACATCATGCCTTCATTCAAATGACATTTAAAACATCATCACTGAATGAATACTTAGATAGGTAGATAAATGAGAGCCAACTATGATCCATGATGGCTTTAATATTGTGTGTTACTATAAATATGATCTGAATTATTGGATCTTAAAGGATGCCTAAAAGTTTCAGGTAAATGATAATTCTCAGGATTTCCACTCTATCTTCATTTTTACATCTTTTATTTAAAAATAATGCGGATGTTGTCTCCATTTTTGACAAATAGAACTTCAATTATGCCTCACCATTTTTTGGCCAGTTGATGAGTAGTATTATTTAATGTTGTAAGGGTAAATCTAAATCCAAACTTAAAACTCTTAGTAGAATATAATAGCCTTTCTCACAGCAAAATTCATTTTTATGTTAATGGGGTATTTTGTTGAAACTAATGTTGATCATTAGTGTCCTGTGGATAGAAGGTTCTGGAAACAGCCTTCACAAATGATTTAAACTTAAAATGTAATGTTTGAACATTATTATCTGTATTTATGATAGCTTTATAAAATTTGAAGTGAATTATGGAGTGCTGGAAGTAGCTATACACTGGGAACATTTTCAGTGAATGTGTATCTAAAGCTTTTACAATTTTACTTAATCTTTTGAGTTCAGGTTTCAATATTTTTCCTTTAATGGCTAAAATTATAAAGGATTCTGAAATATTTTCTATATTTCAACTTTAATTTTCCAGTTGTACTCTAAGAATATTCAGAAAATTCAAGGAGATTGAAATAATTAGAGTTAGCTTTCATTTATTTTTTTCTCATTAGATGAAAATAGGAACATAAGCTAGTAAATCTCCTCAGTTTTCTGGTTGAAAATTAAGAAAACAATATTTAATTTATTAATAATAAATATGATTCCAATTAAATTAACTTTTTTAGCCCTTATGCGGTGTGATCAAGGAGAAAGCTCACTGAAATTCCAGACGTGTTAAAAGTTCACTAAACAGTCAATGGAGAAAAATTTTAAAATAATTTAACAGTGAGACTAGATAGTAGAGGCCCTGTCCCTAACAAATTTCATGATCCTCAAAACATTAAATGTTTCTCACCTTCAGAGGTAAGAAAGGAAACCTAACTAAATGGTTTCAAAAATTTCTTCCAGATATTAACTTCTATGAACTTTAATAGTAAGGAGAAGAGATATAGACTATTTTTTCCAGTTTTATTGGGGTCTAATTGACAATAAAAATTATATGTATTTAAGGTTTATAATTGGATATTTAAATATATGTATACATTGTGAAATGATTACCACACTCTAGCTAATTAACATAGCTATCATGGAAAGGTAAATTATTTCATGTGCCAAACTTTCTGCAATAGATGAGGTAAAAATGTTTAAGTGTTGTGGGATGGAGGAGTTTGTTCACGCTAAAAGGAATACTGGGCAACTTCAATAAATTGTAAGTGGTTAATCATAGTGGGTAGCAACATAAAGAGGAGAAGGACCCAAAGCAAAAATCAAGCTATCACTCAGCAGACAGGTTGGAAAATGTATATGTGAAGTCAAGTCTGTGGACAATTGCATCACAACTGCATCATATTTAGGATATTTTATTTTCTGAATAGCTGTGTCAGTTTGGGCATCTGCAGGTCAGAAGTGGGTGACTTATAAGGAAAGGTATGATAGCTACGTGTAGAGAAACAAGTCATGTCAGGTATAAGGAAAAAATGGAAACTTTTTTATTTTTACTTCTTAAATTTCAGTTTATTGAGGTAAAATTGAGAAAACTGTAAGAATATCTTACAATTATATCTTAAATTAATTCTTAAAAGTATCTTAAATTATATCTGGAAGAAAAGTCATATAACTAGATCCTAGGATAAGAGGCAGGGTGGTGCATAAACTAGGAAAGAAATGACATAAATTTTAGTCTTTACACAAGAGCTAAATGTACTTCTTATCTTTCTTTTTATATTGGAATAAATTTTAGATGGCCTAGTTTGCTTCAGTAGAAAAATAATGCTTTCAGAATATGATGCAGGGTCATAATACATGAAAATCTCCCACAGAAAGGAAGAAATTAGGTAAAGAGTAAAGAGCTAAAAGAAGAGCAAATGGACCATTTAAAGTAGGAGAAAAATACAGAATAGTAGGATATGATTAAATACTCTCATGTGAAACTGTTTTAAAGTTAGAAAGTGAGGTAGAGGGAAAATGGAGAATTACATAATTATGAAGCACAAAAGAAAAAATAACCTTAAAATTGATTTTAAGGCAAAAGAAGAATATCAGTTGTCCTTGGCTAATGACAAAATTAACCACTATATATACCATTACTTCATGGTAAATGAAGGGGAAAAGGTGGAAGTAATGACAGATTTCCTCTTCCTTGGCCCTAAAATCACTGCATATAGTGACTGCAGCCATAAAATCAGAAGAGACTGCTTCTTGGCTGGAAAGCCATGACAAAGTTAGACAGTGTGTTGTAAATCGGAGACGTTACTCTGACACTCTGACGACAAAGATCCATATAGTCAAGACTGTGGTCTTCACAGTGGTCACATATGGTTGTGAGAGCTCGAATGAAAAGGCAGAGCATCAAAGAATTGATGCCTTTGAACTGTGATTCAAAGGCTGGAGAAGACTTCTGAAAGTCCCTTGGAGAGCAAGGAGATCAAACCAGCTAATCTTAAGGAAATCAACCTTGAATCATTGGAAGGACTGATGCTGAAGCTGAAGCTCCAGTATTAGTCATTTGATGCAAATAGCTGATTCATTGGAGAGGTTCCTGATGCTGAGAAAGATTGAAGGCAGAAGGACAAGAGGTCATCAGAGGATGAGATGGCTGGATGGCATCACTGATGCAATAGACATGAACTTGGGCAAACTTTGAGAGATGGTGAGGGGACAGGGAGGCCTGGCATACTGCAGTCCATGGGGTCACAAAGAGTCAAACAGGATTGGGAGACTGAACAACAACAACACATACCAATGGAGAGATGATAGAACAGAAAGGAAAGTTTAACAAGGAATTCATATAAAAAATCAATTAAGTTTTAATGTCCTCAGCAATCCATATTGAGAGAGTCGTTGAATTATCAGGTGCATCAAGCCAGGAGCAAGGTAAGTCCTAGTTTGGGAAATCTGACATGATAGGTTCAGCCTATGCTTTTAGTTCATATCTGGGCTTTCATTCTGTGCTTTGCTTTTAGTTTAACATCCATAGTATTGATCTGTGTTCTAGTTATGAGAACAAAGTTCCTATTCTATTGGGAGTCAGACTGAACATTTGTTTCTTATGTCTGAGTTAATTCTCTCTTATGCCCTTTTCAATTCTCTATTTACATGTCTGCCTTGAATTTTTACTACTAGGGCTTCCATATTTTGATACATTATAGGGAGCTAGTGTCAAATTCAGGTACTGGTCTTTTTTTTTTTTTTTTTTTTTTGTCTGTCCACCACTCTTTGGGATTCTTAATCTGCAATATGTCACTATGTGATGTTTATGGTTTTGAAAAACAGAAGCTAGCAATTTAATAAAACAAGTACTTTGAAATGTAACAATTTTCTGATAGAGGTTTTCCCCAAATTTATGATTTTAGTATACAGATGAAATCTTGCTAATCATAGAAGAGATGTCATGGAGAGTAGACCAGTTTGAAGAGATGAAAATGGTGTTTTGTTTTGGTTTGGTTTTGCTCTGCTTTTTGAGTTTGAGTTTGTGGTAGAACATCCTATCTGTATAGAAACAGACATATTTGCAAGTTTTCTGAATGTGAAATATTGAAGAAAAGGAAAAGAAGATGAAAAATAAAGATTTTCATAAAATTAGAAAAAAATCAGAGGTCTAAACTGACATGTCTTTAGTATTTTTTCCATATAATTTCAACTTCCTGTGTATGTACACATAATGAAAACATAGAAAGAATTTTTAATCTTTTGTGGACCATTGTTTGTTATTGGTGATATATAACAAGATCCATAATGAGTGACAATTGCTGTGAAAACCAATGTTCCAGACATTGGTTTATAGTTTATGAGCATTGATTCCATCAGGGAGAAATTGAACAATATTGATTTTGACAAGTGGACAGAGTCAGAAAAGAAAAGATAATTAAGATGTAAGGAATTTGAAGAAATTAGAAACAGTTTTCAGAAGTCATGAATATTCTTTGGAAAGCTGGTCACAGTTTTAAGGATTTGTTACTGTCTCAGAGATAATAACAGCAGTATGAAATAAGATAAAGAGAGTAAATTGCACTTTATGGTATCTGTGAGAAATTTAACTATGGTATTTGAACATAATATATGAGTGCTGATTAAACACCAAATTTCTCTGAAAGAGTTAATTGGTCAGACCGTTCCTGAATTATTTTATGTATACACTTAGGAAATTCATGGGAGTTCTGAGGGAAAAGTATGACATTTATTTTTAAATTTTTATGAAGATATGAAACCTCTGTTAAATGAATCAGGGCAATGATCAGATTATAGGGAAATGAGGTCACTAAAACTGATGCATTTTACCTTTTAATTTCCTGACAAATCTCTAACATGCAGGTCAAAAATCATTTTGATTTTTGGATATCAGATTCTTTTAGTTATTTAAACTAGTACTTTTATAATAAGTTATTTAACATAGCTAAAAGATGGAAATCCCAAAGCAAATACCACCTTAGGAAATTCTCTTATTTAAGACATTACATCTAAGAAGACCCTTTTTTAGGTAATAAAGAAGGTGTTTTCTTTAAAAAGAAAAAAATGAAAGTTAAGGAGAAAGAAAGCTATATATTTCATATTACTCTTCTCCAGACTAAAGAATTCTGAGTACTCAATTGGAGGCTTAGGTCAGTCTAGAGTGAAGGGCTCATAACATAAGTTGCTCAGTTGTGTCCAACTCTTTGCAATGCCATAGACTGTAACCTACCAAGCTCCTCCGTCCATGGTATTTTCCAGGCAAGAATATTGGAGTGGGTTGCCATTTCTTAATTCAGTTTGATTTATCCTAAAATTTACTTTCACCTATGGATAATCACGATAGTGTGATCACTCACCTAGACTAGACATCCTGGAATGTGAAGTCAAGTGGGCCTTAGGAAGCAACACTATGAACAAAGCTAGGGGAGGTGATGGAATTCCAATTGAGCTATTTCAAATCCTAAAACATGATGCTGTGAAAGTGCTGCACTCAATATGCCAGCAAATTTGGAAAACTCCACAGTGGCCACAGGACTGGAAAAGGTCAGTTTACATTCCAATTCCAAAGAAAGGCCATGCCAAAGAATGCTCAAACTACCCCACAAGTGCACTCATTTCACATGTTAGTAAAGTAATGCTCAAAATTCTCCAAGCCAGGCTTCAGCAATACATGAACCGTGAACTTTCAGATGTTCAAGCTAGTTTTAGAAAAGGCAGAGAAACCAGAGATCAAATTGCCAACATCCGTTGGATCATGGAAAAGGCAAGAGTGTTCCAGAAAAACATCTATTTCTGCCTTATTGACTATGCCAAAGCCTTTGACTGTGTGGATCACAAGAAACTGTGGAAAATTCTTCAAAAGAAGGGATTACCAGACTAACTGACCTGCCTCTTGAGAAACCTGCATGCAGGTCAGGAAGCAACAGTTAGAACTGGACATGGAACAACAGACTGGTTCCAAATAAGAAAAGGAGTACATCAAAGCTGTATATTGTCACCCTGCTTATTTAACTTATATGCAGAAGACATCATGAGAAATGCTGGTCTGGATGAAGCACAAGCTAGAATCAAGATTGCCGGGAGAAAAAAAAGTAACCTGATATGCAGATGACACCACCTATGGCAGAAAGTGAAGAACTAAAGAGCCTCTTGAGGAAAGTGAAAGAGGAGAGTGAAATAGTTGGCTTAAAGCCCAACATTCAGAAAACGAAGATCATGGCATACAGTCTCATCACTTCATGGCAAATAGATGGGGAAACAGTGGAAACAGTGTCAGACTTTATATTTCTGGGGTCCAAAATCACTGCCAGATGGTGATTGCAGCCATGCAATTAAAAGACACTTACTCCTTGGAAAGAAAGTTATGACCAACCTAGATAGCATATTAAAAAGCAGAGACATTATTTTGTCAACAAAGGTCCCTCTAGTTAAGGATATGGTTTTTCCAGTAGTCATGTATGCATGTGAGAGTTGGACTATAAAGAAAGATGAGTGCAGAAGAACAGATGCTTTTGAATAGTGGGATTGGAGAAGACTCTTGAGAGCCCCCTGGACTGCAGCGAGATCCAACCAGTCCATGCTGAAGGAGATCAGTCCTGGGTGTTTATCAGAAGGATTGATGTTGAGGACGAAACTCCAAATCTTTGGCCACTGATGTGAAGAGCTGACTCACTTGAAAAGACCCTGATGCTGAGAAAGATTAGGGGCAGGAGGAGAAGGGGACAACAGAGGATGAGATGGTTCAATGGCATCTCTGACTCAATGGACATAGGTTTGGGTGGACTCTGGGAATTGGTGATGGACAGGTGGTGTGCTGTGGTTCATGGGATCACAAAGAGTCTAACACGACTAAGCAATTTAACTGAACTGATGATAATCAATCTTAGATTTAAGTGTGAGGAACACATTAATAATTTACCTGTTTATTTTGTAAAACACATCAACAGCTGCTGTAAGAAATGATACCAGTTAGCACAGACAAGAGTTTGACCAAAAAACATCTCACCTAGGCAATGAGATATCCATCGAAGGCTTTAAAAACATATAACATATTCCCAGTAACTTAAAAGACTACATGTATGTGCAAGGCTATGTTCATGCACAAGAAAAGCTCTGCGAAAACATGCAACTCATTTGCAGCCCTCTCTGAGAAGGAAGTGAAGGTGGAAGCAAATTTGCAAATTGCAGGACCCTTGCTTACGTGCCCCAGCAAACAGAGCCTCTCAGGAAATGTCAAAGATATATTGGTTTAAGGCATTTAAAAAAACAAACAAACAAACAAAATAAAAACATCATCTAATCCTTTGCCAAGTGCTGAACTTAATGAGCAGAGTTCAGTGGCCATACACAACAGGGGATAGGGGCTAAGTAAACTAACCAAACAAGTAGTAAACACTACATCAAATAGCTACAGTACACCCACTGGGAAAAAGAGTCTGATTTCCAGAGACGAATATTATAGTCAAATGATTTTGTCTAGTTTTCAACAAAAAGTTACAAAATATTCAAAGAAATAGTAAAGTATAGCACATAAACGGGGGGGAGAGTCAACAGAACCATATCTGATAAAGACCATTTACTTGAAGTATTAATCAAGGACTTTGTCAAGTATTACACAAATATTTAAGGGGTAAAGAAAATTATACCTAAAGAAATAAAGAGAAGTATGAGAATGATCTCTCATCAAATAGAAAGTAGCAGTAAAGAGAAATATTAAAAAGAATCAACATAGAAATTCTGGAGTTGAAAAGTACAGCTGAAATGAAAAATTTCACTAGAGAGGCTTACCAGCAGCTTTAAGTTGGCAGAAGACAGAATTAATCAACTAAAAGATAGATCAATTGAGATTATGCAGTCTGAGAACCAGAAAGAGAAATGAATAAATAGTATCTCAGAGATCCATAACACATAATCAGATTAAATCTAAATCATAACAAGAGTTTTAGAAGGAGGAGAGAGAGAGGGATAGAAAGAATATTTGAATAAATAATGGGGAAAATAGCTTCCTAGGTAAATACATTCCTAGGTAATAAAAACTGAGACAATCTGTTATGAGCAGTATTATCTCACAGGAATACTAAAGGAAATCCTTCAGGTTGAAAAAAATGACATTAGAACATACCTCAGATCCACACAATCAAGTAGAAAGTGTCACTAAAGCTCATTATATACTTAATACAAAATACAGTATAAATGTATTTTTGTTTGATATTCTTTTATTTTCCGATCTGAATTTAAAAACACAACTACATACGGATGGCTAACAAACACATGAAAAGATGTTCAACATCACTCATTATCAGAGAAATGCAAATCAAGACCACAATGAGGTACCATTTCACATCAGTCAGAATGGCTCCAATCCAAAAGTCTACAAGCAATAAATGCTGGAGAGGATGTGGAGAAAAGGGAACCCTCTTACACTGCTGGTGGGAATGCAAACTAGTACAGCCATTATGGAAAACAGTGTGGAGATTCCTTAAAAAATTGCAAATAGAACTGCCTTATGACCCAGCAATCCCATTGCTGGGCATACACACTGAGGAAACCAGAATTGAAAGAGACACATGTACCCCAATGTTCATTGCAGTGCTGTTTATAATAGCCAGGACATGGAAGCAACCTAGATGTCCATCAGCAGATGATTGGATAAGAAAGCTGTGGTACATATACACTATGGAATACTACTCAGCCCTTAAAAAAATAAATTTGACTCAGTTCTAATGAGATGGATGAAATTGGAACCGATTATACAGAGTGAAGTAAGCCAGAAAGAAAAACACCAATACAGTATACTGACACATATATATGGAATTTAGAAGACAGTAATGATGACCCTATATGTGAGACAACAAAGAGACACAGAGGTATAGAGTGGACTTTTGGACTCTGAGGGAGAGGGAAAGGGTGGGATGGTTTGGGAGAATGGCAATGAAACATGTATATTTTCTTGTAAGAAACGAAGCGCCAATCTGTGTTCAATGTAGGATGCAGGATGCATGGGGCTGATGCATAGGATGATTCAAGTAGAGGATGTGGGGTGGAAGGTGGGAGGGGGCTTCAGCATTGGAAGATTGTGTTCACCTATGGCTGATTCGTGTCAATGTATGGCAAAACAAATACAGTATTGTAATTAAAAAAATAAATAAATTTAATAATAAAAAAATAAAAATAAAAATAAAAAAATAAAAACACAACTGTATAAAGCAATAATTATAAAACTGTTGATAAGCTTATAATGTATGAATATGTATTTGTATGAGAATAATAGTGAAAAGGAGAGTAGAGAAAAGGAAACTTTATTAAAGAACATTTTTATATAATACATAAAATAAATTGTATTAATTCTAATTAAATTAAGTTGATATGTTTTCTTATTCTGCAAAAAGCACTAAAAGAGCCCTCAAATTATAAAATAAAATTTTAAAAGGAATTAAAACGGTACTTTAAAAACATATTTATCACAAAAGAAAGCAGTAATGGTAGACTAAAGGAATGATGTAAGTGATATGGAAAAGAAGCATCAAAGTGGCAGACAAAGACTAACTTCTCAGTAATTATATTAAACATAAATGGATTAAACACTCCAAAAAGTAAAGATTGGCAGAACGATTAAAAATATGATCCAACTTCAGGCCATCTACAAGAGACAACTAGGGAAAATATAAAAGAACAGAAAAATAAATGCTATGCAAACAGTAACGAAATGGGACCTAGAATGGCTATACTAATATCAGACAAAATGGACCTTAAGACAAAAATGTTACTACAGTAAAAGGACATTATAATGAAAAAGGGCCATTGCATCAGACTTAACAATTAGAAATGTTTCCTAGAAGTTTTAAAATGAATACAAAGTATTTGAATGGATGAAAGAAAAAGAAGCAATAAAAGAAAAACAAAATAGGTGATATATTAAAAATATAATTCCACCATATATATTATCTGATATGTTCCTCTCAACAGTCCCTTTGATATGTTTTATTATGCATAAAATTTACCAGTGGAGCAATAGACTTGAAGAGATTAACTCACTTGAAACTAAAAAGAAAAGAGGTTAAAACTAATGACAAAGAAATGATACAAAATACAAAGCCTCTACTTTTTGTAATTCACACATATCATTTTTCTTGAATAATTTTGAAGATATTACTTAAGAGAATGTGTCTCATTAGCTCATTTGTTCATGCTTCACAAGGAAATATAAATGAGGTTACTCTGATGCACATATTTGAATATAGGAGTTTTGTTTAATAATACACTTATTTGACATATAATTTTAGTTAATTAGAATATACAAGAGAAATAATGCCTTTTCTTGATGTGAAAGTATAGTAATTACTAATGTGCAAAGTCTTAGAAATTGTCATAGAAAATCCACACTATTATCAGACTGGTTTTTATTAATTTCAAATGTCACATACATTTCTCACCTTTTCAACACATTTTCTTAACAGTAATACAGTGATAATAAAAACTTTTACTTCTTTAAAGATGGAAGACTTGAAATTTGTTGGTTTATAAGGTTATTTTACAAATACATACTGCAAAATATTAAAACCGTTCCTTCAATTGCACAATGTCACATTTTTTAAAAGGAAGATTTATTTGGTGTATAAATGAGTACTGCTTTTATTCCCCCAAAGCTACTCAGAGATACTTATTGGTTTTTGCCTTATTCTAAAACTCCAGTTCTTACTCAAAATGGAATGCTTAAGCTATCAGAATGACTGGGTGAATTAAAGCTGAATATTATTATAGTGACTAAAGCAAATTTAGAAAATTTAACCTGAAGCTTATATTAAATATTAAATATTCTAGTCATCATTCTTAACTGGGCTTACAAATATTGGCTCCTTCAAAAAGTCTCTACTTTCATCATATTCCAAATCCCCAAACTAATGCTTCCTCATGCACATACAATAAAATAGATAAATATATCCTCAAATTTCCATCATTAAATCAATGAACCACTTACCATTTGCTATCAGTCCTCTGCTCTCTCTTTTGCTAAAGGAAAGAATTTACATTTGTTATTTACATTCTTTTAGACACTTCAAAATCAACTCCCTACTCTCCAAAAGATTGCCAAATGGAATTTTGATTAGAATTTCACTAAACAAGTAATTCAATTTAGGGTAACTAACTTTTTAAATTGAACTGAATTTTCCAATCCCAAAACATGGCATATCCCACCATTAACTGTCTTTTTTTTTCTCCTTGACACTGTATAGGTTTTCACAATAAACTTTATCCTACATTCGGTTTTCTATGAATAATAAGTTTTACTACTTCCTTTCCTGTCTTTATATCTTGTCGCAGTTACTAATGCTATGCAAAATATTTTTTTTTTCTAAGTTCAAAATGTTTCACTTCTCTGTAAGACCTCCAGGTGACTTCAGAGATGTATCTCCCTGGCACCACGTTCTCTAACTGCACCCTACTACCTCAGGCAGTGTTCTCCTGAGAAATGTCGCTCTCTGTGACTGGACTTCGCCTCCTCAGGCTGGATTCTGCAGGGGCCTCTTTCTCTGTAACAGCAATCCGCTTCCTCAGACGGGGATTCTCTTGAGGAGCATCATTCTCTGCTCTATTTAACTGCATCTCGTTCCCTCAGGCAGGGGAACGGGCTGAGGGTGAAAGTTGATGCTAACCGCTGCCTATCGTGAGCGCAGCAGGGCGAGTACCCACTCAAGGCTGCTCCGACTTGACAGGTCAGGGTACTGCCCTCCAACGTGGCAACCAGGTGTTTGAAGCAAAAAGGTCCGTCAACAAAGTAGAAGCTATCCTATATTTTATATTCTAGGCCCAGATATCTCGCAGCATCCTTTCTGCCTCGTTCTATTGTTTATAAGTCAGTAGCAAGCATGCCCAGATTTAAGCGTAGGGAGATATCGACTTTACCCATTATCGAGAAGAGCATCAACTAATTTGTTGTATTTAAAGCTGTCTCAGTCTACAATCTGGCCCCAAATTATTTACATTGCTCTAACCTGCAAAATACACTCGCTGCCTAATAACTTCTATTATCACATTATTAGTCTCTGACGTAAGGACACAACCTTCACTTTTAGACCAGGTACTCTTGAAGATACAGTCACCCAGATATAGTTCCTTCAGTAAAATCATTCCGCTCATTCTGGACACGATAAACTATAGTAGTAAGTTATCTACTGCCCTCAGCCTCACCTCAACACACAATATATACAACAGTGGGATAAACAGCAAATAACTGGAAAACCAAACACTGTTGAAATGTGAAGTTAGGGGCTTCCAGCGGTGGGACTCGCTAGCCCGGCGGCAGGAGACATAGCGGAGGCGTCTCGGCCTGCGGCCCTGAGGGACCGTCACCTCTGCTTCTATTTCCTCGTGGCGCGGGACCCGAAGTGAGGCGAGAGGACGCACAGGGGCCACATGCGTTTCCCCAGAGACTCCAGGTAAGCCCGGAGGCCGGAGCATGCCCTCAGAAACCCAGTTAGAACCCGGGAGGTCTGCGTGTGGGCCGCAGAGATCCCGGGACCCAGAAACTGAGGGGCCTGTGAGGGCAAGGGGTTGGACAGGGTTTTAAGGGCCCAAGTTTCAAGGGCCCAGGACCCCCAGGTCGCGCCACATGGGAGGGATGAGGCTCCAGCCTGAACTTCGGCAGATTGGATTGGGGAGCTAGCCCAGTTCTCACCTGAGGTGTTGCAGGGGTCCCAGAGCCTTCCTTGAACTCTGGGAAGGAGAACTTCTTACTGTGGCTTTGCTTCTAGGCTTTTCTTTAGGCTTTGTCCTGGTTGCCTGGGAAGCAAGCCCTGAGTGGAAGATTGGGTAAAAGTCTGTTATGGGACCAAGCCTCCTCACACCCTTGGTTTTGGAAAACGTGACACGGGACAGAAAGAGAATATTTAGGGTTAGCATTGTGTTGGGCTTAGCCTTACAGATTCAATATTTGACAATAAAGCAGAAAGCAAAGACTGCACCCTAGCACCCTGAACAGTACAGAGAAAGTACTAGAACAACTGTCCCTAACCTTTTTGGCACCAAGGATGGGTTTCATGGAAGACGATTTTTCCACAGACCCCAGTGAGGGTGGATAGTTTCTGAATGAGTCAATGTATTACATTTATTTTTCACTTTATTATTATATCAGCTCTGCCTCAGATCATCAGGCATTAGATCCTGAAGGTTAGGGATACCTGTAATAGAATACTCCTCTGCTTGTTACACTTTAGTTTTAACGTTTACACATAATTGGGAGTGGGGTGTAATCCACTGTGAAATTCACAGGACAGTAAAAGCTGGAAAACCTTCCTAAGCTCACTGAAGCAGGTTGTTTTATGTTAAGGAAACTGAGGCCCAGGGCTGAGAAATGACTGGCCCAAGGTCATGCGATTAGTTTAAGGATTGTGTTGATACTAGAATTGAGGGTGAGGCATTTTTTGGTATAGTAGTTGAAATTAAGGCCCTGATTTAAGACCTTCATCTGCCTTTCATTGTTGTTACTTTGGGCTGTTTACTTACCCTTTGTGTCCCAGTTCTTCCCAAATAATGGATATAATACCTGATGGGGTTAGGATTATATTAGGATTTGTGTAAATAGGACAAGGAAGTGTGATACATATTAACTACTGGATAAGTAATGGTTGCAATAAATTATTATAGTATGAATACTGTTGGTCTACTACACTGACATCTTAATCTTTGAGTTGGTTGAGTCTTGTTTCCCAAGACCTGAAGTCAAATTTATGGTGATGGTAGGAAGGAGCTGGACCTTGTTGATTAACTCCTGGGCATGACACAAATGAATGCTGGTTGATGGAAGTTAAACTGAATAGACTTAGTAAAAGCTTGGTAGGACAAAGTTGGGCCACAGTTTAGTCTCTTTACCTCTAGCTTAGGAAATGAAACTTTTTAATTTTTAATAAGCATTTTTTAAAGGAAAGAATCTTATTGTTCTTTGAAATCTTTTATATTTCAGTGTTTTGTTTGCATTGTTTAGGGATTATGAATAGAATCAGTGCCATGTTGTACATTTGCTGAAATTATACTTGGAGCAGAAGTAGAGAATTCTGTGGAAAGTTGCCTGTGCATCAGCCAGTTTAAACAAGCTAACAAGCTAGGTAACCAGATCATGAAAAGGCTAGAATGTTCTAACTATGTAATTAGAGTAAGTATTGCACAACAAACAGGTTTTCTAACAGGTCTGAAAATGGGTGTTAACGTTGCTTCACACCTTATTATCTCTGTGCTACAGTTCAGCTAGCACATTATATTCCAAGGACCACAAGGGTAAATTTTTGATAGAAGTTATTGCTGTAGTTTTGGCAATCATGCTATAATATCCTTTCAGTTACAGAGTTCATTTTCCCATGCAAGATAACTTAAGGTGTTGGGGTGACAGTTGGTAAGCATTAATACAGGCTCAAGAGACTTGAATTCCAGACCCAGGATGGTAATGAGCACAGGAACCGCCTTGATTTTTCACATCTTTAAAATGGGACTTCTCAGGAGACTGAGAAGTCTCCTGAACATCTTACCATTCACTAGGGACTATTGAGAAGGACAAATAAGATGGCGCACAGGAAACTGTTTTGAGAAATGTAATGAATTGTGCAAAGAGAAGAATGTACTCATAACAACTCCTAGGAAATAATAAAAGTGCCTGAACACAGCTTACTGTAGGATTTTATTAAGAAAGTACAGATTGAAAGTTTTGTTACTACAACAGCTATACATTTAAATTAAGCTTAATTGTGACATGTGCAATTATTTAGACAATTTTTTAAAGAATTAAAGAAATCTACTGTAATATGTTTTAAGTATTTACATCTTAAACCTACTTAGTTTAAAAGAGAAAAAGTGATTCCAATATTCCTATCAGTGATAAAACACAAAACTGTAAACAGGCAGTATAAATATATTTTTAAGTGGATGGGCTTATAAAATATGAAGTCGTCTTTGTAAAAGGACGACTTCATACTTTATGTGCTTTTTTCCTGTATCTAAATGTTTTTGTTTTTGACTAGATGAACACGTAGTAAAATCAGAAGGTACAAAATAATAATAGTAAAATGGTTTATATGTGACTGGAATCAAGTAATTCCTTTTAAATGATTATTTTCCAGTCTAAGAGCTATTGTTTCTTATTTTTCTTGAAACTCAAGAGTTTTAGAATGGTGGTATGTGGGAAATACTTGATAATAGTAAAAAAAAAAAAAAAAAATCTCTGCTAATATTGAGCACATACTCTAAGCCAGGCACTGTCACAAGCACTTTACATACATTTAGTTTATACGGTAATCCTAAGAAGTAGGTAGTGCTAATCTCATTTTAGAGGTGAAAAAACTGAGAGCAAGAGGTTAGTAATTTACCCATTTACCAGTTCATTAAGTAGTCGAGGCAGAATATTTGAATTGTTGCTCATAAACAGTATCAGATACCTCTGAACTTGTTTTTGCTTTGTTTCCTAATTTGTCATCTCGAGATGATAGAATCTCCTGTGGTTCTTGCTAGGATTAAATTAGATAACCTAAGGTAGCTAAAATCCACGAGACTTAAAATTTTAAAAGAATATGTTGTGAATGGATAGCCTTCATGAAAGAAAGACTTCCTCATTTTTTATTACACACTACCAATTTTTAAAATCACTTTTTTTTTTTTTTTAAGAAAAACAACCAAGAACAATAACCAGGTCGTTTTTTCTATTTCTGTCTCTAATCTCCCATGGATCAAAGGAGTTACAGTTGAAACTTAACTTTTAAGAGACAGAGTTGTACAAACAGAAGCCCAGGAGCAAATGGCTTCGTTACTGATTTCTACCAAATACTTAGGGGAAATTACCAATCCTTCACAACTCTTCCTAAAGACAGAATTAGGGAAAACACTTCCCAGAACATTGAATGAGGCTGATATTACTCTAGGTCAAAGTCAAACACTTCTCAAAAAAAGAAAAAAATAGACCAATATATCTTGTGAAAATTGACTTGAAAAGACAAAATATAAAATTTTAAACTTAATAAACTCAGAAATAAATTAAGCTTCCATTTGTTTTAAGGATTTTTTTCTTTCCCTGAATGGACTCTTTTTTCTTTTTCTTTTCCCTTAATTGACTCTTGAGAATAAAGTTTGTGTTTTTGAAAGGTGACAAATTTAATGTTTATTTAGTGTTTTCCCATTCCTAAATTTGATCTAAATAGTTGTCTGGATTTGCTAAAATCTGATGCAGAATGTACCTGTTTCTGTTACAAATAATATTTTGTGTTCAATTGAAGTCTTTTGTATATTATTAAATATATAGTATTTATCCTTTTCTGTCTGGCTTTTTTCAGTTAGCATAGTCAATAGCTTGTAGTTGGGTATTTTTTTTTTTTCATTATGACTGATGTCTTTTAATTAGAGTTCATAGTATTTTTAAAATTACCTTTAAATTATTTCTATATTAGGGTTAATATCTACTGTAATCTTATACTATCAAATACTTGTATTATATTTGCTCCACTAATTAAGTATTTTTATTTCTTCTTTATTATTTTTGGTTTTTGCATCAGTAAATTTTTTTTCATTTTGTCCTTCCATCCCAGTTTGTTTTCTACCTTATTGATAATTTTTATTTCATTCATAATTAATATCCTATTTTTATAATTGCAAGTTTTAAAGAAATCTGTATACCAAATAAAATTTTAGTTTCTGAGCATAATCTATTTTTATAAGACTTTTCACTTTATAGTCAAGAATTTTTTAAAAGGAATCTAAGAATTTCTACTTTTATGACACAATGGTTTCAACAATGATATTGTTCAGAAATACATCAGTGGTACATAGACACAGATATATGAGTAATCATTCACTGAATATGATTTATATTCATTGAGTTTAATTGAATGGTCAATTGATATTATAATTTCAATTCAATATAATTTGAAATGTTATTGCTGACTTATTGGCATAATTTTTAGTCTTTATTTTTAGATATTATATCTAATTTCATTTTTAAATGAAGTTATTTTATTTTAATTTTAAAAAATTATTTTATTTTAATTTTTAACTTAAAAATTATTGAATTTTAATTAAAATAAGATAATTCAGCCTCCAAAAATTGTAGGAATAACAACTTAAGGTCTTACCATTAACAATTATTAAAATTTGTTTCTTTTTAAATATAAATTTATTTTTTAATTGGAGGTTAATTACTTTACAATATTGTATTGATTTTGCCGTACATCACCATGAATCTGCCACAAGTATACATGTAAAATTTGTTTCTTAACTTTTGTACCTGCAAAGTCTAATTCAACTTTAATATGACTTTTAAAAATATTGCTAGGGAGGTGACTAAAAAGATAAAAACTAAATGTTCCACTTACATGAAAAATAATGTTGTGAAACATTAAATCTGTTGCAGTTTGAAACACATTTGTGGGAGGAATACTTACAATAAAATTTCCCAATGTTTTACTTCTTTTAGTTTAGGTTGAGTTTTATGAGAGTAGTGTTGGTAGAGAAGCCAGTGAGCCAACAAATACCACTTATGGGTGATCAAATGCCAGTGAAGGCTGCTGCTGCTAAGTCTCCTCAGTCATGTCGGACTCTGTGCGAACCCATAGATGGCAGGCCACCAGGCTCCCCCATCCCTGGGATTCTCCAGGCAAGTACACTGGAGTGGGTTGTCATTTCCTTCTCCAATGCATGAAGGTGAAAAGAGAAAGTGAAGTTGCTCAGTCGTGTCTGATTCTTAGCGACCCCATTGACTGTAGCCTACCAGGCACCTCCATCCATAGGATTTTCCAGGCAAGAGTACTGGAGTGGGATGCCGTTGCCTTCTCCGATAGTGAAAGCAAGGTATTTGATTACCTTAAAAGTTATTCTTTAACACAGTGAACATTACTCCTATAATAGAAGTTGATACAAAAAAGTTGAGTTGATAATGGCTACTTTTTTTTTTTTTAACCACATGCTGCTGCTGCCGAGTTGCTTCAATCATGTCTGACTCCATGAGATCCCATAGATGGAAGCCAACCAGGCTCCCCCATCCCTGGGATTCTCCAGGCAAAAGTACTGAAGTGGGCTGCTATTTCCTTCTCCATTAATCGCATGACAGGTACAAAATTCAGTTTTCACTTTCACTGCTAGTTTGCACAGATCCTGGCTATTCAAAATGTAGTTCATAGACTCAACATCACCTGACAGCATATTAGAAATGAAAATACTAGGCCTCACTTCAGACTTACAGAAGTAGATTATGTATTTTAAGAAAAGAAGGTGAAAGTCTTCAATAGTGTCCAATTCTTTGTGACACCCATGGGCTGTCCATGGAATTCTCTAGGCCAGAATACTGAGTGGGTAGCCTTTCCCTTCTCCCCTGGCAATCTTCTCAACCCAGGGATTGAACCCAGGTCTCCCGCATTGCAGGTGGATTCTTTACCAGCTGAGCCACAAGGGAAGCCCAAGAATACCGGGTTGGGTAGCCTATCCCTTCTCCAGCAGATCCCAACCCAGGAATTGAACTGGGATCTCCCGCATTGCATGCGGATTCTTTACCAGCTGAACTGTCCGGGAAGCCCCTCTGGCAAACAGTTTTAATGCATATTATAATGTGAGAAATCTGGTATTTTTAACTTAAATACATCTTGAAATGGTGAAAAAGAAGAAAATAAAAGTAATGTGTCTTTAAAAATAGACCAAATTGAAATGTAACATTTTGAACTGTTTTTCCTAATTATCATGATAAAGTTGATGCTTATAATTTATGTCTCCAGTATTTTTCAACAAGTTTAAAAAAATCTTCAAGTTTTTTAAAAATGCAAGTTTGCAAAATACACATTTTTCCACAAGTAAATAACTAGTAGCAGGAGGGTACATGGAAGTTGCATGGAAATACTTTTAATGCTTTAATTAAGTACAATTATAATTTTATCCTCCTCAGAACATTTTTGAATTTTCAAGCCAAATGAGATAAAATTTTAAGAATATAAGCTTATTCTTTTAAACTTTTTATTTTGTATAGGGGTGCAGCGGATCAACAATGTTGCAGTATTTTCAACTGCAGAATGTAAGCTTGTTTTTAATTGCAGTGTAAGTAATTATGTCATTCCCTTAAGATCAAACCTGTTACAGAGAGTTATTAAAATTGTGTTTGATTTTCACTTAATCTTTTGGGAAAAAAGTGACTTGAAATGACTGCTGAAATACATTAGGTGTTTTTAAATGCATATACTTAAGACTGGTGGCTCAGAGGTTAAGTGTCTGTCTACAACGTGGGAGACCCGGGTTCGATCCCTGGGTCAGGAAGATCCCCTGGAGAAGGAAATGGCAATCCACTCCAGTACTATTGCCTGGAAAATCCCATGGACAGAGGAGCCTGGTAGACTACAGTCCATGGGGTTGCAAGAGTCAGACATGACTGTGCAACTTCATTTCACTAATATCCCTCTGGAAGTGGTGCAGATAGATTGTGTCTAAATGATTGTTCACTTTTCATGCCAAACCAGTTATTAATAGCACTACTGTTTTTATGGAAGAGAAACTTCCTGTAATTTTTCAAGACCTTCTCCCAAGTTGTCTTTCACCTTCCTTGTATGTTAATATGATGATATCATCTATCTGTGCCTATTAGGTTATACACTTTATGAAGGAAAGTATTTCTGTATATTTAGTACTATACCTCTATGCCTTAAAACTGTCAGTAAAATTTAGTTTAATGAAATAAGTTTTTCCACAAATAATTTTTATAACAAACCAAAATTAAAATTGATCACAGTAACTGATGACATTTGCTGAAATCAGTAATACCAAATATAATTTAGTTTCCTTTGAAAATAATTCCACAAATGCATTCTTGAGTTATCATTTTGCAGAAACAAAATTAGTAAGCCATAAATGTTCTTACATTGTGTTACACCAAAGTGGAGTCTATGCCATGGTATCATCTTACAAAGTGATATATTTTTGGAAACCATGATCCAAATTTTTCAACTGTTGACCAATATTTTAAAATACTTAATGTTAAAAAAAACTTTATGAAATAGAAATATCTATTGTTTCTGTACAGTAGTAGTGAGTTAGTAGTGAAGTCACTCATTCATGTTCGACTCTTTATGACCCCATGTATAGTCAACTTAAAAATTGTTGACAGCAAAGCTCAACTGTAGAAAAAGGTTAAATAATTTATAGCTTACTGGCAAACACTAATTTATGTGACAAATTATGACTATGGTGAGTTTAGGAAATAATTATAATAATATTTATGTTAAATAAAAGAGATGAATACAAAATTTTGTCAGGAATCCTGAATATATTCACATGAAAATATGTATATATGCATATATTCAAAAATACAAAGCTGAAGTAGGGTTAAGGACATAAGAACATCATGTGCTAGTTTCTGATTTTTTAAAATGACTTATATTGATGAAAATGAACAGACGTGGCAAGTGTAAAGGGCAGATTTTCAGAATGAATTGTGAAATTAGGATTCTTGTTAATCATGTAAATGTTAAAAAAATTAAAATTAACTAAGGAAATTTAATCTAAAGGAGATGAATATTTTATAGAAAATAAGATAATCTGACAGATATTTTCAAACATTTGAGAAACTGACATAGAGAAATGGGAAAAAAAAAAACCCTAAAAACAGAATTAAAACCAAACTTATTGGGAGTCAGTATGGTGGGAGGGAGGCTCAGGATTGGGAACTCAAGTACACCCATGGCAGATTCATGTTGATGTATGGCAAAACCAATACAGTATTGTAAAGTAAAATAAAGTAAAGTTTTTTAAAGACATTAGTAACATATTCAGTGTAATATAACACATTTAAATAAAATCTGTTTTTTTTTTTAATAGAGTGGACAGAATTATTAGGTGCTTAGTAAATGTGAATGATATTTTGCATTAAAATCAATAATCTTTTTATTACCCCCCTTTTTGGAGGGTGTGTTGTGTGTATATGGGTGTGGATGGGTTCTGTGAAGTGTGTATAGGGGTTTTGCTTATCTCATAGGAACAAGGTCTCCAGGGTTCAGGGCAGGAGCAGGGCTGGGTGGAGCAGGGAGTCTCTGGTACTTGGCCCCACAACCACTACCAACACCCCTGGAGTATTGGCCAGATTTGCTGGCCCCTCATGCTGGACGAAGTGAGTCCTTACATAGCACAGCTGAGATGGGGGCATTTTAGACTTTCCCAAACATCAAAGGAGAAGAAACAGGTGGGAGCTGTCTCACTACCTCCCCCACCTTTTTTTTTTTTAAATTTATCTTAGTTTTTTGTTTGGTAAGCATATTTTATTAAAAAAAAATTGGAGGCTAATTACTTTACAAAATTATAGTGGTTTTTGCCATACATTGACATGAATCAGCCATGGGTGTACATGTGTTCCCCATCTTGAACCCCTACCCACCTCCCTCACCATCCCATCCCTCATCATCATCCCAGTGTAGCAGCCTTGAGCACCCTGACTCATGCATCGAACCTGGACTGGTGATCTATTTCACATATGATAATATACATGTTTCAATGCTGTTCTCTCAAATCATCCCACCCTCACCTTCTCTCACAGAGTCCAAAAGACTGTTCTTTACATCTGTGTCTCTTTTGCTGTCTCACATGTAGGTTCATTGTTACCATCTTTCTAAATTCCATATATATGCACTAGTATACTGTATTGGTGTTTCTCTTTCTGACTTACTCCACTCTGTATAATAGGCTCCAGTTTCATCCACCTCATTAGAACAGATTCAAATATATTCTTTTTAATGGCTGAGTAATATTCCATTGTGTATATGTACCACAGCTTTCTTATCCATTCGTCTGCTGATGAACATCTAGGGTTGCTTCCATGTCCTGGCTGTTATAAACAGTGTTGCAATGAACATTGGGGTACATCTTCTCTTTCAATTATGGTTTCCTTGGTGTATATGCCCAGCAGTGGGATTGCTGGGTCATAAGGCGGTTCTATTTCCAGTTTTTAAGGAATTTCCACACTGTTCTTCATAGTGGCTGTACTAATTTGCATTCCCTCCAACTGTGTAAGAGGGTTCCCTTTTCTCCACATCCTCTCTAGCATTAATTTTTGTAGACTTTTGGATAGGAGCCATTCTGACTGGCTGAGATGGTACCTCATTGTGGTTTTGATTTGCATTTCTCTGATCATGAGTGATGTTGAGCATCTTTTCATGTGTTTGTTAGCCATCTATATGTCTTCTTTGGAGAAATGTCTGTTTAGTTCTTTGGCCCATTTTTGGATTGGGTCGTTTATTTTTCTGGAATTGAGCTGCAGGAGCTGCTTGTATATTTTTGAGATCAGTTGTTTGTCAGTTGCTTCATTTGCTATTATTTTCTCCCATTCTGAAGACTGTCTTTTCACCTTGCTTATAGTTTCCTTCTTTGTGTGAAAGCCTTTAAGTTAATTAGGTCCCATTTGTTTATTTTTGCTTTTATTTCCATTACTCTGGAAGGTGGGTCATAGAGACTCCTGCAGTGATTTAAGTCAGAGAGTATTTTATCTATGTTTTCCTCTGGAAGTTTTATAGTTTCTGGTCTTATGTTTAGAACTTTAATCCATTTTGAGTTTATTTTTGTGCATTGTGTTAGAAAGTGTTCTAGTTTCATTCTTTTACAAGTGGTTGATGAATTTTCCCAGTACCACTTGTTAAAGAGATTGTCTTTTCTCCATTGTATATTCTTGCCTCCTTTGCCAAAGATAAGGTGTCCATAGGTGCATGGATTTATCTCTGGGCTTTCTATTTTGTTCCATTGATCTGTATTTCTGTCTTTGTGCCAGTACTATACTGTCTTGATGACTGTAGCTTTGTGCTATAGCCTGAAGTCAGGCAGATTGACTCCTCCAATTCCATTCTTCTTTCTAAAGATAGCTTTGGCTATTCAAGGTTTTTGTTTTTCAATACAATTTGTTCTAGTTCTGTGAAAAATATCATTGGTAGCTTGATAGGGATTAGATTGAATCTGTAGATTGCTTTGGGTAGTATACTCATTTTCAGTATATTGATTCTTCCAATCCATGAACATGGTATATTTCTCCATATGCATGTGTCATCTTTGATTTCTTTCTTGTAGTTTTCTATATATAGGTCTTTTGTTTCTTCAGGTAAATTTATTCCTAAGAATTTTATTCTTTTCATTTCAGTGGTGAATAGAATTGTTTCCTTAATTTCTCTGTTTTCTCACTGTTAGTGTATAGGAATGCAAGGGATTTCTGTGTGTTAATTTTATATCCTGCAACATTACTATATTCATTGATTAGCTCTAGTAATTTTCTGGTGGAGTCTTTAGGATTTTCTATGTAGAGGATCATGTCATCTGCAAGCAGTGAAAGTTTTACTTGTTTTCCAATCTGGATTCCTTTAATTTCTTTTTTTTCCTCTGATTGCTGTGGCTAAAACTTCCAAAACTATGTTGAAAAGTAATGGTGAGAGTGGGCACCCTTCTCTCGTTCCTGACTTTAGGGAAATGCTTTCAATTTTTTACCATTGAGGATAATGTTTGTTGTGGGTTTGTCATACATAGCTTTTATTATGTTGGGGTCGCACAGAGTCGGACACGACTAAAGCGACTTAGCAGCAGCATTTTCCTCCAATACCTGCTTTCTGGAGGGTTTTTATCATAAATGGATGTTGAATTTTGTCAAAGGCTTTCTCTGAATCTATTGAGATAATCATATGGTTTTTATCTTTCAATTTGTTAATGTGGTGTATTACGTTGATTGATTCATGGATATTCAAGAATCTTTGCATCCCTGGGATAAAGCCCACTGGATCATGATGTATGATCTTTTAATATATTGTTGGATTCTGTTGGCTAGGATTTTGTTAAGGATTTTTGCATGTATGTTCATCAGTGATAATGGCCTGTAGTTTTCTTTTTTGTGGCATCTTTGTCTGGTTTTGGTATTAGGGTGATGGTGGCCTCATAGAATGAGTTTGGAAGTTTACCTTCCTCTGCAATTTTCTGGAAGAGCTTGAGTAGGGTAGCTCTTCTCTAAATCTTTGGTAGAATTCAGCTGGGAAGCCGTCTGATCCTGGGCTTTTGTTTGCTGGAAGATTTCTGATTATAGTCTTGATTTCCTTGCTTGTGATGAGTCTGTTAAGATTTTCTATTTCTTCCTGGTTCAGTTTTGGAAAGTTGTACTTTTCTATGAATTTGTCTATGTCTTCCACGTTGTCCATGTTATTGGCATATATTTGCTGTTAGTAGTCTCTTATGATCCTTTGTATTTCTGTGTTGTCTGTGGTGATTTCTCCATTTTCATTTCTAAATTTGCTGATTTGATTCTTCTCCCTTTGTTTACTGATGAGTCTGGCTAATGGTTTGTCTGTTTTATTTATCTTCTCAATGAACCAGCTTTTAGCTTTGTTGATTTTTGCTATGTTCTCTTTTGTTTCTTTTGCATTTATTTTTGCCCTAATTTTTATAATTTCCTTCTACTAACCCTGGGATTCTTCATTTCTTCCTTTTCTAGTTACTTTAGGTGTCAGTTCAGTTCAGTTGCTCAGTATTGTCTGACTCTTTGCAACTCCATGGATCGCAGCATGCCAGGCCTCTCGGTCCATCACCAACTCCCAGAGTTCACTAAACTCATGTCCATCGAGTCAGTGATGCAATAAGCCATCTCTCCCTCTGTCGTCCACTTCTCCTCCTGCCCCCCAATCCCTCCCAGCATCAGTGTTTTCCAGTGAGTTAACTCTTAAGATGAAGTGGCCAAAGTATTGGAGTTTCAGCTTTAGCATCCGTCCCTCCAATGAACACCCAGGACTAATTTCCTTTAGATTGGACTGGTTGGTTCTCCTTGCAGTCCAAGGGACTCTCAAGAGTCTTCTCCAATGAGTTAGGTTATTTATTTGACTTTTTTTCTTGTTTCTTGAGGTAAGTCTGTATTACTATAAACCTTCCCCTTAGCACTGCTTTTACAGTGTCCCATAGGTTTTGGGTTGTTGTGTTTTCATTTTCACTTGTTTCTATGCATATTTTGATTTCTTCTGTGATATGTTGGTTATTCAGAAGCGTGTTTTTAGCCTCCATATGTTGGAAGGTTTTTTTTGTTTGTTTTTGTTTTTGTTTTTTTCCTGTTGTTGACGTATAATCTTACTGCATTGTGATCAAAAAGATGCAAGGAATGATTTTAGTTTTTTTGAACTTACCAAGGCTAGATTTATGGCCTAGGATGTGATCTATCCTGGAGAAAGTTCCGCGTGCATTTGAGAAAAGATGAAATTCATTGTTTTGGGGTAAAATGTCCTATAGATATCAATTAGATCTAACTGATCCATTGTATCATTTAAAGTTTGTGTTTCCTTGCTAATTTTCTGTTTAGTTGATCTATCCATAGGTGTGGGTGGGGTATTAAAGTTTCCCACCATTACTGTGTTATTGTTAATTTCCCCTTTCATACTTGTTAGCATTTGCCTTACATATTGTGGTGTTCCTATGTTGGGTGAATATATATTTATAATTGTTATATCTCCTTGGATTGATCGTTTGATTATTATCTAGTGTCCTTATTTGTCTCTTTTCACAACCATTATTTCAAAGTCTATTTTATCTGATATGAGTATGGCTACTCATGCTTTCTTTTGGTCTCCACTTGTGTGAAATATCATTTTCCAGCCCTTCACTTTCAGTCTGTATGTGTCACTTGTTTTGAGATTAGTCTCTTATAGACAGCATAGATCGGGGTCTTGTTTTTCCACCCATTCAGCCAGTCTTTGTCTTTTGATTGGGGCATTAAACCCATTTACATTTAAGGTAATTATTGATAAGTATGGTCCCGTTGCCATTTTCTTTGTTGTTTTGGGTTGAAGTTTATGAACCTTCTCTGTGTTTCTTGTCTAGAAAAGATCCTTTAGCATTTGCTGAAGAGCTGGTTTGTTGGTGCTGAATTCTCTCAGCTTTTGCTTCTCTGTAAAGCTTTTGATTTCTCCTTCATATTTGAATGAGATCCTTGTACAGTAATCTGGGCTGTAGGTTTTTTTTTCTTTTATCATTTTAAGTATGTCTTGCCATTCCCTTCTGGCCTGAAGAGTTTCTATTGAAAGATGAGTCTTTATGGGAATTCCCTTGTGCGTTATTTGTTGGTTTTCCCTTGCTGCTTTTAATATTTGTTCTTTGTGTTTGATCTTTGTTAATTTAATTAATATGTGTCTTGGGGTTTTTCGTCTTGGGTTTATCCGTTTATCCTGTTTGGGACTCTCTGGGTTTCTTGGACTTGGGTGACTATTTCCTTCCACATTTTAGGGAAGTTTTCAACTATTATCTCCTCAAATATTTTCTCATGGCCTTTTTGTCTTCTTTTTCTGAGACTCCTATGATTCGAATGTTGGGGCATTTGACATTGTCCCAAAGATCTCTAAAGTTGTCCTCATTTCTTTCTTTTTTCCTTTTTCCTTAGTGCTTCACTTATTTCCACCATTCTGTCTTCTACTACACTTATTTTATCTTCTGCCTCAGTTATTCTACTGATGGTTTCCACTGGGGTGTTTTTGGTCTCACTTATTGCATTATTCATTTTTGACTGACTATTTCTTCTAGATCCTTGTTAAACTTTTCTTGCATCTTCTCAATCCTTGTCTCCAGGCTATTTATCTGTAAATCCATTTTGTTTTCAAGATTTTGTATCATTTTTACTATCATACTGAATTCTTTTTCAGATAGACTCCCTATCTCCCCCTCTCCTCCTCTTTTGTTTGGTTTGGTGGGCGTTTATCATGTTCTTTTACCTGCTGAGTATTTCTCTGCCTTTTCATCTTGTTTAGATTGCTGTGTTTGGGGTGGCCTTTCTGTATTCTGGCAGTTTATGGTTCCTCTTTATTGTAGAGGTTCCTCCCGTGTGGGTGGGGTTGGATGAGTGGCTTGTCAAGGTTTCCTGGTTAGGAAGCTTGCATCAGTGTTCTGGTGGGTGGAACTGGATTTCTTCTCTCTGGAGGGCAATGAAGTGTCCAGTAGTGAGTGTTTAGATGTTCATGGGTTTGGTGTGACTTTGGGCAGCCTGTATATTAAAGCTCAGGGCAATGTTCCTGCATTGCTGGAGAATTTGCATGGTATGTCTTGCTCTGGAACTTGTTGGCTGTTGGGTGGAGCTTGGTTTCAGTGTAGGTAAACAGAGATATTAAGAAGAGGTGGCAAGAATACACAGAAGAACTGTACAAAAAGATCTTCACCCAGATAGAAAGACCCAGATAATCATGATGGTGTGATCACTCATCTAGAGCCAGGCATCCTGGAATGTGAAGTCTAAGTAGGCCTTAGAAAGCATCACTACAAACAAAGCTAGCAGAGGTGATGGGATTCCAGTTGAGCTATTTCAAATCCTGAAAGATGATGCTGTGAAAGTGCTGCACTCAATATGCCAGCAATTTTAGAAAACTCAGTAGTGGCCACAGGACTGGAAAAGGTCAGTTTTCATTCCATTTCCAAAGAAAGGTCATGCCAAAGAATGCTCAAACTATGGCACAATTGCACTCATCTCACATGCTAGTAAAGTAATTCTCAAAATTCTCCAAGCCAGGCTTCAGCAATATGTGAAACGTGAACTTCCTGATGTTCAAGCTGGTTTTAGAAAAAGCAGAGGAACCAAAGATCAAATTGCCAACATCCTCTGGATCATGGAAAAAGCAAGAGAGTTCCAGAAAAACATCTATTTCTGCTTTATTGACTATGCCAAAGCCTTTGACTGTGTGGATCACAATAAACTGTGGAAAATTCTGAAAGAGATGGGAATGCCAGACCACCTGACCTGCCTCTTGAAAAATCTGTATGCAGGTCAGGAAGCAACAGTTAGAACTGGACATGGAACAATCGACTGGTTCCAAATAGGAAAAGGAGTACGTCAAGGCTGTATATCGTCACCCTGCTTATTTAACTTCTGTGCAGAGTACATCATGAGAAACGCTGGGCTGGAAGAGATCACAAGCTGGAATCAAGAGTGCCGGGAGAAATATCAATAACCTCAGATATGCAGATGATACCACCCTTATGGCAGAAAGTGAAGAGGAACTAAAAGCCTCTTGATGAAAGTGAAAGAGGAGAGTGAAAAAGTTGGCTTAAAGCTCAACATTCAGAAAATGAAGATCATGGCATCTGGTCCCATCACTTCATGGGAAATAGATGGGGAAACAGTGGAAAGAGTGTCAGACTTTATTTTTCTGGGCTCCAAAATCACTGCAGATAGTGACTGCAACCATGAAATTAAAAGACACTCACTCCTTGGAAGAAAAGTTGTGACCAACCTAGATAGTATATTCAAAAGCAGAGACATTGCTTTGCAGACTAAGGTCCATCTAGTCAAGGCTATGGTTTTTCCAGTAGTCATGTATGGATGTGAGAGTTGGACTGTGAAGAAGGCTAAGCACCAAAGAATTGATGCTTTTGAACTGTGGTGTTGGAGAAGACTCTTGAGAGTCCCTTGGACTGCAAGGAGATCCAACCAGTCCATTCTGAAGGAGATCAGCCCTGGGATTTCTTTGGAAGGAATGGTGCTAAAGCTGAAACTACAGTACTTTGGCCACTTTATGGGAAGAGTTGACTCATTGGAAAAGACTTTGATGCTGGGAGGGATTGGGAGCAGGAGACGAAGGGGACAACAGAGGATAAGATAGCTGGATGGCATCACTGACTCGATAGACATGAGTCTAAGTGAACTCTGGGAGTTGGTGATGGACAGGGGAGGCCTGGCATGCTGCAACTCATGGGGTCACAAAGAGTCGGACATGACTGAGTGACTGAACTGAACTCATGGAGGCTTTTGGATGAGCTCTTATTGATTAATGTTCCCTGGAGTCAGGAGTTCTCCGGTGTTCTCAGGTCTTGGACTTAAGCCTCCTGCCCTTGGTTTTCTGTCTTATTCTTACAGTAGCGTCAAGACTTCTCCATCCATATAGCACCAATGATAAAACATCTAGGTTAATGAAGAAAAGATTCTCCACAATGAGAGAAACCCAGAAAGGTTCACTGAATTACTTGGAGAAGAGAAGAGGGCACAGGCGAGATAGAGGTGACCAGGAGAAGAAGAGGAGGTATCAAATGGAGAGAGATTATTCTAGCCAGTAATCAAGTTCTTGTGTGCTCTCCACAGTCTGGAACATCCAGAGAGGTTCACAGAGTTACATAGAGAAGAGAAGAGGGAGGAAGGAGATAGAGGTGACCAGGAGGAGAATAGGGGGGTTCAAAAGGAGAGAGACAGATCTAGCCAGTAATCCATTCCTTAAGTGTTCTCTACAGCCTGGAATACCCAAAGAGATTCACAGAGTTGGGCAGAGAAGAGAAGAGGGAGCGAAGAGATAGAGGAGATCTAGGGGAGAAAAAGGAGAGTCAAAAGGGCAATCAAACCAGTTATCACAAACCTATGTAAAAATGAGTACTGAAGATTGGGTTCCTAAAGGTACAAAATTGATAATAAATACCAAAAAGCAAAGATGAAAAATCTAGAGTAGAGATTAGACTCTCAAAAGTACATTAAACAAAACAAAACAAAGTCACAAAAATAAATATGAAGTTTGCTTTAAAAATAGGGTCTTTGTTTTTTGCAAGTTAATAGTAGGTTATGAAAATGTAAATTAGAGGAGTAAGAAGTTCAGTTTAGTCTCTCAGTCATGTCCAACTTCCCGTAATCCCTTGAATCGCAGCACGCCAGGCCTCCCTGTCCATCACCAACTCCCGGAGTTCGCTCAGACTCACGTCCATCGAGTCAGTGATGCCATCCAACCATCTCATCCTCTGTCATCCCCTTCTCCTCCTGCCCCCAATCCCTCCCAACATCAAAGTCTTTTCCAATGAGTCAACTCTTCGCATGAGGTAGCCAAAGTACTGTAGTTTCAGCTTTAGCATCATTCCTCCCAAAGAAATTCCAGGGCTGATCTCCTTCAGAATGGGCTGGTTGGATCGTAATAGAGGACTTAAAAATTAAAAAAAAAAAAAAAGATAATAGTAAAAATATATCTAGGAATTTCTCTGGAGCTGTTGTGGGCAGTGTGGGGTCAGTTCAGATAGTTCCTTGTTCCAGCTTATACTTCTCAAGATCTATGCTGCTGCTGCTGCTGCTAAGTCACATCTGACTCTGTGTGACCACATAGACAGCAGCCCACCAGGCCCCCTTCAAATGTAGTCGGTGCTAACTACAAGGTTTTAATCTGTTGCACCTATCACTTCCAAAGCGATTCCTTTTATATTTTTTTAGCTTCTTCTGTTTGCAAGTCTCCTCAGTGTCTAATTTCCACTCTGACAAAAGCAGGTGAAGTTGGTCACTTATTTAGGCTAACTTGTTCAGTCGTGCTATGGAGAGGGAGGAATGCTGCAAACAAATATCACTGGAGTGTGTGGGGAGTGCTTGCAGTGTCTGGGCCACACTGGGTTTGCCCTTGCTCACAGCGTGTGTGCTTTCCCAGTCTACACTGCTTAGGCTCCAGGATGCTCTGCATGGGAATTGTCTAAAGCAGGCCCTGTGCTGCATGCACTTCCCAGGTCTAAGCCACTCTGGTTTAGGTTCTTGGGTACTCCACAAAGGCACAGACTCGGTTGGGCCTGTGTTTTGTGCCCTTCCCAGGTCCTAGCAGCTCAGGCAACCAGGTGCTTGGAGAACACACACTCCCCAGGTGCGTGTGTCTTATCGCCTCCCCTGTCCCAGCTGCTTGGTTTCCTGGGTGTGCAGCGGGAGCACCACCTCAGGTGTGCCGGTGTCTGTCTCTTCTGGGGAGCTGATCTCTGGCTGTGACCCTCCCAGTGGATGCCAACCGTCCAGGATCCCAGGAAGATTTGGTTAGCAGCTGGGAGCCTGCTCTCAGTTTGGTAGAGGATGCCATCTCTGGGGCCGAATTTGCCCCTTGCCTTCCAGCTCTAGCTGTTGCCTGCTTTCCTCTCTACCTCTGGCGGGGGATGGGCCAGTCCGCAGCTGGCTAGCTCTCCTCTGGTATTTGCTCAGTCCTTTGTTCTGTGAATGGGCCGGCAGTGACTTAGGTTAGGGCTTTTCCTGGAAAACTTCTCTCTCTCTCTCTCTCTCTCTTTTTCCTCTCTCTGGCTATCCCACAGTTTGGGTTGCTATCTCATGTTAGCTCCCTCAGATTATCCTCAGGGGATTCGGGCCTGGTCCCTACCCTAAGCAATGCTGCCTGTGCCTCCCTGTTCAGTCCCCGCTTGCTGGTGGTGGACACGAGCATCTGGGCTACTTCTCCGCTGGGAGTTACCCTTAGGCACGTAATCTGTGGGTTTTATTTATTTATTTATTTATTTATCCTTCTGGTTATGTTGCCCTCTGAGATTCCAAAACTCTCCACAGACCCACTGGTGAGAGAGTTTCCTGGTGTTTGGAAACTTCTCCTCTTTACGACTCTCTCCCAGGAAGGGTCTCTGTCCCTAACTCTTTTGTCTATCATTTTATCTTTTATATTTGGTCCTACCTCCATTCGAAGACAATGGGGTGCCTTTCTGATTGTCTGGTGTCCTCTGCCAGCAATTCAGAAGTTGTTTTGTGTTTTGCTCAGTGTTCAAATGTTCTTTCAATGAATTTGTGGGGGAGAAAGTGGTCTCCCTGTCCTATTCCTCCGCCATCCTAGGACCTCCCCCTTTTTGTTACCCTTGAGGAGGATAATACAAAAAGAGATTCTTGCATAACTTTTACTGGAAGTTAGACTCAAAATATCTAAATTATTGTATCATCTGATTCTGATGGCCCCCTTCCCTTAATTTTACCATAAGCCAAAGATATCTATGGCTGTACAAAGATTTACAGATTGTACAAGTAAAATTAATCACAGGCAGAAAGGTAGGCAACACAAAAACTAGTGAGGAATTCTGGAACTGAAAGGAAGGTTAGAAATCATTTTAACAAATCCTAGAATTTTACAAGTGGTAAAACTGAGGTTCAAAGATGTTAAGTGATGTTTTACTTACTCTAAGTTAACAGATGTTATTGTCATTTATCTAGCACCAGCAAAGGCAATTTCGAAATATCTGGCAATTGAGACAGACTGTTCAGAGGTCTTCACTAGAAATTCTGATAGTCCTTAAGTTATCTCTAATGTGTTAGTTTAAAACATCATAACCAAAGAACTCAAAACCTAATATTTTAGCATTCTACAGAGATGCTTTCATGCTAAGCTGCTTCAGTCGTGTCCAGCTTTTGGACCCTATGGACTATTGCCTTCCAGGCTCCTCTGTCCATGAAATTTCTCAGGCAAGAATACTGGAGTGGGTTGCTATTGCCTTCTCCAAGAGATCTTCCTGACCCAAGGATCAAACACATGTCTCTTATGTTTCCTGCATTGGCAGGTGGGTTCTTTGACTTCAGCACCTGGGAATCTTGTTAGTTAAATCAGCAATTTCATGATGATTTTTCTCCTCTGCATGTAGGATGTATGCTGGGCATGGTGGATATAGTGATAAATATTGCAGTCACAGTACTTATTTCCACGTAGTATGGAATCTAGGCAAATGGCCTAAATGGAATGTACATATAGAAAGTGTAATTATGAGCATGATGGGTATTATCTGGTCAGATTACATCTGCTGGATCATGGAAAAAGCAAAAGAGTTCCAGAAAAACATCTATTTATGCTTTATTGACTATGCCAAAGCCTTTGACTGTGTGGATCACAATAAACTGTGGAAAATTCTGAAAGAGATGGGAATACCAGACCACCTGACCTGCCTCTTGAAAATCTGTATGCAGGTCAGGAAGCAACAGTTAGAACTGGACATGGAACAATCGACTGGTTCCAAATAGGAAAAGGAGTACGTCAAGGCTGTATATCGTCACCCTGCTTATTTAACTTCTGTGCAGAGTACATCGTGAGAAACGCTGGGCTGGAAGACATCACAAGCTGGAATCAAGAGTGCCGGGAGAAATATCAATAACCTCAGATATGCAGATGATACCACCCTTATGGCAGAAAGTGAAGAGGAACTAAAAGCCTCTTGATGAAAGTGAAAGAGGAGAGTGAAAAAGTTGGCTTAAAGCTCAACATTCAGAAAATGAAGATCATGGCATCTGGTCCCATCACTTCATGGGAAATAGATGGGGAAACAGTGGAAAGAGTGTCAGACTTTATTTTTCTGGGCTCCAAAATCACTGCAGATGGTGACTGCAGCCATGAAATTAAAAGACACTTATTCCTTGGAAGAAAAGTTGTGACCAACCTAGATAGTATATTCAAAAGCAGAGACATTACTTTGTTGACTAAGGTCCATCTAGTCAAGGCTATGGTTTTTCCAGTAGTCATGTATGGATGTGAGAGTTGGACTGTGAAGAAGGCTGAGCACTGAAGAATTGATGCTTTTGAACTGTGGTGTTGGAGAAGACTCTTGAGAGTCCCTTGGACTGCAAGGAGATCCAACCAGTCCATTCTGAAGGAGATCAGCCCTGGGATTTCTTTGGAAGGAATGATGCTGAAGCTGAAACTCTAGTACTTTGGCCACCTCATGGGAAGAGTTGACTCATTGGAAAAGACTTTGATGCTGGGAGGGATTGGGAGCAGGAGAAGAAAGGGACGACAGAGGATGAGATGGCTGGATGGCATCACTGACTCAATGGAAGTGAGTCTGAGTGAACTCTGGGAGTTGGTGATGGACAGGGAGGCCTGGCATGCTGCGATTCATGGGGTCATAAAGATTCAGATATGACTGAGTGACTGAAATGAACTGAACCAAACTGAACAGTGTATGTAGCAAAGGCGCGCAATCTATATAGGATCGGAAGTGAAGAGGGAGCAGAAATATTAGAGAGACAAAACTTATGCAAAGATTAAGCAACAGGTGGGCAAATGGCATATATCACATACTTAAAGTACAGAATCTTAAAAGTTTTATAGAGGAAAATCTGTGTAGAAATTATGCATTTAAATGTATTTCTTCTGTGACAAAGTTTGGTTACTTTTTTTAAAAATTCACTCTTTTATAAATTCTATGAACTCAGGTTAAGTCTGCACACTCTTTGGCAATACTCACATGTTCCTAGGATGTCATGGAATGTATGCTGCTGCTAAGTCGCTTCAGTCATGTTCGACTCTGTGCGACCCCATAGATGACAGCCCACCAGGCTCCCCAGTTCCTGGGATTCTCCAGGCAAGAACACTGGAGTGGGTTGCCATTCCCTTCTCCAGTGCAGGAACGTGAAAAGTGAAAGTGAAGTCGCTCCGTTGTGTCCGA
This sequence comes from Nanger dama, assembly GCA_917880005.1. Lineage (NCBI taxonomy): Eukaryota > Metazoa > Chordata > Mammalia > Artiodactyla > Bovidae > Nanger > Nanger dama. The sequence continues at coordinate 15,223,344 of CAKJTW010000037.1, forward strand.
CTCCTAGCGACCCCATGGACTGCAGCCTACCAGACTCCTCCGCCCATGGGATTTTCCAGGCAAGGGTACTGGAGTGGGGTGTCATTGCCTTCTCTGATGGAATGTATACTGGGCTCTTACTAAATGAGTAAATACACAGTAAGTAGTGAGTATAAGTTTTCACTGATAGGTAGGCAAGAGACAACGTTTAACAAATTCTCTTTAATTGAGCTTAATTTTTATCTGAAGCGTCCATAAGTGAAGGACAGTTTCACGTAAGTTATTCTATCGTCCACAAATTCTTCAAGTTTTGCCTTATACTTACACCATTCAGTCATCTACACATGTTGCTGATGGAAAATCCATGTACCTGGTTAACAAGGCCCTATGGAACAATGGCTTTCTGTTGCATTAGTCATGTGGGGTCATATGCATTCATTCCTTAGTCTCATGTGCCATTATAGTTTACGTAGCCTTCACAATCTGTGCTCTGCCAGTCCTATTTGTGGTTCTTGCCCAATAATCATGTCAGTTTCACTCTACCTATGGCTCATGCGTCTCTCTATTCCCATTCCAGTGAGACAGCTTATTTCACTGTGTATATCCCTGTACTAATTTCTCATTCTAGTTTGGGATAGATAAGTTTGAGGGAAGAAAACCTAGTTGAGACAGATATTCCTTTTGCTTCTATGATAAGATTTCCATTAAATATAATCTCAATTACACCTTGAGATGAATGGACATCATTAATATGTGTTATCAGAGTACTGTATACCTGTAGGTGTAGCTGACAACTCTCATTTTTAAAAATTCAGTTGAGTGTTGACACTATCAGAGGAAAGACTGGATCTTTCCTGTTTGACAGAGGGGCACTGATTTCAAACTTGCTCATTTAAGACAACGTGATAGATCAGTCAAAGATCCACAGTATATATACACATTAAGAAAGTAGCAAACAAATTTTCCTTCATCACATCTTTAAACAAAAGCTCTATTAGAAACAACCTCTGAGATATTAACATCTAGAGGAGAGGTTCACAGCTAGCATATAACTTTTTACTTTACTGAATATCAGTCGTTTTTCAAATGTAATTTTAATGGCAAGTATAATTTCACACACATTACTGAGACAGGAGAAAACTGATACGTCTGTCAAATTGTAGATTCTTTGTTATTGACCTGTATCCATCATTTAGAATATGTTATATAACATGAGAAGATGGACATGCACCATTCATAATGCAAATACCACTGTAAAAGTAGAGATTAGGAATGTTTTAGGTCTTATAGTTGCTGAATTATGAGCTTTGAATATTTAAGTGGTAGAGAATCTCCTTATTTTTTACATAGATGGGTACTCAATATATGGAGTAGGAAGAATATGTTTCAGGACAATATATACTATATTTAAGTTTTACAGCTTCACTAGAGCAAGTATCAAATAATTTCAGTAACCTCTGTAAGGTTGCTTAACCAGAGTTCTTCCAGAATCACATTTGCACATCATTAAATGTTAAACTTCTCCTTGAAAGGAAAGCTGTGACAAACCTAGACAATGTATTAAAAACAAAGGCGTAACATTGCCAGCAAAGATGCGAATAGTCAAAGCTACGTCTTTTCCAGTAATCATGTACAGATGTGAGAGCTGGACAGTAAAAAGGTTGAGTGCCAAAGAATTCATGCTTTTGAACCGTGCTGCTGGCAAATACTCTTGAGCGGCCCTTGGACTGTAAGGAGATCACTCCAGTCAATCCTAATGGACATCAACACTGAATATTCCATTGGAGATACTGATGCTGAACCTCAAGCTCTAATGCTTTGGCTACCTGATGCAAAGAGCCAACTCACTGGAATAGACCCTGATGCTGGGAAAGATTGAAGGTAAAAGGAGAAGGGAGTGGCAAAGTATGAGAAGGCTAGATAGCATCACCAACTCAATAGCATGAATTTGAGCAAACTTCAGGAGACAGTCAGTAGAGAACAGAGGCCGTGCTGCAGTCCATGGGGTTGCAGAGTCAGAACATGACTTAGTGATTGAGCAACAACAGCAACAACAAGTAGTAGTGAATAATCATGAGTGAGTTCCTTGAATTTTGTCATAGCTTTTAGCTTTCCTTGGGAGACCAGGAGGCAGAGTTTAACATATGTACCAATGGAACACATGGGAGGACTAGAAGGAGAACTCATGTGTGAATGAATATGGAACTAGTCATATGGTTGAACCATTTTTCTTTTGAAAGGGCAAACTGAAATGTTATATATATATTTTTAAAATTTTCTTTTACTTTGATTTTACATATTTAAAAATGTATTTTTTTAATTGGAGGATAATTTCTTTTCAGTACTTCATTGGTTTCTGCCATATATCAAATGAATCAGTCATAGGTATAGATATGTCCTCTCCTTCTAGAACCTTCCTTCCACCCTATCACACCCCTCTAGGTTGTCACAGAGCACCAGATTTGAGCTCCCTGCATCATGCAGCAAATATCCAATGTCTAATTTTATGTATGGTAATGTATATGTTTCAGTGCTACTCTCTTGATTCATCCAACCCTCTCCTTCCCTCCTTATGTCCACTATGTCTGTGTCTCCATTGCTGTCCTGAGGATAGGTTCATCAGTGCCATCTTTCTAGATTCCATATATGTGCGTTAATATACAGTATTTGTCTTTCTCTTTCTGACTTACTTCACTATGTATAATAGACTCTAGGTTCATCCACCTCATTAGAACTGAGTCAAATATGTTCATTTTCATGGCTGAGTAATATTTCATTGTATATATGTACCACAGCTTCTTTATTCATTTGTCCATGGGCATCTGGGTTGCTTCCATGTCCTGGCTATTGTAAATAGTGCTGCGATGAACATTGAGGTACATATGTCTTTTTCAATTATAGTTTCTCAGGGTATATGCCCAGTAGTGGGACTTTTGGGTCAAATGGTAGTTTTATTCCTAGATTTTTAAGGAGTATTCATACTCTTCTCCAGAGTGGCTATATCAATTTGCATTCCCAGCAACAGTGCAAAAGGATTCCCTTTTATCCACACCCTGTCCATTATTTATTGCTTGTAGGTTTTCTGTTGATGGCCATTCTGACTGGTGAGAGATGACACCTTATTGTCATTTTGATTTGCATTTCTCTAATAGTGAGTGATGTAGAGTGTCTTTTCATGTGCTTATTAGCCATCTGTATGTCTTTTTTGGAGAAATGGTTTAGGTGTTCTGCTCACTCTTTTATTGGGGTGTGTGTTCTTCTGGTTTTGAATTGAATGAGCTGCTTGTATATTTTGTAGATTTAACTCTTGTCAGTTTTTTTTCATTTTATATTATTTTATCCCATTCTCAGGATTGTCTTTCACCTTGTTTATAGTTTCCTTCACTGAGAAAAAGCTTTTAATTAGGTCCCATTTGTTTATTTTTGTTTTTATTTTCATTACACTGGGAGGTTGGTCATAGAGGATTTTGCTGTGATTTATGTCAGAGTATTCTGCTTATGTTTTCTTCTGTGACTTTTACAGTTTCTGGTCTTACATTTAAGTTTTAATCCATTTTGAGATTATCTTTGTGTGTGGTATTATGAAATGTTCTACTTTTTCTTTTACATGCTGCTGTCCAGCTTTCCCAGCACCACCCTACTGAGGAGACTTCTTTCCTCCAGTGTAGATTCTTGCCTTGTTTTTCAAAGATAAGTTGCCCAAAGGTCCATGGATTTATCTCTATGTTTTCCATCTTATTCCATTGGTCTATATTTCTGTTTTTGTGCCAGTACCATACTATCCTGATGACTGTTGCTTTGTAGTATAGTTTGAAGTTAGGCAAATTGATTCCTTCAGCTCTTGTCTTCTTTCTCAAGATTGCTTTGGCTATTTGGGGTCTTTTGTGTCCGCCTGCAAATTATGAATTTATTTGTTTGAGTTCTGTGTAAAATATCATTGATAGTTTGATATTGATAGTTTGCATTAAATCTGTAGATTGCTTTGGGTAGTATAGTCATTTTCACTGTTTTGATTCTTCCAATCCAGGAACATGGTATAACTCATCTGTGTCATCTTTGATTTCTTTCATCAGTGTTTTTTTTTAAATTTTTAAATTTTTATTTTTACTTTACAATACTGTATTGGTTTTGCCATACATTGACATGAATCCACCACGGGTGTACATGAGTTCCCAATCTAGAACCCCCCTCCCACCCTCCCACCCCATATCATCTCTCTGGATCATCCCCGTGCACCAGCCCCAAGCATCCTGTATCCTGTATCAAACATAGACTGGCAATTCGTTTCTTACATGATAGTATACATGTTTGATGATGATGACTGAATCATCAGTGTTTTATAATTTTTTACATACATACAGGTCTTTTGTCTCTTTAGCTAGGTTTATTTATAGGTATTTTACTTTTTATTACAATGGTGAATAGGATTGTTTCTTTAATCTTTCTGATTTTTCATTGTTAGTATATAAGAATGCAAGGGATTTCTGTGTATTATTGATTAGCTCTATTAAATTTCTTGTAGTCCGTTTAGCACTTTCTATGTACAGTGTCACACATACATACTAACAGTGAGAATTTACTTCTTTTCCAATCTGAATTCCTTTTATTTCTCTTTCTTCTCTGATTGCTGTAGCTAGGACTTCTAAAAGTCTGTTGAATAATAGTGGCAAGAGTGGGCACACTTGTCTTATTCCTGATCTTAAAGGAAATACTTTCAGTTTTTCACCATTGAAAATCATTTTGCCTTGGTGTTGTCACATATGACCTTCATTATGTTGAGGTATTTTCCTTCTCTGGAGAAGGAAATGGTTACCTACTCTGGTAGTCTTATCTGGAGAACTCCATGGACAGAGGATCTGGGCGGGCTATAGTCTATAGGATCACAGAGGTTTGGAGATGACTGAGTGAATAACACTTTCACTTTTATCATGTTCCTGCTATGGCTGCTTTCTGGAGAGGTTTTTTTTTTTTTTATCATAAATGGGAGTTGAATTTTGTCAGAAGTGTTCTCTGCATCTACTGAGATGATCATATGATGTTTATCTTTCACTCTGTTAATATAGTGTATGACATTGATTTATTTGCATGTATTGAAGAATCCTTGCATCCTTGAGATAAAGCCCTCTTGATCATGATGTATGATCCTTTTAATGTGTTGTTAGGTTCTGTTTGCTAGAATTTTGTTGAGAATTTTTGCATCTATGTGTCTCAGTGATATTGGCCTGTAATTTTCTTTTTCTGTGGCATATTTGTCTGGTTTTGGTATCAGGGTGATGGTGGCCTCATAGAATGAGTTTGGGAAATCTCCTTCCTCTGCAGTTTTCTGGAAGAGTTTGGGTAGGATACATATTAGCTCTTCTCTAAATTTTTGGTAGAATTTGCCTGTAAAGCCATCTGGACCTGGACTTTTGTTCATTGGAAGAATTTTTATTGCAGTTCTAATTTCTGTGCTTATGATTGATCTGTTGATTTTTCTATTTCTTTCTGATTCAGTTTTGGAAGGTATACTTTTCTAAGAATTAGCCCATTTCTTCCAGATTGGCCATTTTATTGGGCATATAGTTGCTTGTAGTAGTGTCTTATATAAGCCTTTGTATTTGTTTCATCTCCTGTAACTTCTGCTTTTTTATTTCTGATTCTATTGATTTGGGTCTTCCTGTTTTTTCTTGGTTGAGTCTGGCTAATGGTTTGTCAATTTTATTTATCTTCTCAAGGAATCAGCTTTTAGTTTTCTTTATCTTTGCCATTTTCTCCTTTATTTCATTTTCATTTATTTCTGCTCTGACTTTTATAATTTATTTTCTTTTTTTAGCTTTGGGTTTTTTGTTTGTTTGTTTGTTTGTTTGTTAGTTCTTCTTTTCTGTTTGCTTTAAGTGTAAGTTTAGATTGTTTATTTCATGCTTTTCTTGTTTCTTGAGGTAGGCTTGTATGGCTATAAACTTGCCTTTTATTACTGCTTTTAGTGTATCCTATAGGTTTTGAGTTGTCATGTTTTCATTGTCATTTGTTTTTAGGTATATTTTAATTTCCTTTTTGATTTCTTCAGTGATCTGTTGGTGATTCAGAAGCATATTGTTTAGCCTGCATGTGTTTGTGTTTCTTGTCATTACTTTCTCCCTGTAGTTGATATCTAGTGTAAAGTCAGTAAAGATGCTTGAAAAGATTTCAGTTTTTTAATATTTATCCAGGCTTGATTTGTGGCTCAATATGTGATCTATCCTGGTGACTTTCTATCCTGTGCACTTGATTAAAAAAAAAAAAAAAAAGTGAAATCTGCCTTTTTGGGGTGATATACTCTGTAAATATCAATTAAGGTCTAACGTCCAATGTATCATTTAAATGTTGTGCTTCTTTACTAATTTTCTGTCTGGGTGATCTGTCCATTGGTGTAAGCAGGGTATTAAAGTCCCCCACTATTACTGTGTTAATGTTGATTCTCCTTTTAATAGTTGCTAGCATTTGCCTTATTTTTTTGAGGTGCTCCTATGTTGGATGCATATATATTTAAATTATTATCTCTTCTTCTTGGATTGATCCCTTGATCATTATATAGTGTCCTTTCTTGTGTCTTGTAACGATTTTTATTTTAAAGTCTCTTCTGTCTGATATGAGTATTGCTACTCTTGTTTTCTTTTATTTTTTGTTTGCATGGAATAACTTTTCCAGCCTCTCACTTTCATTCTGTTTGTGTTCCTAGGTCTGAGGTGGGTCTCTTATAGATAGCATATATAGGGGTCTTATTTTTATATCCATTCAGCCAATTTGTGTTTTTTGGTTATACCATTTAGTCCATTTACATTTAAAGTAATTATTGATATAGGACTTCCCTGGTGGCTCAGACGGCAAAGTGTCTGTCTACAATGCGGGAGACCCGGGTTCAATCCCTGGGTCAGGAAGATCCACTGGAGAAGGAAATGGCAATCCACTCCAGTACTATTGCCTGGAAAATCCCATGAACAGGGGAGCCTGGTAGGCTACAGTCCATGGGGTTGCAAAGAGTTGGACACCACTGAGCAACTTCACTTCACTCCACATGATCCTATTACCATTTACTTTATTGTTTCAGGTTTGTTTTTATAGGCCTCTTCTTTCTCTTGTGTTTCCTGTCTAGAGAAGTTCCTTTAGCATTTGTTGCAAAAGTGGCTTGGTGGTGCTGAATTCTCTTAACTTTTGCTTGTATGTAAATTTTTATTTTTGCTTTGAATCTGAATGATACCTTTTTTGGACAGAGTAATCTTGGTTGTAGGTTTTTCTTTCATCATTTTAAGTATATCCTGCCACTCCCTTCTAGACCACAGAGTTTCTTTTGAAACATCAGCTATTAGGCTTATGGGGATCCTCTTGTATACTTTTGTTGCTTTTCCCTTTCTGCTTTTAATATTTTTGTTCGTGTTTAATTTTGATTAGTTCGATTAATATGTGTGCTAGCCTGTCTCCTTGGGTTTATCCTGTATAGGACTCTCTGGCCTTCCTGTATTGGATGGCTGTTTCCTTTCCCAAGTTAGGAAATTTTTTTGACTATATCTCAAATATTTTTTCATATTTTTTTTCATCTTCTCAGATCCCTTAGTTCTAGTGTTGTTATGCTTAATGTTGTTTCAAAGGTCTCTGAGGCTGTCTTCACTTCTTTTTGTTATTTTTCTTTATTCTGCTCTGCTTCAGTTTTTCCACCATTCTGCCTTCCAGCTCACTTCTCCCTTCTTTAGCCTCAGATAGCCTGTTATTGGTTCCTTGTACTGTATTTTTAATATCAGTTCTTGTGTTGTTTGTTGTTAATTGTCTATTTTTTAAATTCATATAGTTCCTTGTTAAACATTTTTTGTATCTTCCTGATCTGTATTTCCAGTATATTTATCTGTGCCTCCATTGTGTTTTCAAGACTGGGATCATCTTTACTATTGTGACTCTGAATTCTTTTTCAAGTGGACTGCCTATTTCTTGTTCATTTGTTGGGTCTCATGGGTTTTTACCATATTCTTTCATCTGCTGCATGTTTTTCTTTTTTTCTTTTTTTTTGATTTTGTTTAATTTACTATGTTTGGGATCACCTTTCTACAGGCTGGAGGCCAGAGGGTTGTAGTTCCTCTTAATTGTGAAGTCTGCCCTCCATGAGTGGGTCGAAACAGTGGTTTGTGAAGGTTTCCTGCTTGGCAGGAATTGTGCCTGTGATCTGGTGGGTGGAGCTGGCTCTTGTCTCTCTGAAGGGCAGTGCCATGAAAGTAGTGTGTTTTTGGATGTCTGTGGGCTTGATTTTTGGCAGCCTTTGGGAAGAGTTGTATTTCTGTTTTGCTAATACTTTGGCATGAGATGTTGGGCACTGGATTTTTCTGGCTTTCAAGTGGGGCTTGGTCTTAGTGTTGAGGTAGAGGCTTTTGGGAGAACTCTCATCAGTTAATATTCCATGGGGTCAGAATTTCTCTGGTGGTCCAAAGTCCCGGACTTGAGTTTCCTACCTCTGGGGTTCAGGCTCAACACCTTGCTGTAGCACTGAGACTTAAGAGGCCTCATAGCAGAGAAGACAAAACCTCAAGACTCATACTGAAAGCAGCACTCAGTAGCCAAAGAAACTCACACATTTACAAAGAGAAAGAAAGGAAAGAAAAAAAGGGACGGGGGACAAAAATAGGAATCAAAGAAGAAGAAAGCAATAAGAAAGTAAAAATTGGAAAAAAAATAAATAAAATGAATTTATTTAAAAATAGGACGTCTTAGAAAAACTAGGTATAAAAAATAAAAATAAAAGGAATAATAAAGAAAGAACATGAAAACAATATGAAAAAGGAAAGTAAAAAATGGGAAAAGGAAAAACAGAAAGGGGAAACAAAAAGAAAAATGCATAGAGAGGGGTAGTTCAACCTTTGCCTCCCTAGGAGGTCTTCCAGTTCTTGACTGTTCTCTTGACCTGCTGTGGGAGCAGCTCAGACTCCTAATCTAGCCCTACTCCTGCATGTACTTATGTGCAGTAACACATGGTTGCCAGAGCTAGGACGTTTTCTTTTGTGTGAATACTCTTTGTCCTTTTATAGATTCCACAGCCATAGAGTCTACCTAGTTGATTATGTGGATTTATTCTGAAGCTTGTACAGCTGGTGGAAAAGTTTTGATCCTCTTCCTTAGTCATTCTGCCCATGGAGCTCAATTGTGGTTTTATCTCTACCTCTGCATGTGGGTCATCCACAGGAGCTGGCTCCTGAGGTTGATGTGAAGGACTTGGATCTGTCCCAGTGAGAATGAAGTTTCACTATCTCATCATTTTTATATACAAATTTCGAAGCTATTTGCTTTAAGTACTTGTTCTGTTGTCACTATTCTTAAACTAGTGTTCTGTGAAGATTGTTAGAGAAGGTGTGGGTGAAACTCATGCCTGATCCTCATGAAGTTTTATTTCTTTTTAATTAGTAAAGTTGCATCCTGGCAAATATTGTAGTCTCTTGTGAATTAGATTAATGCTACCAATTCTCTGTAAAAACAGTCTACTCTAGTCCCTTGATAAGGCACATGTCCTGATATGGGTAGCTCACATGGCCTCTCCTAGATGACATTAGAATTTTCTGCTGGCTTCATGTTACTAGATTAATTACTATAGAATGCTTCCATGGTGCCTGCTCTTCTTCTGCAAGACTTTATCTTCATTTTATTTTATTTTTGTGCTGTTTCTTACTTTTCCTTTCCTCCTCTTTTCAGAAGTGGATGAAATAAAATGAAGGAAAAGAAAGTAAAATTAATACAGGGATTATACAGAAAAGAAAATCATCAAGTGCACTTTGCTAATTTTAATACCTCAACTCTTTATTACCCTTTCTTTGTAAACTAAAATGATCCTGGTAAAATATCTAATTTTCTGAGTGAATAAATATAGGTAAAATGTGTGCCTTCTCAGTTGTGTCCATTTTTTTGCAACCCCATGAATTGTAGCCTACCAGACTTCTCTCCATGGAATTTTCTGGGCAAGAATACTGGAACAGGTTGTCATTTTCTCCTCCAGGGGATCTTTGTGACTCAGTGATCAAATCCACATCTGCTGTGTCTCCTGATTGGACATGGATTATTCACCAGTGATCCACCTGGGAAGCCTGTAGATAAAATTAGTCAGAAGTCATTCCTTAAAGTTGGTAATACCCATACTCCATTCAGTGATACAATTATCAGTGTATTTCCTAAACAAATCTATTTCCTAAGCATATAAGTTTTCATTCCAATCCCAAAGAAAGGTAATGAATGCCAAAGAATGTTCAAAGTACTGCACAATTGCACTCAACTCACATGCTAGCAAAGTAATGCTCAAAATTCTTCAAGACAGGCTTCAACAGTAAATGAGCTATGAACTTCCAGATGTTTAAATTGGATTTAGCAAAGGCAGAGGAACCAGAGATCAAATTGCCAACATCCAATGAATCATAGAAAAAGCGAGAGTTCCAGAAAAAAACATCTATTTCTGCTTTATTGACTATGTCAAAGCCTCTAACTATGTGGATCACAACAAACTGAAAAATTCTTAAAGAGATGGGAGTAACAGACCACCTGACCTGCCTCCTGAGAAACCTGTATGCAGATCAAGAAGCAACAGTTTCAGACTGGTTCCAAATTGGGAAAGGAGTACATCAAGGATGTTTATTTTCACCCTGCTTATTTAACTTATTTGCAGAGTACATCATGTGAAATGCCATGCTGGATGAATGAAGCACAATCTAGAATTAAGATTTCTGAGAGAAATATCAATAATCTTAGATATACAGATGAAACCACCCTAATGGCAGAAAGTGAAGAGGAACTAAAGAGCCTCTTGATGAAAGTGAAAGAAGAGAGTGAAAAAGTTGGCTTAAAACTCACCATTCATAAAACTAAGATCATGGCATCTGGTCCCATAATTTCATGGCAAATAGATGGTGAAACAATGGAAACAGTGAGAGACTTTCTTTTTTGGGCTGCAGGACCACTGTAGATGGTGACTGCCACCGTGAAATTAAAAGACACTTGCTCCTTGGAAGAAAAGCTATGACCAACCTAGACAGCATATTAAAAAGCAGAGGCCTTATTTTGCCAACAAAGGTTCATTTAGTCAAAGCTGTGTTTTTTTGTTTTTTTTTTTCCTAGTAGTCATGTATGTATGTGAGAGTTGGACTATAAAGAAAACTGTATGCCAAAGAATCGATGCTTTTGAACTGTGGTGTTGGAGAAGACTCTTGAGAGTCCCTTGGACAGCAAGGGGATCCAACCAGTCCATCCTAAAGGAAATCAGTCCTGAAAATTTATTGGAAGGACTAATGCTGAAAATGAAGCTATAATAATTTGGCTATCTGACATGAAGAGCTAACTCATAGGAAAAGACCCTGATGATGGGAAAGATTGTATTCAGGAGGAGAAGGGGATGACAGAGGATCAGATGGTTGGATGGCATCACCGACTCGATGGACATGAGTTTGAGCAAACTCAGGGTGTTGGTGATGGATAGGGAAGGCTGGCATGCTGCAGTCCATGGGGTCGCACAGAGTTGGACATGACTGAGTGACTAAACTGAACTGAAACATATCTAATTTGATCTGTACGGAAAAAAAAATTATTATACACATTTTAAAGATGAAGAAGCAATCTCAAAGAGGTAAATCTTCCCAAGATCACTCAAGAAACCCTGCTTTAAGGACAGGCTTCTGAATAGGCTTATAGGCTTAATAGGCTTATAATAGGCTTATTAATAGGCTTCTGAATCCCAGCATGGTCCTTACCTTCTTTCCATTCACTGCTTCCTTTTGATAATTTAGAATTATTTTAAACAAACAACTGTGTTCACAAAAAGGAGACAATACTTTGTCCTTTCTAACAATCAGTAGTTCATGAGTTAGTTCCAAGTAAGGATTTATAGAACACTATCTGAAAAAGCCAATGAACAGTGGCCAGAGACTGGACTGTATGTGTGATAGAAATGACCCCAGGTCAAACATCTGGTTTTTCAGGCAGATCCATAAACACCATCTGTGGTACTGCATTTTGAATTACAAGGATAAGATTGAAATGCATATATGCAATGTGATGTTATCTGAAGATAGAAACTATGTTTTAACTCACATATATCAGTTAATTCCTGTGGATTTTAATATTGATGGGGACAGATATATTAGATGATACCCATGAAGTGTTTTTAATGTAAGGGTTATTTACATTAGACTCATATTCTACTCTAATGGGAATAATGCTTTCATTTATTGCTAAAAACTGAAAAAAAAAGATGAAACACTGTAAAAATGTAACACTAACTTTCCTAATTTAGAAAATTTTGTTTTTAGCCTCCTATGCACCAACTCAGAGTTGCTGTTCATTCTCTAAGTTTATTTTTCTGAATTATATATTTACTTGTCTGACAACTTTATGAACTGGTTTAAGTACCATGCTCTGAAAGAAATTTGTCTATGTATTTAACCATATATCTTTAATATAGCACATTTGCTTAGTCAATATGTGTGTGTTTGGTCACATTTCCAACTCTTGTGACCCCGTAGACTAGCCTGCCAGGCTCCTCTGTCCATGGGATTCTCCAAGCAAAAATACTGGAGTGGGTTGTCATTTCCTTCTCTATTTGTCAGTTTATCAGAAGTAAACAATGGTAGACTGTGCCTCTTGAAAAGCAAACTGCTCCAACTCCTTAGTGTATTTAGATTAAATTTTACCTATATGATAGTAGAGATTAGAAATCTGACTAGTGGAAAACAGGGCAAAAACAATGAATTAATATAGGCACTAAAATACATATGGACAAGAGAAGAACTTATACACACAAAATGAAACTTTTATTCAATGATCTCCCTAATACTTTCAGGTAAGTACTTCGTGGAACTGATTTTCCCTCTGTTGTCGCCAGTCTCTTATACTTGCTTCACTGATTTATTTAGGTAATTTTGGGGTAACAACAGTTATTTTCCATGCTTTATTTGGGATTAATATATAAGTATATCACAGTGTTGGGAAAGAGCATGCTTTTTAAGACCAGGTTCATCTGAACTCATTAATTTCACAGTTCTCACTTTAAATGGATTCATAATAAGAATAAAAAAATATAAACAATGATATATTTATTAAGCTCCATATTGGTAAGATAGAAATAGTTTACCTTTGAGCCTGGATTTAAAGTAATTGTGCATAGATATTGAGATTCTATTTCAGTAATAAAACCTTCATATCAAAAAACAATTCATTCCTTTTAGATCAAAGTTAGAATCAAAAATAAATGACAGAGATCTGGATAGACTCTGTCATATAGTGTCATACACATACAGAGTGAAGTAAGATAGAAAAATATTGTATCACATCGCTTATATGTGGAATCTAGAAAAATGACACAGATGAACTTATTTGCAAAGCAGAAATAAACACACAGATATAGGGAACAGATGTTTGGATACCAAGGAGAGGAGAAGGTAGGATGAATTGGGAGATTGAGATTTATGTATATACACTACTGTGTATAAAATAGGTTTCTAAATGAGGACATATTGCATAGCACAAGAAAGTCTACACAATGCACTATTGTGACCTAAATAGGAAGGAAATAAAAATAAAGATGGGGATATATGTATACTGTATAGCCAATTGACTTACAGCAGAAACTAACACAATATTATAAAGCAAATATACTCCAGTAATGGAGTAGGAAATAGCAATCCCCTCCAGTATTCTTGCCTGGACAACTCCATGGAGAGAGGAGCCTGGTGGGCTCGCAATGATGGAAACGATTTAGTGACTAAGTATGTCAGGCTCTTCTGTCCATGAGGATTCTCTAGGCAAGAATACTGGAGTGGGTTGCCATGCCTACTCCATGCTAGAGTAAGTTTCCATGCCTATATCCAGGGAGGATCCTCCCAACCTAGGGATCGAACCTAGGTCTCCTGTATTGCAGACGGATTCTTTATCATCTGAGCCACCAGGAAGCTCAAGAATACTGGAGTGAGTAGCCTATCCCTTCTCCAGGAGATCTTCCTGACCCAGGAATTGAGCCGGGGTCTCCTGCATTGAAGGTGGATTCTTTACCAGCTGAGCTACCAGGGAAGCCCTCCAATATTATTATTTAAAAATCAAGAGTGAATGAGATCAATAAAGAAAACCAGAATTTAAAGGAACAAACTCTACAGTGGAGTTAAATTTTTCTCATTGTACACACCAAAGAGCTAATGCTGTGTTACTGTACATAGAAAATTTAATAGTTTTCTGTATATGTGAGAAAAGAAAGAAATATATATGTTGTCAGGAAGTATAAAGCCTTGACTGTAGATGCCAGTATATGGAAATTTTAGCTAGTTCTTATTTGTTGACTGAGTGGGTTATTGAAACAAAATAGAGACAGTACGACCAGTTTCAGCAATGGATTAGTACAAAATAAGAAATCAAAGAAGGGTTAGTGTGAGTCAAAGTTACATTAAATGTTTGGAGTTTTTTAAAAAAGCACAGAATCCAGAGAAAGCATATTTTGTCCAAACTCCTAGATTTCTTATGAAAATTTCAGGTAGGTCTTTGAAAGCATGGTAACACTCATTTGACTTTATCTACAAAAAAGACAGAAATAGTGTGTGAAAATCCCAAACCTCAAGAACAGAAATCTGAGTGATCCTATTTCTTTGAAAGCATGTCACATGAAACCATGGAATAGTTAATAGAAATGAAATTGCAACTAAATCATATGCTCTGTTAGTTTTAAAAAAGGTCAAATGAATTATTTTGGTGTGAGTTGCTTTGAAATGTTTCCATCAAAGAAAATTATATCAAAACAACATTAATTTAGAAGTGTTAATATAGAGGGTACAATTAACATTTTAATTTATAATATGTATATTCTATAATAAAAATAATTCAAGCATATAAAGTAACTATGTGCAGTTCTTATGCATGTGTTGATCATTATGTCTCCTAATATAATTATTGAATCATTTGATTATTTGTAAATGTGTTATATTTTGAAAATTTTATTCTACTAATTCCAGTTCAGTTCAGTTCAGTCGATCAGTCATGTCTGACTCTTTGCGACCCCTTGAATTGCAGCATGCAAGGCCTCCCTGTCCATCATCAGCTCCCAGAGTTCACTTAGACTCACGTCCATCGAATCAGTGATGCCATCTAGCCATCTCATCCTCTGTCGTCCCCTTTTCCTCCTGCCTCCAATACGTCCCAGCATCAAAGTATTTTCCAGTGAGTCAACTCTTCGCATTAGGTGGCCAAAGTGCTGGAATTTTAGCTTTAGCATCATTTCTCCCAAAGAAATCCCAGGGCTGATCTCCTTCAGAATGGACTGTTTGGAACTCCTTTGCAGTCCAAAGGACTTTCAAGTCTTCTCCAACACCACAGTTCAAAAGCATCAATTCTTCAGTGCTCAGCCTTTTCACAGTCCAACTCTCACATCCATACATGACTACTGGAAAAACCATAGCCTTGACTAGATGGACTTTAGTTGGCAAAGTAATGTCTCTGCTTTTGAATATGCTATCTAGGTTGGTCATAAGGGGTATGATTCCTTTTCTTCCAAGGAGTAAGCGTCTTTTAATTTCATGGCTGCAGTCACCATCTGCAGTGATTTTGGAGCCCTCACAAATAAAGTCTGACACTGTTTCCATTGTTTCCCCATCTATATCCCATGAAGTGATGGGACTGGATGCCATGATCTTCGTTTTCTGAATGTTGAGCTTTAAGCCAATTTTTTCACTCTTCCTCTTTCACTTTCATCAAGAGGCTTTTTAGTTCCTCTTCACTTTCTGCCATAAAGATGGTGTCATCTGCAATTCTGAGGTTATTGTGATTTCTCCCGGCAATCTTCATTCCAGCTTGTGTTTCTTCCAGTCCAGTGTTTCTCATGATGTACTCTGCGTAGAAGTTAAATAAGCAGGGTGACAATATACATCCTTGATGTACTCCTTTTCCTATTTGGAACCAGTCTGTTGTTCCATGTCCAGTTCTAACTGTTGCTTCCTGACCTGCATACAGATTTCTCCAGAGGCAGGTCAGGTGGTCTGATATTCCCATCTCTCTCAGAATTTTCCACAGTTTATTGTATATCCATCTTCAGTTTGTTTCAGTTGAACGTTATTTTCTTTGATTATGAATTACGTTTTTCTGCTTCTTTGTATATCCAGCTTAAAAAATGTTATTGTTTTTAAATGTTTTATAGGTAGTACATTTATTATCTATAATAAATATGGCTTATATATTGTCTTTTTAAAAATATTACGTTTTGTTCTACTAAGCAAATGACTAACATATTATTTAGATTCCTTCAAGTTTTGTTCTCAGGGTACTTATAGTTTTGTTTTCTCTTTATTTCTAGAGAATTTACTTATGTTATGACTTGGTTCTTATTTTTAATTGATGGCCTTTATTGGGTCTAAACTAATTTCCTGAAGGTCTCTGGTTTCTTCACTGTTGCACTTAAACTCTAACAATTTTGTGGTCTGTGATATTTTTGTTCCTTTCTCAGTCCCTCATTAACCATTCTCTGTTAAGTTTTGTGGACTTTTGCTCTGCATGTTTGGTTTGATCCTTCCCTTTTCCCAGGGAAATCCCCACGAGCGATTTGGCACCCTTTGATCAAACTACCTGATTTTCCAGCATTTCTCTCCTTTTCAGTGCTCTATTCACAATTCTAGCCACATCCTAAAATGCATGTTTCAATCTCTGCCTTTTAGTTCATCAAGTGCCAGAAGCTAGGTGCTCTGCTAGGACTCCAACTCCATATGCTAAAGAAACTTCTGGCAAAAGTGGGCTTCACTTCATATGTTTTCTTCTGTCAAGGACTGTAGTCATTCACGTTTTGTCATTCAATGCCTGAAAACATTGCCACATATATTTTGTTTACATTTATAGTTTGTGCTGAGAGGGAAAGTCTGGTGATGTTTACTCTTTCATGTTCTTATTTTTTGAAAGTTGCTCAGTCTTTGAAACGACAAAAATGTGTTTACAATTGAAAAATACAGGGTCATTAGAGAATTTCCTATCATCTTCCATAACTCACCCTTGTTTGAGCTCATCAAAGTTAATGTCATGATATAAAACTTCCTTACTGTATCCCATTGCCCAAGCACACATAAACAAAATCAGATAAGAATTTGTTCTGTTTATATTTATTTTTAAGATACGAGCATAATGAAGGTAGAAGTTAGGTATTTTTTTAAAAATCACCAGTCAGTATATTATGTACATCACTGTTGGTTAATAATGAAGCTCCATTTAAGTCTATGAGCAAATAATAATTCAACTATTTCCTTGTGGATAGGAATTTTAGATTATTGACGGTAAAACATATATTCAGTAAACATCTGTTCTTGTTACTTTTTCTCTGTATAATAGATTCCTTCATGTGGGATTCCTGGGTAAAAGGCTAAAACACATTTTAATATATTGAGATTACTTTCTGAAAATGTTAAGCTGTTCTTTTCCACCAACAATGTATGAAAATGCTAGTTTCCTTGCCTCACTGGCAAAATACATTTGGAAGTTGAATATATCAATCGCTTTCCTATCATTTCCTTTGTAAAGGAACTATGTAAACTGAACTCAGAAATAAAAAGCTGTTTCAAGTATGATAAATTGTTAATATATTTAAAATCCCATAGGTAGGGCTTCTCTGGTGGTTCAGTGGTAAAGAATCCACCTGCCAAGCAGAAGATGTGAGTTCCATCCCTGGGTTGGGAAGATCTCCTGGAAAAGGAAATGGCAACCCTATCCAGTATTCTTGTCTGGGAAATCCCATGGACAGAGGAGCTTGGTGGGCTTCGGTCCATCAGATCACCAAAGAGTTGGATGTGACTTAGCAACTAAACAACAACAAATCCCATAGACAGATGAGAACATTTGAAAAGTTACATACACTAGTCAATAGAGACTGAAGTCACAAAAACGTATAATAGAGAAAAGGAGTGAACATAATAAGATTTATCAAGGCTTTTTATGGTCTTATATGTGCTTGCATTATCCTATTTAATATTGAAAATGTAATTTTAATGTTAAATTTATTCATTGGCATATTTTCTTGAGAGTAAACAACTTTCAGAAAAGATTTGCAGTCATGAGTTAATGACCCAAAATCTGGCTGAAACTATTTTACCCTCAATTGAATGTCCATTTCAAAAATAAAGATTTTTCCCAGGGTTCAGTTCAGTTCAGTTCAGTCACTCAGTCATATCTGACTCATTGCGACCCAATGAATCGCAGCACGCCAGGCCTCCCTGTTCATCATCAACTCCTGGAGTTCACTCAGACTCATGTCCATCGAGTCAGTGATGCCATCCAGCCATCTCATCGTCTCATCTCATCCCTTCTCCTCCTGCCCCCAATCCCTCCCAGCATCAGAGTCTTTTCCAATGAGTCAACTCTTCCCATGAGGTGGCCAAAGTACTGGAATTTTAGCTTTAGCATCATTCCTTCCAAAGAAATCCCAGGGCTGATCTCCTTCAGAATGGACTGGTTGGATCTCCTTGCAGTCCAAGGGACCCTCAAGAGTCTTCTCCAGCACCACAGTTCAAAAGCATCAGTTCTTTGGCACTCAGCCTTCTTCACAGTCAAACTCTCATATCCATACATGACCACTGGAAAAACCATAGCCTTGACTAGACGGACCTTAGTTGGCAAAGTAATAAGCAGCAATTAATTTAAAGGCACTTCCATTTTGATTAGCATTTCAGTGACATCATTAATAACATGGGTCCACAAGCCTGGGAAAGTTTAAATCTACAAATCTATTAAGTTTTGAAGAACTTTACTCTGTTTTATTAATGTTTAGATTTCTTTTGTCTTTCTATCTAAGACAAAAATACTAAATATAAACTCTTGAATCTTCTGTTGACCATGTCTTTGGTTTAATTGTGAAATTGATTGGTCAAACCATGTCAGTTTTGCCTTTTACTTAAATCTCAAAACAGAGATCATCAAATTTTGTTGCTGAAATCACAAAGACAAATCTGTCAACAGTTGCAGATCTGTGAACTTCTCATATACTTCTCTAAAACCATAACAATTACATTTTATTAAGAACACCTGATTTTATCTTACGGTTCTGCTTGCTACAACGTGCTTGTGTGAAAGATTTAAGAGTGTTTTTATACTATAGGATTTTAAATTATCTGATTAATAGAATTTCCATTTAGTTTCATGTTGTGTTGGTATCACTTATTGACACAGAATTCTGCAGTTTTACAAGAGCTGGAGATGCTGAGAAGTTGGTTATTTCAGTCTAAAATGACAGAAAAACCATATATTTAAACTATATATTTATTCTGTATTTTAGACTACAGGTAAATTTAAACTTTTGCTTTAAAGAATAACAATTTGTTAATTGTGCTACCCACATCATATACAAAATGACAAAATTAGTGTGAAGATATCTTTATTAAGCCATCTGTTCACCATAGAACTTCCAAGACACTCCTCCAAATTTTTTAAATCAGGTTGTTTCATAGGACTGAAAGAGTGAAGTGATGATATTGTAGTTTTTTTGGTAGAGAGAAATACTGAATATAAAAGTTTGAAGATAATGTGGGAAAGAGACTATAATGATCCCAAGAAACATTTTCTTGATTAAAAGGTGGATGATGTAGAAGAGCAGAAGTTGTACTTTTGTTGTACACTGTGCTCAAAACAAAAGTCATATATCCCTTGTAGTTTTTCCATAAATGTGTGATGTTGATGCTAACAAAATGTTCAAATCACTAAACATGCATTAACAGTTTTCCAGCGGTTTGTGTCAGGGAGCTACTATCAATGTGCAAAATAACCTACATCTTCCGATTTATGCATGCCACAAGCACAGCTTGCTCTATGCAAATACATGGCATTGGAGAGTTAAAGGTAAACATAAAAAGAGACATAGGCATAGTGGTGAACAAAATTAAATTTCCTATCAACTAGAACAAGAAAGACTCACATAGGAATAGTAAGGCACAGAAGCCTCACTTTTTTCTATTTCAGCTGAAGTGTAAGCTACTCAAAGACTTTTAAAGTTGTCATTTTTAAAGCATAACACATGCTGTATAACCACTTAGCTTCATAACTTTTATTATTAACATATTCATTATATAGATTTTTTTATATGCTGTTGAGGGCAGTGATTTTTATTGTCAATGTAACTCCATAATCTTTGTTAATGTCTCATTCATAGTACGATGCTGAGTACAGATTTGTTTATGGGAGAAGAGAGCAATATATAACAGAAAAAATAAACATCTATATTATATTAATTGTTAACATGTTATTTAACATTGTTATTTATAAAAATCTCCAAATCAATAAAAGATAAAATAACCTATTTAAGAGCGACAGAGTAGATATAGGTAGATGATTAATAAAACAGGGACAGTAAATGCCTAGTAAACAAAAGGAACTAAACTTGACCTCATTTAACATAAGAGAACTGAAAATGAAAAAGACAACCAAAAATTATTTCACACCCATCAGATTAGAAAAAAATATAAAATATTAAGAATGACAGTAGGGGAATAGAAACCCTAAAACTGTGTTTAGAAAATATATTTTATTCAAAAATCATTGGAGAACAATTTGGTTCTATCTCATAGACATAAACAAACTCTAAGATTCATTAATTTCACTTAAATTTGTAGAAAAAATCTTACACATAAAACAGAGAGACAAAGATGAACAGAGAGACAAAGATGAATAGACTGAAGTAATGTATAAAAACATATGTGTTCTGAAATCAGTTAGGCAAAGCAAACTGCAAAATTACATGTACTTATATGTGTGTATATGTATATGTGAATCTAATAGTACTTAAGTTAAAAATAAAGTGCTCAATATCACTTAAAGATATACAGATGTGTATACAGCCCAAATTAATGGCTTTGTTTCCTTGGGAATAACAACAGTTATGTGTTCTCCTGGGAGAGGAATTCAAAAAAAATTAAACTATGTATTTAATGTTTCTTTACCCTTTATATAAAAAAATCACAAGATTTAGTTGGTCAGTACACAGAAGTTTGTCATATTATTCTCTGGTTTTTCTAATTTTTTAAGAACTATTCATTGTATTTATATGTTATATGTTTTTCTAGTTACAATTTATGTGATGTTACATAATACCTAATTTGGGCTTCCCTGGTGGCTCAGAGGTAAAGAATGTGCCTGCAGTACAGGAGACACAGATTTGATCCCTTGGTTGGGAAGATCTCCTGGAGAAGGAAAAGCAGCCTACTCCAGTACTCTTGCCTGGAGAAGGAAATAGCAGCCTACTTAATATATATACAATATAACAACTAATGCTTCCCTGGACCACCACTGCCAATTTGGATAAAATGGAGTGTGTGTTAGTCACTCAGTCATGTCTGACTCTGTGACTCCATGAACTGTAGCCCATCAGGCTCCTCTGTCTGCTTATGGAATTCTCCAGGCAAAAATAATGAAATGAGTTGGCATTTTCTTCTCCACTACAGAGCCAAAGCCAAAGAGAAAGAGATGCACTATCTATCTTATTGCAGTGAGGTTTGAAAAAAATTAGTTTATTTTTATATTGTAACTCAAAACTGAAATTAATGATCTTTAAACAGATGTTCTCAACTAATAAAAACACTCTTTGGTTAATCACTGAACTGGTTGCCATCACCTCACATCAATCTGTATTTTGAGTTGACTGTTTTTTCCAGTCTTCTGTATCTCAGACATGTGCTCTGAAAATCTCCATTGCTACTGAATGATTTCACAACTTATGGGAAACAATATTAGATTGCCCATGTACCAACCGATAAGATCATTCATTCCAGTACTCTGGTGACATCTTGAAATATCTCTAAGTAATGTGTTTATCATAATTGATTTGGTAAACTTCAATCAAGAAACTAGTAACTTTCTTAAGTTTTTATATATGCTTACTTGTTGATTTATTTTTTAACATAAAATCTGGGAAACTACCTTTCATTTTCTCAAAGGAGATTTCTCTTTCTAAAGCTTTCTCATTATGCAGTCATTATATGTTACCCCCAGTGGTGCAGCAGAAACTTGTGACATCACAAGTTTCTCCCTGAACTTAAACTTCAGATCATGGTCAAAGAAAATGATGGTATTAAATCTCAATTTGTAAAAATATAATTTATTATTTGAGCATCAATTAAAGAGGTACTTAGATTACACATGATGACTTAAACATTGCAATTTGAACTGCAAAAATTAACACAAAAGAAAGGACATATTTACATCAATTTTTTCTTTTGCTGTTGTTGCCTGATAGGGCAAAAGAAAAATAATAAGATTTCTCTTTGATCTGCTGATTAAAGCGAAAGATCAAATTGGTGTGATATGACGATCATTTCCAATTTTCTGTGAATGAAAGTGCATACTAAACTGTTACCAGGCTGGCATGACATTCAAATTTAGGGTCTTCTCAATGGTTTTCTCATACCATGCTACAACTGATTCATGACTGACTGGGAGTTAACTTCAGAATAGCTGGTATTTTGAAGTCTTTTGAGGGGAAAATGTGTAAGTTTCATCCTAGAAATGCAGGGGTGAATTTTTGGTTTCTGTTTTTAAAGCATTCTACAGATAAAATAATCTATAGTCTGTAATTAAAAATGTATTAAGAAATTTGGATAGACTTCCCATGTTAGGTTTTTCTGCTGCTGCTGCAGCTAAGTCGCTTCAGTCGTGTCCGACTCTGTGCGACCTCATAGACGGCAGCACACCAGGCTCCCCAGTCCCTAGGGATTCTCCAGGCAAGAATACTGGAGTGAATTGCCATTTCCTTCTCCAATGCATGAAAGTGAAAAGTGAAGGTGAAGTCGCTTTAGTCGTGTCCAACTCTGTGCAATCCCATGGACTGCAGCCTACCAGGCTCCTCCGTCCATGGGATTTTCCAGGCAAGAGTACTGGAGTGGGGTGCTATTGCCTTTTCCATAGATTTTTCTAGTTGGATTTAAATCTATAAATAATATACTGTGAAGGAAAAGCTGTAGTTCAGTGTATGTCTACTGGTTCATCCATGGCAAAGGTAACGTAATTCACAAAATTTATTTCACTAATGAGAAATAACAGAGACAAGTTTGAAAGGTATAAGTAACTTAGAAATTGTAACTATATTTTTATTTATCTTCTTTTAGTGTTTTTGTTTGCTACTGATAGATATCAGTATACATCTTTATCTTTGTCACAGTAGATTTTCTTATTCATTAAAAATATCATCATTCTGTTTTCTTTGATAACTAGCTATGATCCAGGTCAGTCTGTAAATTGCTTTTCTACTTATCATAAATAGAATAAATTCTGCATACAAGATCTTCATCATAATCAAGCATCCCATAAACTTTTAAATTTTGGTTTTCCTTTGAGACATCAAATGCAATATATTGGGCTCTTATTGCCTAGCTTTAAGATGGGAGATTGTGTTCACCTATGGCTGATTCATGTCAATGTATGGCAAAACAAATACAGTATTGTAATTTAAAAAAATAAATTAATTAAAAAAGATATCTGAAGTAGTAATACCTCAAAATTTTGGATATTTGCAAATGCAAATCATTCCCACCTTATTCCTGCTATAGATTGGAATATTTGCCTAGTAAATTTCTTTAAATAGAAAACATTCAAACAGCTTTTGTATACATGACACTTTTTATGAAAACAGAAAAAGTAAATTGCTAATATCAAATCAAAAATATTAGATTTTCCCAGATTTTAATTAGTCTGGAGAAGTAAAGTGTTTAATTCTCTACTGAGATAGCATGCCATGCTAATTCAGAGCTGATTTTGAGGTCAAACAACTCCAAGCTTCACAGGCTTTCAAATCTATGTGTCATAGTATGCATACAATTATCAAAATAACAAGTAACTTTTGATAGCTGAAAATATTAAGTATGCAGATAAAGCATTTAACAAAGGATCTTGCATACAGTAAGCTTTTCTGTGTCAGCCTCTGTTTTTATTGGAATAGAGGTTGGTTATAGTGGCAAATACATGGCACCATAAACCAAACATAGTATGTACTTTATAAACGTTAAGTCTTAAGAGCATGAGTAATAATCAGAATTAAATACCTAGAAACATTATTAAAGTTCACTTACATTTCCTCTAAATGATTCTACATTCTACTATTTTTTAGAAATATGTTTTTCTTTATTTTTTTAAGTAAATAAGACACATAAGAACTGGAAGGTCATCTCACTTTTGCCAGTAGGGTACCCTTGAGACATCTTAAGTTTTAGCTTAAAAATAGATAATAGAGGTTAATGTGCTTTTCATATTTAAATCTCCTTTGATGCATGTAATTCATTGAAGGCTAAATTCTTTATTAGTGTTTGAGAAATCTTGGCAATATTATTTGCACTTTATTATCATAGTAATCTTAGATAACAACCATCTACCTGACTTTGTAAATTCCTTGAATGCTATCTTACTTTTGAATTTCTTATACTTGGAATAACCATAGATATTTTAAATCTCAAGCCATTTAATGTAAGAAACCTGGAGTTATTTGTGAATATTTTGCCCTCAAATCCACGTCCACATTTTTTGCTTTTCAAATCACTGTATTGCCTTTATTTTGTAGCTTCTGATGTAAAAGTCTTAGTGTCACATGTAAGCCATTTTAGTGGCATAATTATAAGGGATATTTGAAAAAATCAGCAAAAAAATATAATACACTATTCTGAAACTATATATTGTTGACCTAAATATTTCATTTTCTGAGTAATTCTTTATATTTTAACATAAAGTTTTCTCTTGGAAGCAAAAGGCAAAAATAAGGTAACATTTTTTGAATACTTTCTGGTAACATGTTAACTGCTTTATACTCCTTATTTCATTTACTTATCACTAAGATCTATAAATTGGGTGTTAGTATACTTATCTTACAAAGAAAATTTGTAAGTTTTAGTAATTTGTTATGTTTAAACTTGTCTGTCTCTGATACCTAACGGAACATTGAAATGAATGTTACTTAGAAATTGAGGAAGAAAATGGAACCCTACTATAGAGTCTAAAATTTTTAGAAAGGAAAATACTCTCTCTTCTGTATTTGACTGATTTTCTTGATAAGAATTTATAAATAAATTTTTATCTTCTTGGTTTGAATCTATTACTCCTGATGACTAAGATACTTTGTTCATTGTTAGAGACTTCTGAAAGACACTTAAGACTCAGAACTGTTTTAATAAATTTGAAAAAAGTGTAGCATAATGTTTAAGAAGTTCTAATATTGTTTTCAAAGAGCTTAAAGGAGACTTTTAACCATGGAAGATAATATTTTCTTCTGTTAAAAAAGAATTATGAATTAACATCTGGAGAAGGAAATGGCAACTCAGTCCAGTATTCTTGCCTGGAAAATTCCATGGACAGAGCAGCCTGGTGGGCTGCAGTCTATAGGGTTGCAAAGTGTCAGCCACAACTGAGCAACTGAGCATATGGCTTAACATAGTGCATCATTAGAATATTCAGCGTTGCCATATCTGGTCTGGAATGATAGCAGATAGGAGAAAACATGGGCTTGGAAGGTAGAGTTTAAATCTAGTGCCTGTTTTTGATTGGTTGCGTGTTCTTAGTCAAGGTATTCAACTTTTTCTCTTATATAATGAAAATAATTTTTACTTTGGATGTTTCTTATAATTTGATTAAGATATATACATTTTAATATTGTATTAGCTAAAATAGTCATGTTAATTATTCGATCCTGTTTCGTATTTGGCTCTGTTCTAGAAATGAGAAATAGATTATATACTGTTCAGTTCATGAAGGTAATGATTTTAATAAAATCAGAAACAATACCTTTAACTTCTGATTTGAAGCTGCTTAAAGTTAATTGTGTAACAGAAATCATATTATTTAACATTCTCTATAAATCCATGCAGGTACACTGAAGGATTAAAGATCAAGCTGAAATTTCTGATTAAGAAACTCAGATATGAAAATGAGATGGTTATTTACAGATGTCAGAATTATAATTTCTGTTTTTGAAATGGTGATTAATTGTGAAAAGCTAAACCTGTTACTTCCAGTAGCTTCATCTTTCAGAATTCAAGATTGTAAATAATTTGTTTAAAACTGGAAAACACACACACTTTTGTGGAAAGTAAAATTATGATTGCTTTATGAAACTTTATGACCTTGTTGGTGAAACTGGGTCAATTTTTCACAAAAGTAAGGGAAGAGAGGAAATAAAAATCCTCTTTAATATAAAAAAAGCAATGCAAGTAAAGAAAGAAAAATAACAGTGAATGTATATATTACAGATCAGCTAAAATATAATTGTTCTGGAGACATATAATAATTTTGATAAAAATTGTATCTTTATAACATTAATTACCTTTTTTGGTCCTGTAATAGCTAAATAAAATAGAAAGACATGGCTTTTGTTAAGTGTTTATTTCTCTTTGTTTTTTGTCTCATCAGTGTAAATGTGAAATACTGGAAATTGTGTATATCCTTCCTTGTTTGTCCCTGTTGGTCTTTACCAATAGCTCAGGTTAGATTAGCATTGGCTTCCCTTGTGGCTCAAACAGTAAAGAATCTGCTGCAGTGCTGGAGACCTGGGTTCAGTCCCTGTGTCGAGAAGATCCCCTGGAGAAGGACATGGCAACCCATTCCAGTATTCTTGCCCGGAGAATCCCATGGCCTGAGGAGCCTGGCAGGCTATATAGTTCATGAGGTCCCAGAGTCGGACACGACTAAGTGACTAACACTTTCACTTTTTCACTACTTCCACATAAATTGTGTTGTATTTATTTTGTAAAACTACCTTTCAAAGCAATTCATGCCTCTGATGTAAATCGCACATTAACAGTGTGAGGCTTTCTTGAATTCCCAAGTCTTGGTGTTCTTATTAAGTATGGTGATAGCAACACTTGTTATCCTCTTCTTGAAGTTGTAATAGATAAATTATAGAAAAATCCTGCACTTTTAATAGAACAATTCATACCTTTGAAATAATATTGCATTATAATTACTGATTTATTTGTAAATATCCCCCTGTAGATTAAGATTATACCTTTGAGAGTCCGAGACCATAGGTATGTGTTCACACTGCATCACAAGGGACAAGCATTTTCCCTGCTACTGGGTAGATGCCGCATATTTATGAAAAAAAGTGAATAAAACACTGTCATACATTATGAGTTTCTGAAAATTTTTTGAAACCTTTGTTATTTAGAATTTTTAAATAACATCAACTAATACTGTTTGTTGAGTCTCTGAAACAGTACTGTATTTCTTAGAAAGAATTTGTAGAAGATTTCTTTCAAGGTATTAACTTACTGCATGATCTATTACAGCATTATAACATAACAAATTAAAATTGATCTTTAGAAAGGTGTTTTATTTTTTATTTTTAAAATTTATTTATTTTTTTAAATTACAGTACTGTATTTGTTTTGCTATACACTGACATGAATCAGCCATAGGTGAACACAAAAAGATGTTTTAAATGGGGTGTTCCAATTTAGAAAGTTGAAAAAAATATTTTTCTCTCATTGATATTTTCAATATCTAAGTTTATTTAAAGAGGGGAATAAACCAGCATATAAATACATAAATATGTATATACACACAAATATACATACTGTATATATTTATATATATATGAAGTGTATGTAAAGTTTATATACATGCGTGCTAAGTTGCTTCAGTCGCATCTGTCTCTGCAACCCTATGGACTGTAGCCCGCCAGCCTCCTCTGTCCATGGGATTCTCCAGGCAAGAATACTAGAGTGGGTTGCCATGCCCTCCTGCAGGGGATCTTGCCCATCCAGGAATGGAACCCGCCTCTCTTATGTCTCCTGCATTGGCAGGCGCGTTCTTTACCACTAGCGCCACCTGGGAAGCCCGAAGATAAATGAGTCTAAATCAATCTATGTAAAACTGCCTGAATCACACCAGGTTCTGAGATTAATGGAAAAACCAGGCAACCTTGACGGAAGTGCTTACCAAGTATTCTCACTGTTTTTTGAGGATTACTTATAATATTACTTTAGGAGCTTTAGAGATGGAATTTTTTCGGAATGAAAAGCTTGTCACAAAGGCAATTCTAAGGTAGTGGCCTTGCCAAAGGAGTACTTCTGGTCATCAGAGTGCCCTCTGGTGGCCTGGTTGAGTAATTCTAGTCCTTCTCACTTGGAAGTGAACAGACAATAGAAGTTAATTTAGTTTCTAAAAGAGGCTTTTAGTCACTGGCAGCAACCGGGCAACAGTAATTTGCAAACCCTGCCCTTTATTAAAATTCATTGTTCCTTTCAGAGTTAGAGAACTATAATTTCAGAGATCCAAGCAAGACCAAGAAGAAATAACATTTTATATAATCACTTTCAAGAGCTGCTCTATAATTAAACACATGTGCAATTAATTTTAGGCAAAAACAGCAGCCATTATGCAGTAGAAAGTTGCTTTATACTAGCCCTGGTTTATAGCAACAGAATGGATATGATGTCAAGTGTTATAATTTGGCATGATTCCAGTAAATTTACAATTTTGTGAAAGTGCTATCAATAGAGCATTGTTTTTGCTTTACTATGCTTTTCTCCAGCTTTGTGGCTCTGTTTTAGCAGCAAAACATGTGGCATATTAGTTGTATCAGTTTGGGCTATAGCCGTAGGGTGTGTAATACCAAGAAATCTATGTTGAATCCCAGTTGTAAAAACAATCCCACTCAACGTGTGGGGGGGTGGTGTACATAAAATTTGCGTATTTAACTTTTCTGCTTTCTTGTATATAATTAATTGAGTACATTTGTAAAATGAACTAATTATAGAATGATTTTAACATGGGTAAAATAAAAACTAAATGTCTTGCTATAAAGTTTTTAAAAACATATTTTTTTGTTCCAGAAAGTCACATCTCTGCATAAAGCTCAAGTTGTAGTAATAAAGTTGAAAGGCAAGGTCTACCTTGTAAACATTATGACATTATATAACTGGTGAAACCATTTTAATCACAGATTGTGTGAGGAATGCATTGGTCTTTTTAATAATGTATTCCCTAGTAGTGTACAGTATTCTTATCAGATAAGCAAAAGCACAAACAAAAATCATCAAACAGTTTACTTTTTAGCTCATGATCCAATTAATGTTTAACTTAGGTCGTTCTGGGACAAATAGAGTAGAGTAGACTTGTTGAGGAAAGCTTAGATCATAACTTTGAAATTTAGTGTTTCCACTTTTATTAAATTAACCTTTGATAGTGAATTACAGATGAACTTTGAAATTGTGCAATACAGGAAGACAACTCTTTTAAAATGCAAGCAGTTGTATTCTCAATGAACTTCAATGCATTCTTGAAACAATGCCAGCAGAGGTTCAGATAGTAAAGAAACTGTGAAACCCAGCTTTGAAATAAGGACATTTATCAGCAGTTCAGAATCCTTATATCAGAGCTGTGACCATAGGAAATTATTTGAATCCATAAATAAGCCATATGCACTGCCTTCTAGAGCAAGATAATATACGAAGATCTTGATCTTTTAATATGTAGTTGTTTGTAGAAGGAGTTCTGAGAGAAAAGAAATGGTTTGGAAGACCCCCTTCAACATGACAGTAGCTCTTGCTTCTTTGTGAACTTTACACATCAAGCTAATTAGTTAATTCAACTGGCACTTAGGACTTTCTATATGCCAAGGCCTGCACAATGCCCTGGGAGCCATTGATGAACAAAGTAAGTATAGCTTCTACCTTGAGAGATTTATATTCTCCCGAAATAATAAACAAGTAAATGAAGTTCAGTAATTATTTTTGAAGAGCCTCTTAATGAAAGTGAAAGAGGAGAGTGAAAAAGCAGGCTTAAAACTCAACATTACAAAAACTAAGAATATGGCATCTGGGCCTGTCGCTTTATGGCAAATAGATGGGGAAACACTGGGAAGAGTGACAGACTATTTTCTTGGACTCCAAAATCACTGCAGATGATGACTGTAGCCATGAAATTAAAAATGCTTGCTCCTTGGAACATAACCAACCTAGACATTAAAAAAAAAAAAAAAAGGCAGAGACATTACTTTGATGACAAAGGTCCGACTAGTCAAAGCTATAGTTTTTCCGTTAGTCATGTATGGATGTGAGAGTTGGACCAGAAAGAAGGCTGAGCACTGAAGAATTAGTGCTTTTGAACTGTGATGTTGGAGAAGACTCTTGAGAGTCCCTTAAACTGCAAGGAGATCCAACCAGTCCATCCTAAAGGAAATCAGTCCTGAATATTCATTGGAAGGACTAATGATGAAAAGGAAACTCCAATAATTTGACCACCTGATGCACAGAACTGACTCATTGGAAAAGACCCTGATGCTGGGAAAGACTGAAGGCAGGAGGAGAAGGGGACGACAAGAGGATGAGGTGGTTGGATGGCATCACTGACTCCATGAACATGAGTTTGAGCAGTGCCAGGAGTTGGTGATGGACAGGAAGGCTTGGAGTGCTGCAGTCCATGGGGTTGCAGAATGGAACATGACTGAGCCACTTAAATGAGCTGGACTGAAAGACTGGAGATTAAGCAAAACCTCTTTTTAGGTCAGTGACAAAGTAAAATTGGAAGGAGAGAGTAAATGTAGGAATGGAGTTGCTATAATTTGAAGAAACTGAAAGGAGGCCTGTTTAGCTGTAGTACAGTGTGTTCTAGAGCACATAGGCATTTTAGTACATGAATGGTATTATAAATGAAATGAAAATCATTAAAGGGTTTATACCTTGTTCTCATTTATCTTTTAAGCTGATCACCCTTGCTGTAGAGGATAAATACATTGCCAAGATGCAAGAGTGAAAATAGGCCATATACTAGAGCATATCACAGCATCCAGCAGAGAGCTTTGGTGGTTTAAAATATTGTGGTAGCATTGAGATTGATAGAAGTGAGCAGCTAAGAAATTTATTTGGAGGGTAAATATGGAAACATTTGTAGCTGAGTTATAGAAAAGGAGCCAGATATAAGTATAACTGTTAATTTTCTACAACTGGAGAGTTGGTGGTGCTGGTTACCAAAGATGGCAGAATCTGAAGAGAAAGCATGAAGTATGTTTTAGACATTAAATTTGAGATGCTTATGCGGCATCTAAATGGAGATGTTAAATAGGCAGTTGGGTGTGTAAATCAAAAGCACAGATAAGAGGTTTGGGTTGGAGATAACTGTGAGAGTTGTCAGCATATAATCAAGCACTGTTCTCATACTCGTGTTCTGATAACCAAGACCCTTGACCTGGGAGAGCAGTTCCCACAATAGGAAGCAGCATTTTCAGCTCCAGATATTTATTTTCTATTTTTTTTTAACCTCTAATAAATCATTTTATTATGTGGTGCACTTTCTCAGAGCTTTGTGGTGTTGTGGAAATTATTATAATTTCCATAGTGATGAGGTCCAACATGGTATAATGGAAAAAAATCATTTGCCTCAGATCAGAACTTACATTTACTATTTATCAACGGTGTGACTTTAGGTGGGCTAGTTAATATATCTGAGCCTCTGTTTACTCACATTCTATGAAAATATGGGACTAAAAATATTTTCTGTACCAACAGAGTAGTTATATTCATATTTTATATTGAGAAATCTAACCTAAAATATGTCACAGTTAATATTAAAGAATTTTAACTTAAATGTTTACTAAAGAGAATTAACTCATTAATACCTGACTATAATTTAAAAGGTTGCCCTACCTAGATCACATTTATGTACTAGAAATATATTACTAATACCATTATGAAAGTGCATGCTTTTCTGATTAGTAGGATGAGAGTCATAATTGATGCATCTATTTGGAATTTGAAAATTAGAAAATACTATTTATTACAATCAGAACTAAATGGTTGATTTACCTCTTTAGCATTAAGTAACTTCAGATATCTTTAATATTGGCTCCATTTGATGATTGTGGGTATTTTGATAATTTAACATATCTTTCCAAATGAAAACAAGATAAATTAGTTTGAGTAAAGAATCAGGGAATATGCTGCAGTTTCTGAAATGGTCAGCAGACTAAGGCTACCATGGTTACATTTCCTCAGCTTCTGTGAGGGAGTAATCATTAAATAATAATAATCCCAAATTCTAAAAAAAATGAAACAATTTTTACATCGTCGCCAAAAGGTGCTTAATACTAAGTTAGGATATAGTAACGTGTTTTATTCATAAAAAGAAATGTTCTGAATTAGTTTATGAAGTGGAAGGTAAGGAAGGGATATTTTAAAATATTGATTAGAGATCTTTCTGCCAATTTTGAATGTGAATTATAGAATAGAAAGTTATATATTTTATTTTCCTTTTTTTCAGTGAAGTACTGCAGAAGCTATATGTGTACATATAATCTATCCTCATATTAGGAAATTAAGATCAATTTTGGAATAGAATTTGTACTGTTTTCTAAAGAGTAAAATTCAGTTTAACAAAAATGTGTGCTATATTATGATAAATAATTTAAATTTAGATTTTTAAATATTTTCTTAGGATAGTCACGATAGATTACAAAACAGACAACCTGTTTCACTGTTTCTCCATTTATAAACATAAGAACTCTGTATCCCTGCAAAATAAATTTCAAATGTTTTCTGAAGTTAGTGAGTTTATTCCACTGAAAAATTTGACCAGAAATGACTTGACTTACATATAATAACTTATTTCATAATTTATTTTGGGAAGGGGTAAGAGTTGGAGATGTTTTGAAGACTCTCTTCAGAGTGTTGGGATTTAACAGAATAATGGCATATATGCAGAGTAATTGCAATAATAATAACAATAGCTTATAGTGCTTATCATGTGTCAGGCAATGTGCTAAGCATTTTATCAGCACAATACCATATAATTATCATAACAACTATATATAGTGATTATTAAGATACTTGCTTTACATGTAAGAAAATTAGGGCTCATGGAGACTGTGATTTGCTTAAGGTCACTCAGCTAATACGTGGAAGAGCTAGGATAGGAATCCATGTTGGCTCAATCCCAAGTCCACATGATAACCAAGACATAGTAATGGATAAAAGGATGTGTTGATATTTTTAGGCATATTTAATAGTAAATAAGTACTTATTATTGACTATTGCAGCATTAATTATTTATACTATTCTTTATATGACAGGAACAACTGTTTTTACTAAGATTCTGTATGCTTATCAAATATAGATATGTAACATCAATGATGAATCTACCTTCTTGTTCAATAAATTGATTTTTATGTGAAAACAATTTCCCCACTTAATTCTTTCCACAAAGAGCAGAAAATTCTTAATTTTTGCAATCATTTATTGGTTAAAAATAGAGTATAAAATTATCAGTGCCATATGGTCTTTTGTGTGAAAGGTGTATATTTCCATAGAAAATGCCTGAGTGTAAGCTCACCTTGCTCATTATTTCTGCATAACATCATAATGCCTGTTGTTATTTTTTGTGTGATTTATTATGAAGTTTTTCTGCAATAAGTATGCATTACTTTTAAGTGCTGCTAAGTTACTTCAGTCGTGTCCAACTCTGTGCGACCCTGTAGACAGCAGCCCACCAGGCTCCCCTAATCCCTAGGATTCTCCAGGCAAGAAAACTGGAGTGGGTTGCCATTTCCTTCTCCAATGCATGAAAGTGAAAAGTGAAAGTGAAGTCGCCCAGTTGTGTCCGACTCTTCGCAACCCCATGGACTGCAGCCTACCAGGCTCCACCGTCCATGGGATTTTCCAGGAAAGAGTACTAGAGTGGGGTGCCATTGCCTTCTATCATATATATAATTAGATAGATATAGATATAGATATCAGTTCAGTTCAGTTCAGTCGCTCACTTGTGTCCAACTCTTGTGACCCCATGAATCACAGCACACCAGGCATCCCTGTTCATCACCAACTCCCGGAGTTCACTCAGACTCACGTCCATCGAGTCAGTGATGCCATCCAGCCATCTCATCCTCGGTTGTCCCCTTCTCCTCCTGTCCCCAATCCCTCCCAGCATCAGAGTCTTTTCCAATGAGTCAACTCTTCCCATGAGGTGGCCAAAGTACTGGAGTTTCAGCTTCAGCATCATTCCTTCCAAAGAAACCCCAGGGCTGATCTCCTTCAGAATGGACTGGTTGGATCTCCTTGCAGTCCTAGGGACTCTCAAGGGTCTTCTCCAACACCACAGTTCAAAAGCATCAATTCTTCAGCGCTCAGCCTTCTTCACAGTCCAACTCTCACATCCATACATGACCACAGGAAAAACCATAGCCTTGACTAGACAGACCTTAGTCAGCAAAGTAATGTCTCTGCTTTTGAATATACTATCTAGGTTGGTCATAACTTTTCTTCCGAGGAGTGAGAGTCTTTTAATTTCATGGCTGCAGTCACCATCTGCAGTGATTTTGGAGCCCAGAAAAATAAAGTCTGGCACTGTTTCCACTGTTTCCCTAACTATTTCCCATGAAGTGATAGGACCAGATGCTATATACTTATATATAGTGAAGTAATAAACTAATATTTGAATACAAAAATGTAATAATAGACAAGATAGGCATGGTTTATGTTCTCATAGAATTTCCATGTTAGGAGAATTGTCCCAGATTGGGGTAAAAATACTTTTCTGTAGTCATACAGAGGTTTAGGACCAGAGCTACATTTCAGATCTTCTTTAAATCACTTTACTGCAAGTTTTATGAGAAACCTTAAGCAAACAATTAGAGTAGGGAATGATTGTATAAGAATAGTGAAATAAGGATAACTTCCTGAGCATGAATATGACTTTATCTGGCTAATGGGGAATTAGTTTACCATCGGTGTAAGACTTTCTTTTCTCTAGTTGAGGAAACTTCCAAGCTTATTCTATTGTCTTTAGAATCCTTCTGCTGTGTCAACCTAGGTTTGATTCTGTTGCCATAGTTATATAATACTGGCTGTGCCATTTAACTTTTGTGAAAGCTTTCCATGTCTCCCTTGCAAACATACCTACTCATGCACAAAATGAACAGATGGAAAAATGCAAGGGCTCTCCTTTAGGGCCAGAGCCTCCCTATTAAGTTTACTTTGCAGGGAAGAGAAATGGATGAATATAGAAAAAGTCTGCATAAAGATAGGTTAAGGGAAATAGAGAAGGAAGAGGCTATCTTGCAGGTCAACAATTAAGTAAGTTTTCCATGGAGTGAGAAAAGGACTGCTACTTCTCAAAGCTTCTGATGGAGTGGTATATCATAATAAATGGACTGAAAGGATTTGGAGAGAAAGACAAGTTTTCTAATAGTATGTGTTTTCCTTGAGTATTTGTATTATATATATATATATATATATATATATATATATATGATTCTTTCTTTGAATAGAAGTGAAGGAAAAGAGGCTACAATTAAAAAATTAGGTCTGATGGATATGGCTTTATTCCAAAATACACTTACCATTTTGCCTATATATATATAATTTTTTAACATTTAGTCAGATAAATTTAGCTCTGTGATGGTAGGAAATACAGTCTGTTGTGCTTTAGTAAGCTTTCTTCTTCCATTTACCTCTAAGAATCCTTAAATGACCCCCTGACCTGCCCTTGTGAGAGAAAAAAAAAAGTTGCTAAATTTAACAACAACAACAAAATACAGGATGCCTATGTACTAGTTAAGGAGAAGGAAATGGCAACCCACTCCAGTATTTTTGCCTAGAGAATCCCATGGACCAAGGAGGCTGGTGGGCTACAGTCCATGGGGTCACAAGAGTCGGACACGACTTAGCAACTAAACCACCATCATGTATGGCCTCAGTGTTAACTATTATCAATTGTATTATTTTTATATTTAATAGACTTTATTTTTAGAATAATTTTAGGTTCCCAGCAAAACTGAACAGAAAGTACAGTGTACCATATACTCTTAATTTTTAGAGTATGAATCTAATTACACATCTTCGATTTATAAATTTCATGCATGGTTTTAAAACTGTAAGCAACAGTTCAATACAAAATTTTATATATGTGTATATATATATATAAAAAGTTTTCCTTAAGTATATAATGAAATTATGAATCTAATAGTGGAATGTTTCTTTCTAATCTAACTGTTTTTAGATTGAATTTTATTACAACTAACAATTTAGTTAAGTGTAATATTGCTAATTGGAAACAATGAGATTTAACATGTTTATAACCTGTATTTTCTTGAGCATGTGTTTTTAAGGACTACTACACCAGGTGGTACATCTTTTATAATCCAGGAACTTACAGTAGTACATCATTATCATCCAAGGTCCATAGTTTACATTATAGTTCACTCTTGATGTTGTAGGTGGACATTCTATGGGTTTTAACAAGTATATAATGGTATATGTCCATCATTATAGCATTGTACAGAATAGTTCCCTGACCCCCAGATCCTCTATTCTCTGCCTATAGATCACACCTTTGCTATTTTTTTTTTTAATTTATGTTTTTGAGTACATGGGAAATAGATGGGAAAACAGTGTCAGACTTTATTTTTGGGGGCTCCAAAATCACTGCAGATGGTGACTGCAGCCATGAAATTAGAAGACGCTTACTCCTTGGAAGAAAAGTTATGATCAACCTAGATAGCATATTCAAAAGCAGAGACATTACTTTGCCGATTAAGGTTCGTCTAGTCAAGGCTGTGGTTTTCCCTGTGGTCATGTATGGATGTGAGAGTTGGACTGTGAAGAAGGCTGAGCGCTGAAGAATTGATGCTTTGAACTGTGGTGTTGGAGAAGACTCTTGAGAGTCCCTTGGACTGCAAGGAGATCCAACCAGTCCATTCTGAAGGAGATCAGCCCTGGGATTTCTTTGGAAGGAATGATGCTGAAGCTGAAACTCCAGTACTTTGGCCACCTCATGCGAAGAGTTGACTCACTGGAAAAGACTCTGATGCTGGGAGGGATTGGGGGCAGGAGGAGAAGGGGACGACAGAGGATGAGATGGCTGGATGGCATCACTGACTCGATGGACGTGAGTCTGAGTGAACTCCGAGAGATGGTAATGAACAGGGATGCCTGGCGTGCTGTGATTCATGGGGTCGCAAAGAGTCAGACACAACTGAGCGACTGACTGAACTGAACTTTGTGTACAACATTGTATTCTACTAACAATTGTAACAACAGTAATTAATCTTATAATTTCATGAATATATAGCATTGCTAAAAATCATATTTAGTTTAATATTGCAATAAAATATTCTGCATATTTTAACATGTACTTTTGTGCATGATTATAGTGTGATTTTGAATATGGTAATATAAGGGCAGCATCCTTTGCTGTTTCATCATATAAAAATTCTCGTGCAGTTATGAATAAGTTTAAAATAACATACTATTTTGGTGTAGCTTTTTTCAAAGATAGTTGGTACTTCATCCAGTGAAATTTCATATTTTTTCACTTTATGGAATTAATAGAGATTCTATTCTACACTTTTAGCTTGCTTTCATGTTGTTTTCCTAGATTCAGAAGGTGAAACAACTTGTACATTTAAGTAAATTTGTATTAAAATGAGACTTGTATACAAATAAATCCAACATATTTGCTAATTTAATGACTGCAGATAATCTATAACAATACATATTCATTTATAAGTATGCTTATTCTTATTCATAAACATAATTACATATGTTTAAAATATCTTACCAAAATAGATCTCTTGGGTTTAGGGTTATACAGAACTTTTATCCTCTTGTAATGTACCTTATGTTTAATGAGTGATGTCCACTATATGGTTTATTATCATTTTCCATCTGATATGTAAGGGTGTGTATGGAGTTCTGTGTGAAGATGAAAATTAAACACATTGTTATTCTCTCCTGAAACCCATATAAAACAAAAAAGATTTTTAAATGACAAAGACTCACAAGAATATAAATAGTAGAATGGGACTAAAACCAAACAAAATTTGGGAGCTAGTAATTAGATGAACCAGTTGTAACAGACTTAGAAGTCTCCAGGAGGTTGAGTCATAAGTCACTAGTTGGAAAAGCTAAAAGGCAATCTGGTTTACACCTCATTATATCCAGAAAGTTTCACAAATTGGTAGCACCAGAAACCTTTAATAGAGGCAGTAGAAGTCATGCTTAAAAGAGGAAGCTCTAATTAAGAATTGGAAGAATTCAATTAAGAAAATCTAATTAAGAAGTGGTGAGAGGACCAAAAACCTGCAACTGGGAAACTTCCCTTTTCTTACCCCAACTGTATATTGGAAGTTTATTCTATGAAAGAGGTAGAAGAGTATATGGTGTGTTGGAGATGCAAGATTGGCAAGAAAGATACAATACAAAAATCAAGTGGATTGTTGTTGTCCAGTTGCTAAGTCATGTTCGACTCTTTGTGACCCCATGGACTGCAGCATGCCAAGCTTCCAGTCCTTCAGTATATCCCAGAGTTTGCTCAGACTCATGTCACTTGAGTTGATGATGCTATCTAACCATCTCATTCTCTGCCACACCCTTCTCCTTTTGCCGTTGATCTTTTCCAGCACTAGGGTCTTTTCCAGTGACTTGGCTGTTAGCATCAGATATACAAAGTGTTGGAGCTTCAGCTTCAGCATCAATCCTTCCAATGAGTATTCAGGGTTGATTTCCTTAAGGATTGACAAGTTTGATCTTCTTGCAGTCTGAGTGACTCTCAAGAGTCTTCTCCAGCACCACAGTTGAAAAGCTTCAATTCTTTGGCACTCAACCTTCTTTATCGTCCAGCTCTCACATCTGTATATGACTACCATAAAAACTATAACTTTGACTATACAGATCTTTGTCTGCAGAGTGATGTCTTTGTTTTTGAATCCACTGTCTAGGTTTATCATAGCTTTTTTCCCAAGGAGCAAGTATCTTTTAATTTCATGGCTGCAGTCATGAAGGGAAAATTGAATGATCTCCATTCATTTCTGAGGCAAACCATTCAACATCATAGTAATCCAAGTTTATGCCCTAAGTGGATTAATGTTTCCATATAAAATTTTGACACTCACTTCCTCACATACACATACATCATTCACCTCTTAAATCATAGAAACCTGTCAGCTTCTTTAATACTCTCCAAATAAATGATTTAAGGGTCTTTTATGCAGTATCTAAGCAGTACAATAGAAAATATTTAAAAACACTGACATGGATTTCTCAACAAAATAGTCAAGGAAAACACACTATAGTGAAGTCTACAGGTATCAAGTACCACCTGTATACTAAGAGCATCCATGAAACCTTTTCCTTAATTATTTGTAAGTATTAGCAAACAACCTAACTTCTGAAAGAGTTCTCAGGCATAGAATTTAATGTCTAAAAACAAATAGAGTAAAACAATTTTGAGGAAACAGTGTATATGAGCAAAAGAAAAATTAAAAAAGAGCAAACACACTAATATGAATGTTCTTAAAATATGATGCTATGGAAAAAGAAAACAATATTGGAAATTAAAACAATGAAATAAAGATGAAACAGTCAATAGAATGTTTAAAGACAAATTTGAGGAAGACTAGGAAAAAAAAGAGGGAAAGGCAGATATATAAAATAGGAAAGAAGAGATAAAGTAGCATTAGTAGCAGTAGTAATTAGAGGAGTATTCCAGTAGGACCTTCAAATAAAAGTCATTCTGAAAATGATCATTGATAAAATGAAGGAGAGAAAATAATCTGAATTTTCTTTTTCTAAAGCAGAGGGCATGGAGTTCCATATGGAAAGGATCCAACAAATACCCAGAACATATGCGGAAAATAATTTCTTTGTGAAATAACAAATAAAAATTATATGCTCTGTGAATGCATGCACACTTTTTTTTTTTTGCAAGAAAAATAGGGAAAAATAAGGTCAAACATTCAGAATGGCTTTAGCCTTCAAAACATCAGCACTGTCAGAGAGCCTTGCCTTCCAAATCCTAGTGTAACCTCTTTCCTTAGTAGAATTCTATACCTATCCAAACTATAATGAAGTTTGAGGCACAGTACAAGGTATTGTTTGATCTCTTAAGCACACATACTTAAGAGGCTGCAAAGTTTTTTCTGGTGGTTCAGTGGTTAAGATACCACCTGCCAGTGCAGGGAACAGGAGTCCCATCCTTGGTCCTGGAAGAGCCCACATTCTGAAGAGCAACTAAGCCCCTGCACCACAGCTACTGAAGCCTGTGGGCTCTAGAGCCAATGCTCTGCAGCAGGAGAAGCCACTGCAGTGAGAAGCCCCCATCAAGGAAGAGTAGCTCCCACTCATACAACTAGAGAAAGCCTGTGCAAAGCAGCAAAGACCCAGTGCAGCCAAAAAAGGAAAAAAAAAAAAATTAAGCTATACATGCATCATTATAACACAGAAAATGAGTATTATGATGTATAAGAAAGAGAGGATCCAACTAAGATAGTTTAATGGTATATATAGAATAATTCCTAGTTATAGAAGCCTAAAAGACATTAACTTGTTCAGATAGAGACTAAGACTTTCTGAAAATTTTTCTTCACTTAGTTGAAGTTGAATGCTTGATGTATCTAAATATATTGGGAAGAGATTCAGAGAACTGGCAGATTTTGAAGTTGAGTTTTTATTCAACATAAGAAGGGAAATTATTAATTTCACAGAAAATAGAAACTTAGGCAGAAAACAAAAGTTTATGTTTAATACATAGCCTTGCTAACAATGCTGAGAATAGCATTTACATAGTTATAATGTTAACACTGAATATTTCAACCAAAATTTTATGAGAAGAGTATGTTAGGAGGGGTATAGTTCAGGATGGTGAAAAAGAATAAATCTATTTTCCATTTTGAGGAAATAATTAATATGCCTTAAAATCAGGAAATAGTTATATGAGAGACAGAGATAGCTATCAAATGAATTAGTTAAAATATATATTTATAGTGCCTTTGAAGACAAATAGCATCTAACCTTGTTTTAACTCTCTGACCTCATTTTCTTCCTGTCTCCCCTTCATTCAGTCTACTTGAACTAATGTGGATTCTTACTATTCCAGGAACACTTGAGATATTCTGTGCTTTACACTCTATACTTGCAGTTCACTTTCGTGGCACGCATTCCCTAAGACATCCTTATAGTAGCTCTTTTACCTCATTTAGTCAGATCTTACTTTAAATTTCACCATCTCCATGAGCTCTTTCTTAGGTAACATAATTAGCTTCTGTCTCCCCATCAAACTTTTTATTTCATTCTTTGTGTTTCTTTTTAACATTTATTATCTAATAATACCTTACATATTACCTTATTTATGATCTGTTTCACCTCTCCATCACCTGCTCAAAAGTTTCTCTCACAAGCTCCCTGAGAGAAGGGGGCATCTGTTGCTCACTGTTGTATCCCCAGTGCCTAGACCAATGTGTGGCATGAAGTAGGTGCTTAATACGCAAATGGCCATTGAAGTCAAGTTGCTCAGTCGTGTCCTACTCTTTGCAAACCCATGGACTGTAGCCTACCAGGCTCCCTGTTCATGGGATTTTCCAGGCAATAGTACTGGAGTGGATTGCCATTTCCTTCTCCAGCGGATCTTCCCGACCCAGGGATCAAACCCGGGTCT
Source organism: Nanger dama (assembly GCA_917880005.1). Taxonomy (NCBI): domain Eukaryota; kingdom Metazoa; phylum Chordata; class Mammalia; order Artiodactyla; family Bovidae; genus Nanger; species Nanger dama. The sequence goes on from CAKJTW010000037.1 coordinate 15,264,693, forward strand.
CCCGCATTGTAGACAAGACACTTTACCATCTGAGCCACCAGGGAAATGGCCATTAGAAAATATTAATGAATGAACAGAGAAAGAATGTATAACCTTAATTTAAAAGTCACTTCTAAATGCATTTAATGGCAAAATAAAAGAAATAATACCGTTTCAAAAAAAGCTTAAAGTCCTTAGTGCATAGTAAACATGAATTGCTTATTTTATAATCAAATATCCTCTAAACATACATTGTATAAAAAATGATTGGGAAAAATAAGCAGAATTATTGACATTCTCTGCTGTGAGTTCATATGAACTTGCTCTAATATTTCAAAAATATTTGGGAAGATTTCTGAGATTTGAGTTATTTTTCTCATCTGATATTTCTTACAAGACTGTTTCATTAACAGTTTCATTATGCAGAAGTATGTTATTGTCATTCAGAAACAGTTTGGAGATATATTTCATCATAGAGTTTGCATGCATAAATAAGCATATTATTAATAATCAATGGCAATTAGCACACAATGCACTTCCTCTTAAATTTAATTATATGCTTGATTAAGAGTGTTTGGGTACTTAATTAAAGTAAGAAAGTCCAATGATACTTAATTCTCACTTATATTCATATTAAAATTCTAATAACTCCAGTCCTCCCTCAATCCATGCATAGCTCCTGTTAATTTGAATCAGAAGTATGCATGCTCACTGAATAAAGCTTAAAATGCAATTGACTAAGTCGTATTAGAGAAGTTTGTCTATGGCCTGACAGTATGGAATGAAGAAACAGTCTAGTGCAGACCGTTGAATAGAGAGATAATTGTCATAATTGGTTTCAATTAGTTTTTCATAGCTCTGGTGAAGCAATTTCTGTTATATTATACCATGAACTATAACCACTAACAAAACTAGTTAGCATGATTAGTAGGTGTCAGTGCTTAAAAATGTAAAATATATTTTAAATGTGAAGATCTAAGTGAAGGTAAATGAACTGAATAACAATGTCAATGCATTGTTGAGAAACCTTTGCCTGTTACATGTGATATGGTTTGAATGGAATGAAGTCAGACATATTCAGTGAACTCAATGTCATATATTTTCAGAGGAAAATCAGTTCATGTATGAACAGTCGTTTTTTCCAGTATGAAACAAGTGACCATTAAGTGAACATTAAAATGTGATATCAAGAAACTCACAACAGAGTTAAAATCATAGTTATTCCCCATTAATTTGCTTAGGTAGCCAAAATAAATTTTGGTAATGTCTGTGTTGCTAAAGAAGAAACTGAAGTATTGAAAGCTTCTTTGGACTCACTAGTGAATGGCAGACATAGGATTCCAAGATAAGGTTTGATTTCATTACTGGTGCTTTTTTCACTATATTACCTTTTCTAATGACAAAATCAACCACAAGAATGGAAACCAACTGAAACAATCCCCACTAATTCTTTCCTCAACGATTACCGTCCTATATTTTTTGTCAATATGAAGTTCAAAATACTTTTACTCAAGGAAGTTGAATTCCCAAAGAGATTTGAAATAATTTGGATTGCTCATATTTCCCTAACTTCCCATTTCTTCTTTGAATTAAGCTAATTCTTTAACCATAAAAATTATTGGGAGCCCAGTATGTCTGAATAAGACTTAGTGCCAAACTGATGCTTTCTAATTGCAGTGCTAGAGAAGACTCTTGAGAGTCTCTTGGACTGCAAGGAGGACAAAATAGTCAATCCTAAAGGAAATCAACCCTGAATATTTGTTGGAAGAACTTATGCTGAATCTGAAGAAGCCCCAGTACTTTAGCCACCTGATGCAAAGAACCAACTCATTGGAAAGACTTAATGCTGAGAAAGATTGAGAACAGGAGGAGAAGGGGGCTACATAGGGTGAGATGGTTGGATGGCATCACCAACTCAGTGGACATGAGTCTGAGTAAACTCCGGGAGACAGTGAAGGACTGCGTGTTGCAGTCCATGAGGTCACAAAGAATCAGACATGACTTAGCAACTGAATAACAACAGAAAGTATGTCTGAATTGAAAAGTTTGCAGTTGTGATGATGCACATGAAAAATGTAATTTCTCTCTTTATTATAATCACTAGTCAGAATAATAGTGTAACAGAGTAACAGTGTTTGCATCTTAAGAAATAGCTAGTGATGTGGAATTTAAAAAGAAAAAGATTGCTAGTGTTAGCTGCTCAATTGTGTCCGACTCTTTGCAACCCCATGGCCTGTAGCCCACCAGCCTTCTTTGTCCATGGAATTCTCCAATCAAGACCACTGGAGTGGGTTGTCATTCCCTCCTCCAGGGGATCTTCCCAACCCAGGGATTGAACCCTCCATTGGCAAAGGGCTCTTTACCACTAGCACCACCTGGGGAAGCCCAGCGATTATAGGTAAACTTGATTCCATTGATTACCTCAAGGTAGTAATCCCCTAATTGGGCTATTCTGTATTAATCAAGAGGTTCACCCTAGAACTTGTTCCTAGATACTGTATTAAAATCCCTTTTGCAAAAAAAAAAAAAAAAAAAAAATTCTGGCAATGATGAAATATTTGTACTAGAAGTGGTACATTAAAACAAAAACTTAAAATATATGTTACTGTTTTGTGGTCAGGAATAGTAGTAAGAAAACATAATGAGCTGGAAGGCTGGTGGCTTTTCTAAATGTTGACAACTGTGGTGAAGTAATTTTTATGACAATCTGGAAGACAGACCACTGAAGCTTTAGCTTGAAAGAAAGAAGTTAAAAAAAAAAAAAAAAATTGTTAAAGTATGTGGCCTGTTCTTGGCTGCCTTTGACGAGAGTTTACAACAAAAACAGGCGCTCAGCCAGATACTGGCCAGTTTTCAAGAAGAGATTGAAGAAAATAGAGTCTAAAATTCTGGTGATTTATGGTTGGAAAAGCCCACTGCTTCTGTACAGTAGAGGATAAAAAGGTTTAATAGAGCCTCCTATTAAGTTTCTTAGTCAAATGATGAAAGGCAGCCCTAGGGCAAAGATGATAGAGTGTTGCATTCCTGCCCACTTTTTGTTTGTTGCTTCTGATCAATCAATTCAAGGTAGTTTCAAAAAGAGAATGGTTAAAGCAAATTGGGGATGGGTGGAGAGTGTTTACTGGCACATGAAAATGACTGGAAGCAAATAAAACCAGTTCCTATTAAATTTTTAAAGGGAATTTTATCCAAATAAACCCTATAACTCATCTGCAAAACTCTTTGATTATTCAGGGCTTCTTTGGTGGCTCAGATAGTAAAGAATCTGCCTGTAGTGTAGGAGATCTGGGTTCGATCCTTCAGGTGGGAAGATCCACTGGAGAAGGGATGGTAACTCCAATATTCTTGCCTGGAAAATCCCATGGAGAGAGGAGCCTGATGAGCTACAGTCTATGGGATTGCAAAGAGTTGGACATGACTGAGTGACTAACACTTTCACTCTCATTCAGTCTTTAAGGAAATTTTCAAGCACCAAGCCTGCATTAACAGTTGTAGGACATATGAAATGTGTACCCCAAGGATAGACTACTCTCCCATACCCACTTCAAATTTTGCTGTGAAAAATATAGACAAGGAAGAACTATTCGACAGGACATGCCAGGCAATAGCAGAAGACAGGATAAATGGGCACCTTCTCAAGAGCAGAAGCAGAGTTTTCAAGGGTATGATCAACAGGATCTTTTTATTTCCATGACCACTGTTTGTGGAATATTCTTTTCTTCCCTTATCCACATAGGGGTGTTTAATTTGACTATTTATTTTATTCCTTTAACAGATCCATGAGGAACTAGAGGTGACTTTAATGGAAAAACAAAACAAAAACCTTCTATCCATTTCCCAGAAACCTGGAAATTTGAGAAGATGTAGTAAAGAGAAATGGTTGTGACGGGAATAAAGGGAAGCGAAGGAGAATTTCTCTGAACATCCTCTGATTAAATTCCCAGTAGCGTGGAGTTCAACCTTTCTGGCACTACGGCTTCACCAAGTGCACAAACACAGGGCCTAAGTGAATGATAGAGCAACAGAATAGAAAATGATTGGGTCTCTGCTTACCGATAGCAGTTTGTTCCATTCTAGCCTAGACTTGTCAGAGAGTCACATAGAGGGAGTCATAACTACTGTCTATTTAAGTTATTTCATTTTGGGGCCTTTTGGCAGCATTAGCATAGCATTGACTCCGGGGAACTAAAATTATTAACCCTAAAATTATTTTCTGAAGTGTTTTTTCATGTATATGGTATTCTGCTTAAGCCATTAATTTTGTATATTGCCCTGATCACATCTTGTACATTTCTGCCTCTGAATCTTTTTCATGTGATTTATTTGACTTCTCTTGAATCCTCCCCAGCTAAAATCCTACTCATCTCATTTCATACAATATCCTTCCTTTTGTATAAATATATATTTAGCGGATTTTCAGCTTATGAAATCAGTTTTATTACTTAATTGCCAGAAGATTGTATTATGCATGTTTATGTTTCTAACTGAGTTATAAGGTCTAAACAACAGCAATAGTGACCTGTTTTTTATAGCCCTTTGATAGTTATACCTTGGGATTAAATAATTATTTGATAACTGATTAATTGCTGAAATATAATGGCATCTCTCACTCCTATTGGAGAAATACATAGTCTAGTAAGTTATCTGTAATCAGTATGACACATCATTTTAAAGAATTAAGTTACTTTTATCCAAAAGTCTTAATAATACTTGTCCCAATTCTGTCATATAAAGAGGAACATCTATTCATGTTTTCCTGTTATTCTGAAGCAAGCTGTCAAATGCTACCACTGCCAGATGTAGCATTATTCCATTTCTAGAAACATTAAAGTGAGGATGACTGCTAATATATTTTTATTCTCTAATTTTCTTTGGCTTTGTTAAGAAAGCCTGTATTTATCTGGTAGCAATACAGGATGTAGTTAGGTTTAAATAATCATAACATTTTTTTTTTATTTTACATGACCTTTCCACCTATATCATTCCAACTATGATACTTTACAAAACAAAAATACTGTTCTTCATAAGTTCATTTTAGGTGGTAAAATGTATTTTGCCAAAAGAGCCCTGATATTTGAAATTGAAATAACATTAATTGCCTCTTAATCACAGAACAAAAGTACATATCCAGTAAATTACTGTCTGTTGATATTGTGGGGTGGATTTTTCTGTTTAACCATTACTCTTGATCTAACTCACAAAACTTATCTCTATTGCCTATGGCCCTACCTCAGTATCAAAGTAGAATGATGTTACCTAGGGAGCATATGATTTTATATGTTTGATTTACACTGAAATTTCCACTATTTCACATTAACTTCCTTTGAAAATATCAGCCCAGCCAAAAATGTATCTTAATTTAAAAAAAAAAAAAAAGGTGGCAATAGACTTTTGTCCTTCTCTTACTTGAAATATTAGGTTGGCCAAAAAGTTCATTTGGGTTTTGATGAAAACCCAAATGAACTTTTTGACCAACCCAATCCATTCTATTTATATGCATACTCCTCCCCTCCTCTACAATCAGTCTAGTAATCTATTTTCCACTTAGGCAGATTTGTTCTTGTTGTTCAATCACTCAGTCATGTCCGACTTTTTGCGACCCCATGGACTGTGGCATGCAGGACTTTCCTGTCCATCACCATCTACTGGAGCTTGCTCAAACTCATGTCCATTAAGTCAGTGATGCCATCCAACCATCTCATCCTCTGTTGTTTCTTTCTCTTCCTGCTTTCTATGTTTCTGAGCATCACAGTCTTCCATTGAATCAGCGCTTCCCATCAAGTGGCCGGAGTGTTGAAGCTTCAGCTTCAGCATCAGTTTTTCCAGTGATATTCAGGGTTGATTTCATTTAGGATGGACTGTTTTGATTTCACTGAAGTACAAGGGACTCTCAAGCATCTTTTCCAATGCCACCATTCAACAGCATCAGTTCTTCGGTGCTCAGCCTTCTTTATGGTCCAATTCTCACATCCATACAAGACTACTGGTTAAAAACATAGCTTTGACTGTATGGATCTTTGTCAGCAAAGCAATGTCTGTGCTTTTTAATATGCTCTCTACATTTTTCATAGCTTTCTTCCAAAGAGCAAGCATCTTTAATTTCATGGCTTCAGTCACCATCCGCAGTGATTTTGGAGTCAAAGAAAATAAAGTCTTTCACTGTTTCTATCATTTCCCCATCTATTTGTCATGAAGTGATGGGACAGGATGCCATGATCTTTGTTTTCTGAATATTCAAAAAGCTTTTGGATTAAAGCTTTAATCCAGTTTTTCACTCTACTCTTTCATCTTTGTCAAGAGACTCTTTAGTTCCTTTTCACTTTCTGCCATAAGGCTGGTGTTATATGCATATCTGAAGTTATTGATATTTGTGCCAGCAATCTTGATTCCAGCTTGTACTTCATCCAGCCCAGCATTTCATTCAGAAAATGAAGATCATGGCATCCGGTCCCATCACTTCATGGGAAATAGATGGGGAAACAGTGGAAACAGTGTCAGACTTTATTTTTGGGGCTCCAAAATCACTGCGGATGGTGACTGCAGCCATGAAATTAAAAGACGCTTACTCCTTTGAAGAAAGGTTATGACCAACCTAGATAGTATATTCAAAAGCAGAAACATTACTTTGCTGGACGGATGAAGGTCCGTCTAGTCAAGGCTATGGTTTTTCCTGTGGTCATGTATGGATGTGAGAGTTGGACTGTGAAGAAGGCTGAGCACCAAAGAATTGATGGTTTTGAACTGTGGTGTTGGAGAAGACTCTTGAAAGTCCCTTGGACTGCAAGGAGATCCAACCAGTCCATTCTGAAGGAGATCAACCTTGGGATTTATTTGGAAGGAAGAAATTTCCTTCCAAATTTCTTTGGAAGGAAGTACTGAAGCTCCAGTACTTTGGCCACCTCATGAGAAGTGTTGACTCATTGGAAAAGACTCTGATGCTGGGAGGGATTGGGGGCAGGAGGAGAAGGGGACGATCAAGGATGAGATGGCTGGATGGCATCACCGACTCTATGGACGTGAGTCTGAATGAACTCTGAGAGATGGTGATGAACAGGGAGGCCTGGTGTGCTGCGATTCATGGGGTCGAAAAGAGTCGGACATGACTGAGCGACAGAACTGAACTGAACTGAACTCTATATATAGGTAAATAAGCAAGATGACAATATACACCCTTGATATACTCCTTTCCCAATTTGCAACCAGTCTATTGTTTCATGTCTAGTTCTTACTGTTGCTTTTTGACCTGCATACATATTTCTCAAGAAGCAGGTATGGTGGTCTATTACTCTCGTATCTTTTAAGAATTTCCCAGTTTGTTGTGATCCACACAGTCAAGGCTTTAGCACAGTCAGTGAAACAAAGATAGATGTTTTTCTGGAATTCCTTTGCTTTTCTATGATCCAAAGGATGTTGGTAATTTGATTTGGATTCCTCTGCCATTTTCTAAATCCAGCTTGTATCTCTCTAAGTTATTGGTTCACATACTGTTCAAACCTAGCTTGGAGGATTTTGAGCATGACCTTGCTGGCATGTGAAAAGAGTGCAACTGTGTGGTAGCTGAACATTCTTTGGCATTGCACTTCTTTAGGATTGGAATGAAAACTGACCTTTTCCAGTCCTGTGGCTGCTGCTGAGTTTTCCAAATTTGCTGGTATACTGAGTGCAGCACTTTTGCGACATCATCTTAGAGGATTTGAAATAACTCAACTAGAATTCTATCATCTCCACTAGATTTGTTCATAGTGATGCTTTCTAAGGCCCACTTCACTTTGCACTCCAGGATATCTGGCTCTAGGTGATTGATTATACCATCATGGTTATCTGGGTTGTGAAGATCTTTTTTTATATAGTTCTTCTGTATATTCTTGCAACCTCTTAATATCTTCTGTTTCTGTTAGATCCATACTGTTTATGTCCTTTATTGTGCTCATGTTTGCATGAAATGTTCCTTTGGTATCTCTAATTTTCTTGAAGAGATCTCTAATCTTTCCCATTCTATTGTTTTCTTCTATTTCTTTGCATTGCTCGTTTAGGAAGCCTTTTTTTTTTTTTTTTTTTAAATCTCTCCTTGCTATTCTTTGACACTGCATTCAGATGGGTATTTCTTCCCTTTTCCCTTTGCCTTTCACTTCTCTTCTTTTCTCCACTCTTTGTAAGGCTTCCTCAGACAACCATTTTGCATTTTTGTTTTTCTTTTTCTTGGGAATGGTTTTGATCACTGCCTCCTGTACAATGTTATGAACCTCTTCTATAGTTTTTAGTCACTCTTTCTGTCAAATCTATTTCCTTGATTCTATTTGTCCCTTTCATTGTATAATCATAAGGAATTTGATTTAGGTCATACCTGAATGGTCTAGTGGTTTTCCCTACTTTCTTCAATTTAAATCTGAATTTTGCAATAAGGAATTCATGATCTGGGCCACAGTCTACTCCTGGTCTTATTTTCGCTGACTCTGTGGAAGTTTTCCATCTTTGACTGCAAAAAATATAATCAATCTGATTTGTGTATTAACTATCTAGTCATGTCCATGTGTAAAGTCATCTCTTGTGTCTTTGGAGGAAAGTATTTGCTATGACCAGTGCACTCTCTTGACAACACTCTGTTAGCCTTTCCTCTGCTCTTATTTCTTATTTTTCTGAGTCAGTAGTTTGACTTCCTTTTCATTCAGTTAAAATAATTTTTAAAAATGGGAATTTATCCTTTTGATTGATAAATCTGAGACTTTTGAAGCTTCAGGATGACTTCTAAAATGAGAAATGTGGCCTAATGTTTGCTCCATCTCCAAAATCCCACTGAGAACTGTGGTATGACCAGCAGCTTAGGATTTATTTTCATGATTAGAAACTGGCTTTTTTCAGTTAATATGTTTGTGTAAGAAAATAGTTTTGAATGACACAACTATGTAATTGTACCTATACAAGATGGTGCCAATATATTTCTTTGCTTATTATGATACAGGTTTAATTCATGATATGCCTTCTATTCTTTTTTATTGCACCTGTTGCTCTCTACTGTTTGGTGTCTAAACATTACTCCTATAAACTCTGTGATGATCATCTTTTATATTTTTCTATCAAAAGAGATAACTCAATTGATTGAGCAATCCTTTGTTTGCTTGCCAAATTACCACACAGTGTACTAAGTTCTTGATACACAAAGATGAATTAGAGCCCCTGTTTCAAGATGTTAATAGGCAAATGTGTAAAGAAGTAAATTCTATTTGATTATATATACTGAAATAAAAGTCCATGGGCACATGATAAATAGAATGACTGATTCAAAATATTCACAAAATATTTAGTCAAACCAGAGTCTCCAGTGAATTCTCAAAGACCATTTATGTCCTATGTGAGTGAAATGGCTCAGTATCTGTGATAAAAGAACATCTTGTACTACAAAAAATGTTTTTTTAAATGTATTAGTTAAGTGTTTGGTAGTCTCAGGATGAGAGGTATTAAGGTGGTTAAACTTGATGTTACACTCTTCTAAATTATTTTTAATCACCTGGGAAATAAAACCCTGAGATTAATTTTCTGTAAGAAATATAAACAACATGATTTTACTTCCCTTAGTAGATATAATTTCACAATGTTTTAAAGCATTGTTAATTGATCTCAGCAGGATCATGTTTCATCAGTTTGACTGAATAACTATGCAGTTGTATAGTCATGGTATCTGTTATTTTTTCATTTGATTTTCATTCCAGTTTTCAAGGTCAGGTTTTCTTCTTGATTTTTGCTAAGTATCTTGCCTTTCACAAGTACCCATGTGTTCCTAGCAAATGCGGATTTATTTTTTTAGAACCAAGTTTGTTTTAATGTGTTTGTTAGTATAAACCACTCATCTTTTCTAAATTACTTGGCAGAGTTTTACTGAATTTCTCCAAGAAAAATATGATTCTGTTCTTTTATAGTCCTTTATATATACTCTCAGGATTTAAATTGTCTTTTTAACTTTTTATTCTCTAACTTATTGGGAACATGTTAGGCTGCAATACATGGAAGATCTTTCTATAAACACTATACCTTGTATGGTGCTTGATATGATACCAACCAAGAGACGAAAGAAAGAATGAATCAGTGACATTTTGTAAATATCATTATGCAAATCTTCTACTGAAAGTTGAGATTCTTGATTGCATGCTCAGTCATGGCCAACTCTTTGTGACCCCCATGGACTTCAACCTGCCAGGTTCCTCTATCTATGGGATTTTTAGGCAAGAAGACTGGAGTGAGTTGCTATTTCCTCCTCCAGGGATCTTCCTGACCCAGGGATCAAACCTGTGTTTCCTGAGTTGACTTTACTGCTGTGCCATGGGGAAGCCAGGAGTTGAGATTACACCTTGAATAATTAGCATTTAATGATGTTGACTGAAAACCATGCATAACCTAAAAGTTGAGAATTATGTTTAATTTGCCATACATACTGATAACTTAAGCCAGAGAGATAATCTCTCAGATAGCTCTGAGGGACTGTTCTGATGAGGTAAGGGAAGAGCCACTATACATAGAAGTTTTTGCAAAAAAAAAAAAAAAAAAACCTTAAAAACAGAAAACCAAAATCCCATAACAATGGGTAGTTGGAACACAAAAATATTACTATTATAGAAAAACTAGACATCTCAGGTTAATGAATTTAGTACTTTTCTCTGTGTAGAAAAATGCAAAGATATAGACTCATTGAAATCATTCCTTTAACTTGTACCTTAACAGGTACAAAGAATCTTAACCTGAACCTTACCTTAACCATAAGAGGTGTGAAGGGTCAATTTCCTTTATTTCTTCATAGTCAGTTGCCTAAAGGTGCACAGCTGGGTGTGGATGCAGTGGCTCATGGCTTGATGGCTACAACATCCTTTGTTTACTGATATGGCAAGTGACATTTTTGTCCACAGTGAAGTCATGACCCTACTTTTAGTAGATCATAACTTAATCACACCTAATTAAGATGTCTCAAATGCAGAATTAATTGTAATAATAGTAAAGTTGCAGTTTGTTGAGCTAACAATAATGTCTACCATGTACTGAGTACTCGCTCAGCATATAAATGACTATATATATATATATATATGTATATATATATATATAATTTTATGTAATCTTATCAACAGCCCTTTAAAGTTGATACTCCCCAATCCAAATAATATATATATACATTATTTTGGCTGCTATTATTTTTTAAAATTAATTTTGGTCATCCTATTTAATGCAGTTTTTTAATATTAAATTAAATTAGTAAATATTAGTAAACTCACACTGTACATATAATACATACTATGAAAATCTCTGCTCAAACATACATTTAGGGATTCCAGTTATTTACTGTCAGTTTTTCTCTTTGGAAGTGCTTATAGTATCTCTCTCACAGTAACATTTTATGATGGAAAAGTTCTCTTTTCTGTTCATGACATATGCATGCTAAATAGATTCACTGCTGTTGCTGTTTAGTCACTGTCATGTCTGACTCCTTGTGACCCCATGGACTGTGGCCCACCAGGCCGTGTTCACAGGATTTCCCAGATAAGAATATGGAGTTGGTTGCCATTTCCTTCTCCAGTATATTCACCACATAAACCTGTTTTTTGGCCAACTCTTTTGGAATACTTTTATACAAATTTAGTTTCAACCTTACCACAGCCATAGAACTATCTTCACTGTATTTTCAATTCTAATAACTATTAGAGTTATTTGATTCTTATACTTTAAAGTTTTGAATATGCTTGATTATTCTCATATTTTTTCCCCTCTAGCTCCCTAAAGATTTTGGCACCAGGGACTGGTTTTGTGAAAGACAAATTTTCCATGGACTGGGGTGGAGGAGGGAATGGTTCATGGAGTAACGCAAGTTATGGGGAGTGGTAGATGAAGCTTTGTTCAGTAGCCCTCCTGCTGTGTTCAGGAGGTGAATACACTTGGTTCCTAACAGACTTGTATCAGACTGCAGCCCAGGAGTTGGGGATCCTTGCTCTAGCTATCTTTGTCCTGTTTTTTAAAACTTATGTCATAATCTAGACTTATTAAACTTTCTCAATTGTATACTTTTATTTAAGCCTATATGTTTCTTTTATCCCAACTGCCTACATGTTAAGTTGCTCAATCTGACTGTTTGTGACCCCCAAAACTGCAGGCTTCTCTGTCCATGGGGATTCTCCAGGCAAGAATACTGGAGTGGGTTGCCTTCCCTTCTTCCAGGGGATCTTCCCAACCCAAGAATCAAATCCAGGACTCCTGCAGTGCAGGTGGATTCTTTATTGTCTGGGCCACCACGGAAGCCCAGAAATACTGGAGTGGGTAGCTTAACCCTTCTCCAGGGGATCTTTCCAACCCAGGAATCAAAATGGGGTCTCTGTTATCCCAATTACTACATTATAATCAATATTCTGTAGTCATTTATTTCATTGGTTAGCATCATTTATTAACTCTATGAGGGAAGAGCCATGTCTGTCATTTGCAAAACTAAGAGAAGGGGGTGGTACAGTATGAGAGAGTTATGTAGCATCACTGACTTAATAGACATCAATTTGAGGAAACTCCAGGAGATAGTGAAGGACAAAGGAGCCTGGTGTGCTGTAGTCCATGGGGTTACAAAGAGCTGGACACAACTGAGTGATTGAACAAAGAACAGTCCCCCAAACATTGCCCATGACAACTGCTTAATAAACGTTTGTGGAACGAACATCACTTTTCATTGGGTAACAGCATGTGCTTGTGCAATGATCTAAGACTTTTCAGTTAGAGACATACCCAGGTCTACAACTTACTAGTTGGGTGGGCTGCAGAAAGTTACTTGATTCACAATTTCCCTTTCTGTACAATGAGGGAAATCATATATGATGCTGGGTATTTTGTGAGGAAAGTTATGACTAACCTAGACAGCATATTAAAAAGCAGAGACATTACTTTACCAACAAAGATCCGTCTAGTCAAAGCTATGGTTTTTCCAGTAGTTATGTATGAATGTGAGAGTTGAAAGAAAGCTGAGCACCAAAGAATTGATGCTTTTGAACTGTGGTATTGGAGAAGACTCTTGAGAGTCCCTTGGACTGCAAGGAGATCCAACCAGTCCATTCTAAAGGAGATCAGTCCTGAGTGTTCATTGGAAGGACTGATGCTGAAGCTAAAACTCCAATACTTTGGCCACCTGATGCGAAGAGCTGACTCATTTGAAAAGACCCTGATGCTGGGAAAGATTGAGAGCAGGAGGAGAAGGGGATGACAGAAGATGAGATAGTTGGATGGCATCACTGACTCAATGGACATGGGTTTGGGTAAACTCCGGCAGTTGATGATGGATAGGGAGGCCTGGCATGCTGCGGTTCATGGAGTCGCAAGGAGTCCAACACGACTGAGCAACTGAACTGAACTGAAGGTGTGAAAATGAATACTTAAAGCAGAATATGGTTCAGAGTTGGTTTCAGTGACTGAGGATATTAGATTCCTCAAACTGTTGATTTTTAGAAAGCAAGAAAGGTGGTGTTTTACACTCGTACACATCACAGAGCATTGTTAATGGTAAACCTCAAGAGCTTCTGATGAATAAATTGTCACTTACCAAGTAATGCATTTTTATGTTTCATTTTTTAATTAATATAGATGAATGCCACTAAACTATAACCTCTATATTACAATTGGATGTTTATCTTGGATCTCTCCCAAGTAATTCTTGCTGTATCAACAGTCCTTTACACTTTAGAATATTTTGTTATCAAATTCCTGCCTATTATTTGCTGATAATTTCAATATCTGTGAGAAGGGAAGATAAAAAACACAGCTTTTAAACAAATTCACAATCATTTGTTCTGGATTGAGCAGTAAAATTACATGAAAGTCTGACATTTTTAGAGACATATTTGAGTATAAAGTCTTTAGACATGTTTTCCATTGATCTTCTCAATTCACTAAACTGCCCACCCTAAGTATTTCAGTTTTGTCTTATAAACATGCTTTTATGGCATAATTCCAAGACTAATTCAAATGAAGCTTCAGTACATAGAGATTTTTTTTTTTTTTAATTTAGTAATCTTTGTATTAACAAATTTTATCAATGCTCAACCAACAGTCTGCTGAAAATAACTTTATAGTACTTCCTCCCAACACACTCCAGTCCCATTTTAATCTTTGCATTACTGAATATTAAGTGGGATTTATCTGGCTCTATAGCTTTGTTTTTGGGCTTCCTTGGTGGCTCAGAGGTTAAAGCATCTGCCTGGAATGCAGGGAGACCCAGGTTTGATCCCTGGGTCAGGAAGATCCTCTGGAGAAGGAAATGGCACCCACTCCAGTACTCTTGCTTGGAGAATCCCATGGAGGGAGGAGCCTGGTAGGCTATAGTCCATGGGGTCGCAAAGAGTTGGACAGGACTGAGCGACTTCACTTCACTGTAGCTTTGTTTTAATCACCTAAGCCTTTGATTAACACATATTAGTGTCATACGTTGGTGAAGAAAGATAGCTATAGTCTCTTTGACAATTCTGCTTAGATGTAATCATCTATTTCAGAAACACATTGAGATGACAAGCACAATGTTGTTAGCTGGCAGGTACATTTAATGAATTGCATGAAAATTCTTTGTTTTATGCTCAGATCTCTGTTTTCCTAAGGATGATTTTATAATAACTTACTTACTGTAAATACCATGTATAATAATGATTACTTTGCAACTTTTATTACTGAGCCTAACTCTCCATGTATATCTTCGTTTTCTTTTGAAATTCAAACTTTTGATTGCTGGTAGAAGCAATGTTTAAAAATTTGTAATTAAAAAAAAATAAATTTAATTAAAAAAATTAGTCTATGTTAGCTAGTTTTGCAACTCTTATAGTAATGACAACAAGCTAATATTATTTAAAAGTTCACATTGCAACACTATTTAGAAAAATCAAGAATAAAACATGAACGTTTAATCAAAATATAGCATTTTTTAAAATGGTGGGCTACTCTTCAACTCTCTGTGACCCAATGGTATGTTGCCCATCAGGCTCCTCTGTCCATGGGATTTTCCAGGCAAGAATACTGGAGTGGGTTGCCATTTCCTACTCCAGGAAATCTTCCGGACCCAGGGATCAAACCGCATCTGTCTCACTACATCTCCTGCATTGACAGATTCTTTACCACTGTCACCATCTGGGAAGCATATAATTCTTCCAGCTAATAACATATATTTCTTGGCTTTGCATTTTAAAATGGACATAAACAGCATGGAGAGAGAAGTCTCAAATTAAAGGGTTGGGAGGGGACAAAAATAGAAACCATGAGCAATGGCTATACAATTGGGATCTATTAAACCTGAATGTGAAAGTTCTTAATAATGTGTTCATGAATTCCTCAATGTACAGAGGATGATGGGTAGGTTATTTTTAATGAAAGTCAAAGAACAAGGGGAAACAATAGCAGCAGTTTCCTGAAGAGGAGAACCAGATATATTTTGGAATTATTATTTTTAGTTTAATTTTGAAACAGCCTAAATAACTATCTGTCTTTTGTTTTCGATGTAATTCATCCACAAGGCAAGAGATAAGATTAGGTAGTCTTTTAAAACTCGGATCAGTGTTATTATTCATTCACTGATTCACTTCGTATGTTTTCTTTTTGCTTTAGTACTTTTTTCTGTGTAATGTTTATTTATTCATGTAATTAAAAGTTAAATTTGAGCATAGCAACTATTTAGAGCCTTTTCTTTCTTTTCTTTCATTTCTACACCTAAAAAAGCTTCTTGTGAAATAATTAGGAAACTCCTTTTTCCCTAGATGTAGAAGTTCATGATAATTGAAGTCCTGACCTCAGTTATTTCTTGGGGGTGAGAGGGAAAGAATGGATTGATTCTAAAAACACAAGTAGTAGTTTCATTAAAAGTATTTCCTTTTTGTTTACTATATTCAAGGGATTGAATTCTTAACTCATTTCATCAAAATTATTAACCTCCCCTCTCTTGCAGCAAACAGCTCATCTATTAATCAACTAAATTTTCTAAAAATTAACTATTCCAAAATAAATTATTCATCTTAAAAATATTTTGTAAAAAATGACTGAAAGTTTACAGGAAATAAATGTGTTAAATTTTACTGAAAATGAACTATAGAGTTTGACTTTATGAAATGGTAAAGTGAAATATTAAAAATCATTAACCATGGTTACAGATATTTAAAATATTTTGCAAATAGTAGTTTCAGTTCAGTCACTCAGTTGTGTCCAACTCTTTGCGACCCCATGAATTG
This sequence comes from Nanger dama, assembly GCA_917880005.1. Classification (NCBI taxonomy): domain Eukaryota; kingdom Metazoa; phylum Chordata; class Mammalia; order Artiodactyla; family Bovidae; genus Nanger; species Nanger dama. Next base: position 15,280,886 of record CAKJTW010000037.1, read on the forward strand.
CAGCACACCAGGCCTCCCTGTCCATTACCATTTCCCGGAGTTCACTCAGACTCACATCCATCAAGTCCATGATGCCATCCAGCCATCTCATCCTTGGTCATCCCCTTCTCCTCCTGCCCCCAATCCCTCCCAGCATCAGAGTCTTTTCCAATGAGTCAACTCTTCCCATGAGGTGGCCAAAGTACTGGAGTTTCAGCTTTAGCATCATTCCTTCCAAAGAAATCCCAGGGCTGATCTCCTTCAGAATGGACTGGTTGGATCTCCTTGCAGTCCAAGGGACTCTCAAGAGTCTTCTCCAACACCACAGTTCAAAAGCATCAATTCTTCAGCACTCAGCCTTCTTCACAGTTCAGTTCTCACATCCATACGTGACCACTGGAAAAACCATAGCCTTGACTAGACAGACCTTGACTAGTCGCAAAGTAATGTCTCTGCTTTTGAATATACTATCTAGATTGGTCATTGTTATGCCCAGAGTCCCAGTCCCCAAAACTGAGAGAATAAGACATCCATGGCAATGCAAAAGCATGAAGGGGTTTTATTTCTAGCTCAAGCTAGGGCTCTCCCACCACATCCAACGCAGTGGAGTGGAGCAAGAGCACCGAGCCCAGATTTACAGCAGTATTGAAAGGTTTAGAACAAAGACAGGGAGTTGGCAAGGGCTGATTGGCTGCAGTGGTTTCCTGGTATTTAGTAATTGGCTAATCTTTATTGGCTGCAGGGGTTTCCTGGTATTTACTACTTGGCTAATCTTTATTGGCTGCAGGGGGATGTTTTTTAAGTCCTGATAAACTCAAACCAGGTTACAGGGGAGTATGCTGATTAAACAAGTCCTGGCATCTGCAGGGATGATCCCACTGGGCAATGACTCAGCCCCTTCCCGCTAGGTCCACCCTAGTCCCTGAAGCATATCATGGTGTTTGTTAGGTCCCAACAGTCTTAACTTTTCTTCCAAGGACTAAGCGTCTTTTCATTTTATGGCTGCAGTTACCATCTGCAGTGATTTTGGAGCCCCCCAAAATTAAGTCTGACACTGTTTCCACTGTTTCCCCATCTATTTCCCATGAAGTGATGGGACCGGATGCCGTGATCTTCATTTTCTGAATGTCGAGCTTTAAGCCAACTTTTTCACTCTCCTCTTTCACTTTCATCAAGAAGCTTTGTGGCTCCTCTTCACTTTCTGCCATAGTTTACAATGTATAATTAAATGCTAAGGTAGCTTAATGAATTACCTGTTATTCATAGAAACCATTGATATTTAATTAATAATAGTCAAGTTCTTTGCATTTCTAGTTCTGAGAACTTTAAATGATTGCTTTAAACTGAAAGTATATACTTTATTTCTAATGTATACAAGGAATGGTCTATGAATCTTCAGTACTTCTTTCATTGATTGACCTCATTTGAAATTCATCACTGATGTTTTGTTTTCACTACCACTGAAAAATTAAACAACAACAAAAAATTTTTTTCACTTAAAAATACTCTCAAAAGTACCATGTGCATATTATAGGTAAAAATATAAAATTTCAACTTTGTTTACTGCACTAATTTTCAATAAATGATTGCTGATTTTATACAGTTTCTACTATATTTTATAAAGTGTTTTTTATTTTGGTATTTTTACTTAATATTTTATTGATATCTTCAGCATTATAATGGTTTATAATTATTTGATTTAATGTAAAGTGATATCATCCACTTTACTAACTTAACAAATTGGATGACTATCAGGTTAAATTGGAAACATACTTTATTTTTGCATTGCAATGTCATTTTTATCTTTTTATTTTGCAATAAGTTTACACTTTCAGGTAAATTATGAAAATAGTACAGGGCTCCTATTACATACTCTTATCCAGCTTTCCTTAATATTAGTTAATTAATTACCTAGTTAATTACACAGAGAAGGCAATGGCACCCCACTCCAGTACTCTTGCCTGGAAAATCCCATGGACAGAAGAGCCTGGTAGGCTGCAGTCTGTGGGGTTGCTAAGAGTCGGACACGACTGAGCGACTTCACTTTCACTTTCATGCACTGGAGAAGGAAATGGCAACCCATCCAGTGTTCTTGCCTGGAGAATCCCAGGGATGGTAGAACTTGATGGGATGCCGTCTATGGGATCGCACAGAGTCTGACACGACTGAAGCGACTTAGCGGCAGCAGCAGCAGCAGTTAATTACAATTTGTATAATACTATTAACTAAATCAAAGTTAACTTTATTCAAACTGGAATATCTTTTAGTCTATTTATACCTTACTATTTGTATTTCTGTTGATCATGATTTGCAGTGTAAATGTAAATAATCTAGTAGAAAATTTAGGAAATACTATTTCCCCTAACTTCCTTAAATTCTATAACTTCTTCTACTTCTATAAAATGTTTCTATTTTTTCTCTGTAAGTGAAAATGTATTTTTCTCTGGGATGAATATTATTTTTTAAAAATCTCTTATACTTGTATACTTTAAGCATCAGTTCAGTTCAGTCGCTCAGTTGTGTCCGACTCTTTGCGACCCCATGAATCGCAGCAAGCCAGGCTTGGTGTAAAGGATATCTGTATTACATGTAATTTTATAAATCTAAAACATAAAAATATGTATTAAAATAACTGTAAACTCCTTTTCCTTCTATTCTGTAGAATTGCAGAGTAGCTCTTGTGGAAATCCAGGAGTTCCACCCAAAGGTGTGCTATATGGTACAAGATTTGATGTTGGAGACAAGATCCGCTACAGCTGTGTAACTGGGTATATCCTCGATGGCCACCCTCAACTCACCTGTATAGCCAATTCAGTCAATACAGCCTCATGGGATTTTCCTGTTCCTATCTGTAGAGGTAAAGAAAAAAATAATCCTTATCTTTATGTTGCTGAGTATTGCTTTGCCATAATGAAAATGTTTTAAAAATGAGTGATATATATTTGCAAAACACATTTAGTGCTTGTTTCTTTTATAAAATTGTAGGCTTAGAAAAAAATAAGCACATACAGTATATGACAGATTAAGGAAAATACTTAAGACAACATTACTTGTGAAATAAGATAGTGGATTGCATTATATATGTATGTATTTATGCATACATTGTGTATATGTGTTGATATTTATATTAGAAAAAACATACAGAGTTTATGATGCATAGAACTTTAGACTGTCAGTCATGACTTTGTTTTCATTTTGAAATATTAACTGAATTTATTAATCTTTTAAAGATTTCTGGTAGGTTAATTAGCTTGGGAATGCATAAAATTAAGAATGCTGTATAGTTTATTATTAATAATGATAAGAATCACTTGTATTATGGGAAAGAATAGTGATATACTAATGAGAACAAAGGTTCAAAGTACGTAACCTAGAAGATAGAACATGTTCAACTTTAGTGGAATTTGTGCATGAATTATTGTTGTTCGACTGTTTGTGACCCCATGGACTGCAGCACACCAGGCTCTTCCATCCTCCACTACTGTCTGAAATTTGCTCAAACTCGTGTTCAGTTACTCGGTGATGGTATTTAATAATCTTTTGTTTTTAATTTTTTTTACATTTATTTATTTTAATTGGAGGTTAATTACTTTATAATATGTATTGGTTTTGCCATACATCAATATGAATCCGCCACAGGTCTCATCCTCTTCTGCCCTCTTCTCCTTTTGCCTTCAATTTTTCCCAGCATTGGAATCTTTCTCATTGAGTTGGCTCTTCATGTCAGGTGGCCAAAGTATTGGAGCTTCAACGTCAGCATCAGTTCTTCCAATGAATATTCAGGGTTGACTTCCTTTAGGATGGACTGGTTTGATTTCCTCACAGTCCAAGGGACTTTTAAGAGTCTTCTCCAGCACCACAATTCAAAAGCATCAATTCTTTGGTGCTCACCATTCTTTATGGCCCAACTCTCACAGCTGTACATAACTACTGGAAAAACCATAGCTTTGACTATATGCACCTTTCTCTGCAACGTGATGTTTCTGCTTTTTATATTCTGATTTGCAGCAGTGATTTCCACCATTCTGTCTTCAGGTAGCTTACCGTATTTTTCAACTCAATTATTCTACTGTTGAATCTTTCTAGTATATTGTTAGTCTCTGTTTATGTGTTCTTTAGTTCTTAGTTCAGTTCAGTTCAGTGGCTCAGTCGTGTCTGACTCTTTGCTCCCCTATGGACTATAGAACACCAGGCTTGCCAGTTCATCACCAGCTTCCGAGAATTTGCTCAAACTCATGTCCATCGAGTCGGTCATGCCATCCAACCATCTAATGTCAAAGTCCATCATTAGTTCTTCTTGGTCTTTGCTAATTATTTCTTGCATCTTCTTCATTCTATTCTGAAATCCTGGACATCTTATCTGTCATCATTCAGGATTCTTTTTTTCTGGAAGGTTTCCTATTTCCATTTCATTGTCTTTCTGAGAATTTATCTTGTTCCTTCATCTGGGACATAATACTATTATTTTTGTTTTAGTTAACTTTCTGTGATTATGGTATTCATTTTGGAGGCTGCTATCTCTGCTTTTTAATATGTTATCCTGTCTAGGTTTGTCTTAGCTGTCCTTCTAGGGAGCAAGCATATATTAATTTCATGGCTGCAGTCACCATCCACAGTGATTTTGGAGTTCAAGGAAGTAAGTTCTGTCACTGCTTCCAATTTTTCCCCATCTATTTGCCATGAAGTGATGGGAAAGGATGCCATGATTTTACTTTTTTTTAAATGTTGAGTTTAAGGCAGCTTCTTTCACTCTTCTCTTTCACCCTCATCAAGAGGCTTTATAGTTCCTCTTCACTTTCTGTTATTAGAGTGGTATCATAGTGTCTGTCCTTTATTGTGCCCATCCTTGCATGAAATGTTCCCTTAATGCCTCCAGTTTTCTATAAAAGATATATAGCCTTTCTCATCTGTTGTTTTCATCTATTTCTTTGCACAGTTCATTTAAAAACGTTTTCTTATCTCTCCTTCTATTCTCTGAATCTCTGCATTCAGTGGGATATATCTTTCCCTTTCTCCCCTGCATTCTGCTTGTCTTCTTAACTCAGCTATTTGTAAAGCCTCCTCAGACAACCACTTTGCCTTCTTGCATTTCTTTTTGTTTCAGATATTTTTGGTTACTACCTCCTGTATAATGTTACAAGCCTCTATCCATAGTTCTTCAGACACTTTGTCTACCAGGTTAATCCCTTGAATCTATTCATCACCTCCACTGTATAATCCTGAGGGATTTGATTTAGATAATACCTGAACGGCTTAGTGGTTTTTGTTTACTCCTTCAATTTAAGCCTGAATTTTGAAATAAGGAGCTCATGATCTGAGAAACAGTCATTCGAAGTCTTGTTTCTGCTGGCTCTATAGAGTTTCTCCTTCTTCAGCTACAAAGTACATAATCAATCTGATTTCAGTTTTGACCATCTGGTGACATCCATATGTAGACTCATCTCTTGGGTTGTTAGAAATGAGTCTTTGCTATGACCAGTGTGTTCTCTTAACAAAACTCTGTTAGCCTTTGCCCTGCTTCATTTTGTACTCTAAGACCAAACTTGCCTGTTATTCTGGTATCACTTGCATTCCTACTTTTGCAACCCAATCAGAAATTCTTTGGAAAAATCATACTCTCCGATCCTTCCTCCATTTTTTGAATAGGTTTTGTTGTTGTTGAGTTTTATGATTTCTCCTTTATATTTTGGATTAGTTCAGTTCAGTTGATTAGTCATGTCTGACCCTTTGTGACCCCATGAAACACAGCACACCAGGCCTCCCTGTCCATCACAAATTCCCAGAGTCCTCCGAAACCCATGTCCATCGAGTTGATGATGCCATTTAACCATCATCCTCTGTCGTCCCCTTCTCCTCCTGTCCCCAATCCCTCCCAGCATCAGAGTCTTTTCCAGTGAGTCAGCTCTTCACATCAGGTGGCCAAAGTATTGGAGTTTCAGCTTCAACATCAATCCTTCCAATGAACACCCAGGACTGATTTCCTTTAGGATGGACTGGTTGGATCTTCTCGCAGTCTAAGGGACTCTCAAGAGTCTTCTCCAGCACCACAGTTCAAAAGCATCAATTCTTCGGCATTCAGCCTTCTTTATAGTCCAACTCTCACATCCATACGTAACCACTGGAAAAACCATAGCCTTGATTAGATGGGCCTTTGTTGGTAAAGTAATGTCTCTACTTTTTAATGCTATCTGCGTTGCTCATAACTTTCCTTTAAAGGAGTAAGTGTATTTTAATTTCATGGACGCAGTCACCATCTGCAGTGATTTCGAAGCCCAGAAAAATAAAGTCAGCCACTGTTTCCACTGTTTCCCCATCTATTTGCCATGAAGTGATGGGACTGGATGCCATGATCTTCATTTTCTGAATGTTGAGCTTTAAGCTAAATTTTTCACTGTCCTCTTTCAATTTCATCAAGACGCTTTTTAGTTCTTCTTCCCTCTCTGCCATAAGGGCGGTGTCATCTGCATATCTAAGGTTACTGAAATTTCTTCTGGCAATCTTGATTCCAGCTTGTGCTTCATCCAGCCCAGTGTTTCTCATGATGTACTCTGCATAGAAGTTAAATGAGCAGGGTGACAATATACAGCCTTGACGTACTTCTTTTCCTATTTGGAACCAGTCTGTTGTCCCATGTCCAGTTCTAACTGTTGTTTCCTTTTCTCAAAAGGCAGGTTAGGTGGTCTGGTATTCCCTTCTCTTTCAGAATTTTCCACAGTTTATTGGGATCCACACAAAGGCTTTGACATAGTCAATAAGACAGAAATGGATTTTTTTTTTTGGAGCTCTCTTGCTTTTTCGATGATCCAGCAGATGTTGGCACTTCGATCTCTGGTTCCTCTGCCTTTTCTAAAACCAGGTTGAACATCTGGAATTTCACAGTTCACATATTGCTGAAGCCCGGCTTGGAGAATTTTAAGCATTACTTTACTAGCATTTGAGATGAATGCAGTGTGTGGTAATTTGAGCATTCTTTGGCATTGCCTTTCTTTGGGATTGGATGGAAAACTGACCTTTTAGAGTCCTGTGCCCACTTCTGAGTTTCCCAAATTTGCTGGCATATTGAGTGCAGCACTTTCACAGCATCATCTTTCAGGGTTTGAAATAGCTCAACTGGAATTCAATCACCTCCACTAGGTTTGTTCGTAGTGATATTTTTGATAGTAAGCCCTTATTTGATGTAGGATTTGCAAATGTCTTCTCTCGGTCCATTAGGTATTGTTTTCACTTTGTTAGTTGTTTCCTTTGCTATTCAGAAGCTTTTTAGTTTGATGTAGCCCCATTTGTTTATTTTTGCCTTCCTTTCTCTTTTCTTGGAGGCATATCCAGATAGATATTGTTAAGATCGGTAACAAACTGTCTATACTGTCCATGTTTTTTTCTAGTCCTTTTATAGTTTTGAGTCTTATATTTACTCTGTAATCTACTTTGAGTTGATGATTATATATGGCATAAAATAGTGGTCTAATTTTATTATTTTTCATTTGACTGTCTGGTTTTCACACTGCCTTTCATTGAATACTATGCTTTGTCAATTATATCTTCTTTGCTCATTTGTTATTAATTAATTTTCTGTATATTTGTAGGTCTATCTGGGCTCTCAGTTTTATTCTGGTGAGCTCTAGGTATGTTTTTCTGTCAATATTATGCTATTTTAATTATTATAGCTTTGTAATATAATTTTAAATCAGTGTGATATCTTTATATTTGTTTTTTTATGGAATTGTTTTAGTCACTCTGTGTCTTTTATGGTTTCATATAAATTTTAAGGCTTTTTATTCTGTTTCTGGAAAAATGTTGGAATTCTTACACGGATTGTATTGAATCTGTAAATGCCCTAGGTAGCATTTTTTTTAACAGTGTTAATTCTTCCAATATTTTAACAGTGTTAATCCATAATAATGGAGTATCTTTCCATTTCAGTCTGTCTTCTAGGCCTTTATTACATTGAAGTACTCTCTTCTATACCTATTTTGAAGAGAAATTTTTCTCATAAATGTGTGTTGAATCTTGCCAAATCCTTTTTCTGTAATCTATTGAGTTGAACATATGATATTTATGTTTCATTTTTCAATGTGGTATATATGTCTGTATACACATATCTGTGTGTATATATATATTTATTTATATATTTATATATACACATCTCAACATGTATACCTCACATTGATTTGCAGATGTTTACCAGGAATAAATCCCACTTGATCATGACTTATGATTTTTAAATGCATTGTTGTATTAATTTTAATATTTGTTGAGAATATTTACATAAATGTTCATCAGAAAAGTTGATCTGTAATTTTCTTTTCTGTGTGTGTACTCATCTGGTTTAGGTATCAGGGTAATGTTAGTTTCATAAAAGAATTAGGAAACATACCTCTTTTATAATTTTTTTGAAGAGTTCGGGAAGAATCCGTATTCAGTATTCTTTGAATATTTGGTAGAATTTATCTGTAAAGCCGTTTAGGATCTGGAATTTTTTTTTGTGTGTGAGATTTTTGATTACTGTTTTAATTACCTTACCAGTTTTCAATCTATTCAGATTTTTTTATTTCTTTATGATTTAATCTTTGGATATTGCATGATTCTAAGAATATATCCATTTCTTCTTGGTTGTACAGTTTGTTGGTGTATAGTTGTTCATAGTATTACTTTATAATCCTTTGTATTTTTGTGATTCTGTGACATCTTTTGTTATTTCTTCCCTTTCATTTTGGATTTTGTTTGAGCCTTCTCTCTTTCTATTTTCCTTCATGATTCTAGCTAAAGCTTTATCTTTTCAAATTCAGCTCTTTCTACTATGTTTTTAAATTTCATTTCATTTTATTTCTGCTCCAATCTATGTTATTTTCCTTCTTCTAGGACTTTGTTCTTTTTTCCTAGTTCTTTTAGGTGAAAAGTTAGAATGTATATTTGAAATTTTTTATTGTTTCTTGAGATAGATCTGCTTGGCTATAAACTTTTCTCTTAGTACAACATTTTGTGCATCTGATAGATTTTGTTATATTTTATTTTCTTTTCCGTTGTCTCCAGGCATTTAAAAAATAATTTTAATATAATTGTTTGTATATGTTGGTACTCCTGTGCTGGGGGCAATGTGTATTGATAATTATTGTGTAGTCTTGATGAATTGTACCTTTTATCATTACCCTGTGTCCATCTCTATCTCTTGTTATCATTTTTGGTTTGAATTCTCTTTTGTCTCATATGAGTATGGTTGGCTGCCAGTGCTTTGAGTATTGTCTTCCATCCCTTTCCTTTCCGTCTATGCTCACCTTTAGAACTGAGTTGAGTTTCCTGGAGAGCATATATTTGAGTGTTGTTTTGTATTCTATGTACTTTGTGTTATGATTGGTGAATTCAGCCTATTTATGGTTAGGGTGATTATTGACAAATGAGGGCTTAGTATTTCCATATTTTTTTTCTGGTTGCTCTGTATCTTCTTTTTTTCTATTATTTCTGTCTGTCATTTTATTTTGGTGATTTTCTATATTTTTCTTAGTTTCCTTTTCCTTTCTTTTTTGCATCTCTACTCTAGATTTATCTTTATGGTTACCATGAAGTTTATGTAAAACAGCTAATAAATAAAATTCTTTTATTGAAGTGTAGTTGATTTGCAGTGTTTCAGGTATAAAGCAAAGTAAATCAGTTGTATCTATCTATTCTTTTCCACTATAGGTTATTGTAAGATAGTGAATATAGTTTCTTGTACTATACAGTAGGTCCTTGATTATCTATTTTATATAGTGATGTATGTCTGTTAATCACTATTTCCCAATTTATTCTTCCTCACTTCCCCTTTGATAATGACAAGTTTGTTTTCTGTGCCTGTGAGTCTAGTTCTATTTTGTTATTAAGTTCCTTTACATTATTTTTTTAAACTCCAGATATAAGTTATATCATATATTTGTCTTTCTCAGTCTTACTTTACTTCATGTTGCTACAAATGACATTATTTCATTCTTTTCAATGGCTGAGTAACGTTCCTTTATATATGTAATATAATATTTCATATGTATGTATATGTATATATGTGAATTTATATGTATGTATGCTGTATGCAATGTCTGATTTATGCATTCACCTATTGATGGACATTAGGATTGGTTCCATTTCTTGGCACTGGTAAATAGTGCTGCTGTGAACATTGGGGTACGTATGTCTTTTTGAATTAGAGTTTTAATCTTTTCTGGGTATATGTCCCAGAGTGGGATTATTGGATTATATAGCAGCTCTGTTTTTATTATTTTATGGAAACTCCATACTTTTCTTCACAGTGACTGCGCCAATTTACATTCCCATTTACCTTGTGTGAGGGATCCCTTTATCACATCTTCTCCAGAATTTATTAATTTTGGAATTTTTGATGATGGCCATTCTAACAGGTGTGAAAAATTTAGTTTTCATGTGCCTTTTCATGTGCCTATTGGCCATCTGTATGTCTTCTTTGGATAAATGTATATTTAGGTTTTCTGTGCACTTTTTTTATATCGAGTTGTATAAGCTGTTTGTATATTTTAGAAATTAACCCCTTGTTAGTTGCATTGTTTGCAAACATTCTCTCCCAGTTTGTAAAATGTCTTCATTTTGCTTATAGTTTCCTTTGCGTTTAAGGCTGTATAAAGGCTTTTATGTTTAATTAATAATACATCTGAGTTATTTTTACTTTCATTTTCTTTACCCTGTGAAACAGATGCAAAAAAAATATTGCTGTACTTTGTATCAAAAATTGTTTTGCTTATGTTTTTGGTAGGATTTTTATAGTATCTAGTCTTACATTTAGATCTTTAATACATTTTAAGTTTATTTTTATATATGGTGCTATGTTCTAATCTCATTCATTATGCATAACTGTTCAGTTTTTGCATAACTGCTTATTGAAGAAATAATCTTTTTTCTGTCATATATTCTTGCCTCCTTTGTCATAGGTTGCTGCAGTTGCTGCTGCGAAGTCGCTTCAGTTGTGATTATAATTGTGGGCATGTTTCTGGGCTCTTTTCCATTCATCTCTGTGTCAGTTTTTGTGCAAGTGCTATACTGTTTTGATGACTGCAATATAGTCTGATATCAGGGAGCATGATTTTGACAGTTCTGTTCTTTCTCGAGATTGTTTTGGCTATTGAGGGTCTTTTATGTTTCCATACAGATTAAACAATTTTTGTTCCAGTTCTGTGAAACATACCATTGGTAATTTGATAGATACTGCATTGAATTTGTAGATTGCCTTGGGTAATATGATTATTTTAATAATATTGATTCTTCCAGTCCAAGAACATGGTATATCATATCATTTGTTTATGTGGTCTTCAATTTCTTTCATCAGCATCTTATAGTTTTTGCAGTACAGTTCTTTTGTGTCTTTAGGTAGGTTTATTTGTAGGTATTTTCTTCTTTTTCTTCTTCTTTTTTTTTTTTTAAGTGGAGTGTAATTGCATTCTACTGTTGTGTTATCTCTTGCTTTACAACAAAGTGAATCAGCTGTATATATGCATATATCCCATCCTCCTGATCTTCCCTCCCATTCCCCATCATAGCACTCCTCTAGGTCATCACAGAGCACTGAGCTGAGTTCCCTGTGCTATACAGCAGTTCCCATTAGCTATCTCTTTTACACATGATAGTGAATATATGTCAATCCTAGTCTCTCAATTCTTCCCCACCCTCTCCTTCCCTCCAGAGCCATAAGTCTTCTCTATGACTGCATCTCTGTTCCTGCTCTGGTGAACCCCATGGATGGAGGAGCCTAGTGGGCTACAGTCCATGGGGTCACAAAGAGTCAGACACGACTGAGCGACTTCACTTTCACTTTCACCACTTTTTTAGATTCCATGTCTATATATGTTAAGATATGATGTTTGTTTTTCTTTCTCTGACTTATTTACTTTGAGTAACAGACTCTAAGTTTATCTACCTCACTACAAAGGACCCAATTTCATATCTTTTTATGATTGAGTAATATTCCTTTGTATATATGTACCACTTTTTCTTTATCCATTCATCTGTTGATAGACATTTAGGCTGATTGCATGTTCAGGCTATTGTGAATAGTACTGCACTGAACATACATTATGGGACATATGCCTTTTTGAATAATGGTTTTCTCAGGTTTTTTTATGCCCAGTAGTGGGATTGCTGGGTCATATGGTAGTTCTATTTTTAGTTTTTTAAGGAACATCTATGCTGTTCTCCATATTGGTTTTATCAATTTACATTCCCACCAACAATGCAGTAGTGTTCACTTTTCTCCACACTGGAGAGAAAGGTAGGACGGAGGAGCCTGCTAGGCTGTAGTCCATGGGGTCACGAAGAGTTGGACACTTACTGAGTGACTTCACTTTCACTTTTCACTTTCATGCATTGGAGAAGGAAATGGCAACCCACTCCAGTGTTCTTGCCTGAAGAATCCCAGGGATGGTGGAGACTGGTGGACTGCCATCTGTGGTGTTGCACAGAGTCGGACACGACTGAAGCAACTTAGCAGCAGCAGCAGCACAGTTTCCTTTGCTTTGCTACAGCTTTTGAGTTTAATTAAGTCCCATTTATTTATTTTTGTGTTTATTTTTATTACTCTAGGAGGTGGATCAAAAGGATCTGGGATTTAGGTCACAGAGTGTTCTGACTATATTTTCCCTAAGAGTTTTATAGTGTTTGGACTTATTTTTAGGTCTTTAAACTATTTGGAGTTTGTTTTTGTGTATGGTGTTAGAAAGTGTTCTGATTTCATTCTTTTACACGTAGCTGTCCAGTTTTCACAGTACCATTTATTGAACAAGCTGTCTTTTCTCCATTTTATATTATTTCCCCGTTTGTTAAAGATTAGTTGACCATAGGTGCATAGGTTTATCTCTGGACCTTCCATCCTATTCCATAGATCTGTATTTCTGTTTTTCTGCCAGTACTATGCTGTTTTGATTACTGTAGTCAAAATCAGGAAGCCTTGATGCAGTGGTAAATGACATTCTTTTCTTAATTTCTCTTTCTTTTTATATTAATTTTGTGTCCTGCAGCTTTACCTGATTCATTGATGAGTTCTAGTACTTTTCTGGTAGTATCTTTAGGATTCTCTGTGTATAATTTAATTTGCAAACAGTGACAGTTTTACTTCTTCTTTTCCAATTTGGTTTCCTTTTTATTTCTTTTTCTTTGATTACTGTCACTAGAAAAAATAATCCAAAACTACGTGGAATACAGTTGGTGTAATTGATAATTCTTGTTTTGTTTCTGATCTTAGAGGCAATGTGTTCAACTTTTCAGCACTACATATGATGTTAGCTGTGGGTTTGTTGTATATGGTCTTTATTATGCTGATGTTTGTTCCCTCTATGCTTACTTTTTGTATAGTTCTTATCATAAATGGATGTTAAATTTTACAGAAGCTTTTTCTACATCTATTGAGATGATCATATGACTTTTATTCTTCTATTGTTTAATGTAATATGTCAAGTGATTAATTTATAGATATTGAAAAATCCTTGCAACCCAGAATAAATCTCACTTGGTCATGGAATATGATCCTTTTGATGTATTGTTAGATTTGGTTAGCTAGTGTTTTTTTTGAGGATTCTTGCACACATATTCATCAGTTATATTGCCTTATAATTGTAATACTCTCTGGAGAGATTACATTCTGGGACATAAGCAAGCCTTGATAAAGTTAAGAAAATAGAAATTGTGTTAAGCATCTTTTGTGACTGTAACACTATGTGATTAGAAATGAACTGCAAGGAAAAAGCTTTAAAAAAGCCATAAAAACATGGAGGCTAGAAAATATTCTACTCAGTTCAGTTCAGTTGCTCAGTCGTGTCTGAGTCTTTGAGACCCCATGAATCGCAGCACGCCAGGCCTCCCTGTCCATCACCAACTCCTGGAGTTCACTCAGACTCACATCCATCGAGTCCGTGATGCCATCCAGCCATCTCACCCTCGGTCGTCCCCTTTTCCTCCTGCCCCCAAACCCTCCCAGCATCAGAGTCTTTTCCAGTGAGTTAACTTTTCACATGAGGTGGCCAAAGTACTGGATTTTCAGCTTTAGCATCATTCATTCCAAAGAAATCCCAGGGTTGATCTCCTTCAGAATGGACTGGTTGGATCTCCTTGCATTCCAAGGGACTCTCAAGAATATTCTACTAAACAACCATTAGATCACTGAAAAAAATGACAAGCAAATAAAAAATACTTAGAGACAAATGAAAATGAAAACCTGATGATCCAAAACGTATGGATACAGCAAAAAGAGTTCTTGCTTACCTCAGGAAACCAGAAAAACTTTAAATAAACTGTTTAATGTTACACCTAAAATGAGTAGAGAAAGAAAAACAAAACTCAAGATTAGTAGAAAGAAATAAATCATAAAGATTAGAGCAGAAATAAATGAAATAGAGACTAAAAAGAAACAGTAGAAAAGATCAACTAAAAGCTGGTTCTTTGAAAAGAGCACAAAATTGAGAAACCTATAGCCAGAGTCATCAAGAAAAAAAAAAGGGAGAGGACACAAATCAACAAAATTGGAAATGAAAAAGGAGAGGTAAGAACTGACATAACAGAAGTCGCATGAGACTATTATAAGCAACTTATGTCAATAATGTGCCTATATGCAAAATGCTGGGGTATTTGAATAACAGGCTGGAATCTAGGTTTCCAGGAGAAATAACTGCAGTGTCAGATATGCAGATGATACCACTCTAATGGCAGAGAGCAAAGAGGAACTAGTCTCTTGATGAAAGTGAAAGAGGAAAGTGAAAAAGCTGGCCTAAAACTAAACATTCAGAAAATGAAGACCATGGAATATGGTCTCATCTCTTCATGGCAAATGATGAGGAAAAATTGGAAACAATAGCAGATTTTATTTTCCTGGCCTTCAAAATCACTGAGGATGGTGACTGCAGCCATGAAATTAAAAGACATTTGATCTTTGGAAGAAAAACTGTGACAAACATATAGCATATTTAAAAAAACAGAGACATTACTTTGCTGACAAAGATCCATCTACTCAAAGGTATGGTTTTTCCAGTACTCATGTACAGATGTGAAAGTTGGACCATAAAGAAGGCTGAGTAACATAGAATTGATGCTTTTGGATTGTTGTGCAAGAGGAGACTCTTGAGAGTTGCTTGGACATCATGGAGATCAGTCAGTCCTAAAGGAAATCAGTCCTGAATATTCTTTGGAAGGACTGATGCTCAAACTGAAGCTCCTACTTTGGCAGAGTGATGTGAAGAACCAAGTTATTGAAAAGATCTTGATGCTGTGAAAGACTGACAGCAAGAGGAAAAGGAGCCAACAGAGGATGAGATGACTGGTTAAAATCACTGGTTAGATGGACACGAATTTGAGTAAACTCTGGAAGATAGTGAAGAACAGGAAAGCCTAGGGTGCTACAGTCCATGGGATTGCAAAGAGTTGGACATGACTTAGCAACTGAACAACAACAATAAAAGGTACAGGCCGATGGCAAAGGCCAACCTGCATCTGCTGTTATTCTTTTTTTTTTTTTTTATAATTAAATATTTATTTTTTAATTCCAGGACCAGCATAGGCTTGAACACAAATGCCCAATGCCGAAGCCCCCCCACCCCCACCCACACCCACCTGAATCATCCTGTGCATCAGCCCCTTGCATCCTGCACCTACACCAAACATAGATTAGCGCTTGTTTCTTACAGGAAAATACACATGCTCACTGCCATTCTCCCAAACCAACTCCCTGCTTCTTTTCCTGCCCCCAGAGCCAAACCCCAAAACCCCCCTTTGCATATACTGTTTCTCAATAATGTGTCAGATACGTATGGTGTTTTTCTCATACACAAAGATTCCATCCATCTCATAGAACTGTTTCAATTTATTCTTTTAAGGGGGGGGGAGTAATCAATAGTGTATATGAACCACAGCCTGATCCATTCATCTGCGAGGAAACATCAGGGCTTCCATGTCCTGGCTTAAAACAGCGCGCGACAAGGGGGTCCCCACGGCCTCAATCTTTCTCCTCCTCATTCTTCATAAGGCTGTACTAGGCATTCCCACCAGCAGTGTAAGAGGGTTCCCTTTCTCCCCACCCTCTCCAGCATCTTCTGCCCCTTTATTATCTCCTATATCCTGATTTTTTTATAGAGGACCAACAACCCCCCCCCCCCCCCCCCCCCCCCCCCCCCCCCCCTTTTCTAGATTCTAATTCTCTCTCTTCTGTCTTTATTATTTCTATATTTTATTTTCAAGTTCACTAATTCTCTCTTCCATATGATCTGATCTGTTTCTAATGTTTTAAAATTATATCTTTCATCTCATTTATTGTATTCTTTAGCTTCATAATTTCTGTTTGGTTCCTTTTAGAGTTTCAATCTCTTTGGTAAGTATTCCCTCTGTTCAGTAATTTTATTCCTTATCTTGTTGTTAACTGCATTTTTGAGTCTTCTTGTAGTTCATTAAGTTTCTTCATGGCAGTTATTTTGAATTATTCATCAGTTAGAATTTAAATTTGGTTTCTAGAGAATTTTATTTTTGTGATACTGTGTTGCCATGATTTTTCATGTGGCTTTATGAGCTGATCTTATGCCAGACACCTTTCTGCTTTAGGTAAATATTTTATTTTACCTTGATTCTAATGATTTTACAGATTAATAATTAGAGGTCTTTGTTTTGTTTTTCAATAGGTTGTGCTATAACAATGTTTTGAGAGCTTCCTCTAGTTATACTTGAGAATCAGTACTTTTACTCTCTACCACCTTTGCTGGACGTGTTACCTGGAACCTTCATTGTAGCTGCTTGTGCCTCTGTGGGCACCGGGGCCTTGCTGCTAGTAGTGTTGCTATTGTAGCTGGCATCACCACTGGGATGGCGAGAACCTAAACTGTGTCTGGGATTTCCTGAGTTTTAGGTTCTGCCTGGTGGATAGAGGAGAGAGAGTAGGGAGCTAGCTGTAGTTTTGTTTGTCTGTACTGTATCTGGTGTTATTAGATTCATATTTGCTGCTGCTGTGGATTGGCAGGACTGCAGTGGTAGGTGCCTTCACAGCTGGAGAGACCAGTTGCAGGTTCAGCTGTCAGTGCTGCAGGTTCTGTGGCCACAGGTCCCACAGTGGCTGGGTGTGCTGGAGTCATGCATGCCTCCTTCCCTGGTACTGGGTTCTCTAGGGTTGTGGGATCAGTCACTATGGTCAAGGGTCCAGGATCTCAGTCACTGTCGCAGATGTTCCTCGGATTCTGACTTCTGTGTGTGTTCTAGTTCACCCACATTTACATGTACAGGTGTGTGGAACTCTCCAGCATCCTGCTGTGTTGGGCCAAGTCATCCTTGTTAAGTTATGGATGTTTTACCGGTTGTTGTTTGGATGGAGGAGGCAAAGAGAGCATCTTGTGCCACCATGATGCTGATGGCACCTGCATGCTTCTCTTTCTGTGACTGCTAATTAGCTACTACTTGCTTAAGTATTTATAATGTATTAGGAAACTTATAAGCATACTCACTTTTAAATTTCACAGTAAGAAACTGAATCTATAAAATTAAAAAAATATTCAAGAGTACTTATTAAATGTCAAGAACCTTGAAGAGTTTGAGATTTTACTTGAGTTAAAATTAACAGTTTCTCAGATGGTGATAGAAGACTCAAGACTCTTGGGTAAGAAACAAATCAGTGTTTTGTTTTGTTTTGTTTTTGTTTTTTGTTTTAATTCATAAAAGTGTCAGACAGAGCTTTCGTGTTTGTCCCAGTTCTGCAAGCCCCAGTTCCTGTAGAAAAGTCTGAGGCATCTGCATAGTTTTTGGTAGGATATATTGTTATAGGAAAGGAATCATGAGATTAGGGACATTAAATCCTTTATAATGGACATACCTGCCCATGCTCTTCAGAGAGATCCTCTCTCTTTCTCCCAAAATTTTAAACAAACTTACCTTTCATCTGATAGAAAATGCTTTTTCTGTCCTCTGAGGCTACTAGCTATACAGATATCTTAAGATAGTTTGGTACAAAGAGAAGGAAAGTTGGTATCTCTGCTCACAAGATATATAGAAACATTAGAGTCTGATGAAGAAATTTTTCCTGATTTGGTATGTGGTATATCTGCCAGATTTGAGCTCATTCTGTCAGGTTCCTCAGCTTTAGCTTGCTACCCCTTTGGGTGACTTTGGGTAGCTTTGCTACCCAAATGACTTCAACAAAGTCATTTGCATCACTCTTCAAGAATGTTTAATGTTTAATTATATGAGAGTCAATGGAGTTTTATAGTGAATCAGTCAAAAAAATGTTTAGTCACTTTTTTAATGCATCAGTTCAGCTTAGTCACTCAGTCGTGTCCGACTCTTTGCAACCCCATGAATCACAGCACGCCAGGTCTCCCTGTTCATCACCATCTCCTGGAGTTCACTCAGGCTCACGTCCATCGAGTCCGTGATGCCATCCAGCCATCTCATCTTTTTTTTTAAATTTTTTTTTTTTTTAAATTAAATTTATTTATTTTTAATTACAATACTGTATTTGTCATCTTCTGTCGTCGCCCTTCTCCTCCTGCGCCCAATCCCTCCCAGAATCATAGTCTTTTCCAGTGAGTCAACTCTTTCCATGAGGTGGCCAAAGTACTGGAGTTTCAGCTTTAGCATCATTCATTCCAAAGAAATCCCAGGGCTGATCTCCTTTAGAATGGACTGGTTGGATCTCCTTGCAGTCCAAGGGACTTAAGAGTCTTCTCCAACACCACAGTTCAAAAGCATCAATTCTTCGGTGCTCAGCTTTCTTCACAGTCCAACTCTCACATCCATACATGACCACTGAAAAAACCATAGCCTTGACTTGACAGACCTTAGTCGGCAAAGTAATGTCTCTGCTTTCGAATTTGCTATCTAGGTTGGTCATAACTTTTCTTCCAAGGAGTAAGCGTCTTCTAATTTCATGGCTGCAGTCACCATCTGCAGTGATTTTGAAGCCCCCAAAATAAAGTCTGACACTGTTTCCACTGTTTCCCCATCTATTTCCCATGAAGTGATGGGACCAGATGCCATGATCTTCATTTTCTGAATGTTGAGCTTTAAGCCAACTTTTTCACTTTCCTCTTTCACTTTTATCAAGAGGCTTTGTAGCTCCTCTTCACTTTCTGCCATAAGGGTAGTGTCATCTGCATATCTGAGGTTATTGATATTTCTCCTGGCAATCTTGATTCCAGCTTGTGTTTCTTCCTATCCAGCATTTCTCACTAGAACTCCCTAAATAAAAAGAACTTATTAAGGTATTTAAAACCAAGAAGCATTTAAAGAGGTTTCAATGGAGTATGCCCAAGACTGTCTTGGAGTTAATTTCTGTTGTGGGCTCTATCTTTTCCTTCTTAATTCAGCTAAAAATCCTATGGGGTCAGGAAGATCTGAATCAAAATACTGATTCTGCCACTTACTCACTAGAGCCTTTGAGCAAAAAAATTACATTATTTTGGAAACTGTTTCTTTAGCTAAAATAGAATAAATAGATACACAAGCTAAGTCACTCAGTTGTATCTGACTTTTTGCAGCCCCATGGACTGTCACCCACCAGGCTCCTCTGTCTATGGGATTTCTAAAGCAAGAATACTAGAGTGGGTTGCCATTTCCTTCTCCAGGGGATCTACCTGGCCCAGGGATTGAATCGTGTCTCCTGCTCTGGCAGGCAGATTCTTTACCACTGAGTCACTTGGAAGCCTCACTTGACAGCATCCTGATTCTTTATAACTTTGCATGAAGCTGATAACATTGTGATGATCTGTTTATTGCTTTCTCTGGAGTTTATATATTCTCTCTTTGATGAAACCCTTACCTCTAGAGAGTTATTTTGGTGATCCCTAAACATAATAGTTTAATTAAGAAAAATGAATGTCACATCAGCATAGAGGGTATGTTGCAAGGGTTTTCGTGTTTGTTCACAAGCACGATGCATTTTTCCAAGACCCATTTGCTAGTATTTGTAAAGGCAATTAATGACTTAATGCTGTGTTAAATAATATTCTATAAAAAGATAAATAAAATTCCTGTACTCTAAGTCTGGAATGAAAATACCTGACATACATACTTGTTCTGTACTCTCTCCTTTTGACAAACACTGCATGTCATTTATTCTCACTGAGTTTTAATGTGACCTCAAACCCCTTCTCAATTCAGTGCTCCCCACACTTATTGCAAATTAAGAAGTACTTGGAAGACAAGGTGAAACGGTCTTGCTAGTCCTAGACTGACCATTTTAAAATTCATAATGAGATTCTATATTCAGAATGGCCTTTTGGTTCACACAATCTGTGACAAACTAATAAAAGTGCATGTGACTGTGACACATAAATTAAGTGTAACTTTGTGTTTTCCTTCCACATTTTCCATTACTATCTTGATAACATTATCTGGATACAAAATCTTTCACTCATCCTATCATTTCACATAAAAGGATCTGATCTCTTCATGTGAACCGCTATTTTTATAGTAATGAGGAAAACATTTTCTCCATGCCTTTTAATAAACAAGCAAGAGAACCATAAGTCGTTTGGTAATATAGTTTATTTTATCACATCAAAGACAGACAAAATCCTAGTGATGTCAGGCTACAGGGAAATAAATTACAAGTCACTTGCTGTTTCTTCATCTCTCTCAGGAAAATGTAGGCTGTTCAGTCAACAATCAGGCCAACACTTAAGTATGTACTCTAACCTTGTTCAGAAAGCTTTAGTTGTGTGGTTAAAAGTATGGAAATGTCCTTATTAAATTGTGCCTAGCATTATGGAACAGAGGATACGAGACTTGACTTTAAGAGTATAAGATCTGTGAGCTGATTTGTCTTTTCACCTTATGTTACTGGGGTATTGTTTCTTTTTCAAAATTGAAAACTTCAATTTGTCTCAGGAGGTTGTAAATGTTAGAGAGATTGGATTGAGATAATATTTTAAAAATATGTATATAATTCCTAGCACATAGAAGGTACTCAAAAGTTACAAATTGTTTCAAGTACATGAAAAAGTAATTTAAAAATAATATAGAACTTATAGCTATCATTTTTGTTAGATATGTATTTAGAATATTTAAAAATATCTATCACCAATAAAACATATGCCTATAGCTTTTATAGTTTTTGGGTTTTTTTTTTAAACAAGAAAGTATAAAAGTCTGCAAAGAGTGGACTCTGGAGCAATAAAATCTTTGGTTTGCTTTATTATTTTACATTTTAATTAATTAATTTTTGGCTACACTTTGTCTTCATTGCAGTGCACAGGCTTTCACTAGTTGTGGCAAGCAGCAGCTACTCTCTTCATTGCAGTAAGCAGGTTTCTCCTTGCAGTGGCTTGTCTTGTTGCAGAGCGTGGCCTCTAGAGCGTGCAACTTCATAGTTGTGGCAGATGGTCTTAGTTGACTTTTGGCATATGGAATTTTTCTGGACCAAGGATCAAACTTGTGTTCCCTGCATTGACAGGAAGATTGTTAACCACTGGACCACCAGGAAAGACTTGGTTTGCTTTCCATCTCTGGCATTGAGAAGATGTAGAATCTTTATGTGGATATTTAGTGTTTCAGATCTCAGTTTTATCACCTGTATAATAGAGGAATCCTTATTATTTGATATTTTATTTGATATATAACATATCAACTGTTTTATATTATATGTAAATACCAAATCTATAATATTCAGTGATAGTGATTACTACCTTACTTCTGATTCCTAGAATGTCGACAGTCACTCTTGCCATCTCTTGTTTGACCACTTCCAATTTGCTTTGATTCATGGACCTGACATTCCAGATTCCTATGCAATATTGCTCTTTACAGCATCAGACCTTGCTTCTATCACCAGTCACATCCATAGCTGGGTATTCTTTTGCTTTGGCTCCATCGTTTCATTCTTTCTAGAGTTATTTCTCCACTGATCTCCAGTAGCATACTAGGCACCTACTGACTTAGGGAGTTCCTCTTTCAGTATTCTATCATTTTGCCTTTTCATACTGTTCATGGGGTTCTCAAGGCAAGAATACTGAAGTTGTTTGCCATGGCCACAGGACTGGAAAAGGTCAGTTTTCATTCCAATCCCAAAGAAAGGAAATGCCAAAGAATGCTCAAACTATTGCAAAACTGGACTCATCTCACGTGCTAGTAAAGTAATGCTCAAAATTCTCCAAGCCAGGCTTCAGCAATTCGTGAACCATGAACTTCCTGATGTTTAAGCTGGCTTTAGAAAAGGCAGAGGAACCAGAGATCAAATTGCCGACATCTGCTGGATCATGGAAAAAGCAAGAGAGTTCCAGAAAAACATCTATTTCTGCTTTATTGACTATGCCAAAGCCTTTGACTGTGTGGATCACAATAAACTGTGGAAAATTCTGAGAGAGATGGGAATACCAGACCACCTGACCTGCCTCTTGAGAAATCTGTTTGCAGGTCAGGAAGCAACAGTTAGAACTGGACATGGAACAATCGACTGGTACCAAACAGGAAAAGGAGAATGTAAGGCTATATATTGTCACTGTGCTTATTTAACTTCTATGCAGAGTACATCATGAGAAATGCTGGACTGGAAGAGATCATAAGCTGGAATCAAGATTGCCAGGAGAAATATCAGTCACCTCAGATATGCAGATGACACCACCCTTAGATGGCAGAAAGTGAAGAGGAACTAAAAGTCTCTTGATGAAAGTGAAAGAGGAGAGTGAAAAAGTTGGCTTAAAGCTCAACATTCAGAAAATGAAGATCATGGCATCCAGACCCATTACTTCATGGGAAATAAATTGGAAACATGGGAAATAGATGGGGAAACAGTGGAAACAGTATCAGACTTTATTTTTGGGGGTTCCAAAATCACTGCCAGATGGTGACTGTAGCCATGAAATTAAAAGATGCTTACTCCTTGGAAGAAAAATTATGACCAACCTAGACAGTATATTCAAAGGCAGAGACATTACTTTGCCTACTAATGTCCGTCTAGTCGAGGCTATGGTTTTGCCAGTAGTCATGTATGGATGTGACAGTTGGACTGTGAAGAAAGCTGAGCACCGACGAGTTGATGCTTTTGAACTGTAGTGTTGGAGAAGACTCTTGAAAGTCCCTTGGACTGCAAGGAGATCCAACCCAGCCTATTCTGAAGGAGATCAGCCCTGGGATTTCTTTGTAGGAAATGATGCTAAAGCTGAAACTCCATTACTTTGGCCACCTCATGCGAAAATTTGACTCATTGGAAAAGACTCTGATGCTGGGAGGGTTTGGGGGCAGAAGGAGAAGGGGACGACATAGGGTGAGATGGCTGGATGGCATCACTGACTCGATGGACGTGAGTCTGAGTGAACTCTGGGCATTGGTTATGGACAGGGAGGCCTGGCGTGCTGCGATTCATGGAGTCGCAAAGACTCAGACACGACTGAGTGACTGAACTGAACTGAACTGAACCTTACTTCTATTGTCATCATAAAAATATGTATGGACACTTCTAGGGAATGAATGTATCTCAGTTCTAGGACCATGCAAGCAAAGTATTTAATATGTCTCAAAGTTGTAGTAGTTAAGGAGAACTTTATACCCCACATTAGCCTAACACATTAGGTTTGGATCATCAAGTAATAAACATTAGTGGTTTAATATGCTTTCTACGGGTAACAACATTTCTGAGTAATTCATTTCTGGAAGTTTTCACATTTTAAATATATTCAGTAATTAAACTGATATTTATTAAACAGTCAGTGTGCATGTGCCATGTAGCTAAGTGCTAAGATAATTGAAACAGCCCCAGGTCATTAAACCCATAGTTTATTGAATATGAGACCTTTTATTTAGAAGATGACTGTTAGGTGACCTAGGTTATTGCCCAGATATATGTACTTTAATCACATCCAAAAAGATAGAGCGGCAATCTTGTATAAGAAATAGGTGCTGGCCTTCTGTGTATTTCTTATATTTAGAGAATAAAATCAGATGTTTCTATTCTTACTGTATAACTATCTGCTGCTGAAGCCAGCAGTCCATATATTCTTTAACATTCAACTCATACATTGTTTTCCCCACTTGGTATGAGTTATATCTTCCTCCACTCAGAAAGCTATTTACTCTTTTCCCCCTTTTCCATCCTGTCTATAATAGCACAAACATTTTTGTTGCCTTGCTCTATTGTCCAAATTTTTTGTTCCTATATGTCATTCTTGTTTTAAATTAATCCATTTCATTTTACAATAAGAGATGTTCATTAAGTCTGTATTTTTTTCATATTATATGTTATGATTATTGTTGTTTTTCACTCAGTCATGTCTGACTCTTTGTGACCCCATGGACTGCAACACACCAGGCTTCCCTGTCCTTCACCATTTCCCAGAGTTTGCTCAGATTCATGTCCATTGAGTCCGTGATGCTATCCAGCCATTTTGTCTTCTGTCATGCCCTTCTCCTCCTGCCTTCTCTCTTTCCCAGCATCAGGATCTTTTCCAGTAAGTCAGCTCTTCGCATTAAGTGGCCAAAGTATTGGAACTTCAGCCTCAGCATCAAACCCTGTAATGAATAATCAGGACTGATTTTCTTTAGAAAATCAGTTTGATATCCTTGCAGTCCAAGGGACTCTCAAGTGTCTTCTCCAACACCACAGTTCAAAAGCATTAATTCTTCAGTGCTCAGCCTTCTTTATGGTCCAGAACTCATAACCGTATGTGACTACTAGAAAAACAAACAAACAAACAAACATAACTTTGACCATATGGATCTTTGTCAGCAAAGTAATGTCTCTGCTTTTTAATATGCTGTCTAGGTTGGTCATAGATTTTCTTCCAAGGAGCAGGCGTCTTTTAAGTTCATGGCTGTAGTCACCATCTGCAGTGATTTTGGAATCCAAGAAAACAGTCTTTCACTGTTTCCATTGTTTCCCCAATTATTTGCCATGAAGTGATGGCACCAGATGCCTTGATCTTTGTTTTTGAATGTTGAGTTTTAAGACAGCTTTTTTACTCTCCTCTCTCACTTTTATCAAGGGACTCTTTAGTTCCTGTGTGCTTTCTGCCATAAGGGTGATGTCATCTGAATATCTGAGGTTACTGATATTTCTCCTGGCAATATTGATTCCAGCTTGTGCTTCATCCAGTCCAGCATTTTGCCTGATATACTCTGCATATAAGTTAAATAAGCAGGGTGACAATATACAGCCTTGAAACACTCTTTTTCCAATTAGGAAGCTGTCCGTTTTTCCACGTCTGGTTCTAACTGTTGCTTCTTGACCTGCATACAGATTACTCAGGAGGAAGGTAAAGTGGTCTGGTATTCCCTTCTGTGTAAGAATTTCCCACAGTTTGTGTTGGTCCACAGACTCAAAGGCTTTATCATAATCAGTGAAGCAGAACTAGATGTTTTTTTCTTGCTTTTTCTATGATCCAACGGATGTTGATAATTTGATCTCTGGTTCCTCTGTCTTTTCTAAATACAGCTTGGACATCTGGAAGTTCTCAGTCATGTACTGTTGAAGACTGGCTTGGAGAATTTGAGTATTACTTTGCTATCATGTGCTACTGCTGCTAAGTCGCTTCAGTGGTGTCCTATTCTGTGCGACCCCGTAGATGGCAGCCCACCAGGCTCCCCCATTCCTGGGATTCTCCAGGCAAGAACACTAGAGTGGGTTGCCATTTCCTTCTCCAATGCATGAAAGTGAAAAATGAAAGTGAAATCACTCAGTCCTGTCTGACTCTTTGCGATCCCATGAACTGCAGCCCACCAGGCTCCTCTGTCCATGGGATTTTCCAGGCAAGAGTACTGGAGTGAGGTGCCATTGCCTTCTCCTTGCTAGCATGTGAGATGAGTGCAATTGTGTGGTAGTTTGAACATTCGTTGGCATTGCCTTTCTTTGGGTTTGGAATGAAGACTGACCTTCTCCAGTCCTGTGGCCACTGCTGAGTTTTCCAAATTTGCTGGCATATTGAGTGTAGCACTTTAACAACATCATCTTTTAAGATTTGGAATAGCTCAACTGGAATTCCATAACCTTCACTAGCTTTATTTGTAGTGATGCTTCCTAAGGCCCACTTGACTTTCTACTCTAGGATGTCTGGCTTTAGGTTAATGATCACAGCATCATGGTTATCTGATCATGAATATCTTTTTTGTATAATTCTCCTGTGTATTCTTGCTACCTCCTCTTGTATGTATTGAGGTTGAATTTCTAATGCATATATTATAATAATGTATTCTTAATTTCTAAATATTTGTGGGTTTTGTTTGTTTGTTTATTTTTATTTGCCTATTTTTGTCTGCGCTGTGTCTTGTTGCTACATGGGCTTTGCTCTAGTTGTCAGGAGTTGGGGCTACTCTCTAGTTGCAGTGTGAGGGCATCTCTGTGGTGTCTTCCCTTGTTGCTGAGCACTGGTTCTAGGGTATGTGAGATTCAGTAGTTGTGGCTCTAGGGCTCTAGAGCACAGGCTCAATAGTTGTGGCACATGGGCTTAGTTACTCAGCAGCATATGGGATCTGCGGATCAGGGATTGAGCCCATATCTCCTGCACTGACAGACCGATTCTTTACCACTTAGCCACTGGGGAAAGCTCAGGTTTTTTTTTTTTTTCCTTACTAAAATGATTCCCACTTCTCTCTTCTTCTGTACAATTCCTAGAAAAATGCTGACATGTGTGTATTTTGAAAATCAAAGGCAATATCAGTTTCCCAATTGAATCTTAAAAAAGTTTTATGTTTATTCTGTGTAACTTAAAGCCATATATTTTTATGTAAGTTTTTATTTATTGGAGTTTTTGGTTTATTTGTTTTGATGTGTAAGAATTTAAAGTATTTGTTCTAAATGAAAGATTCATATTACTTGAGGAAGGTTTATGTTTTTGAAGACTAACAAAGTAGTTTGATAATATTAAACCCAAAATAAAAACAAAATTTTATAAATATTAAGCAGTACTCATTTCTAACACTTAACTACATTTCAAATCTTGTAGAAGGAAAGAAAAATTATACAGTCTCAATGCTCATGAAGTATTCACATGCATATTTCAGACTATGACTCAAAGAAAAGATGATGGAACATGCTTGACCAAAAATATATCAAAAGCTTCAGAATTCCCTGTGGTGAAATAGACTGTTCAATGCATGATTCGAACCTTGAAAAGCAATCATCTAACTTCCTAGTAGGATATAAACTCAGTGAACCACACCAGTGACCATCTGGTAGATTTTGTTGCTCTTTGTAAAGCCATCACTTTAAAGATTAAGGCAAAATAATTTAGGAAAATGAATGGAGGAAGGGGACCGGTAGCTCACCAAAGACATTGAGTAATGCCATGTGACACGTGACTAGCTATGTGGACTAGCTTCATGTGAAAAGTCCTTTTTTGTGTGTGCTAAAAAATTACAGCAAGCAAAAATTTTATAGGAATCATTCTAGAATGATACTTCATACATTTTTGTCTTTGGCTCTCTCTCCCCTATGTAGCATTTTTGATCACCTTAGTAAATTATATTAAGTATGTGTATGTGTGAGTTTGAACCATTCAGTGATGAAAGTTCTTGAATGCAGTTGATAATGGAAGATAAAATTTAAATGTTGAAATCTGAATGCCTTCAGAACTTTTTTAGTCTATTGCTCAATGTACTTGAAATTTAAAATCTTTCTGTAGTCACTTTTCCTAAGGTTTTCCTAATTGTATATCTGACTCAACAGAACAGAAATAATTTGTTTTTTACTATATAATTTTTTGTATGTAAAACTGACAGTAGATATCTTAAATATTGAAGGAGTTTTAAAATATAATTATTTTATCTGTAATTTTAATGGTTCTGTGATTCTCACTAATTCTTTGTGTTTTTGACTAAGATGATTGTCCCTTCATTTATTGCTACTTATGTTTGAGGTTACCATAGCATTCAAACTAAGTTACAGTATTAAAGTCACTTATAATATATTTATATTAGACTTATAGCTAATGCAAAAAGCACAAATGATGTAGCACATAATTATTTACATAGAAAATAAAGTAAATGAAAATAAAGATGACTGTGTTAAGAGAAATAATGTAAGCAAGTTGAAACCAAGAGCAAAGTTAATATACAAAAGTAATGTTCTGTATTTTTATATACTTGTTAAAATCAGCATTAAATTTGGCTTTAATTCATCTGGGAACATATTTGGGTTTAATTCATCTGGGAACCTAAACATATCTGGAGAACATGATAAGTTCATAGTCTCAAAGCAGACAATTTGTGATGAAAACCAAACTTACTAAGCAAAGTGCAAAATTTCTTATGCAATACATGATAAAGAAGGCACAGTATAATTTAATGGCCTCTGTCCTATATTAGTAAACATGAACTCAGCGGATTAGCTTCTAAGGGTTGCATTGTATATTTTTACTGATGTATAAATGAAGCCTTGATAGTGAAAAGATTGAGGATCATTTGCATAGAATCAGTATCATCAAACCAGACATGCCTAATGTCATTGGCCACTATAAGTCCTGTACATACCCACCTATCTATATTTAAATGTGAATCTCTTTGTTAGTTTTTATATTTGAAATTTGATCTGAAAATGCATCATCAGATAATAGAACCAAGGGTGTAATATTTCTCCATTACCATGATCTTTATTGACTTTTACATTTTGTCATTTAATAGATTAATAATTAATTTCTAAGATAAGTTAGTTTTTATATTTATACCCCTTATACAGGAAACATAATGTCAATATAGTTAGCAAAACTGTACTTAGCATGGATTTGTTAACTATTTGTTATAAATATATTAACAATTATTCCAAATTTTATGAAAATGGGATATGATTGCATTTATCATGATTCTTTCTTAAATGGCTGTTGCTCCTGAATCTTTATATTTACAATAGAGAAAATGATTCTAAACAACTAAGATGATTTCATTATCAGTGCAACTGCATATTTAGAAAATCATCTCAGTGCAAAGTATTATGCTTCAGTGAAAATATTGGGTATTTTATTCTCTAAATTTTTATTTAAAAAATCTTAGAATTGATGGTTGATGTATTAATAATTAAAATGTGAAAACTATAGACAAAACATTTTCAAATTAAAGGAGATAGTATTTCTGTATTTATATTAAATATCTCTTGATTGACAGTGATGGAGAAGAGATACATAACGATTGCTGATTTTAAGGAGGTTATGACTTTTGGAACACACCCACAAAAATAATGAATTAAAAACAGCCCCTTGTACTGCATTTCCTCAAGAGAGTTACAAATAAAATGTCATGGAAAATCAGAAGTAGGTATGAATTTTGCCTTGGTGAGAGGGGGATTAATTTTGATGGAGATTTGAAAAATAACTCAAATGTTCATGTGTATTGCCTTATTTTATCTCCTATCATTTATTGAGTGTTTTCTTTCAGTCAGAAACAATTTGTGATTATCCACTTAATCTTCATACTCATGCTATATAGACTAAATAATATCTCAACCCACATTTTATAAATGGGAAACTGAAGCACAATGAAGTTAAGAAAATTTCTCAAGGTAACATGGCTAGTAAAAGGTAGTGCTAGGATTTGTGTCCAAGCAATCTGACTCCAATATCATGTTCTTAACTTTTGAGTTACACTTTTTCCCTACTGTCTTGATTATGAAACCTATTCTTTCCATTTTCCCTTTAGTCTTAGTCTATAAAATGTTAATATTTTCTCTTAAATTAAATCTAAAAAAACTTGTAAACAAAAGTCTCAATTTTATAATGACCTACTGTCCTGAGTTACTATCTTATTCCTCCAGTTTATTTCAACTCAAAATGTATTAATAATGGTCTTGCCTTGTTTCTTTGCTCTTAATGAAACACTTTAAAACTCTCAGTATGTTTCAACTTTTCTAGAGTTAGGGAACAAATATATCTAGTCATATATAACATGTACAGTCAGGTGAATGTTTATAGCTGTGCTACTGTGACACATCACTTGGGGAAACTAAAAGTGAATTGACTTTGGTTGGTGGACACAAATGTAAAGAGGGGGAGATTATAATTTCAGCTGAGATCAGTTGAAATAATCTTTAGGACGGTTTTGAAGCTCAGACTTATCCTCTAGGCAGGTGTAAACCATTAAGTGTATTGGAACATTTTTGAGATTTTTAAGCTTTTTTTTTTTTTTTTTGATGGCATGGCAACTGCTGTTTATATAAATGTATCCATCATAAATGAGAGAGCATCAGTGATAGGCAGAAGGTTTGTGCTCCATATTGTGTGTGCATGCATGTCATACACACACACACACACACAATTTGCACTGAAGTGACAGATAGTTGAGGGAAGTTAGTATTTAGTGTCTGCTTATCTGTTCAAGCTGCTGTAACAAAATAGCATAGACTGAGTGACTGATAAATATCAGAAATTCATTTCTTATGGTTCTGTTGGCTAGGAAGTCTAAGATTAAGTCACTATAGTAAGTTTTAAACATGAATTTTGTGGGAACACATACGTTTAGTCTATAACACCATCTCAACAATAATAATATCACATAATATTTTTAAGTCCTCCTGATGTTCTGAGGCTGGTTCTAAGAACTATCTCATTTTACATATATAAAAACTTAAAAATCAGGTATTATGATTTCCTCACTGCAAATATCCACTGAAGAAGGTGAAGGTTAAAATGCTGCCAAACGCATCTCACACTGGAATATAGGTTAGAACCTAGTAATATAAAACCATTATATGTAAAATCTTTGTAAGATTCCAGAACCTTTGTAACTTTTCAATGATGATAGTTCTTCCTAGCACACTACTCTGAATTCAGTGAAAGCAAGACTACTCCAATCACTTGTTAACAGGGGATGAATCCCCTATGAACTGACTTAGATAAGTCAAGCTTCAACCCACAGGACATCTTTAAAAGCACAGAGAATAAACTGAAGTTTCCACCTGCATTGAAAAATTTAAGTGCCTATTGATATCTACCTTAGTAACTAGTTAAAGCTTAGTTAGGAACATGCTGCAGTTAGCCATGTAAGATTTTATAAAAAAATTTATCATCACTCCCACACTTTTGCCATAGTCAGTGGAAATAGTATAATATGCATCAGTGGGCCTTATGTTTTAAGCAATTTATTATTGAAGAATATGTTAAACAACCTTGCAGTCTTTCCTGGATGATTATAGAAGAAAAATTTAGTGAGGTTATTTCTCATACGAGTGTTAATTATGATTTTATAAATTATTCACCAGTAAAACTTAACAAGTATACATAAACAATTGAAAGTATCTGACTTCATAAATTCAAAAAACATTTCTTCTATAAATTTTTGTTTTTAGATACATCAAGATATCATTCTCACCTATAGTTATTTACCACTGTGTCAGTGAACATCATTTCTCTACTCTTTGACATATGGCTTTTTAGTGTTGCTTTTACTGAGCACATGTGTTTTGATTAGCTTGTAGGAGGTGAAGTTTTCATTCTATAATACTCTCACTTAGCAGTTAGAGGAGTAGTTGGCAGAGGCCACTTTCATTGTTTTCAATCATTTGAACAATAATGCAATTAATTTATATCCAACAGTGTTAATCAAGTGACCTTTAAGTGTATTTTCTATTATTTTGTAGGAACAGATTATTAGTGAGGAGTAATTTAATCATTTAATGAGAACCTCAGTCTGTTTCATTGATTTTTCTTAATTAAATTTAGGTTAACTCCTCTGCCCTCATGGATAATTCAGCTCAAGAGTAATAGTATAATGAATGTCTGTGGAGGTGTTTGAGATAAAGTAACTGCAGTTCAGGGAAAAAAAAGTAAAGATTTAGTAAGTATAAAGAATTCTTGAAAGTCTTTAAGTTGTGTTTAGTATATCAAAACTGACTAATGTATGGCGTGCCTGGTGGGTGGCTTAGATGGTGAAGAATCTGCCTGCAATGTGAGAGACTTGGGTTTGATCACTGGGTTGGGAAGATGCCCTGGAGAAGGGAGTGGCTACCCACTCCAGTATTCTTTCCTGGAAAACTCAATGGACAAGAGGACCATGGCGGGCTACAGTCCATGGGATCGCAAAGTGTTGGACACTGCTGAGCAACTAACACTTTTAATAGCTTGTTTCCTTTGCATTAAACTAGGTTATGTGGCAACAACAAATAATCATATAGTCTAATCAGCTTCATGAAATGATAGATATTTTCTCAGTCTACTTGTAGAATGCAAGTGACAGCTGGGCTCAGCTTGCCTCAGTTCAGTTCAGTCTCTCAGTCATATTGGACTCTTTGTGACCTCATGAACTGCAGCATGCCAGGCTTCCCTGTCCATCACCACTCCCGGAGGTAAAACATGAGTTTTACCTAAACTTGTGTCCGTGGAGTTGGTGATGTCATACAGCCATCTCATTCTCTGTCGTCCCCTTCTCTTCCTGCCTTCAGTGTTTCCCAGCATAAGGGTCTTTTCCAATGAGATAGTTCTCCACATGAGGTGGCCAAAGTATTGGAGCTTCAGCTTCAACATCAGTCCTTCCAGTGCTTCCCTAGTCACTGACTAACTCAGGATTATAGAGACACCATCTCAGGACATTTTTCCATAACTTCTAAAATGGGGTGGGTGGAAGTACAAATGGCAACTAGGTAGTGTTTCTTAAAATTTCGGTCAGGAATAGAGCCAGAATATATCTTTTTTCCCCACTGGCTAAAACAAGCCACATGACTCCAAATGGTACATAAGTACATCCTAAACAAGCATAGAAGTAGCAGAATATTTATACACATTCATAATAATTAGCACATAACTTTCTGTTCAGTTCAGATCAGTTCAATTCAGTTGCTCTGCTGTGTCTGATTCCTTGCGACCCCATGAATCGCAGCATGCCAGGACTCCCTGTCCATCACCAACTCCCGGAGTTCACTCAAACTCATGTCCATCGATTTGGTGATGCCATCCAGCCATCTCATCCTCTGTCATCCCCTTATCCTCCTGCCCACAATCCCTCCCAGCATCAGAGTCTTTTCCAGTGAGTCAACTCTTCTCATGAGGTGGCCAAAGTACTGGAGTTTCAGCTTCAGTATCAGTCCTTCCAATGAACACCCAGGACTGATTTACTTTAGAATGGACTGGTTAGATCTCCTTGCAGTATAAGGGACTCTCAAGAGTCTTCTCCAACACCACAGTTTAAAAGCATCAGTTCTTCGGCACTCAGCTTTCTTCACAGGCCAACTCTCACATCCATACATGACCACTGGAGAAACCATAGCCATGACTAGATGGACCTTTGTTGGCAAAGTAATGTCTCTGCTTTTGAATATACTATCTAGGTTGGTCATAACTTTTCTTCCAAGAACTAAGCATCTTTTTAATTTCATGGCTGCAATCACCATTTGCAGTGATTTTGGAGCCCCCAAAATAAAGTCTGACATTGTTTCCACTGTTTCCCCATCTATTTCCCATGACGTGATGGGACCAGATGCCATGATATTAGTTTTCTTGAGAAACATATATCTGGAGTTTCTAACAAGGGTGCTACCTTTTCTTAGATTAAAAAGTCATCAATATTGGCTAACAGGCTAAAGGAGCTCAAACGTAGATGTGTTCTGGGAAAACTCCTTTGAAGATTTTGCTGATTTTAAGTTGTCATCTGACACCATTGTCTTTATTTTCTTCCACCATCCTTTTCCCTACTACACGTGCTTTAAAAAGGATTCTTACTTCAAACTTAAGAAACATATTTTTCCCTGTCATTAGTGTTTTATCAAGAGTGCCGCTTAAAAATTTCATACATACGAATATTTATCAATATCTGTTTATACATATCTATAACCAAAACGTTTTCTGCCATACATATATTTTCAAAGCATAATGTTTTATACGCTGTGTCCAAAATGGATGATTATAAAGACTTTAAACGTAGGTTTGCAGTTGTACTCATGGACAGACTCTTTGACTTTTGAACAGATAAAATAAAATATCACTACTTGTTTCAGTTTGCCTCAAGAATGAAATTTGATAACTTGTACTTGAAAGCTATGAATTTAGAGTCATTTCAAGTGATGATATTCAACTTTATATTTATTATGTTCTCATTCATCACTTGATAAATGTAAGATAAAATTTCTGGAAATGATCAATGGAGCAACCTTCTTTACCATACATGTGGTTCATGAATATTTTTCTTATTCCTTCTCCTGTGCTCATTGAAAAACCAACAGTGTTATTTAGCTTTCTCTTTGCTGACATCTGCTGACTGTTTTTTATTTATTTTTCTCTCTTTCATTTTCTGTCAGGAAGTGTTGGCATCATATAGGTTTAGTACAAATTTGACTTATTAAATCATAATTTTCAGCACCCTTAATTACAATTGCAGTAGCTTTTGTTCTGCCCTACATGTTTATGAACAAATACTTTCTGTGTGATGTTCCACTCCTTTTAATGCTACTTATGTAATATGAAATTGTTTCAAAATTTTTCATCATGAAAGATGATTTATAAATATTTTCTAAAGATTACATTTTCCCAGGAACTGCATTAGAGGAGGAAATGTTATGGTCTAAAATTTTAGAACAGTGCTTTATTTAGCATTGCAACTTCTCAGAAAATGGCATATATTTAATTTCTTTGCTTTTCTCTATGAGGCAGCCATTTTTATAGCTGTCACAAAATTATATTTAAATTCATCATAGGAAAGTCATATATTCACAGAGAGCTATGCATGTAACACATATTTCATCCTCTGAAAATTCAGCTCCTTCTGCATGTTGAGAATTTATTTCTGAAATGCTGAATGTAAACAGAGAGCATGCATGAAATGCACCACTGCTTTTGAAGGGTTAATGCGGCCACAATAGGGAAAGCGGAGATATGCACATGGGTCTCTCTGCTCAAGGCTGAACGTGCTGGCAAGCAAGGCATTCTGCCATGGAGTCTGGACACAGCCTTGAGTTTAATGGTCCCTTGCTAACCAGGGCACATTCCTTTCTTTTGATAAAAGGAGAGAAGAGGGCTCTGGACAGACCTTGCAGTAAACAGAGGTTTCACTCCCCTTCCTGTATGATAACATGTATGCACCTGTGCTGTACTGAAAAGGCTTATTCATGCAGTCTGGAATTCTGCCTAGGGGGCTATATAAAAATAAACCACAATTATTTGTGCAGTCTTTTCCTCCGGCTGGAGTGTGTGTGTGTGTGTCTCCTGTACGTCTCGTATGTCTTGTGTGTTTTATGTCATTTCACTCGTAATCTCCAGTAATCAACAGCTTTCTTCAAAACTTTTGAAATTTCAAGTATTATATGCAAAGCTATTTCAGAGTTTAGGAGGTTTAAATAAACTGTGTCACATGAAAGTACACAAATATTGTAACATATATAAATTTGCAAGATTCTATTTGCTTTTGAAGAAACTGGAAACAAAATGCTGCCCACTGCTATGAAAGTTGTAACATTTTGCCTTACTTGGAAGTTAACAAGTAAACTTACCACAGTGTCATACATATTGGCAAAGACATGAGATTCTTGGGTCAGAGACAGAGGACTGCATTAATGAAAGCACAGTAAATACCATGTTAAATCAATTCTTATTGCAGAAGTTGCCCTCCAAATACAACAAGACAAAGTAAAATACCCCAATTGGAAATTCTATACGCAGTGACTTTTTGCCAGGGTTGAAGAACCCTAGCTTAGGAACCCCAATACTTTAAATGCCACTTTCCAGCAAATGTGGTCAATGTTTGCTCCAAAGGGAGACACTGTTTTTTTCTTTTATTATTTAAGTAGGAAATTTGCTCTCTGCTTCAGAGGGAGATACTGTCTTTGTCTTCCAGGGCTCTTTGTTATACAAATATCATAATAAAGCTATTCTAGAATAAAAGCTTAGTGTTGTGGCAGTCGTATTGGAGTCAAAGGAGATAAAAGGGTAAAAAAGAACATTGGTCTTGTCTTTATTTACGATTTTGATATCTTGCCCATAGTAGAATTTTTGCATTAATTTTTATAAAATTTGGTATTGAATTATCATTTATTTTAAATACTGAAATTTTTACATCTGAGACTAGTACTTCACTTACTTTATTTCTGGCTCCATTAATGCTGATATAAAATGCAGATATGCCTTGTCATCTAACAAGCAAAAACTAAATTTCTTGCTTTTTGCTTCAAAATGCATTTAACAGATAAATTCTGCAGAAAAGGTATATTTGTATGAAGATCCAAATACATTCTTCCCAAGGTATGCTACTTTATTTTTGTTTTTAATATTGAAGTTAAATATTTTGGTGTTTACCTAAATACTATAATCACATATGTTCTTATGGAAATATAGTATACTCTTTCTATAAAGAGTATACTCTTTATAGAATTTTTATAAAATTATACTAATTTTTATGTATTCTGTTACTTCTCATATTTAATCAGCCTGTAATGCTGAAAAATACATCTTAAAATCCTTCTAAAAGATCAGTTTATAAGTATATCATGCTATAAATAATAATTTATATTAGGGATTCTAAGATATGTGACCAAATCTAGGTTATTTTGATGGTTCTAAGATGTTTCCAGTACATTTAGTGGGTAAAATATAAGTAGAACACAAATATCTCAGTCTTTTCAGAGAGTTTGAGTTCTGAACTAAGCCTTTTCATGTACTTTAGGACTTATGAGCATTATTTTGCTTCAATAATAGTTTTATACCCTGGTGGTGCAGAGGTTAAAGCATCTGCCTGCAATGTGGGAGACCTGGGTTCGATCCCTGGGTCGGGAAGATCCCCTGGAGAAGGAAATGGCAACCCACTCCAGTATTTTTGCCTGGAAATCCTATGGACGGAGAAGCTTGGTGGGCTACAGTCCGTGGGTTGCAAAGAGTCGGACATGACTGAGCGACTTCACTTTCACTTTCACTAGAGCCCTTAATAATGGCCAAAGGTGTCCTTACAACTGGAAGTTAAGTGTATGCCTTGGAGTTTTAAATTATGTTAGAAGGTAAGCAATAGCCATGACAAAGATAAACTCTTAGTAAATTCCATTTTACAATAAAATAAAATCATTTTTCCCATACATGTTTTTACTGGAGTAAATACAGAAAGCAAAAATTGTTTACTGACTAAACAATTTTAAGCATATAGTTCAGTTGTTTAAGTACATTCATTTTTTGTGCTATCATTACTACCGTCCATCTCCAGAACTCTTTTCATCTTGTAAAACTCACTCATTAACAGTAACTCTACATTCCTTCCTCCCATCCTAAGCCACTTGCAGCCACAATTTGTTTTTGTTTAATTTTGACTGCTTTAGATACCTCATGTTGAAACAGGAAACCGAGTTCTTGTTTGCAGAGACAAAAAAGAACTTTGCAAATATGCAAATAGTCGCACAGAGTTTATTTTAAAGGATATAGATACCAAGCTTTCAGAATACACACTGAGAAGGGGTGTGCCTGAAAGGGTGGGAATAACAACAGTTTATATCTTTACTGGTATTGATCTGTTTGTTTTTGGTTGGCTCGGAGCCCTGATATATGTACTTTTTGACCAATCTGTTTAAAAGCCACAATATCCACTATGCCCTTTTGTGGCTTTCTTTGATTCCTAAGTCCTTGAGTTTTCTTAGACATTGAGTCACCAGCCTGCAGCCATTTCTCATGACCTCGGGCTATTGTTTAAGGACCAGATATATGTTTATGACATATCAGATTATTATTTATTAAAGGCTGTTCAGTTCAGTTCAGTTCACTTGCTCAGTTGTGTCTGACTCTTTGTGACCCCATGAGTTGCAGTACACCAGACCCCCTGTCCGTCACCAACTCCCGGAGTTCACTCAGATTCACATCCATCAAGTCCGTGATGCCATCCGGCCATTATTTAAGTATGGTAAAAAGTTAATGGTCCACCTGGTGTTTTATCCTAGATAAGTTGGACGGAAGTTACTGATTGTTTTGTCATGGGTCTGGTTGTTTTTTGATCCTGTAGACCAGGGAGGCATTCCCCTAAATGTCAGGAAATTAGAGCAAGTATCAGTTCAGTTCATTCGCTCAGTTGTGTCCAACTCTTTGCGATGCCATGAATTGCAGGACGCCAGGCCTCCCTTTCCATCACCAACTCAAGGAGTTCACTCAAACTCATGTCCATTGAGTTGGTGATGCCATTCAGCCATCTCATCCTCTGTCATCCCCTTCTCCTACTGTCCCCAGTTGCTCCCAGCATCAGAATCTTTTCCAGTGAGTCAACTGTTTGCGTGAGGTAGCCCAAAGTATTGGAGTTTCAGCTTCAGCATCAGTCCTTCCAATGAACAGCCAGGACTGATTTCCTTTAGAATGGACTGGTTTGATCTCCTTGCAGTCCAAGGGACTCTCAAGAGTCTTCTCCAACACCACAGTTCAAAAGCATCAATTCTACGGCAGTCAGCTTTCTTCACAGTCCAACTTTCACATCCATACATGACTACTGGAAAAACCATAGCCTTGACTAGAGGGACCTTTGTTGGCAAAGTAATGTCTCTGCTTTTGAATATGCTGTCTAGGTTGGTCATAACTTTCCTTCCAAGGAGTAAGTGTCTTTTAATTTCATGGCTGCAATCACCATCTTCAGTGATTTTAGAGCCTCCAAAATAAAGTCTGATACTGTTTTCACTGTTTCCCCATCTATTTCCCGTGAAGTGATGGGACCAGATGCCATGATCTTCGTTTTCTGAATGTTGAGCTTTAAATCAACTTTTTCACTCTCCTCTTTCAT
Organism: Nanger dama; assembly: GCA_917880005.1. Classification (NCBI taxonomy): domain Eukaryota; kingdom Metazoa; phylum Chordata; class Mammalia; order Artiodactyla; family Bovidae; genus Nanger; species Nanger dama. The sequence goes on from CAKJTW010000037.1 coordinate 15,319,445, forward strand.
CAAGAAGCTTTTTAGTTCCTGTTCATTTTTGCCATAGGGTGGTGTCATCTGCATATCTGAGGTTATTGATATTTCTCCCAGCAATCTTGATTCCACCCTGTGCTTCTTCCAGCCCAGCGTTTCTCAAGATGTACTCTGCATATAAGTTAAATAAGCAGGGTGACAATATATAGCTTTAGGCTAATGGAGCTAGACACCTACATGAGGGAATAAGTTGGACTTAAAGACTAAAATTAAGCAGTAAGCCTGAGGCCTCAACCCTGCACTGACTGCCCTAAGTTCCTACCTTGTGTGAGTAGAATATTACAAGATTTGTCTATTTCTGACTGGTTTATTTCACTTAGCATAATATCCTCAAAGGAGAAGGCAATGGCAACTCACTCCCAGTACTCTTGCCTGGAAAATCCCATGGACAGAGGAGCCTGGTGGGCTGCAGTCCATGGGGTCGCTAGGAGTTGGACACGACAGAGCAACTTTACTTTCACTTTTCACTTTCATGCATTGGAGAAAGAAATCGCATCCCACTCCACTGTTCTTGCCTGGAGAATCTCAGGGACAGTGGAGCCTGGTGGGCTGCCATCTATGGGGTCACACAGAGTCGGACATGACTGAAGTGACTTAACAGCAACAATGTCCTCAAGGTTCATCCATTTTATAGAGTATGTCAGAATTTCCTTCTTTTTAAGTTTGAATATATTCTATTGTATCTATATGACACATTTTGTTTATTTATTCATCTTGGGATGGACATGTGGGTTGCTCTCATATTTTAACTACTGGGAATATGGATGTATATATATGTCTTGAGACACTATTTTCAGTTCTTTTGGGTATATACTCAAAATTGAATTCTTGGATCATATAGTAATTTGATTTTACTTCTCGTAAGAGACACTATACCCTCTTTTACAGCAGCATTACCATTTGACACTCCCGCCAAGTGCACAAGGATTCCAATATCTCTCTGTAGTCAGAAGCATTTGTTATTTTTACTTTTTGTTTGTTTGTTTTTAATAGTAGCCATTCTAATGAGTTTTAGAATGGTCCTTAACCTTGTTTTTTTTTTTTTTTTTAATACGATATAACCAAATCACTGTTCTCTTTCTAACATTATTTAGAATATGGTAACACATTTTTAGCTCAGATATTATGAAAGTACAGGATTAGAAAGGAAATGATTAATTGGAGCTACTGACAGATTATTCACCTTTTAAAATACACTAGACACTGGAGATACTACTGTAGAAAATCAACAATGATGACTACCAAAAAAAATATTCATACCATCATAATGGGAAACCCTAGTGAAGAAGATAGATATTTACAAATAATAACAAAAATACAGTTACAAACTATATTGGTGCTATAAGGTAAAGGTCTATAAAAATGATAAGGTACCATTATGAAATATCTGCTCTTTAGGGTAAAAATTTTAAGTTGCTTCATATGATCATAGCTTGCTCCTTGGAAGAAAAGCTATGACGAACCTAGACAGCCTATTAAAAAGCAGAGACATCATTTTGCCAAGAAAGATCCTCATAGACTGAGCTCTGGTTTTTCCAGTAGTCACGTATGGATGTAAGAGTTGGACTATAAAGAAGGCTCAGTTCCAAAGAACTGATGCTTTCTAAATATGGTATTGGAGAAGACTCTTGAGAGTCCCTTGAACTGCAAGGAGATAAAACCAGTCAATCCTTGAGGAAAACAACACTGAATATTCATTGGAAGGACTGATGCTGAATATGAAGCTCCAATACTTTGGCCATGTGATACAAAAAGCCAACTCATTGGAAGAGTCTTGATACTGGGAAAGATTGAGGGCAGGAGGATAAGGGGGCAATAGAGGATGAGACGGTTGAATAGCATCATGGACTCAATGGACATGAGTTTGAGCAAACTGTGGAAGACTTTGAAGTACAGGGAAGCCTGGCGTGCTGCAGTCCATGGGCTCAAGGAGTCAGACACAAATTAGTGACTGAACAACAGTGATCATAGCTTACACAGAGATATTGAAATTATATCCAGTTTTACTTCCAGTATATTTCTATTTGACACTCAGTGAACATGAATGTGGAGATAATGAACATACTTAGATTTCTTATAAGGTTTTAATAAAGTAATTTTCATTTCCTAGCAAATTTTGCTTTTGGTTTTTAGCCTAAGTCCCATTTAGACTTCTTAGCTCAAAATGCTTGCTGTTGGCTTGCTGCCAGTGGTAAAGTACTTGATAATGGAAAACAAGAAGAAAAAAATCAAGAATATGAGTGACCACCTGTAACCCTGATTCTGTAACCCTTGATTCCAGGAAGGAAAGAAATCTTTCAGGACATAGAAAATCATAGAAGCTGATAGTCTTCACTTACCCACCTCCCAACAGCTGTTTGTTGCCTGTATCTCTTCCATTTATCTGCAAAGCCTAAATGTTGGAGTTAATCACTTAATATATTGTTGATTATTAGTATGTAATTGCAAACTGGATACATCTGTACTAAGCTTTCTAGTGTACAAGTTAGGATCAAGCTTATTGTCCCAACTAACATAGTCTTAATAATGCACTTTTTCAACTTAATTAAGCTATTTGTTTTCCTCCCCAAATTATAATATTTTCAAGTTTACCTATTTGGAATTGATTTCAAACAGATAAATATTTACACTATATAGAATATTTTTATCCACTGATACTTCTACCTTAGTTTCCTTTTATCATAAGCTTTTCCTTGAGGACTCAACCCTCTTGATTTGCTCCAAGGATATGTTAGTCACCAGATGTTTTGCACTTTCTACACTAAAACAATATTTTATACTATTTAAATTTATAATGTCACTCTTTCTTTGCTTCATAGATAGAAGTGTTGTGGGTATGTGTAATAATTAACAAAAGCAAATCAGTAAAGGCTAAGAAAAGGAACTAACTTTTAATGAGCTTCTGATTATGTCATGTACTGTGCTTAATGAGGCTTATCACCTGAACCCCTATTTGATTCACTCCATGAGGTAGGCGTATTTTCCTTATTTAAGATAAAAAATTTTCAGTGGTTCCTGAATCAAGTCCTAACAGAATATTTGACTTGGCAATTTTTAAAAGACACTTAAGTTATAATGTTTTCTGGTTGCTTTATCACTAAAGAAAGATTCTTTTCCTACCTAAGTAATACTTTCGTTTTTTACCTGTTTCTTTATCAGTTAATTATTAAAAATTTTTTTCTTTTTAAAATTGCATTCTTGCTTAGTCTAAGGCAATTTTTTAAAAATATAAATTTATTTATTTTAATTGGAGGTTAATTACTTTACAATATTATATTGGTTTTGCCATACATCAACATGTATCCACCACAGGTATACATGTGTTCCCCATCCTGAATCCCCCTCCCTCCTCCTTCCCCATACCATCCCTCTGGGCCGTCTCAGTGCACCAGCCCCAAGCATCCAGTATCATGCATTGAACCTAGACTGGTGACTCGTTTCATATATGATATTACACGTTACAATGCCATTCTCCCAAATCATCCCACCCTCTCCCTCTCCCACAGAGTCCAAAAGACTGTTCTATATATCTGTGTCTCTTTTGCTCTCTTGAAAACAGGGTTATCATTACCATCTTTCTAAATTCCATATATATGTGTTAGTATACTGTATTGGTATTTTTCTTTCTAGCCTACTTCACTCTGTATAACAGGTTCCAGTTTCATCCACCTCATTAGAACTGATTCAAATGTATTTTTTTAATGGCTGAGTAATACTCCATTGTGTATATGTACCACAGCTTTCTATCCATTCATCTGCTGATGGACATCTAGGTTGCTTCCATGTCCTGTCTATTATAAACAGTGCTGTGATGAACACCGGGGTACACGTGTCTTAAAGGGTAATTCATCATACTTTATTTTTCATTATTGTTTTCACTCTCCAGCACCAAACTAACTTATTTGTTCAAAAGAAATATATATATTAACTCTAGCTTTCTATGAAGAAATGCCCTCATCATTAGGTCACAAGAGAGACATATTTATATTTAAGTCCACATATGAAATGAATAGAAGCTTAATTAAGTGTGGTAGCTCTGGGAATAAAGAAACATGAGGAATAACACACATTCAAAGATTATTACTCAAATGAGAAAAATGTATAGTGTACATGATGTTTTAACATGCTTCATCTCTTCATTCTTAAAGCTCTGAAGTAGATATTGTTATAGTCAAGATTCCTTTCTCTTATCTACCCCACTTTATCTTCTAACTCCACATACCATTATTCCTTTCATTTTGCAGCTGCTTCACAATGTGTTTACTCATGTCATTAATTTCTGTTGCCATGAATTCAAGTATCTATTTGCATAAGCAGTTGCACTGTAGGATTTTCAGCTCCCTAAGACTGTCTTATGTGTGCTCAGAACTTATTCCACAGTAGTCATTCAATATATACTTATTGAGTTGAAATGAGTTTCAGAGATCAACAAAAAGAGTTTCACAAAGAAGAAAACACCTTTTAGATGATGGTGCTAAACTGTGTACTCAGGTCTGATTTCTAATTTCAGTTTCCTACTTTAGTTTTGATGCTTTCCATTTTGCTTTAATAAATTTCATTGACCAAACCTTTCATGACATGATCAGGCAACGTTTCTTTTTAGTCATACTCAGGTGTCCTGTCACTAATCACCACTGTTAAACTGTTTGGGCTTGTAATTATTCAGTTCCTTAGATCAGAGGTCCCCAGCCACCTGACCTAATGCCTAATGATCTGAGGTGGAGCTAATGTAATAATACTAGAAATAAAGTGCACGATACATGTAATGCACTTGAATCATCCCCAAACTGTCCCCTACCCCAAGTGTGGAAAAATTTTCTTCCACAAAACCGGTCTCTAGTGCCAAAATAAGTTGGGTATAACTGCTTAGATAATTTTCCTATTAAGAAGATAAAATCATATATTTTTGTATGTAAAAATCCATTCTGTTTGGAATATTTAAAAATTACAAGGGAATACATGTCAGACTCTCTAAACTTTAGAGAAATTTGCAGAGAAATTAAACTTTTATTAGCATGCAGTTTATCTTATATTGAAACCAATAAGTAGTTTAGAATATAATTAGAATAGCTGAATTATACAATGCATAGGTATAATACTTTTCTTCTTAATAACATTAGAAGTTTAATGGAGTTCTTGTAAATCATCTAATTTGGTACTTATAAATCTAAGCAATCTTGGTAAAATGACACATTTCCTTTCAAGGACCCCAAATAAGACAATAGAGGAGGAGGTAAGAAGAATATGGCTACGATCATTTGACCTGCATGACAACCATTATTTCAGCAGCACTGACATATAGATGACCTCTGCTGCATCCCCACTACTTTTGAACTCTAATGATTGTGACTCACAGTCTTCACTGGCAGATCTTTCCCTATTTGGACAACTCTTACTAGAAGCCATGTTATATTGAAATGTGAAATTCTTGTAAGTTCTATCTCATGATTCACAGTGTTCCATTTAATGTCAAACAAAATAGTGTCATCTTTCTTGCATATGCCAGATGAAGGCCTCCCAAATATTGGAAAACATTCCTCATAGTCTCAGTGCCTATTACTAAGTCTTTTCTTCTGCAGAGCAATAATTGTTCTCTTAATTATTCCTTTTAAAATAATCATTGATCTTGGCATATGACTTTGTATCTGTTGAATTATCACTTAGTAGATGAGACTCAGCCAAAGAAAAAATATCTCAAGCTGACAAGGCAGTGAGTAAGGAAAGATAACTTTTCATCTTACTAAATGAAAATATATATTTAAAAAATACTATCTGGAGGAAAAAAATAAATTCACAATATAAACTAGAAAGATCTTTAAAGATTATCTCATTCCCTGATTTTATGTTGTCATTATTTATAGCATAGTGACAGATGATTGAGTTAATTACTTTTCTTATTCCAGTAGTAGTATTATCAGAATTCTTTGCAAGACTGCAAGACCTCTTTCTTGCTTGGATGCAGGTAGTTATGTATGAATATGTGTATATTGAATTGCCTTTAATCCTCATTTCATACTCCCATGCATCTCCCCACATAAGCACCTGCTCAAATGTGTAAAAGTTACATCTTTTATTTTTGTGTTCTTATAAAATATAGTGATATTTTGTGTTTATATGCTTTTTATAGAAGTGGTACTATGCTATAGATTTCTTACTATTTCTTACTCTTCACTCAGCACTCTGATTTTAAGCTTTGCCCAAAACTCTCAACCTTGTCTGCACAACCTTCCATGAAACATCTAGTATCTCAGACCATTGTACAGCACTTGAATAAAAATTTCTGAAAGTAAGGCCAGAATATCACTATTTTTAGAAAGTTCTTCAGGTGATTCTAATGTAATACTGTATTGATTCACATAGTGTTAAGTCATTATAGTACTACTGTGAGATACCTCCGACTCCCTATTACCACAAATAACCCTGTGATGAACACTTTTCCGTAAGGTCATTTGTAACTTTAAGGCCTCCTTGTAAAGGATACTCTGTATATGTACTCAGACATGTGATGCAGGGTCATTGGTACAAATGTATTCTTTATTTGACCAATTATTTCCAACCCGTTCTCTAAAATGACCATGCCTTGCTATAGTACAACTAATAATATGTTGTGTGTGCTAAGTTGCTTCAGTTGTATCTGACTCTTTGCGACCCTATGGACTGTAAGCCTGATGGGCTCTTCTGTCTACGGAATTCTCCAGGCAAGAATACTGGATTAGGTTGCCATACCCTCCTCCAGAGTATCTTTCTAACCCAGGGATTGAATCCCTGTCTTTGGAGCTCTTGCCTTGCAGGTGGATTCTTTACACTGAGCCACCAGGAAGATCCCAGTAAATTAAAATGACTGTATTGAAATTATTGTTATGATTTGCCAAGTCATGGCATGATCAGAATTTCTAATATTTTCCAGATAAGCTAAGCATTTTCCAAGATCATGCAGTTAGAAAACTGCAGAAATAAAATTTGAGTTGAAATAGTCTTGGCTGTAAACCACAGACTTTTTTTAGCATATCAAAGTATCTGTAAAATAATGCAATGTTTTTGGTTCAATTCTGAAATAAAATGTCAGTTATGAAACGAATTAATTCCTCTGAATTTATCAGAAATTTGATATCAGAAAATTGATGAAATTTGCTGTGCCTTTCAAATTATGTATCCTTCTATTTTATATTACTGTGACTGTTTCATGGGATGCTGTATACTATCTATGTACCTGTGAGTCTGTGTTTCTGTTTATCTAAAAATGAGTAGTGATCATGAGAAACTAAATACGATCCTTCAACAGTTAAAGAGGTGAAAAGTGCAAGATTTTTCCCTCTCCGTATTGGTTTTCTATTCCTACATGACAAAACACCACAAACAGTAGCTTAAAACCACAAGAAACTTTTTTCTCAGAGTATGAGTCATCAATCTGCACATGGCTTATCTGGATCCTCTGCTCAGGGTCACATCATGCCAAAATTATTATTGTCAATGGCTGCAATTTCATCTTCCAAGCTGACTGGCTGGCTGTATAATTCAGTTCCTTGCAGTTTAGGACCAAAGTTCTCAAATCCTAGAGTATGCTCACCGTTTTCTGCCATTGGCATTCTCCTCAGCATGGCAGGTTGCTTCTTCATGGTCAATAGGAGAGCACCTGCTGCTGCTTAGACTCTTCATCTCTTCTAAGAGCTCAGCTAATTAGATCAGGCACATCAAGGATATGCCACCTTGTGATTAGTTCAACATCAACTACCTGGGAATCATTATTACTTCTTCAAAGCCCTTTTATTCTGCTATAGAACACAGAATAATCACCAAAGTGATAATCTATTGTATTTTCAGGCTCTCCCTATGCTCAAGGGGAAGAGATTATACCAGAAGTGTAAACCCATATAGAATATTCTAAAAGTGAGAATCTTTTTCTATTTTGTTTGTTATTGTAGCTATAGATGATGGCCTATTATGATACTAGCTGTGAATATTTTCTGGATGAATGAATCAAAGATCCTCATATTTGTTGCTCAAAAAATTTCATCTTTACCCAGTGCTTTTAGAGTGTCACAACAGAATATTAAACCTGTTAGGAGGTAGCAATGTTCTACTAGTCTACTAATGAGTTCTGACTGAATCTTAAATTTTTGGCTTAGATTTTATATTGACACACATTTACTATCAATTCAGAGCACAGATGGTACCACAGCTGTTACAACTTGGAGACTCTAGGACACTTTAAGAGATAACATATGGGAAAGCTCATGTTATATTTGAAGGAGTTCCCTCCCTCATAAATTGTTAAATTAGGTCTTTGGGAAATATGTTATTTTCATTCTTTAGCCTAGCATTACACTATATATGCAAAACTAGGAAGTCAACAGATACCTGGAATAACAGGCAAGTTTGCTTTGGAATACAAAATTAAGCAGGGCAAAGGCTAACAGTTTTGCCAAGAGAACACACTGGTCATAGGAAACACCCTCTTCCAAAAACACAAAAGATGACTCTACACATGGGTATCACCAGATGGTCAATATGGAAATCAGATTGATTATATTCTTTGCAGCCAAAAATGGAGAAGCTCTATACAGTCAGCAAAAATAAGACTGGGAGCTGACGGTAGCTCAGATCATAACCTCTTTCTTGCCAAATTCAAATTTAAATTGAAGAAAGTAGGGAAAACCACTAGAACATTCAGGTATGACCTAAATCAAATTCCTTATGATTATACAGTGGAAGAGACAAATAGATTCAAGGGATTAGATCTGATAGAGTCTTTGAAGAAGTATGGACGGAGGTTTGGGACATTGTACAGGAAACAGTGATTAAGACCATCCCCAATAAAAAGAAATGCAAAAAGTAAAATGGTTGTCTGAGGGGGCCTTACAAGTAGCTGAGAAAAGAAGAGATGCATAAGACAAAGGAGAAAATGAAAGATATATTCATCTGAATGCAGAATTCCAAAGAATAGCAAGGAGAGATAAGAAAGCTTTCCTCAGTGATCAATGCACAGAAATAGAGGGAAACAATATAATGGGAAAGACTAGAGATCTCTTCAAGAAAATTAGAGATACCAAGGGAACATTTCATGCAATGATGGGCACAGGAAAGGACAGAAATGGTACGGAATTAGCAAAAAGCAAAAGATATTAATAAGAAGTGGTAGGAATACACAGGGGAACTATATGAAAAAAAGACCTTAATGACCCAGATAACTACAACTGTGTGATATTCACCTAGAGCCAGACATCCTAGAATGTGAAGTCAGGTGGGCCTTCGGAAGCATCACTACAAAGAAAATGGAAGCTATGGAATTCTAGTTGAGCTATTTCAAATCCTCTAAAATGATGTTGTGAAAGTGCTGCACTAAATATGCCAGCAAATTTGAAAAACCCAGCAGTGGCCACAGGACTAGAAAAGGTCAGTTTTCATTCCAATCCCAAAGAAAGGCAATGCCAAAGAATGTTTAGACTACCACACAATTGCACTCATCTCATACTGGCAAAGTAATGCTCAAAATTCTCCAAGCTAAAGTTCAACAATACATGAACCAAAAACTTCCAGATGTTCAAGCTGGATTTAGAGAAGGTAGAGGAATCAGAGATCAAATTGCCAAAATCCACTGGATCATCAAAAAAGCAAGAGACTTCAAGAAAAATATCTACGTCTGTTTTATTGAACTATGCCAAAGCCTTCTCACAACAAACTGTGGAAAAATCTCAAAGAGATGGGAATACCAAATGAACTTACCTGCCTCCTGAGAAATCTATATCCAGGTCAAGAAGCAACAGTTAGAACCGGATGTGGAACATCAGACTGGTTCCAAATTTGGAAAGGAGTATATCAAGATTGTTTATTGTCACCCTGTGTATTTAACTTATATGCAGAGTACTTTATGCAAAATGCTGGGCTGGATGAATCACAAGCTGGAATCAAGACTGTCAGGAGAAATATCAATATCCTCAGACATACAGATGATACCACCCTAATGGCAGAATGTGAAGAGGAACTAGAGAGCCCGTTGATGAAAGTGAAAGAGGAGAGTGAAAAATCTGGCTTAAAACTCAACATTCAAAAAATTAAAGTCATGGCATCCAGTCCTATTGCCTCATGGCAAATAGTTGGGGAAACAATGGAAACAGTGAGAGACTTTATTTTCTTGGGCTCCAAAATCACTGCAGATGTTGACTGAGCCATGAAATTAAAAGACACTTTCCTTGAAAGAAAAGCTATGACCAACCTAGACAGCCTATTAAAAAGCAGAGGCATTACTTTGCCAACAAAGGTCCATCTCATCAAGGCTATGTTTTTTCAAGTAGTCATGTACGGATGTGATAGTTGAACTTTCCAGTGAATATTGAGAACTGATGCTTAAGCTGATTCCCAAGTAGTTTGGCCAACTGATGCTAAAACTGACTCATCGGAAAAGACCCTGATGCTGGGAAAGATTGAAGGCAGGATAAGGGGACGACAGAGGCTGAGATGGTTGGATGGCATCCCTGACTAGATGGACATGAGTTTCAGCAAGCTGAGTGATGACAGGAGAGCCTGAAGTGCTGCAGTCCATGGGGTCACAAAGAGTCAGACACAACTGAGCAACTGAACTGAACACCATTAATAGTCACAGGACATGGGCTAGATTATTTTTCACAATGAGACTGTGGAAAACATTTAAATTTTTTTCTCTGGGGAAAAGGTTTTTAGACTTTGAAAGTTACATACAATTGCATACAATTCAAAGTGGCACAAAAATGTTCTTTGCTTTAAATGAATGACTTGAATTTGATTAGCACTACCTTGGACAGGGATTTTGGATTTTTCTACAAGCATTGTGATTTTAAATGTGGAAGAATTGATTATAAAACAGAGCCGTGTAAATACATAGTAAGGTAACAGTGAGGGAAGGCACTGAACTGAAAGATAAGGAATAGGCCACAAGTCCTATATTTGGAATTTTGGTGATGTGCTCAGTCAGTCAGTTCAGTTGCTCAGTCATGTCTAACTCTTTGTGACCACTTGGACTGCAGCACGCCAGGCTTCCCTGTCCATCACCAACTCCCAGAGTTTACTCAAACTATGCACACTGAGTTGGTGATGCCATTCAACCATCTCATTCTCTGTTGTCCATTTCTCCTCCCACCTTCAATTTTTCCAAGCATCACGATTTTTTCAAATGAGTCAGTTCTTTGCATCAGATGGCCAAAGTTTTGCAGTTTAAGCTTCAACGTCAATCCTTCCAATGACTATTCAGGACTGATTTCCTTTGTGATGGACTGGTTGGATCTCCTTGCAATCCAAGGGACTCTCAAGAGTCTTCACCAACACTACAGTTCAAAAGCATCCATTCTTAGCGCTCTGCTTTCTTTATGTGATGTGATGTGATAAGAAACGAACAACAAAGGACACAGAATTGTGGTAAGCATTTTCCATGTTCCAGATTTTGTTCATAATGTAAATAACGTTGTAAAAGATTATATTGAGTGTAGAATTTTAGATTTCCCCCTCTCCAAGTTTCATCACTCAAGCTCTGAAATGTCAGCCTGCCCCTCAGAAGATTTTGATTCAGTAATATACACATATTCAAGATTTATGCTGTGCATCACCAGAGATGGTTAAATATTATGTATATGAAATCATTTCTAATTCATGCATAGATATTCAGAGAAGTGTAATTCACCTAAAAGCTAAGCATCATGTGAAAACTTCATGTCCATTTAGCTTTAATTCTTTTTTATTTTACTTCTGCACAACAAAGGAAACTATAAGCAGATTTCCTCTTTGGAATGGGAGAAAATAATAGCAAATGAAGCAACTGACAAACAACTAATCTCAAAAATATACAAGCAACTCAAGCAGCTCAATTCCAGAAAAATAAACGACCCAATCAAAAAATGGGCCAAAGAACTAAATAGACATTTCTCCAAAGAAGACATACAGATGGCTAACAAACACATGAAAAGATGCTCAACATTGCTCATTATCAGAGAAATGCAAATCAATACCACAATGAGGTACCATTTCATGCCAGTCAGAATGGCTGCGATCCAAAAGTCTTCAAGCAATAAATGCTGGAGAGGGTGTGGAGAAAAGGGAACCCTCTCTTACACTGTTGGTGGGAATGCAAACTAGTACACCCACTATGGAGAAGAGTGTGGAGATTCCTTAAAAACTGGAAATAGAACTGCAATCCCACCGCTGGGCATACACACTGAGGAAAACAGAATTGAAAGAGACATGTGTACCCCAATGTTCAATGCAACATTGTTTATAATAGCCAGGACATGGAAGCAACCTAGATGTCCATAAGCAGATGAATGGGTGAGAAAACTGTGGTACATATACACAGTGGAGTACTACTCAGTCATTAAAAAAAATACATTTGAATCAGTTCTAATGAGATGGATGAAACTGGAGCCAATTATACAGAGTGAAGTAAGCCAGAAAGAAAAACGCCCAAAACAGCATACTAACACATATATATGGAATTTAGAAAGATGGTAATGATAATCCTGTATGCGAGACAGCAAAAGAGACACAGATGTGTAGAACAGACATTTGGACTCTGTGGGAGAGGGAGAGGGTTGGGTGATTTGGAAGAATGGCATTGAAACATGTATAATATCATGTAAGAAACAAATCGCCAGTCTAGGTCCAATGCAAGATACAGGATGCTTGGGGCTGGTGCAGTGGGATGACCCAGAGAGATGGTATGGGGAGGGAGATGGGAGGGAGGCTCAGGATTTGGAACTCATGTACACCCTTTGTGGATTCATGTTGATGTATGGCAAAACCAATACACTATTATAAAGTAAATTTTAAAAAAATGAATTATTTTAATAAAGTTTAAATTTACTAATTTATAACATGCATGAAGAAATCAATATAACTTTGTTTTTGTTTCCTTTTCAAATGACTGCTAGGGGGTAAAGAGTCAGATAAATATACAATTAAAATAATTATACAGAAGCTACAGTTCCAGTTGTTGTAAGGGCTCCAAGGAAATGATGCAGTGTTCTATGAGAGGATATAAGAGATGCTAAGAACTAGAGAAAGCAGTCCAAGGGAATGATGTTGAGGTTCAGTGTGAGGAATAAATGAAGCCAATATTGCAAAAGGCTGCAAAAAGCATAAGAAGGGTGATAAAAGATTTTAAGCGGTTGGAACAACATAGTCAAAGACAAGATGAATTTGGTACTTTTGAGGAACTAAAAAAACAAAAAAACAAAAAAACACAAAAAAACCTGTGCATTGGGAAAATAGTAAATGAGAGAAAGAGTGAAAAATGTGGATATCAAATCATTTATAAATAAGACTGCTGTAGGACATTGTAAGCTGGTTAAAAGTTTTTAACTTTGTCCTGTGCAGAATGAGAATTAACTAAATACTTTGGAATAAAAATGTGTTGGTGTTGTGTGATGGAATCAAACCTGCATTTACAAAGATTCTAGTGATCAAAGATACATGGGAGCAGTGATTGATAGGAAGTTATTGTAGTGTTCTAGGGAAAACATACCAGTTGCATGAGCAAGGGTGCTCAGAGAGGTGGGACATGCTACAGCTGATATATATATTTGGGAGGAGAATTAGTAGAATTTAGAAATTTTTAAATCAGTGGAAGTGTGGATGAGTGAGGAAGAGTTATCAAACGAGATTAGACGTGAGAGGAAGCTTCCTATACATTGACATGAATGATGCAAGAAAATATACTTGAACTGGTAAATGCAAAATACTTTTGTATATTTTAATTTTGAGATACTTTAAAGATATCTAAGTGGCAAATTTACAAAAGAGAGTAATATATTTATATTTGGATCTGGAGCTCAGAATACAGAAGTATGAGCTGAAGTTATAATCTTGATCTTTAATATATAAATGTTAGAAAGAATGGAATGTGAAGAGAAGCATGTCCAACAATATATCGAGAGGCACTGAGGAGTATAAGATCTACAATAGTCAGGAAATCCAAGAAGTGAGAAATATAAGAGCTCCCAGAGATGTAAGAAAGATCATGATATGAAAATATAGAGTATTTTGAGAAGAGAGGTGTGCCAACTATCAAGTTAAGGTTAATTTCTATAATTAGAAGAATGAGGCCACAAAACCTTTAATGCAGCTTAGGGTTTTTGAGTACTAAGTCTAGGCATATTATTCTTTATTCCCACCACTTCTTTTAGAGCTTGATAAGTGGTTATTAGACTAAACTGTAAAAACAGTTTATAGTCAGAAAGCTCCTCAAATCTTTTATTTCTATGTAAGTAAAAGTACTAGTGTATGCTTCTTTTTTAGCTTGTTTATTTATTAGCAAATGATTTTAATCTTGCTGAAATAGTCACAGTTAACAATCAGGCCATATGATCTATAATGTTTAATGTTGCATTGTATGATGTAATTAAACACTACAGTTGTAGACAGTGCAAGTGCTCAATTATGCATATCATCTTTTAAGTATAGTAAGCCCAATTTAGTTCTCACATAATTTCACAGTGATTCTGACCCTGTCTGATTTTCATTATACATGAATTTCTTTTGCCATCAGACAGGGAACACGTTTTTATCCTCTGTAACTCAGTATTTCCCAAGAATTACAGACTATATTTAATAATATTTTTAATGATTATAATAATGCTTTGCAATTAAATATTTTTATATCACCAAAAAACAATAAATGCATCCATATATATAGCTGGTATAAATAAGTGACATCAGTCGGCTTGCTGTAATGTTTTGAAATGTCTAAATATTCTTTTATGAAATTGAAAAAATAACTATAAAAGTCTTTTATTGCTACAATTATTATTATTAATACTATTATTATTATTTTACCAACACTAATTTATTGTCCTGGCTTGCATTCTTTCTCTATAATGGCTTCTATTTTTACCTTCGCTGATCCATATTCTTTGCCTTCTTGCAAATGTTGAATAAAATATATCTGCTCTTAGAAATTATACAAATTGATCCTTAATCCTGACATTAATTATTTCACTAATTATGTACTCAGGTTAGGCTTTTTAAAATGTATAGAACTGTAAAGTAAATCAAATGACTTGTTAGTACATTAGAGTGTATTTATTGTGTGCTTGACACGCTTACTTCTTCAGCACTGCTGAGATGCAAGGCTCCAGAGTGTACAATTCATAGTACAGATGAATAGAGTACTGGAGAAGGAAATGGAAACCTACTCCAGTGTTCTTGCCTGGAGAATGTTACCTCCTATCACCAATGTAACAAGTAGTTTCTTTGAGGTTACTAAATACCATGCATATTCATTTTTCTATTCTTGAATTGTTGTTGGTCAGTTGCTAAGTTGTGTCCAAC
This sequence comes from Nanger dama, assembly GCA_917880005.1. Taxonomy (NCBI): domain Eukaryota; kingdom Metazoa; phylum Chordata; class Mammalia; order Artiodactyla; family Bovidae; genus Nanger; species Nanger dama. Next base: position 15,334,760 of record CAKJTW010000037.1, read on the forward strand.
TCTTTGTTACCCCATGGAATGGACTGCAGCACACACCCCTGTCCTTCACCATAGATTTGACTATACAGACCTTTGCTGGCAAAGTGATGTCTTGTTCAGTAGCTCAGTCATATCCGACTCTTTGTGATCCTACAGACTTCAGCACTTCAGGCTTCCCTGTCCTTCACCATCTCCCAGACCTTGCTCAAACTCATGTGACCTTCCAACCATCTCATCCTCTGTTGTCCCCTTCTCCTCCTGTCTTCTATCTTTCCCATCATAAGAATCTTTTCTAATGAGTTTTCTGTCTGCATCAGGTGGTCAAACTATTGGAGCTTCAGTTTCAGCATCAGCCAATTAACCACCAAATTAATAATCAGGGTTGATTTTGTTTAGAATTGACTGGTTTGATCTCATTGGAGTCCAAGGAGCTCACATATTCTTGAATGTTGTGTTGTGCTGCACTTAGTTGCTCCGTCATGGCTGACTCTTTGTGATCCCATGGCCTGTCCCACCAGGCTCCTCTGCCCATGGGGATTTTCCAGGCAAGAATACTGGAGTGGGTTACCATGCCTTCCTCCAGGGGCTCTTCCCAACCCAGGGATCGAACCCAGCTATCCTGCATTGCAGGTGGATTCTTTATCATCTGAGCCATCAGGTAAGCCCAAGAATACTTGAGTGGGTAGCCTATCCCTTCTCCAGGGGATTTTCCCAACCTAGGAATCAAACCGAGGTCTCCTGCATTGCAGGCAGAATTTTTATCAGCTGAGCTGCCAGGGAGGCCCCCATATTCTTGAATACTTGACTGTAAAAAAATACAATCAACTCTCACTGTAATGGTTTTTGGCCCTTCATTTTCTATGCACTAATATCTTTCTGACTTTTTAGTCAATTTTTATTTTACTTTAAATGAATCAAAGTATGAATACCGTAATATATTTCCATTCTGTACAATTTCTTAGATTCTTTCACTGAGAAATAAAGCAGTGTGTCTCCTTACAGAATATTTGGCCATAATGTTATGATATTAAGCACCTAACCTGTGTTGAATACTAGGTTTTTAAATGCTGGGAAAGATTGAAGGCAGGAGGAGAAGGGGATGACAGGGGATGAGATGGTTGAATGGCATCAGTGACTTGATGGACTTGAGTCTGAATAAGCTCTAGGAGTTGGTGATGAATGGGGAAGCCTGACATACTGCAGTCCATGGGGTCGAAAAGAGTCGAACACAACTGAGCAACTGAACTGAATTGTGTTAAATACATGCTGGTTGAAAGAATGACTAAATTAAGTACTGTAGTGAAAAGACAGCATTATTATAGATCGGGTGTGTCTGAATTCTGTCCTAATTGTGCCTGTGTGAACAAAAGCAATTTACTTTATATTTTTGAATAATATTGTAATCAGTAAAGTTAGGATATTCATTTATTTATTTAGCAAATTAAGTACCTCCTCTGAGCCATGAACTATTCTATGTTTAGAAACTGGACATCTAAGGTGAACAAAACAAATAAAGTAGATGCTTTATTGAGATTCACATTCTAGTCAGAAGAAAAACTGGCAATAAATAAATAAAAATACAGTATTTTGGATTTCATTTATCCATTTCAAAAGGATTTATTAAGCAACCGTGTGCAAATATACCAGTATACTTTTGGGTTGGGTACCAGTATGCATGGGCATCCCAAGTGGTGTTAGTAGTAACAACCCCACCTGCCTGTACAGGAAATGTAAAAGACATGTATGTGTTCTATCCCCGGGTCAGGAAATTCCCCTGGAGGAGAGCATGGCAACCTACCTCAGTATTCTAGCCTGGAGAACCTTCTGGACAGAGGAGCCTAGCAGGTTACACTATATAGGGTCTCAATGAGTCAGTCTTGACATAGCCCAGGACAGCACAGCAAGATGCATAAGATAATATGACTGCTCTCAATCAGGTACATTTTGGTAGGAAACATGTCTCCAAAATTACAGTACTTGACAGTAAAAGCTTATGTGATAGCAGTAAAGACAAAAGTTTGGGGAATTCAGGAAGGAAGGAGACAACTCTATTTGAAATATGGCCACATGATTTCATGTTCCCTTATAATAGTAAGATACTAAAATATAATAATATTTTTGCTTGACATTTGCACAGATATTCAAAAGACTCACGTCAAAATTATCATAAAGGAAGGGTAAAATAGGCCCATAATATATTTTTCAAGGCCACCAGCTCCTAAAACCCTCAGATTGTATTCTACCTCATTTGGTTAAGGACCTAGTCTTTACCTTGAACCTTAAATTTGATCTTTAGATTTTTACATTGTCCTGCTATTTCTCTGGTCCATCTCCTATCACTTGTGCATCACATTCCATCCAGGCCATGCTAACTAGCTTTCACAATACCACTTGCTAAAGAGACTGTCTTTTCTCCATTGTGTATTCTTGTCTCCCTGTCAGAGGTTAATTGACTACAGATTTGTGGGTTTATTTCTGGGCTCTCTATTCCATTCCATTGATCCATACATCTGTTTTTGTGCCAGTACTGTACTATTTCTATTACAGTAGCTTTGTAGCACTGTCTGAAGTATGGGAGGATTATGCCTCTAACGTATATTTTAATCTCAGGATTGCTTTGGCAATCTTTTGTGGTTCTATATAAATTTTAAGATTATTTGTTTTAGTCCTGTGAAAAATAACATGGGTAGTTTGATAAGGATCACATTTATTTTTTTTTCCATTTCTGATATTTCATTATTCATTTCTGATACTTCATCAAATTTCATTCTGATATTTCTGTAATACAACAGATTTCTATATGTTAATCTTGTGTCCTGCTACCTTGCTAAATTCATTTATAAGTTCTAGTAGTTTTGTGTGGAAACTTTAGGGTTTTTTATGTATAGAATCTTGTCATCTGCATATAATGACAATTTTACAACTTTCCTTCTAATTTGGATACTTATTATTATTTGATGGCCGTGGCTAGATATTCCAATATTTTGTTGAATGGAAGTGATGAGAGTGAACATCCGTATGTTTTTCCAGATTTTATTAATAACAAGAAATAATTTTACATTGTTGAGTGATATATTGGCTATGAGTTTTTCATAAATAGCCTTTATTATGTTGATATATGTTCCTTCTATATTCATTTTGATAGTTTTATCATGAATGGATGTTGAATTTTATCAAATACTTTTTATGCATCTGTTGAGATCATCATGTGGTTTTTGTCTTTCCTTTTGTTGATGTGGTGTTTCACATGGTGAAACATCCTTGTGACCTTGGGGTGACTCCAACTTGATCATGGTGTATAATCTGTTTTATGTGTTATTGGATTCAGTATGCTAATATTTTGTTTAGATATTGTGCACCTCACAGATCAGTTCAGTTCAGTTCAGTTGCACAGTCATGTCCGACTGTTTGCGACCCCATGAATCACAGTACGCCAGGCCGCCCTGTCCATCACCACCTCCTGGAGTTCACTCAGACTTACGTCCATCGAGTCAGAGATGCCATCCAGCCATCTCATCCTCTGTCATCCCCTTCTCCTCCTGCCCACACTCCCTCCCAGCATCAGAGTCTTTTCCAATGCGACAACACTTTTCATGAGGTAGCCAAAGTACTGGAGTTTCAGCTTTAGCATCATTCCCTACAAAGAAATCCCAGGGCTAATCTCCTTCAGAATGGAATGGTTGGATCTCCTTGCAGTCCAAGGGACTCTCAAGAGTCTTCTCCAACACCACAGTTCAAAAGCATCAATTCTTCAGTTCTCAGCCTTCTTCACAGTCCAACTCTCACATCCATACATGACCACAGGAAAAACCATAGCCTTGACTAGATGGACCTTAGTCAGCAAAGTAATGTCTCTACTTTTGAATATACTATCTAGGTTGGTCATAACTTTTCTTCCAAGGAGTAAGCATCTTTTAATTTCATGGCTGCAGTCACCATCTGCAGTGATTTTGGAGCCCCAAAAAATAAAGTCTGACACTGTTTCCACTGTTTCCCCATCTATTTCCCATGAAGTGATGGGACCAGATGCCATGATCTTTGTTTTCTGAATGTTGAGCTGTAAGCCAAATTTTTCACTCTCCTCTTTCACTTTCATCAAGAGGCTTTTTAGTTCCTCTTCACTTTCTGCCATAAGGGTGGTGTCATCTGCATATCTGAGGTTATTGATATTTCTCTTGGCAGTCTTGATTCCAGCTTGCGTTTCTGCCAGTCCAGCGTTTTTCGTGATGTACTCTGCATAGAAGTTAAATAAGCAGGGTGACAATATACAGCCTTAATGTACTCCTTTTCCTATTTGGAACCAGTCTGTTGTTCCATGTCCAGTTCTGACTTTCTAACCTGCATACAAATTTCTCAAGAGGCAGGTCAGGTGGTCTGGTATTCCCATCTCTTTCAGAACTTTCCACAGTTTATTGTGATCCACACAGTCAAAGGCTTTGGCATAATCAATAAAGCAGAAATAGATGTTTTTCTGGAACTCTCTTGCTTTTTCCATTATCCAGAGGATCTTGGCAATTTGATCTTTGGTTCCACTGCCTTTTCTAAAACTAGCTAGAACATCAGGTAGTTCACGGTTCACATATTGCTGAAGCCTAGCTTGGAGAATTTTGAGCATTCCTTTAATAACATGTGAGATGAGTGCAATTGTGCAGAAGTTTGAACATTCTTTGGCATTGCCTTTCTTTGGGATTGGAATGAAAACTAACCTTTTCCAGTCCTGTGGCCACTGCTGAGTTTTCCAAATTTGCTGGCATATTGAGTTCAGCACTTTCACAGCATCATCTTTCATGATTTGAAACAGCTCAACTGGAATTCCATCACCTCCACTAGTTTTGTTTATAGTGATGCTTTCCAAGGCCCACTTGATTTCACATTCCAGGATGTCTGGCTCTAGATTAGTGATCACACCATCATGATTATCTGGGTCATGAAAATGGCATGCAATTTTTGTCTTCATGTTATGGTTGTTTGATTATAGTATCAGGTTGATGGTGGCTTCATAAAATGACTTTGAGAGTGTTCCCTCCTTTTCATTCTTTTGGAAGCATGTGAAAATGATTAGCATATTCTTTTTGTATGTTTGGTAACATTCTGCAGTGAAACCATCCATCCCTGAACTTTTGTTTGCAGGTTTTTTTTTTTTTTTTAAATTACAGTTTCTATTTCACTTGCAAACATCAGTCTGTTCAAATTCTCTTTTTCACCTTGATTCAGTTTTGGTGAGCTGTATGTTTCTAGAAGTGTGTCCATTTTTTTCTAGGTTGTCCAATTTGTTGGCATGTAATTGTTATATATATATATATATATATATATATATATATATATATATAGTATTCCTGTGGTATAAATTGATATTTCTTCTCTTTCATTCTTCTTTTCTTTATTCAGGTATACTCTCTTTTCTTCTTGATGAGCCTGTCCAGAGATTTGTTGATTTCATTTACCCTTGCAGAGAAACAGATCTTGGGTTTATTGATTTTTAATTGTTTTTCTTTTTAATCCCTATTTTATTTATTTTTCCTCCTGATCCTTTCTATGTTTTCCTTATGCTGATTTTAGGTTTTGTTTTCCCTTTTTTCCTTTGATATTCTTTTAGGTGGTAGGTTAAGTTGTTTATTTGAGGTTTTTCTTATTTTTTGAGGATGGCCTATATCACATGAACTTTCCTTTACAAACTGTTTTTGTTGCATCCCATAGATTTGTATGGTTATGTATTCATTTTTGTTTTTCTCAACATATTTTAAAATTTATTTGATTCCATCATTGGCTCACTGATTATTTTAGCTAGCATGTTGTTCATCTGCCATGTATGTTTACTGTTTTTTTTTTTTTTTTTTTTTTTTTTTTTACTTTCTGTTGTTGATTTTTAATTTCCTGCCATTGTGTTCAGAAAAGATGCTTGAATGATTCCTGTCTTCTTAAATTCGTTGAGGCTTGTTCTGTGTCCTAGTCAATGGTCTGTTCTAGAGAATGTTACATATGTACTTGAAAGGAATATGTATTCTCATTTTTTGGAATACTGTTTCCTGAAAATATCAACTAAGTTCAACTGCAAAGATCTTTATTGCCTTATTGATGTTCTGTTTGCAATATCTATCCATTGATGTGAGTGGGTTGTGTATTCCTGTCAGTTTCTCCCTTTATGACTCAGTCTTTGTTTTATGTATTTATGTGTTCCTATATTGGTTGTAAATATAATGAATATTCTCTTTGTGTTTTGATTCTTTTGTCATTATATAATGTATTTCTTTACCTTTCTTTATGGCCTTTGTTTTAAAGTGTTTTGTCTGATTTGAATATTGCTACCCCCACTTTTTGTCATTTCTGCTTACATGAAATACCTTTTTTCTGTCCCCTCACTTTCAATCTGTGTGTGTTCTTTGCCTTAACGTGGGTCTCTTGTAGGTGCCATAATGTACTCTTTTGTTTTCCCAAGTGCCACTCTGTGTTTTTCAGCTTGAGCATTTAGTCCATTAACATTTAAGATAATTGTTGATAGATATGCATTTATTGCCATTTTAAACTTTATTTTCCAGTGGATTTTTGTATTTCTTCTTTGTTCCTTTGTGATTTTTCCTTTTGTGATTTGATGATTTTAATTGTATTATGCTTCTCTTCTTTTTGGTTTTTGTGAATCTATTGTATTATTATTGTTATTATTTTACTTTATAGTTGTCCTGTCTTTCAGTTATGTTAACCCATTACTATATCTACTTGCTTTACATAGGTAGTCATAAAGCTTAACACACTTCAGAAAAAGGAAAATTTACATTTCTTTATTCTCCTTGCCCACATTTTATGATTTTCATGCCTTTTATTACATCTTTTGTTTTTCCTTTTGCAGTTCATCATAATTACTATTGCTTTCACAAATTTTTTTAAGATTTTTAAAAATCTGTGTACTTGCTTATTTAAATGATATCCCTTCCAATTGTGATTTTTTCCTTTCCTGTGAATTCTTGCTACTTTTCTATTTAGAGAAGTCGTTTCAATATTTCTTTTAGGTTAGGCTTAGTATTGCTGTATTCTTTAGTTTTTTCTTGTCTGAGAAATTATCTCTTCTTTGATTCCAAATGATAATCTTGCTGGGTAGAGTATCCTAGGTTGCAGGTGTTTCACTTCCAGGACTTTGATTAGAACTTGCCACTCACTTTTGTCTTGCACCCTTTCTATAGCCTTATGGGAGTTACTTTGTAATTAACTCTTTTTCTCTTGCTGTCTTTAGAATCCTCTTTGGTGTTTAATTTTTACCATTTTAATAGTAATATGTCTTGATGTAAGTATGTTTTGAGTTTATCTTGTTTGGGACCCTCTGTGCTTCCTGTACCTATGTATCTGTTTCCTTCTTTAGGCTTGGAAAATCTTCAGCCACAGTTTCTTCAAGCATTTCTTCAATACCCTTTTCTGATTTTTCCCCTTTGGAGGTCCCTGTTATGCCTAGATTGTGACACTTCTATGTCACAGTCCCCAAAGTGTCATGTATTGTTCATACTTTTAAATTTGTCTTTCTGTCTGCCATTCTGATTATGTAATTTCCATCAGTCTATCTTCAAGATCATTTTTTTTTTCATTTTTCAGCATTATGAATTTTGGTGTTGATTTCCTTTAGCTTAGCTTTTTTTTCTCAACAAATGAGTTTTCTAATTATAATTGGCTCCTCTTTATTTTTTCTAGTTTTCTTTTACAGTAATCTCCATTTCTGTCCATAGGTTTTCTTAATTCCTTCAGTAATTTCATTACCTCCTTTTGAACTTGGGATCTGATAGAGTGAAGATGCTTGTTTCATTGTTTTTTCTTTCAGGGACATTATCTTAATGTAATTGTGAATGGTTCTTCTGCTTCTTCAGTTTACTTATCTCTCTCTGACTCTATGAGTTTAATAGAAGTATTTATCTACTGTGGTCCCTATGTAGGAGAGTCCTTGTATAGCCTTTGTGAGTCTAATATTTTTGATAAGAGGTTTGTTTTTCCTGCCACATCTTTTCTCAGTTGTGTGGACCATTATCCCTTTGATGGGAATATGACTGTTGTTGTGGTAACCTGAATCTGCATTGATAGTTGAGTTGGGCCTCTTCTTTTTCTGTGGTTGTCACTACCCTCTCAAAACATGGTCTGCGCTATCAAGGCAGTTGTTGGAGTCAATGCCCTCAAATCTATTTCTGAACTGTAGTGTAAGGTAGGCAGGACTGAAGCACTCACACTAGGAGAGGAGCTACAGAGTATTCCTTTGCAGGGGCTATCCACTGGGAAGTGCACTCTGTGGTGTTACCTATCATATGTGCAGGTTTCACAAAGTACAGTATTTCTGGCATTGCCTTTGTCCAGGACCTCAGCCGTGGGAACTTAGAGACTTGGCCAGAGTGTCTTTCAGGAGATGTACTCATAAAGATGGTAGCAAAGATTCATTGGTAGAGAACCATTGAGGTCAGGCACTGGAACTGCCACAGCTGTACACCTGTGGCGGCCTGTAGGAGCTACTGTGTCAGCCCAGGCTGCAGCCCAGCATCTGTGTGGGCACTCACAGAGCTTGTAGTTGCTATTGCCAGACCTACTCCAGCCATGAAAGTACCAGTAATCCACTCAGATGCACAACAGGACATCCAAATTTTTAAAATCCTCCTTTTTTAAAAATTAAATTTCATCTTTAAGTCATTTCTTTCTTCTTGCACTTTACTATAAGCATTCATGAGAAACTAGACCACTCTGTTGACACTTTGTTAGAAATTCCCTCAGCAAAATATCAAACTTTACCACTCACAAGTTTGACCTTTCACAAAACACTAGGATAGGAACATAAGTCTGCCAACCTCTTTGTTACTTTTAAAAGATATCTCCTTTGCTCTAGTTTCCAATAATATGCTTCTCAATTCTTTGAGACTTCCTCAAAATGGTGTTTACTGTCCATATTTCTCTCAACATATTCTGTTCACAACCACTTTTATATTCTAAGAAGACTGATGCTTTCTCCATAACTCTTCTTCTAATTTCTCACTAGGATTTATTTTAATAATTTGCTTATGACAATGTAGAACATTTTCCATCATGTACACAAGAACTCTTTCAACTTCTGTGTATTCCAAAACCACTTCTGTATTTTTAGCTATATGTTATAGCAATACCAACTTTCTGTCTTAGCCCCAACAAAATACTACAGGCAGAGTACTTCAAACAGTAAAAATGTATTGCTCACATTTGTGAAGGTGGGAATACAAGATCAGGATACCAGCATGTTCAGTTTGGTTCAGTCTATCAGTCATATCCAACTCTTTGTGACTCCATGGCCCATAGTATGCCAGGCCTCTCTGCCCATCATCAACTGCCAAAGGTAACCCAAACTCATGTTCATTGAGTTGGTAATGCCATCCAACCATCTCATCCTCTGTCATCCCCTTCTCCTCTTGCCCTCAATCTTTCCCAGCATCAGGGTCTTTTAAAATGAGTCAGCTTTTCACATCAGGTGGCCAAACTATTGGAGTTTCAGCTTCAATATCAGTCCTTCCAATGAACATTCAGAAATGATTTCCTTTAGGATGGATTGGTTGGACCTCCTTGCAGTCCAAGGAACTCTCAAGTGTCTTCTCCAACACCACAGTTCAAAAGCATCAATTCTTCTGTGCTTAGCTTTCTTTATAGTCCAACTCTCACATCCATACAGGACTACTAGAAAAAAACATAACCTTGACTAGATGGACCTTTGTTGGCAAAGCAATGTCTCTCCTTTTTAATATGTTGTCTAAGTTGGTCATAGCTTTTCTTCCAAGGAGTAAGCACCTTTTTAATTTATGGCTGCAGTCACCATCTGCAGCGATTTTGGAGCCCCCAAAATAAAGTTTGCCACTGTTTCTACTGTTTCTCCCTCTGTTTGCCATGATGAAGTGATGGGACCGGATGCGATGATCTTAGTTTTCTGAATGTTGAGCTTTAAGCCAACTTTTTCACTCCCTTCTTTCACTTTCATCAAGAGGCTTTTTAGTTCTTCTTCACTTTCTGCCATAAGGGTGGTGTCATCTGCATATCTGAGGTAATTGATATTTCTCCCCAGAATCTTGATTCCAGCTTGTGCTTCATCCAGCCCAGCATTTCCATCACCTCCACTAACTTTGTTTGTAGTGATGCTTCCTAAGGCCTACTTGACTTCATATTAAGTTCAGGTTCTGGTAAAAGGCCTCTTATAGTTTGCAAGTAAAAGTGAAAATGAAAGTCACTCAGTCATGTCTGACTCTTTGCCGCCTCATGAACTATACAGTCCATGAAATTCTCCAGGCCAGATTACTGGAGTGAGTAGCCGTTCCCTTCTCTAGGGGACCTTCCCAACCCAGGAATCTAACCCAGGTCTCCCAACATTGAAGAGAGATTCTTTACCAGATGAACCACAAGGGAAGCCCAAGAATACTGAAATGGGTAGCCTATCCCTTTTCTGGCAGATCTTCCCGACCTAGGAGTAGAACCAGGGTCCCCTGCATTTCAGGTGGATTATTTACCAAGTGAGCTATGAGGAAAGTCTCTTAAACAGGTTGCATTCTGACAATTTCTTGCTGTGTCCCCACATGGTAGAAGGGGTGAGCAAGCCCTCTGGGGCTTCTTCTATAAAGATATTAATCCTATTCATGAGGACTCTGTCCTTAAGACATAATCACTTCCCAAAGGCCTCACTTTCCAATACCATACTCTTGAGAATTAGCTTTCAACTATACATTTTGTGGGAGCATTAACATTGAGATCATAACGCCTTCTCTGTCACCAATCTGTTGAGAATGGGGTGTAGCAGCTCATTACTGCCAGTTAGGTTAGAAGTCATTTCCTCACTTGACCTCCATCAATACCCATTTGTAGGAACTCCTTATTACTGTTGGACACTGCAGTATGGTTCCCCACTAGACTCCACAGATAACCTCGGATACCTCCTTTGTTGGAATGGTAGGAGTATTTTGTTACTGCTTCCCATATGGTCTTCAGTGACACCACAGGGGTCATTGCCTTATTATAGCTATACTGTGGAGAAAAAGCCAACTATTTAGAAGTTCTTCTATGACATTCTCCCAGTGGGGAGGAGGAAGGGTATCTTGTTGCTATTAGGTGGCAGTCATGTCCAGGTTTACCACATGGATTCCTCTGAAATTTGGATGATTGTGACATTCATTACTGCTCTGTTGAGTGAAATTCCCAGTTGTCTACTCATCCTTTTTTGATACCAACCTAAGGAAGGAGCTCTAGGACTCCTTATTGCAGTCTCAGGAAAGATTATGTCTAGGATCCCCATTTGTCCTTTACCTGCGTGGGTTTCAGAGGGGCCATAGTTTGTGTGTGTGTGATGGGTTTGGCTCTAGTGGAGTGATTATAATCTAAAACTTTACTCTTTCTAGGATACCCCTTTTGGTTAGAATGTGCAGGACTTTGGATGGAGCTTTTTATCTGTTCTTTGTTGGCATTTTTGAGTTGTCAGCTTCTTAAAGCTCTCAAGTATTGGGTATATGAAAAAAAAAAAAAACCACCTAGAAAACTCACAGTTATAATATTCTTCAGATTCGGATGTCCCTAGTCAGGTTCCTTTCTTGTTTCTGATCTCTAGGAACAGAGGGAAAACAGTAAAGAGAAGTTGCACATTTCACTCAACAGAGCAGTAATGAATGTTGCAGTTACCATTACAGCATGTACTTGTGTATTCTTAGGCTAATAATTTAGCTGGCATTTAATTAGTCAGTTCAGTTCAGTTGCTCAGTCATGTCTGATTCTTTGCGACCCCATGGAATGCAGTACAACAAGCCTCCCTGTTCATCACCAACTCCTGGAGTTCACTCAAACTCATGTACATTGAGTCGGTAATGCCATCCAACCATCTCATCCTATGTTGTTACCTTCTCCTCCTGCCTTCAAACTTTCCCAGCGTAAGGGTTTTTTCAAAAGAGTTATTTGAATCAGATGGCCAAAGTATTGGAGATCAATCTTCAGCATCAGTCTTTCCAAAAAATATTCAGGACTGATTTCCTTTATGATGGACTGATGGTATCTTCTTGCTGTCCAAGGGACTCTCAGGAGTCTTCTCCAACAACACAGTTCAAAAATATCCATTCTTCTGTGCTTAGTTTTCTTTATAGTCCAAATCTCACATCCATATAGGACTACTGGAAAAAACATAGCTTTGACAAGATGGACCTTTGTTGGCAAAGTAATGTCTCTGGTTTTTAATATGCTGTCTAGGTTGGTCATAGCTTTTCTTCCAAGGAGCAAGTGTCTTAATTTCATGACTATAGTCACAATCTGCAGTAGTTTTGGAGCCCCCCAAAATTAAATCTGTCATGGTTTCCAGTTTCCTCATCTATTTGGCATGAAGTGATGGGACCAGATACCATGATCTTAGTTTTCTGAATGTAGAGCTTTAAGCCAACTTATTCACTCTCCTCTTTCACTTTCATCAAGAGGCTGTTTAGTTCTTCTTCACATTCTGCCATAAAGGTGGTATCATCTGCATATCTGAGGTTATTGATATTTCTCCCAGGAATCTTGATTCCAGCTTGTGCTTCATCCAGCTCAGTGTTTCTCTTGGTGTACCGTGCATATAAGTTAAATAAGCATGGTGACAATATACAGCCTTGACGTACTCCTTTCCCTAGGTGGAACCAGTCTGTTCCATGTCTAGTTCTAACTGTTGTTTCCTCACCTGCAAACAGATTTCTCAAGAGGCAGGTCAAGTGGTCTGGTATTCTCACCTCTTTGAGAAATTTTCACAGTTTGTTGTGATCCACACAGTCAAAGGCTTTGGCATAGTCAATAAAGCAGAAATAGATGTTTTTCTGAAACTCTTTTGCTTTTTTGATGATCCAGTGGATGTTGACAATTTGATCTCTGGTTCCTCTGCCTTTTCTCAATCCATCTTGAACATCTGGAAGTTCACTGTTCATGTATTGTTGAAGCCTGGCTTGGAGAATTTTGAGCATACTTTGCTAGCGTGTGAGATGAGTGCAACTGTGTCACAGTTTTAACATTTTTGGTGTTGCCTTTCTTTGGAATTGGAATGAAAACTGACCTTTTCTAGTCCTCTGGCCACTGCTGAGTTTTCCAAATTTACTGGCATATTAAGTGCCAGCACTTTCACAGCCTCATGTTTTATGATTGGAAATAGATCAAATGGAATTCCATCATCTCCCCTAGGTTTTTTGTAGTGATGCTTCCTGAGGCCCTCTTGACTTCACACTCCAGGATGTAAGGCTCTAGGTGAGTGATTATACCATCATGATTTTCTCGGTTGTGAAGATCTTTTTGTACAGTTCTTCTGTATATTCTTGCCTCCTCTTCTTAATATCTTCTGCTTCTGTTAGGTACCTTTTCTATCCTTTTTGAGCCCATCTTTGCATGAAATGTTTCCTTGGTATCTCTAAGTTTATTGAAGAGATCTCTATTCTTTCCCATTGTATTGTTTTCCTCTATTTCTTTGCACTGATCACTGAGGAAGGCTTTCTTATCTTCCCTTGCTATTTTTTGGAACTCTGTATTCAAATGGGTATATCTTTCTTTTTCTCCTTTGCCTTTCACTTCTCTTCTTTTCACAGCTATCTGTAAGGCCCCTCAGACAACCATTTTGCCTTTTGCATTTCTTTTTCTTGGGAGTGGTCTTGATCCCTGCCTCCTGTACAATGTCACAAACCTCCATCCACCATTCTTTAGGCACTCTGTCTATCAGACCTAATCCCTTAAATCTGTTTGTCACTTCAGCTGTATTATCATAAGGGATTTGATTTAGGTCATACCTGAATGGCCTAGTGCTTTTGCTTACTTTTTTCAATTTAAGTCTGAATTTGGCAATAAGGAGTTCAGCTCCCTGTTCCCACCAAATTAGTTGATGGGTTGCAATAATGGCTAGAGGCCTGTCACAACCCTAAAAATGAATTGTGTATCTTGATAATAAAGCTAATGTGAAATAAGCTCTCTAAATAAACAGCATATGCATATATATTCACTGTAAGTCTGAGTGATAGATATTAGAATATCTGAAGAAATATGCAAAATTAGTTGGCATGATTGTGTTATTGTGAAAGAATTTGGGACATGAGAGAAGAAAGATTTCAGAGAGACAGCTATGTTTTTGTGTGTATACATAGATATATATCTATGTATACATACATATATATATATATGTATACATACATAGATATATACATACATATATATACATACATACATATATATATCTATCTATATCTATATCTATATCGACAAAAAAAAACAAAATATATCTATATCTATATATATATATATATATCTATGTATACATACATAGATATATATATATCTATGTATACACACACTTTCAACGTGGGATAGCTCCTGTAGGCCCTCCTGAGCCTGGGCAGCCACCGCTCCTTGGAAGTGGGGTTGCTCCCTCTTGGCCGCCGTCCCTGGCCTTGGGCGCAGAGTGGCTCCTCCCTGCCCGCCCCTGGCCTCGGAGGTGGGGTAGCTCCTCCCAGGCACCACCCATGACCTCGGACTCGGGGCAGCTCCTCTCCGCTGTTTCTGCGCCATCAGAGCCTGGCACTCTCAGTCTTTGCCCCTGACCTCAGACCTGGGGTAACTCCTCTTGGCTGCCCCCTTTCTGGCATGGGGTCCTCCCAGCATATGCTCCTGACCTTGGATGTGGCATAGTTCCTCTCACCCACACTTAGTGCGCCAGTCCCAACCCTCTTCCAACAACACAAGAGAAGACTCTACACATGGACAGAACCAGCTGGTCAACACTGAAATCAGATTGATTATATTCTTTGCAGCCAAAGAGGGAGAAGCTCTATACAGTCAAAAAAAAAAAAAAAAAAAACAAGACCAGGAGCTGACTGTGGCTCAGATCATGAACTCCTTATTACCAAATTCAGACTTAATTTGAAGAAAGTAGGGAAAACTGCTAGACCATTCAGGTATGACCTAAATCAAATCTCTTATGATTATACAGTGGAAGTAAGAAATAGATTTAAGGACCTAGATCTGATAGATAGAGTGCCTGATGAACTATGGAATGAGGTTCGTGACATTGTACAGGAGACAGGGATCAAGAACATCCCCATGGAAAAGAAATGCAAAAAAGCAAAATGGCTGTCTGGGGAGGCCTTACAAATAGCTGTGAAAAAAGAGAGGCAAAAAGCAAAGGAGAAAAGGAAAGATATTGGCATCTGAATGCAGAGTTCCAAAGAATAGCAAGAACAGATAAGAAAGTCTTCTTCAGCAATTAATGCAAAGAAATAGAGGAAAAGAACAGTATGGGGAAGACTAGAGATCTCTTCAAGAAAATTAGAGATCCCAAGGGAACATTTCATGCGAAGATAGGCTCTATAAAGGACAGAAATGGTATGGACCTAACAGAAGCAGAAGATATTAAGAAGAGGTGGCAAGTATACACAGAAGAACTGTACAAAGAAGATCTTCATGACCTGGATAATGATGATGGTGTGATCATTCATCTAGAGCCAGACATCCTAAATGTGAAGTCAAGTGGGCCTTAGAAAACATCACTATGAACAAAGCTAGTGGAGGTGATGGAATTCCAGTTGAGCTATTTCAAATCCTGAAAGATGAAGCTGTGAAAGTGCTGCACTCGATATGCCAACAAATTTGGGAAACTCAGCAGTACCCACAGGACTGGAAATGGTCAGTTTTGGTTCCAATTCCAAAGAAAGGAAATGACAAAGAATGCTCAAACTACCACACAATTGCACTTAACTCACACACAAAATTCTCCAAGCCAGGCTTCAGCAATACGTGAACTGCGAACTTCCAGATGTTCAAGCTGGTTTTAGAAAAGGCAGAGGAAGCAGAGATAAAATTGCTAAAATCAGCTGGAGCATGGAAAAAGCAAGAGTTCCAGAAAAGCATCTATTTATGTTTTATTGATTATGCCAAAGCCTTTGACTGTGTGGATCACAGTAAACTGTGGAAAATTCTGAAAGAGATGGGAATACCAGACCACCTGACCTACCTGTTGAGAAATCTGTATTCAAGTCAGGAAGCAACAGTTAGAACTGGACATGGAACAACAGACTGGTTCCAAATAGGAAAAGGAGCACATCAAGGCTGTATATTGTCACCCTGCTTATTTAACTTATATGCAGAGTACTTCATGAGAAACGCTGGACTGGAAGAAATACAAGTTGGAATCAAGATTGCCAGGAGAAATATCAATAACCTCAGATATGCAGATGACACCACCCTTATGGCAGAAAGTGAAGAGGAGCTAAAAAGCCTCTTGATGAAAGTGAAAGAGGAGAGTGAAAAAGTTGGCTTAAAGCTCAACATTCAGAAAACGAAGATCATGGCATCTGGTCCCATCACTTCATGGGAAATAGATGGGGAAACAGTGGAAACAGCGTCAGACTTAATTTTGGTGGGCTCCAAAATCACTGCAGATTGTGACTGCAGTTGTGAAATTAAAAGATGCTTACTCCTTGGAAGAAAAGTTATAAGCAACCTAGATAATATATTCAAAAGCAGAGACATTAATTTCTGACTAAGGTTCGTCTAGTCAAGGCTATGATTTTTCCACATGTATGGATGTGAGAGTTGGACCATGAATAAGACTGAGTGCCAAAGAATTGATGCTTTTGAAATGTGGTGTTATAGAAGAAACTTGAGAACCCCTTGGACTGCAAGCAGATCCAACCAGTCCATTTGAAGGAGATCATCCTGGGATTTCTTTGTAAGGAATGATGCTAAAGCTGAAACTTCAGTACTTTGGCCACCTCATGCGAAGAGTTGTCTCACTGGAAAAGACTCTGATGCTGGGAGGGATTGGGGGCAGGAGGAGAAGGCGACGACCGAGGATGAGATGGCTGGATGGTATTACTGACTCGATGGATGTGATTCTGAGTGAACTCTGGGTGTTGGTGATGGACAGAGGCCTGGCGTGCTGCAATTCATCGGGTCGCAAAGAGTGGGACATGACTGAGTGACTGAACTGAACAGAACTGAACACACACTGTGGAAGCATAAAGGGTTTCTCATACATACTAGATCTTTTGCCTTCTCTGTGTTCATTTATTTTTTAAATATAAGTAAAATTAGTTTAATAGATTTTAAAACTCTTAACATCATATTATAATTGAGTTTCCTTTAGTTGGAGAAGGCAATGACAACACACTCCAGTACTCTTGCTTAGAAAAACCCATGGATGGAGCAGCCTGGAAGGCTACAGTCCATATGGTCGCTAAGACTTGGACACGACTGAGCAACTTCACTTTCACTTTTCATTTTCATGCATTGGAAAAAAATTGGCAACCCACTCCAGTGTTCTTGCCTGGAGAATCCCAGGGATGGGGAGCCCAGTGGGCTGCCGTCTATGGGGTTGCACAGAGTTGGACACGACTGAAGCGACTTAGCAGCAGCAGCAACAGCAATGCTTTTGGAAATCTAGAGCAAAGCAATTAAGATAGCCAATAAAAGAGTGATATAAATTAGACTACTGTGCTTGTGTTATAAATACTTTTTCCTATATAAATCTAATGTAATCTTTTGATACATGATACTGATATATGTGATTGACAGTGTAAATGCTATTAGCTTTTTAAAAAGCTATTAAGAGTCAAAGCTCAACACTGATAAATAGCTGTATTATTTACAAGATTATCCACTTCTTATATTGAAAGAAAAAACATCTAAATATTTGTTTGTAGATAAAATACGAAGGCACAAATTCAATTTTTATATTAATTTATATTATAAAAAGTAGAGAAAAGTTTGAAATTGGAATTTCTGGTTGTAAAAGGTGTCTTGGCTTTATCATAACATTGACATATTTTAATATATATACAGATATATAATCATTAATTTAGTGATGTCTGGGCTTATATTAAAATCTATTATTCTCATGTATAGTTTTTAATACTTCAGTTATGTTTTGTGTTCCATTACAATTAATTTGAGTTGTTACCAATGATGTTTATGCACTTGCATTTTTATTTTTTCTTTATTAAAGTTATCTGGTTGAACTTGGTTTGTGATAGTTTGCATTCTTACCACTGTTGGAAAGGCAGCTATTTCCATATAAACAGTCTGAACACATTGTGTCGGTTACCACAAGTGACCTAGAATTTTCAATTTAAATGAAATTATTAAGGGAGTAGAACTAAAGATCATTATTTTTTCTGCTTACAACACTTCTCAAAACAGATATTGCCAAATACACTACAGTTTGTACTAGGATTTGATTAGATTTTTATTTCTCAATTAAGATGTAGTTTGCATCTTGAGAAATAAGATAACTTTTCTTTTTAGTGTTTTAAAAAATTGGATTTACAAGCCCTTGGAATCGAGGATTAACCAATGTATTTTGAGTTTGTCACCAAAATTATCTAGTTCTAAAATTTAAAATTTTTAATTACCAGTGGTATAAGGAAGGTCTCACTAGTTTGAATGGCATCATTTAGTCAGCCTTGGGAAGATCTTGAGGAATAGTTTAGAATGAAGGGAATAGTTTAGAACAAAGGTCCTAAAGTTATAGGGAACTTTATTAAATTTAAGGAAATGGAAAATGAACACTGTGGCTTGAGATTACTGAGAAGTCTGTGGATTGGGAACATTAAGGTTGTGGTAAGAATATTGGTTTTATTCTAAATTTAAGAAAAGCTATTCAAATGTTACAAATATGAAAATGTGATTTATATAATTTAATTTCCAGTTTAAATAATACTCTTTACTTTCTTTTAGCAAATAAATTTTAGTGGTATAAGAGAAAACCTGTATCTGATACATGTCTCTTGTGTCTCCTGCATTGGTAGGTGGATTCTTTACCACCCCTATATTTGTTAATATATTTTTTGAAATACAGATATACTTTATATATTTTTAAATATAAATTTTACATACAATATTTTATTTTCACACACTTATACATTTGTATTTGTAGTTGCACATGTGTGAATTTAAGCATTTTCAATGTGTCTTCTGCTGAGATAATTAATCTATCATTTCAAACTCATCTGATTAGCAACCTTAATTGCATTTGCAACTTTAATTATCTTTTGCCATGTAAAGTAACATAATCATAGGTTACCAGTGATGACATCTATGGGGACAGATTTTATTTTGCTGAACACACAGTGTTAACACAGTTTTTCTAAATGTACATGTTTATTAGCTGTGTAATGGAGGATAAATTTATTACCCTCTCTGAGCTTATTTCCTCATCTTTAGGCTTGTGAACAAGGTTTAATTAACAATACAATGTCAACCAGAGGTTCTGCATAATATATATGCTCATTCAATGAAGTTACTGAATCCAGTGTATCTTGCAATTTGCTATATCCCTGTAGATTTCAGGTAGAAAGAAAGATGATATCTCAAGAAGAAATAACCTCATTGGCTAAAGTTCTTTTGCTAAAATGATTTATTTTCTTGATGTGGATCTGAATAATAAAAGAGATGAACTAAACATAAAAGAGCTAAACTATATAATACATCTTTTTATGCATTTTCTTTATTTTCTGTTCTCTGGTTTTATTTGTTGATAGTAGCAATAAAATAATGCTCCCAAATAGTCCAGATTTTAAATATTACTGGATGCTTTAAGAGGTATTTGAATGAATGTTTATTTTAAAATCTTCCTATTTTATTTATAATTCTTAGTGTGAGATTTTAAAATTTAACATAGCAAAAAAATAACAACTGTACAAATTCCTAATTTTCCGAGAAATTGAGCTTTAATGATCTTTAGCTATTTGGTAGGGTTTTCTTCTTTTGTTTTAATCAACAATTGTTTTGTTTGTTGGTTGTTTGGTTTGGAAAACTCAATCATTATAGAGCATTTTTGAAGACAGAGCCCGAGCCTCTTCATTTCCAGATTGAGAAAGGGACTTAACTGTTGTATTCCTTGGGGAGGTCTTTGGGTCTAGCTAGGTCTGGGAATTAAATAGCACAAGGCAGTGAAGGTTTTACTTGCCCTCTTCATTAGGAGCATTTAAAGTAGCTGTGGTAATAGTAATGATGACCCTATATGTGAGACAACAAAAGAGACACAGAGGTATAGAACGGACTTTTGGACTCTGGGAGAGAGGGAAAGGGTGGGATGGTTTGGGAGAATGGCATTGAAACATGTATACTATCTTGTAAGAAACGAAGCGCCAGTCTATGTTCAATGCAGGATGCAGGATGCATGGGGCTGGTGCACAGGATGATTCAGGTAGATGGTGTGGGGTGGGAGGTGGGAGGGGGCTTCGGCATTGGGAGATTGTGTTCACCTGTGGCTGATTCATGTCAATGTATGGCAAAACAAATACAATATTGTAATTAAATAAATAAATAAATAAATAAAAATTAAAGAAAAAAATAAAGTAGCTGTGGTAGCTGGTTGTAACAAATCCATCTTCATAGAAACCAATGGCACACTCAGAAACACGTAATAATATACGCTGGAAGCATTAATACTCTACCCTGATAGCATTTTCCTGAAGGACAAGAGAAGCAGATGTTTTTCCCCCAGTTAACACAGTTGATTGTGCATGACTAATTCTTTTGCTAATCTTGTCTGGTGTCAATCTTTTGGTTTTTAGTGAAAGTTTCCTTTGGGGATTTAGCAGCACACATGGCTGACCTGCATGCTTCTTTATCTTCAGGGCTCTAGTAAATTATTAGCACACAAAGTTGAATTGATTTGAAAACATAAGGTACAAAAAAGCTGATTTTATGCAAATGTTAGCACTCTATAAAAAGCATTTGGACATCATTTAAAGTGCAGCTTTACCTCACTAACTGGCTCACTGACATTTGAGTGGATGCTAAAATTAAGTGTTTAGAAAAATACAAGTTTTGTTGTTCCTGGGGCCCTGCATGTAAATGTGAGTGTACTATATATCTCTGTTGGTACGATTGATTGTGCAGCCAAGTTTTCATTTCTCTTGCCAAGAGAGAAATTATTCAGAACAGCAGAGTTCAAAACTTGCTTACGTTTGGCTTTGGACTTACCTTCCCAGTTATAATTGGCTTTGGACTCTATAAAAATTAGTTTATATTCTCTAATCACATGGAAACTGACATCTTAAATGGGTAACTGAGATAAGTCGTAGGGGGACAAGATTTTGGATGAACAATGCAAGCTAAAAATTTACACTTTGATTGCCTGTAATTTTTGATCAGTACATTTTTGCCATAGCCACTTGGTTGTATTAAAATCTGATACATATTTCTTATAGTAATGCTTTGGACAATATTGATGCTCAGATTATCAATTGAATAAATGAAATCACTGTTTAAATGTAGCATATATCACTGACAGAGGTTTTTAGGGCTTATATTTTATTTATTCTTCACTTTTAAAATTGATCAAATGAAAATATAATTTTGATCAATACATTCACATGTATATAAAAAACACTCTGTTTTTAGACATGACATTTTATTACAGGAAGTTAAAGAACAGTCATAAACAAAAATATACAATAGTAATCTGCATAATTTTCCATTTCATCCATCTCATGTCACCAGATAGTTGTAGACTATTGGTGTATAGTTGTATACCATTCCATCCCTTCCAAAGAAAGGAAACAAACAAACAAAAAGAAGTAACACGTATTAAATAAGCCTAAAAATACATCCAGAGCTTTGTTGCTAAGAATATACATTTGAGATACAAAAAATACAAATACTCCTTTAGTTTAGAAAATAATATTAAAAAGAATATAATTAAGGTATCAGATTTCAGTTTACATAAGAACAAATTTCTTGATAAACATAAAAAGTGTGTAATTGTTAAATGGATATATTTCAATGTGTTGTACATTTTGTCAATACTAATGTACTATGCAGCTGACTCTTGAACAATGTGGGGGTTAGGGACATGGACTCCGGCACAGTTGAAATTTGCATATAAGTTTTTATTTTTGCTCACTGATAAAGAATCTGCCTGCCAATGCAGGAGACAGGAGATGTGAGTTCTATACCTGTGTCTGGAAGATCCCCTCAAAGAGGAAATGGCAGTCCACCTCAGTATTCTTGCCTGAAAAATACCATGGACAGAGGAGTGGGGCGGGCTATATTCAATCATATTGCAGAGTCAGACACACACACACACCCCTCTATGGGTTAGCTGAATTCTGCTTCTGTGGATTTAACCAAACACAGGTCATGCGATGCTGTCCTATATATATTTATTGAAAAGAAGTCCACACGTAAGTGAACCTTCATAATTCAAACCCATGTTCTTCAAGGGTCATCTGTAATCATGAATTTGCACAAGAGCATTATGTGAGTATTGCCTAATCTCACTAAAATCATAAAAGTAAGTAATTTTACTTGAAATAGTTTACAGATGGATTCATTATAACCTCATTTTCTTCGGCATTTTAAGGTTGTATATTTATGCATCTGTTTGCCTGTTAATTTCTTGAGCTCCAAAATCATTGCAGATGGTGACTGCAAACATGAAATTAAAAAAAGGAAAAAAAAACAAAACACTTGCTCCTTGGAAGAAAAGTTATGACCAACCTAGATAGCATATTCAAAAGCAGAAACCAAGAACATTACTTTGCCAACTAAGGTCCATCTAGTCAAGGCTATAGTTTTTCCAGTAGTCATGTATGGATGTGAGAGTTGGAACGTAAAGAAAGTTGAGTGCTGAAAAACTGATGCTTTTGAACTGTGTTGTTGGAGAAGACTCCTGAGGGTCCCTTGGACTGCAAGGAGATCCAACCAGTCAATGCTAAAGGTAATCAGTCTTGAATATTCCTTGGAAGGGTTGATGCTGAAGCTGAAGCTCCAATACTTTGGCGACCTGATGCAAAGAACTGACTCATTGGAAAAGACCCTGATGTTGGGCAGGATTGAAGGCAGAAGGAGAAGGGGACCGACAGAGGAGGAGATGGTTGAGTGGCATCACTGACTCAATGAACATGAGTTTGAGCAAGCTCTGGGAGTTGGTGATGAATAGGACACCCTGTTGTGCTGCAGTCCATGAGCTTGCAAAGAGTTGGGCATGACTGAGCGACTGAACTGAACTGAAATGCCTGTTAGTGTATGTGTGCGTGCATACTAAGTCACTTCAGTCATGTCCAATTCTTTGTGGTCCTGTGGACTGTAGCCCTCCAAGCTCTTCTGTCCATGGAATTCTCCAGGCAAAAATACTGGAGTTGGTTGGGTTGCCATGCCCTGCTTCAGGGGATCCTTCCAGACCCAGAGATCCAACTGGCATCTCTTGTATCTCCTGCATTGTAGGCGAATTCTTTACTGCTGAGACACAGGGGAAGCCCATGTTAGTGTATACACAAGTATATTGTACATTGTGTTATTAGGCTAAAACCTTAATTGTGAATTATAAAGCCATTTAAAAAGCTTTCTATTAATATAATAAATATAAACATTTTATTTGAAATGTTTAATTTGAAAGTTTAAGTATTCTCTTTAAATCATATTTTTGAGAAGTTAATTCAGAATAATAATTCAAAAGAGCATAGAATATTATAAACATAGTTTTATTTTCATAAATCACCATAAACTTATGATTGAAACTTACTAATAAATCAAATCTAGAATGTAAAATGTATGTTATATTCCAGTTGTTTACCCAATGTTGAAATTTTGTATGTAATTATTTTTCCTATTGATTCTTATTCAAATATAGAGAATGATGATTGAGATAAAAATTTGCCATAAGCATTGTTTATTTTCATCATGCATGTCTTGACTTAGGAGGGGCTTTCTAGAAAAAATAAGGAAAATTCTTGTTTTCTATGTCTTTGGTTTGATTTGGTCTTTTTTCCTCCTTTAGGCATCTGTTTCAATTTCTTTATATTGCCTGCACCATTGTATTTGTTGATACACTATATTCTTGACTTTTCTCACTTGCTTTTTTTTTCTTAATCAAACTGCAGTGTGTACTGAGATTATACCAGTTCTCTTAGATGGCTTCATTTGAAACCTGGCCCTACCACTTTTTAACTGTGTGGTTTTGGGATAGTTATAGACCTTTCTATGCCCCGATTTCCTCTTCTGTCAGACACAAATAATTATTGTTTTATTTCACTGTTTTCCTCATAGAGTTATTCTTAGGATTACATTTGATGATCCGTTTCAAAAGGTTAGAATAATGCCTTCATATACACAATGAATATTACCCATTAATAACTGAAATTGACTGTTTCATTAAATATCTAGTTTCTTCTGAATTTCATTGGTTTGGAATATAATTCAAATAAAACCTGTATTTAAAATATAGTAAATTCAGGAGAAAATTGACAGAGAGCTAAGTTTTAAGCAATCAGGTTCTGTGGAAAACTTCAAATTATACTAAAATAATTTAATAATTTGCCCTTTCTCAGGGTTCCACATGGACAAAGATTTGATACTTTTTTCCTCACTTTCTTTTCTCTTCCTACTACTCTATTTTGTAGCAGAAAAATGAGCAACAATGAGCAGCACTGAACCTGTCTTTTAACTAGTAGAGATGGTAAGAGTGAAATGAAAAACATGGAACTGAGAGTGTCTTCTTATCACCCTGCTATGGGAATTTTGCCAGAGGGAGTAACAAGGCAGTTGTGCCATCACCTTGTAGGAACTTTTCTACCTACAAAAATAAAACTTCTAAGACACTGATAAGAAAAATAGAAAATATGTAACTGCAATTCATTCTACTTGGGGGTGGAGAGCAGGAGGTTGTGCGCTAGATCTTGGACTGGCAAATAGAGACCTGGGATGGGAGGGGGGGTTAATGTGCCTCAGTTTCCTCCCCCAAAACAATTGAATTTTTATAATATCTGAAAATTGAAGGGGCTTCCCTGGTGGCTCAAACAGTAAAGAATCCACCTGCAATGCAGGAAGTGAAGTGAAGTGAAGTGAAGTTGCTCAGTCGTGTCTGACCCTCAGCAACCCCATGGATTGCAGCCTTCCAGACTCCTCCATCCATGGGATTTTCCAGGCAAGAGTGCTGGAGTGGATTGCCATTTCTTTCTCCAGGGTATCTTCCCAACCCAGGAATCGAACCTGGGTTTCCCGCACTGCAGGCAGAGGCTTTACCCTCAGAGCCACCAGGGAAGCCTGCAATGCAGGAGATGTGAGTTCAATCCCTGGGTTGGGAAGATCCCCTGGAGAAGGAAATGGCAACCCACTCCAGTACTCTTGCCAGGAGAATCCCTTGGACAGAGGAGTCGGGGGCTACAATCCATGGGGTTGCAGAGCTGGACACGACTGAGTGACACATAATTGAGAAATTGTTGGCAAAAAGTAAGTTAATAAATGTGCACTATCAAAATAATGATAATTTTACCAATAAAAATACAGCTTAGAATTAATTTAAGTATATTGAATTAGTGCAATTTATGAATATCAGATTTGTTCTGGGGCCTCTGTAATTCTAGGGCTCCCACTTCTAGACTTACCATAAAACTGTCTCTCAAATAATTATCCAAGAAATTTCATGGGCATACTGGGGAGCAAATAAAAATATATTTAACCAGATAAAATATTATTTAGGTAAGAACTATAAACCAGCCTTGTTCTGAGTACTTGGGATAATTCAGTGACTAAGAGGTCAAGATTGCATGACATTATATTCTGCAGGTAAATTTGAAAGAGATGGTCAATACAGAAATGAGATTGCTTATATTCTTTGCAGCCGAAGATGGAGAAGCTCTATACAGTCAGCAAAACCAAGCCAGGGAGCTGACTGTGGCTCAGATCATGAACTCTGTATTGCAACATTCAGACTTAAATTGAAGAAAGTAGGGAAAACCACTAGACCATTCAGGTATGACCTAAATCAAATCCCTTACAATTATATAATGGAAGTCACAAATAGATTTAAGGGATTAGATCTGATAGAGTGCCTGAAGAACAAAGGACAGATGGTAGTGACATTGTACGTGAGGCAGTGATCAAGACCATCCCCCAAAAAAAGAAATGCAAAATGGCAAAATGGCTGTCTGAGGAGGGCTTACAAGTAGCTAAGAAGAGACACATAAGACAAAGAAGAAAAGGAAAGATATATTCATCTGAATGCAGAGTTCCAAAGAAGAGCAAGGAAGAGATTAGAAAACTTTCCTCAGTGATCAATGCAAAGAAAGAGAGGAAAACAATGAAGTGAGAAAGACTATAGATCTCTTCAAGAAAATTAGAGCTACCACAGGAACATTTCATGCAAAGATGGGCACAATAAAGGACATAAATGGTATAAACCTAACAGAGCAGAATATATTAAGAAGAGGTGGAAAGAATACACAGAAGAACTATACAATAAAGGTCTTAATAACCCAGATAACCACATAGTGCGATCACTCACCTAGAGCCAGACATCCTGGAATGTGAAGTCAAGTGGGCCTTAGGAAGCATCACTACGAACAAAGCTAGTGGAGGTGATGGAATTCCAGCTGAGCTATTTCAAATCCTAAAAATTTATGTTGTGAAACTGCTGCACTCTATATGCCAGCAAATTTGGTAAACTCAGCAGTGGCCACAGGACTGGAAAAGGTCAGTTTTCATTCTAAATCCTAAGAAAGGCAATGCCAATGAATGTTCAAACTACCATAAAGTTGCACTCATCTCACATGCTAGCAAACTAATGCTCAAAATCCTCCAAGCTAGGGTTCAACAGTATGTGAACCAAGAACTTCCAGATGTTCAAGCTGCATTTAGAAAAGGCAGAGGAACCAGAGGTCAAATTGCCAAAGTCCACTGGATCATCAAAAAGCTAGAGAGTTCTAGAAAAACATATACTTCTGTTTACTGACTAGCCAAAACCTTTGACGGTTGGATCACAACAAACTGTATAAAATTCTTAAAGACATGGGAATACCAGGGCATCTTACATGCCTCCTGAGAATTCTGTATGCAGGTCAAGAAGCAACAGTTAGAAATGAATATGAAACAGTGAACTGCTTCCAAACTGGAAATGGAATACACAAGGTTGTATATTGTCACCCTGTTTATTTAACTTATATACAGAGTACATCACACAAAATTCCCAGCTGGATGAAGCACAAACTGGAATCAAGATTGTTGGTAGAAATATCAATATCAGATATGTAGATGTTACCACCCTAATGGCAGAACATGAAGAGGAACTAGAGTGCCTGTTGATGAAAGTGAAAGAGGAGAGTGAAAAAGCTGGCTTAAAATTCGACATTGAACAAACTAAGATCATGGCATCCTTTCCCATCACTTCATTACAAATAGATTGGAAACAATGGAAGCAGTGAGAGACTTTATTTTCTTGGGCTCCAAAATCACTGCAGATGGTGACTGCAGCCATGATATTAAAATACGCTTGCTCCTTGGAAGAAAAGCTATGAAAAACCTAGATAGCAAATTAAAAAGCAGAGATGTTACTTTGCTGACAAAGATCCATCCAGTCAAACTTATGTTTTTTCCAGTAATCTTGTATGGATATGAGCACTGGACCGTAAAGAAAACTGAGCACCAAAGAATTGATGTTTCTGAGCTATGATATTGGAGAAAATTCATGAGAATCCTTTGGGCTGTAAGGTGATCAAACAATCAATCTTAAAGGAAATTATTTCTGAATGTTCATTGAAAGGACTAATGCTGAAGCTGAAGCTCCAATATTTTGGCCACCTGGGATGAAGAAGTGACTCATTAGAAATGACTCTGATGCTGGGAAAGATTGAAGGCAAGAGGAGAACGAGATGACAGAAGATGAGATGGTTGGATGGCATCTCCAACTCGATGGACATTGATCTGAGAAAATTCCAGGAGTTGCGATAGTCAGGGACTCCTGGCCTGCTTCAATCCATAGGATCACAAAGAGATGGATGTGACTGATCCACTGAACTGAACTGAAATGAGTAGAATGTTACAAATAGGAAAATGTGATTGATGCCATTTGATTTCCACTTTAAAAATACTATTTACTTCCTTTATCAAATACATTTTATTTGTACAAGAGAGAAAACATGAATTGATATTGGTAAGATATTAATTTTGTTCCACTGAGAAATGATAGAGCATGGATAGATAAGTCAAACAAAAAATATAGGGAGAAATATACAAATATTTTATAAATATAAAGTTAGTAGCTTGCTGTTCTTGGTGGCTAGATGGTAAGAAGTCTGCCTGCAGTGCTGGAAACTTGGGTTAGTTCCAGGAGACAGGAAGATCCCCTCAAGAAGGGAATAAATATTTACTCCTGTATTCTTGCCTGGAGAATTCCATGGGCAGAGGAGCCTGGTAAGGCTACACTCCATGGGGTCACAAAGAGTTGGACATGGCTAGAACAACTAACACTTTCACTTCATTGTTGATAGCAAAAATTAATACTCAAATATATAACTACTGTTAGCTTTGTTAACATGATTGCTATCTTCAAAGAATGCAATATCTTTCATAAAATTTTTGAAAATCATACATACTCTAAGTTCAGCAAACTTGAATTAGAGGAGGGAGACACTACCATTTTCTTAAGAAAAAAATCATTCAAAGTTCATATAAAAGCCAGTGATATCCTGCAAAACCATTCTATTCAATATCATTTAAGATAAATATTTTGATTACTAATTAAATTCCAAGCATATGGGGGGCTTCCCTAGGGGCTCAGATGGTAGAGAATTTGTCTGCAATGCAGAAGACCAAACATGTATATAAATCTTGTTTTTTATGAAATAAATCAACAGATTCACTCAGATTTTAAAATTTCTATTTTCAAGTAAATTTGGCTCAAGTTTTATAATTTTAGATATGGTAAAACACTGCGAGATATTTATAAAAATCAATACAAGACATAAATGACTGTTTGGTGACCTGTCCTATGAAATAGAACAGGGAGAAAATTCCTCAAAAACACATCAGATTTAAATATGAAATTGAGAATTCTTTGTTTCTATAATTTACAATAATTATTTGACAAAACGAGTTCCAGTGGACAGTGCATCACTATGAAATGGAAAGATTTTGGAAAAGGTAATTGGTATACAAACTGGCTAATTTGTTTTATTAAAATTGAAGATTCCCCATAGGCAACTGAGTGGACAGTGAAAGAGACTTAACTAAATGATGCAGATTGAAAAATCATCAGTATACGGAGTGTAATTGACATAAATAGAGTGGCTACTATCACCTTTGGAGAAAGTATACATTTTTAGAAGAAGAGAAGAAGCCTAGGGAGCTCTGATATTAAAGTAACTGATAGAGAAATAAGAGGCAATACTTGCAGATGTTCAGCTGGTTTTAGAAAAGGCAGAGGAACCAGAGATCAAATTGCTAACATCCGCTGGATCATCCAAAAAGCAAGAGTTCCAGAAAAACATCTACTTCTGGCTTCTCTGGTGGCTCAGATGGTAAAGAGTCTGCCTGCAACGTGGGAGACCCAGGTTTGATTCCTGGGTCAGGAAGATCCCCTGGAGAAGGAAATGGCAACCCACTCCAGCACTCTTGCCTGGAAAATCCCATGGACTGAAGAGACTGATAGGCTACAGTCCATGGGGTCACAAAGAGTCGGACATGACTGAGCGACTTCACTTTCTGCTTTATTGATTATGTCAAAGCCTTTGACTCTGTGGATCACGATAAACTGTGGAAAATTCTGAAAGAGATGGGAATACCAGACCACCTAACCTGCCTCTTGAGAAATCTGTATGCAGGTCAGGAAGCAACAGTTAGAACTGGACATGGAACAACAGACTGGTTCCAAATAGGAAAAGGAGTACGTCAAGGCTGTATATTGTCACCTGGCTTATTTAACTTCTACGCAGAGTACATCATGAGAAACGCTGGACTGGAAGAAACGCAAGCTGGAATCAAGATTGCTGGGAGAAATATCAATAACCTCAGATATGCAGATGACACCACCCTTATGGCAGAAAGTGAAGAGGAACTAAAAACCCTCTTGATGAGAGTGAAGGAGGAGAGTGAAAAAGTTGGCTTAAAGCTCAACATTCATGGCATCTGATCCCATCACTTCATGGGAAATATATGGGGAAACAGTGGAAACAGTGGCAGATTTTATTTTTGGGGGCTCCAAACACCGCAGGTGGTGACTGCAGCCATGAAATTAAAAGGCACTTACTCCTTGGAAGAAAAGTTATGACCAATGACCAACCTAGATAGCATATTCAAAAGCAGAGACATTACGTTGCCAACAAAGGTCCATCTAGTCAAGTCTATGGTTTTTCCTGTGGTCATGTATGGATGCGAGAGTTGGACTGTGAAGAAAGCTGAGTGCTGAAGAGTTGATGCTTTTGAACAGTGGCGTTGGAGAAGACTCTTGAGAGTCCCTTGGACTATGAGCATATCCAACCAGTCCTAAAGGAGATCAGCCTTGGGTGTTCTTTGGAAGGAATGATGCTAAAGCTGAAACTCCAGTATTTTGGCCACCTCCTGTGAAGAGCTGACTCATTGGAAAAGACTCTGATGCTGGGAGGGTTTGGGGGCAGGAGGAGAAAGGGATGACAGAAAATGAGATGGCTGGATGGCATCACCGACTCGATGGACGCTAGTTTGAGTGAACTCCGGGAGATGGTAATGGACAGGGAGGCCTGGTGTGCTGCAGTTCATGGGGTTGCAAAGAGTTGGACATGACTGAGTGACTGAACTTCACTGAACTGATAGATGGGTAAGAAATTTTAGACAGCTAAAAGGGTAATCAAGAAAATATTTCACAAGAAGCCAAAGAAGAGGGAAGTAATGAGTTAATAACAATGCCATCTGTCACCGAGAGACTCAGTTAAAAATATTGAACAACTGTGTGTCCTTTAGGAAGTCAATGTTGAGCTCAGAAGAAAGGGTTCAACAGAATGTATGAACAAAAATAAAGATTTCAGTCCGTTGAGGGATAACTGGGAGACAAATAAGTAGAAACATTAAACAAAAGTAAATATTCTGAGGAATTTGGAAAGAGAAGAGGAAAAAATTACTTTTAGAAAAGAATAGTTAATCGGCCAAGATAAATTTAGTTATCTTCCTATTTGGAGGTGGATGGGGTTGGCTTCAATCTTACATGGACCTTTAGGATAATATTGGAGAGAGATTTATCAGCTTAAGTGATAAATTGATATCTTGAGTTAAGACCCTGAGTTGAGTAAAAGATGGGATCAAGTACCCAAGTGAATGGAGTAGCTATTTTGCTTGAATTATTACAGTGATTGTGGATCCTAACTATGCATTAGAATTACCTATTGAGCAAGTAAATAAGAATCTTGGGGTTGAGGCTGATTTGTGTGAAAATGTTACTTGCTCAGTTGTGTCCAACTCTTTGCTGTCCCCAGAGAGGACTGTTCTGTTCATGGAATTCTCTGTTCGTGGAATTCTCCAGGCAAGAAAACTGGAATGGGTTGCCATTCTCTTCTCTAGGGCATCTTCTTGATCCAGTCAAATCGAGGTCTCCCTCATTACAGGCAGATTATTTACCGTCTGAGCCACCAGGGAAGACCCGGGC
Organism: Nanger dama; assembly: GCA_917880005.1. Taxonomy (NCBI): domain Eukaryota; kingdom Metazoa; phylum Chordata; class Mammalia; order Artiodactyla; family Bovidae; genus Nanger; species Nanger dama. Next base: position 15,366,081 of record CAKJTW010000037.1, read on the forward strand.
TGATTTATAGTTGTTTTAAAAGGCTCTACTCAGATTTCTGATATTCAGTCCATGTTGAAACAGAGGTTATAGGACTTTGGAAATTTTGAGGGCAATCAGACCCTGGATAGTCTTTCTTTTTAAAATGTAGTAGCATTGAAGTTTGCCTTCTGAGAGTAATAATAATAATCACATGGATAAGGACTTGAGAACAGTAATGGAGGTTAAAAATGAAATATGAACAAGAAAAAGGGTTATGTAAAATAGAAAAAAAAAATGAGATGGTAGCTACTATCTTAGTACTGAAACCATAGTTTCATATTGCAGATTTCTAAGCTGATTTCTGGACTTGCTGCATCAAAAACTCAGGGTGACACCCAGCAGTCAACTGTCTTTAGGGACTCCCAAATCACACTAAACTTTGAGAATGATGACTTTGCTAGTCCTGAATGTCTGGGTCATGCTCAGTTTCTAATTTCCATCTCTGAGAATTCAGGAAGAGGTGGGCCACGTCTGAACAGTCTTTTGGAGATTTAGGGCACATCTCGTGACATATTTGCTGACTTGAAAGGAGAATATCTACTTTTAAGGTTTTCTTCTCTTTATAACATTTTTATTTTTTATTTATTATTTTTTTTATATTCCATTTGTGTTCTTTTCCATTATGATTTTTTTTAAAAAAAGATAGTGTGACATAGAATTACAAAGAGTTTTGGCTTTTATTTTTATTTTTTATTTTTTTTAAATTTATTTATTTATTTATTTTTTTAAATTACAATACTGTATTTGTTTTGCCATACATTGACACGAATCAGCCATAGGTGAACACAATCTCCCAATGCCGAAGCCCCCTCCCACCTCCTACCCCACATCCTCTACTTGAATCATCCTGTGCATCAGCCCCATGCATCCTGCATCCTACATTGAACATAGATTGGCTCCTCGTTTCTTACAGGAAGATATACATGTTTCATTGCCATTCTCCCAAACCATCCCACCCTTTCCCTCTCCCTCAGAGTCCAAAAGTCCACTCTATACCTCTGTGTCTCTTTGTTGTCTCACATATAGGGTCATCATTACTGTCTTCTAAATTCCATATATATGTGTCAGTATACTGTATTGGTGTTTTTCTTTCTGGCTTACTTCACTCTGTATAATCGGTTCCAATTTCATCCATCTCATTAGAACTGAGTCAAATTTATTCTTTTTAAGGGCTGATTAGTATTCCATAGTGTATATGTACCACAGCTTTCTTATCCATTCATCTGCTGATGGACATCTAGGTTGCTTCCATGTCCTGGCTATTATAAACAGCGCTGCAACGAACATTGGGGTACATGTGTCTCTTTCAATTCTGGTTTCCTCGGTGTGTATGCCCAGCAGTGGGATTGCTGGGTCATAAGGCAGTTCTATTTGCAATTTTTAAGGAATCTCCACACTGTTTTCCATAATGGCTGTACTAGTTTGCATTCCCACCGGCAGTGTAAGAGGGTTCCCTTTTCTCCACATCCTCTCCAGCATTTATTGCTTGTAGACTTTTGGATCGCAGCCATTCTGACTGATGTGAAATGGTACCTCATTGTGGTCTTGATTTGCATTTCTCTGATAATGAGTGATGTTGAACATCTTTTCATGTGTTTGTTAGCCATCCGTATGTCTTCTTTGGAGAAATGCCTATTTAGTTCTTTGGCCCATTTTTTTATTGGATCATTTATTTTTCTGGAGTTGAGCTGCATAAGTTGCTTATATATCTTTGAGATTAGTTGTTTGTCAGTTGTTTCATTTGCTATTGTTTTCTCCCCATTCAGAAGGCTGTCTTTTCACCTTGCTTGTAGTTTCCTTTGTTGTGCAGAAGCTTTTAATTTTAATTAGATCCCATTTGTTTATCTTTGCTTTTATTTCCAGTATACTGGGAGTTGGATCATAGAGGATCCTGCTGTGATTTATGTTGGAGAGTGTTTTGCCTATGTTCTCCTCTAGGAGTTTTATAGTTTCTGGTCTTACATTTAGATCTTTAATCCATTTTGAGTTTATTTTTGTGTATGGTGTTAGAAAGGCGTATAACATTTTTAATTAAAATAAAATACAAATAAATAAAGGTTATAAGTTATAAGTGTACAGCTAGATACGTTTTCACAAAATAAACATATGGGGAATAGAATATTACTAGAAATTTCTTAAGTATTCCCTCTGGGTCATTATTTGTCCTTCCTTGAAACTAAGTATCCCTCTGAATTTCTAGCAACATATTATTTTAGCATATTTTCAATTATATAAAATGGAATATTACAGTATGTACTCTTCAGTTATATTCTTTGTGACTCAGCATATTTGCTTCATATAGTAATAGTTTCTTCATTTTCACTGATAATTGCTTCATTATAGGACTAAACCTCCATTCATATACATGTGATATCTTTGATGAACATTTAGGTTATTTCTGGATTGGATTATTATCAATAATTAATCCATGAACATTTTTATAAATATCTTTCGGTGCATCTGAGAAAATACTTAGCAGTAGAAACATTGGCATATGGTGTTTAGAGTTTTATTAGATAGCAGCCAATAACTTTTCCAAAGTGACTGTACTAATTTACAGTTATCAGGCAGATACAGAAATTTGGTTTGTTTAATTTTCTTACTAAACTTTTACATTATCAATTTTTGTCATTTTAAACTTTCTAGTGTGTGTATAGTAGAGAGTTATTGGGATTTTAATTTTAATCTCCTTGATGACTATTGAGTACCTTTCATATATGTCCACTGGCAATTCCTCCTTTTGCTTTCAATTATGAGGTGCTAATCACAGTGTTTTGTCTATTTTTCTATTAAGTTGTTTGCTTGTTACTTAATGATTTGTAATTTCTTATATATTTTGGATGAAACCTCATTAATAATGTATATTGGAAATATCTTCCACTTTGTGTCTGAATTCTCCTAGTTAAATCAATTAAAGAATAGAATTCCTAATTTTTATGTAGTTCAGTTGCTCAGTCGTGTCTGACACTTTGCAACTACATGAATTGTAGCATGCCAGGCCTCCCTGTCAATCACCAACTCCCGAAGTTCACTCAGACTCACGTCCATCAAGTCAGTGATGCCATCCAGCCATCTCATCCTCTGTCGTCCCCTTCTCCTCCTACCCCAAAACCCTCTCAGCATCAGAGTCTTTTCCAATGAGTCAACTCTTCCCATGAGGTGGCCAAAGTACTGGAGTTTCAGCTTTAGCATCATTCCTTCCAAAGAAATCCCAGGGTTGATCTCCTTCAGAATGGACTGGTTGGATCTCCTTGCAGTCCAAGGGACTCTCAAGAGTCTTCTCCAGCACCACAGTTCAAAAGCATCAATTCTTTGGTGCTCAGCTTTCTTCACAGTCCAACTCTCACATCCATACATGACAACTGGAAAAACAATAGCCTTTACTAAATGAACCTTTGCTGGCAAAGTAATGTCTCTGCTTTGAATATGCTATCTAGGTTGGTCATAACTTTTCCTCCAAGTAGTAAGTGTCTCTTAATTTCATGGCTTCAGTCACCATGTGCAGTGAATTTGGAGCCCCCAAAATAAAGTCTGCCACTGTTTCCACTGTTTCCCCATCTATTTCCCATGAAGTGATGGGACCAGATGCCATGATCTTCCTTTTCTGAATGTTGAGCTTTAAGCCAACTTTTTCACTCTCCTCTTTCACTTTCATTGAGAGGGTTTTTAGTTCCTCTTCACTTTCTGCAATAAGGGTGGTATCATCTGCATATCTGAGGTTATTGATATTTCTCCTAGAAATCTTGATTCCTGCTTTTGCTTCTTCCAAGCCAGCATTTCTCATGATGTACTCTGCATATAAGTCAAATAAGGAGAGTGACAATATACAGCCTTGACATACTCCTTTTCCTATTTGGAATGGGAAAACAACAGAATGGTAAAGACTAGAGATCACTTCATGAAAATTAAAGATACCAAAGGAATATTTCATGCAAAGATGGGCTCGATAAAGGACAGAAATGGTATGGACCTAACAGAAGCAGAAGATAGTATAAAGAGGTGGCAAGAATACACAGAAGAACTGTACAAAAAAGATCTTCACGACCCAGATAATCATGATGGTGTGGTCACTCACCTAGAGCCAGACATCCTAAATGTGAAATCAAGTGGGCCTTAGAAAGCATCACTATGAACAAAGCTAGTGGAGGTGATGGCATTCCAGTTGAGCTATTTCAAATCCGGAAAGACGATGCTGTGAAAATGCTGAACTCAATATGCCAGCAAATTTGTAAAGCTCAGCAGTGGTCACAGGACTGGAAAAGGTCAGTTTTCATTCCAGTTCCAAAGAAAGGCAATGCCAAATAATGCTCAATCTGCACAATTGCACTCATTTCACACGATAGTAAAGTAATGCTCAAAATTCTTCAGGCCAGGCTTCAGCAATACGTGAACCATAAACAACATGTTCAAGCTGGTTTTAGAAAAGGCAGAGGAAGAAGAGATCAAATTGCCAATATCCGCTGGATCATGGATAAAGCAAGAGAGTTCCAGAAAAACATCTATTTCTACTTTATTGACTATGCCAAAGCCTTTGACTGTGTGGATCACAATAAACTGTGGAAAATTCTGAAAGAGATAGGAATACCAGACCATCTGACCTGCCTCTTGAGAAACCTATATGCAGATCAGGAAGCAACGGTTAGAACTGGACATGAAACAATAGACTGGTTCCAACTAGGAAAAGGAGTATGGACCTTTGTTGGCAAACTAATTTCTCTGCTTTTCAACATGCTATCGAGATTGGTCATGACTTTTCTTCCAAGGAGTAAGCGTCTTTTAATTTCATGGCTGCAGTCACCATCTGCAGTGATTTTGGAGCCTCCCAAAATAAAGTCTGACACTGTTTCCACTGTTTCCCCATCTATTTCTCATGAAGTGGTGGGACCAGATGCCATGATCTCTGTTTTCTGAATGTTGAGCTTTAAGCAACTTTTTCACTCTCCTCTTTCACTTTCATCAAGAAGCTTTTTAGTTCCTCTTCACTTTCTGCCATAAGGGTGGTGTTATCTGCGTATCTGAGGTTATTGTTATTTCTCCTGGCAATCTGGATTCCAGCTTGTGCTCTTTCCAGCCCAGCGTTTCTCATGATGTACTCTGCATATAAGTTAAATAAGCAGGGTGACAATATACAGCCTTGACGTACTCATTTTATGTAGTATAATATGCCTGTTTAAGAAAACTTGGACAATCCTAAGGATATTTTCCATTGTTTCAGAATCTGAGGGCTTCACATGTAGTGCTAGTGATAAGGAATCTACCTGCCAGTGCAGGAGATGAAGCAGATATGTGTTAGATCCCTGGGTGAAGAGATCACCTGGAGTAGGAAGTGGCAAACCACTCCAGTATTCTTGCCTGAAAAGTCCCATGGACAGAGGAACGTGACTGATTACAGCCCGTGGTGGTGTACAGAGTCAGGCATGACTGAGCACACATGCAGAATCTGAATTGTTTCACCTTTTAATTTAAGTCTATGGTTCAAATGTGGATATCCAATTGATTGAGCACCATTTAATGAAAAGATGTTCTATTCCCACTGGTCTGCATTGCTGCTTTGTTACAAATCAAATGTTTAAGGGTGTTTGTAAGCAGGTGTTTATTTCTCTGAAGTCTTTTTTCTGTTCCATTGGTTGACTGATCTATATTTACTTTTAATCCCTCATTGTTTTGATTAGTGTAGCTTTATAATAATAAGTCTTAATGCTGGTAACTTAAATTTATTTTCTTCTTTAAGATTATTTTAGATATGCTTATTAGCTTTTTGAATTTCTAGGTAAATTTTAAAAATAGTTTGTCAGTTTACAAACTTGTATTCACACATACACATTCAAAAAATTTGATTGGGTTTATACTAAAATTACAGATTAATCTGGGGAGAATTGACATTTTTAGGTTACTGTTTGAAAACATGGAATGTCTATTTATTTACAAAGATCTAAATTTTCTTTCAAAAATAAATTTAAAACTTCACTCAGGCTTTTCTTATTTAACTACTTTCATTCCTAGATATTTGAAATTTTATCCTATTAGAAATTGTGTTTTTAAAAATCTCAAAAAGACAAACACAAATAAAATATCTGAGCTCTCTTTGATTTTGTTTTTCTGTCTCCCTTCCAACCTGTCCCCTTTCCCCCACCCAAAAAAAAAGAAAAAGACAAACACAAATAAAAATCTCAGCTTCTAATTGTTTAGTGCTCATATATTTTTGAATATTGCCCTTATGTTCAGTAGTATTGCTTAATTCACACATTAAATCAGTAATTTATTGGGTGATTCACTTGAATACTCCACATATGTAATTATTTCCATCTGCAAATAATGATTTTGTACCTTATTGAAGTAAAATATGGAGAAAAGTTTTAAAATGAGGTAACTCCCATACTGAACAGCAATAAGCATTTTCCATTTATGCTTGCCTTTTATTATAAAGCTTTTGACATACAACATACAATTTGTTCTTAACATTAATTTGGCAAATATCCTCATCTTCCTACTTTGTTTTGACTTTTTGTTCCAATTATCAATTATCCCCTTTTGGAATAGTGACATATAACTTGTGTTTTCTTTAAGTGCTACTACATAGATGGCTCAGAAATTAGAGTTTAATTTGATGATCAGCTTAAATAGGTGTATGTATTCAATTATTTCATATTTAATTCAATATATTCATATAAATCTCTACTATATGTCAGTCTTTCTTTAATAATACAGATGTGATGTGAACAAAAATAGATGCACCATCTTTCCATTGCTGAACGTTGAATGTTAAAGTCCTCTGCTACTGTTGTGTTCCTGTCAATTTCTCCCTTCATGGCTATTAGTATCTGCCTTCTACATTGAGGTTCTCCTATGTTAGGTGCCTATAAGTTTACAATCGTTATGTCTTTTTGTTTTGACCACTTGATCATTAGATAGTGTCCTTTGTCTCTATAACAGTCTTTATCTTATGGTTTATTTTGTATGATATAAGTATTGTTACTTCAGTTTTCTTTTGATTTCCATGTGCATGGAATATCTTTTCCATCCCTTCACTTTCAGTCTATATGTGTCCCTTGGTCTGAAGTGGGTCTCTTGTAGATAGCATATATGTGGTCTTGTTTTAGTATCCCTTCAGCCATTCTCTGTCTTTTGGTTGGAGCCTTTAATACATTTATGCTTAAAGTAATTATTTATTACATATTATATTATTGTGACTACTATTTATTAATTATTATATTAATCACAATTATAATTTATTATCAATATTAATTATGATTGTATATTGTATATATAGTATAATTAACATACATATATTGATATAGTTATATAAGGGAAAACAGGGCTTTTAGATGACACATTAAACCAGATATAGACTTACTTGTTACTTAAAAGGCATTACATCCAAAAGCAGCAGAATTCACATTCTTTGTTTGTGCACATGGCACATTCTCCAGGATTGACCACACACTGGCTACAAAGTGAGCTTCAGTAAATTTAAGAGAACTGAAGTCATATCAAGCATCTATTCTGTCCATGAAGCTATGAGATTAGTAATAAACTACAAAAAAAACCTGTATAAAACACAAACACATGGAGACTAAACAGTTTGTTACTGAATAGGGTTTCCCTGCTGGCTTAGATGGTAAAGAATCTGGTGGCAATTTAAGAGACCTGAGTTTGTTCCCTGGGTCAGGGAGATCCCATGAAGAAAGAAATGGCAGCCCACTTCAGTATTCTTGCCTAAAGAATTCCATGGACAGAGGAACTGGCGGGCTACAGTCTGCACGACTTGAGCGACTAACACTTTTACTTTCAACCACTGGATCACTGAAGAAATCAAAGCAGAAATAAAAAAAAAAACACCTAGAGAATGAAATGAAAATGAAAGCACAATGATTCCAAACCTATGGGATGTAACAAAAGCAATTCTAATGGGGAAGTTTATAACAATACAGAGTTACATCAGGAAATAAGAAAAATCACAAACAACCTGACCTTACAGCTAAAGCAATAATAGAAGAACAATCAAAAGCTAAAATTGTTAGAAGGAAAAAAGTCAAAAAGATTATGGCAGAAATAAATTAAATAGAAATGAAGAAAATATTAGCAAAGATCTATGAAACGAAAAGCTGGTTTTTAGAGAAAATAGACAAAATTGATAAACTTTTAACCATACTCATCAAGAAATAAATAGAATGAAAAAAATATGAACAGACCATTTAGAAGTATTGAAATTGAAACTGTGATTAAAAAATGCCAACAAACAGCTAACATTGAGCATACTCAATGAACAAAAGTGGTGAGAGTGGACATCCTTGTTTTATTCCTGATTTTAGAGGAAATGCTTTCAGCATTCCAGTATTTTTGCCTGGAGAATCCCCTGGAAACAGTCCATGGGGTCGCAAAGAGTTGGACATAACTGAGTAATTAAGCACAGCACATTCATCTTTGAGTGTGATGTTAGCTGTTGGCTTGTCAGATACGGCCTTTATTATGTTGAGGTATATTCCCTTCTATGTCCTCTTTCTGGAGAGTTTTATCATAAATGGGTGCTAAATTTTGTCAAAAGCTTATTTTATATCTATTCAGATCATCATATAGTTTTTATTCTTCAGTTTGTTGATGTTATATATCACACCGATTGATTTGAAGATATTGAAAAATTATTGCATCCCTGGGATAAATCTGTCTTGATCATAATCCTTTTAATGTATCATTGGATTCAGACTGCTAGTATTTTGTGTCTATGTTCATCAGTGACATTGGCCTGTAATTTTCTTTTTTTGTATATGTTTGTCTGGTTGTGGTATCAAGGTAAATGTGGCTTCATAGAATATGACTGGGTGTTTTCCTTCCTCTGCAATTTTTATAACAGTTTCAGAAGGATGAGTGTTGGCTCTTCTATAAACCAGTGAAGATGCTAAGTCATATCTGCCTCTTTGTGATCCCATGGACTGTAGCCTGCCGGGGTCCAGCCCTGGTGGATCCAGGGTGATTCGAAGGTGGAGACAGTGTCAGCGTCCTGGGAAAAATACATATTTAATTACAGATAGAGAGAGAGATTAGAAATGGATAGTGTAGTGGGAAAATTAGTGGAGAAAAAGAGGCTGAATAACTTGGTTCACGTGGAATAGCATCCATGGTCCAGATGGGAATTCAGCCAGAAAAACGGGGAGCAAGAAAGAATGACATGGGGGAGTCAGTCTTTCTAGGAACTGATCACATTTCTTTATTTTTCCGGTTTTCTTATATACCTTTTGTTACATATAGGGATGAATACAGAGTCACATGGGGGTCAGCAGTCCTGACCTTTATCAAAATCAGGTGCTTTACATAAAAAAGGTGCTTTACATGATGCATGGGGCAGGTGCACAGGATGATTCAAGTAGAGGATGTGGGGTGGGAGGTGGGAGGGGGCTTTGGCATTGGAAGATTGTGTTCACCTATGGCTGATTCGTGTCAATGTATGGCAAAACAAATATAGTATTGTAATTTAAAAAAATAAATAAATTTAATAAAAAGATAAACAATAAATGATGGAAAAGGTATGGAGAAAAGGGAACACTCCTACACTGTTTTTGGAAATTGGTACTGTCTAAAACATTATGAAGGTTCCTTAAACCCTCTTACACTGTTGGTGGGAATGAAAACTAGTACAGCCATTATGGAAAACAGCGTGGAGAGTCCATAAAAATTGCCAGTAGAACTGCCTTATGACCCAGCAATCCCACTGCTGGGCATACATACCGAGGAAGTCAGAATTGAAAGAGACACATGTACCCCAATGTTCACTGCAGCATTGTTTATAATTGCCAGGAGATGGAAACAACCTAGATATCCATCAACAGATGAATGGATAAGAAAGCTGTGGTACATATACACAATGGAGTACTACTCAGCCCTTAAAAAGAATAAATTTGACTCAGTTCTAATGAGATGGATGAAACTGGAGCCGATTATACAGAGTGAAGTAAGCCAGAAAGAAAAACACCAATACAGTATATTGACACATATATATGGAATTTAGAAAGATAGTAATGATGACCCTCTATGTGAGACAACAAAAGAGACACAGAGGTATAGAACGGACTTTTGGCTTCTGAGGGAGAGGGAGAGGGTGGGATGATTTGGGAGAATGGCACTGAAACATGTATATTATCTTATAAGAAACGAAGCTCCAGTCTATGTTCATTACAGGATACAGGATGCTTGGGGCTGGTGTAAGGGATGATCCGGGGAGATGGTGTGGGGTGGGAGGTGGAAGGTGGCTTTGGCATTGGGAGATTGTGTACACCTGTGGCTGATTCATGTCAATGTATGGCAAAACCAATACAGTATTGTAAAGTAGAATAAAGTATTTAAAAAATAAATAAACATGATTAAGGGGAAAAAAAAAGAAACTAAAAGTAGATCTACCATCTTTTTGTTGTTCAGTCACTAAATCATGTCCAACTGTTTGTGAACTCATGGACTGCAGTATGCCAGGCTCCTCTGCCCACCACTATGTTGGAATTTGCTAAAATTCATGTTCATTGATTTGGTTTTGTTATCTAACCCATCTCATTATCTGATGCCATCTTTTGTCTTCAGTCTTTCCCAGCATCAGGCTCTTGTCCAGTGAGTAGGCTATTCGCATCAGGTGGCCAAAGTATTGTAGCTTCAGATTCAGCATCAGCCATTCCAATGAATATTCAGGGTTGATTTCCTTTAGGATTGATTGGTTTGATCTCCTTGCAGTCCAAGGGGCTCTCAAGAATCAATGTTCTCAAGCACCACGATCTGAGAACAACAATTCTTTGGTGTTCAGTCTTCTTTGTGGTCCAATTCTCATATCCTACATGACTACTGTAAACACGGTAGCTTTGACTATACAGACCATTGTCAGCAAAGTGATGTCTCTGCTTTTAATATATTCTCTAGGTTTGTCATAGGTTTTCTTCCAAGGAGCAAGGCTTTTAATTTCATGGCAGCAATCACCATGCACAGTGATTTTAGAGCCCAAGAAAATAAAATCTGTCACTGTTATCATTTCTCCCCTATCTATTTGAAATAAAGTGAGGGGACCAGATGGCATGATCTTAGTCTTTATATTGTTGATGTATAAGCCAGCCTTTCATGCTCTTCTTTCACCCTCATCAAGAGGCTCTTTAGTTCCTTTTACTTTCCACCAGTAGGGTGGTATTGGTATATCTGAGGTCATTGATATTTATCTTAGCAATCTTGATTCTAGCTTGTGTGCCCAGCATTTCACGTGATATACTCTGCATGTAAATTAAACAACAGGATGACAATATACAGCCCTGACATGCTCCTGTCCCAATTTTGAACCAGTCTGCATGTTCCATGTCCAGTTCTAACTGTTACTTCTTGTCCTGCATACAGGTTTCTCAGGAGACAGATAAGATGGTCTGTTATTCCAATCTCTTTAAGAATTTTCCACAGTTTGTTGTGATCCACACAGTCAGAGTTTGTTCTGGCCCATATATGTACACACTGCTATATTTAAAATAAATAACCAAAAAAGAATAATAAAAAAAAGGCCCAATCCCTGCCTTTATCAGTTCAGTTCAGTTGCTCAGTCGTGTCTGACTCTTTGCGACCCCATGAATCGCAGCACCCCAGGCCTCCCTGTTCATCACAATCTCTCAATGTTCACTCAGACTCACGTCCATCGAGTCTGTGATGCCATCCAGCCATCTCATCCTCTGTCATCCCCTTCTCCTCCTGCCCCCAATCCCTCCCAGCATCAGAGTCTTTTCCAATGAGTCAACTCTTCGAATGAGGTGGCCAAAGTACTGAAGTTTCAGCTTTAGCATCATTCCTTCCAAAGAAATCCCAGGGTTGATTTCCTTCAGAATGGACTGGTTGGATCTGCTTGCAGTCCAAGGGACTCTCATGAGTCTTCATCAACACCACAGTTCAAAAGCATCAATTTTTCAGTGCTCAGCCTTCTTCACAGTCCAACTCTCACATCCATACAAGACCACAGGAAAAACCATAGCCTTGACTAGATGGACCTTAGTCGGCAAAGTAATTTCTCAGCATTTGAATATGCTGTCTAGGTTGGTCATAACTTTTCTTCCAAGGAGTAAGCGTCTTTTAATTTCGTGGTTGCAGTCTCCATCTGCAGTGATTTGGGAGCCCAAAAAATAAAGTCTGACACTGTTTCCACTTTTTATCCATCTATTTCCCATGAAGTGATGGAACCGGATGCCATGATCTTCGTTTTCTGAATGTTGAGCTTTCAGCCAACTTTTTCACTCTCCTCTTTCACCTTCATCAAGAGGCCCTTTAGCTCCTCTTCACTTTCTGCCATAAGGGTGGTGTCATCTGCATATCTGAGGTTATTGATATTTCTCGTAGAAATCTTGATTCCTGCTTCTGCTTCTTCCAAGCCACCATTTCTCATGATGTACTCTGCATATAAGTCAAATAAGGAGGGTGACGGTATACAGCCTTGACATACTCCTTTTCCTATTTGGAACCAATCTGTTGTTCCATGTCCAATTCTAACTGTTGCTTCCTGACCTGCATACAGATTTCTCAAGAGGCAGGTCAGGTGGTCTGGTATTCCCATCTCTTTCAGAATTGTCCACAGTTTATTGTGATCCACACAGTCAGGGGCTTTGGCATAGTCAATAAAGCAAAAATAGATGTTTTTCTGGAACTCTCTTGCTTTTTACATGATCCAGCAGATGTTGGCAATTTGATCTCTGGTTCCTCTGCCTTTTCTAAAACCAGCTTGAACATCTGGAAGTTCTCGGTTCACGTATTGCTGAAGCCTGGATTGGAGAATTTTGAGCATTACTTTAATAGCATGTGAGATGAGTGCAATTGTGTGGTAGTTTGAGCATTCTTTGGCATTGCCTTTCTTTGGAATTGGAATGAAAACTGACCTTTTCCAGTCCTGTGGCCTCTGCTGAGTTTTCCAAATTTGCTGGCATATTGAGTTCAGCACTTTGACAGCATCATCTTTCAGAATTTGAAACAGCTCCACTGGAATTCCATCAACTCCACTAGCTTTGTTTGTAGTGATGCTTTCTAAGGCCCACTTGACATCACATTCCAATATGTCTGGCTCTAGATGAGTGATCACATCATCATGATTATCTGGGTCTTGTAGATCTTTTTGTACGGTTCTTCCATGTATTCTTGCCACCTCTTCTTAAATATCTTCTGCTTCTGTTAAGTCCATATCATTTCTGTCGTTTATTGAGTCCATCTTTGCATGAAATGTTCCCTTGATATCTCTAATTTTCTTGAAGAGATCTATAGTCTTTCCCATTCTGTTTTTTTTTTTTTTCCCATATTTCTTTGCATTGATTGCTGAAGAAGGCTTTCTTATCTGTTCTTGCTATTCTTTGGAACTCTACATTCAGATGCTTATATCTTTCCTTTTCTCCTTTGCTTTTCCTCTCTCTTCTTTTCACAGCTATTTGTAAGGCCTCCCCAGACAGCCATTTTGCTTTTTTGCATTTCTTTTCCATGGGGATGGTCTTGATCCCTGTCTCCTGTACAATGTCACGAACCTCATTCCATGGTTCATCAGGCACTCTATCTATCAGATCTGGGCCCTTAAATCTATTTCTCACTTCCACTGTATAATTATAAAAGATTTGATTTAGGTCATACCTGAATGTTCTAGTGGTTCTCCCTAATTTCTTCAATTTCAGTCTGAATTTGGCAATAAGGAGTTCATTATCTGAACCACGGTCAGCTCCTGATCTTGTTTTTGTCTACCTTTTTAGAGCTTACAAATAAGAGGGAGACAGAGGTTTCAAATACTAACCCAGAAAAATACCTTTCATCAACTAGTGGCCTTTAAGGTCTTTCAAGACCACAATATCCTGATAAAATAAGAGAAAAAATGTCAATGATTTTGTGGGAAGTTTTTATGAGCAAAGCACACAATGGTAATTCACTTCACTGACATTCTACTAACGAGAATTCAGTTACTTTGCTTAACCTAGATGTGAGGAGCATTAGAAAGTTTGCCATTCTTGTGAAGCTGTTTCCCAGTAATAACCTTACATTTGAAGATGGAACAGAGATTTTAGTGCTTAGCTAGTTATCTCTCCATATCAAGATGATACAATGCATGTGCTTAGTATATCTGGATTTTTCGTTTTTATCAAATTTGGAAATCTTTTTCTCTTCAAATACTTTTCTATGGTTCCTCCCTTCCCCACAACCTTTTTGGAATTTTAATATAATTTATGCTAAGCGGCTATGACCAGTGCATTTTCTTGGCAAAACTCTATTAGTCATTGCCCTGCTTCATTCTGCATTCTAAGGCCAAATTTGCCTGTTACTCCAGGTGTTTCTTGACTTCCTACTTTTGCATTCCAGTCCCCTATAATGAAAAGGACATCTTTTTTGGGTGTTAGTTCTAAAATGTCTTGTAGGTCTTCATAGAACCATTCAACTTCACCTTCTTCAGCATTACTGGTTGGGGCATAGACTTGGATTACCATGATATTGAATGGTTTGTCTTGGAAGCAAACAGAAATCATTCTGTCGCTTTTGAGATTGCATCCAAGTACTGCATTTTGGACTCTTTTGAGGACCATGATGGCTACTCCATTTCTTCTGAGGGATTCCTGCCTGCAGTAACAAATATAGCAGTCATCTGAGTTAAATTCACCCATTCCAGTCCAGTTTAATTCACTGATTCCTAGAATGTCAACGTTCACTCTTGCCATCTCTTGTTTGACCACTTCAAATTTGCCTTGATCCATGGACCTGACATTCCAGGTTCCTATGCAATATTGCTCTTTACAGCATCGGACCTTGCTTTTATCACCAGTCACATCCACAGCTGGGTATTGTTTTTGCTTTGGCTCCATCCCTTCATTCTTTTTGGAGTTATTTTTCCACTGATCTCCAGTAGCATGTTGGGCACCTACTGACCTGGGGAGTTCCTCTTTCAGTATCCTATCATTTTGCCTTTTCATACTGTTCATGGGGTTCTCAAGACAAGACTACTGAAGTGGTTTGCCAGTCTCTTCTCCAGTGGAGTACATTCTGTCAGACCTCTCCACCATGACCTGCCCATCTTGGGTTGCCCCACGAGCATGGCTTAGTTTCATTGAGTTAGACAAGGCTGTGATCCTAGTGTGATTAGATTGACTAGTTTTCTGTGAGTATGGTTTCAGTGTGTCTGTCTTCCGATGCCCTCTTTCAACACCTATCAACTTACTTGGGTTTCTCTTGCCTTGGGTATGGGGTATCTCTTCACTGCTGCTCCAGCAAAGCTCAGCTGCTGCTCCTTTCCTTGGACAACAGGTATCTCCTCACAGTCACCCTTCCTGACCTTCAAATGGGATAGTTCCCCTAGGCCTTCCTGCACCCACGCAGCCAGTACTCCTTGGAAGTGAGGTTGCTCCTTCCGGCTGCCAACCCTGGCCTCGGACACAGGGTGGCTCCTCTGGGCTGCTGCCCTTGACCTTGGATGCAGGGTAGCTCCTCTCGGCCGTTCCTGCACCATCGCAGCCTGTCACTCTTGGCTGCTGCCTCTGACCACAGACCTGGGGTAACACCTCTTGGCCACCACCCTTGGGGCATGGGGTCCTCCAGGCTTCTGCTCGTGACCTCAGATGTGGCATAGCTCCTCTCTGCCACTGCTTAGTGTGCCAGTTGCAACCCTCTTCCAACAACAAAGAGGAGACTCTACACATGGACATCACCAGATTGTCAACACTGAAATCAGATTGGTTATATTCTTTGCAGTCAAAGATGGAGACACTCTATACAGTCTACAAAAACAAGACCAGGAGCTGACTGTGGCTCAGATCATGAATTCCTTATTACCAAATTGAGACTTAAATTGAAGAAAGTAGGAAAACTGCTAGACCATACAGGTATGACCTAGGTCAAATCCTTTATGATTATACAGTGGAAGTGAGAAAGGGATTTAAGGGCCCAGATCTGACAGAGTGCCTGATGAACTATGAAATGAAGTTCATGACATTGTACAAGAGACAGGGATCAAGACCATCCCCATGGAAAAGAAATGCAAAAAAGCAAAATGGCTGTCTGGGGAGGTCTTACAAATAGCTGTGAAAAGAAGAGAGGTAAAAATCAAAGGAGAAAAGGAAAGATATATGCACCTGAGGGGACTTCACTTTTGGCTCAGATGGTAAAGCATCTGTCTACAATGTGGGAGACCTGGGTTCGATCCCTGGGTCGGCAAGTTTCCTGGAGAAGGAAATGACAACCCACTCCAGTACTCTTGCCTAGAAAATCCCATGGATGGAAGAGTCTGGTAGGCTGCAGTCTATGTGGTCACTTTAGAGTCAGACACGACTGAGTGACTTCACTTTCTTCCTAAGCATCTGAATGCAGAGTTCCAAAGAATAGCAAGAAGAGACAAGAAAGCCTTCTTCAGTGATCAATGCAAAAAAATAGAGGAAAATAACAGAATGGGAAAGACTAGAGATCTCTTCAAGAAAATTAGAGATACCAAGGGAATATTTCATGCAAAGATGGGCACGATAAAGGACAGAAATTGTATAGACCTAGTAGAAACAGAAGATATTGAGAAGAGGTGGCAAGAGTACACAGAAGGAATGTACAAAAAATATCTTCAAGACCCACATAATCACAATGGTGTGATCACTCACCTAGAGCCAGGTGTCCTGGAATGTGAAGTCCAGTGGGCTTTAGGAAGCATCACTATGAACAAAACTAGTGGAGGTGATGAAATTCCAGTTGAGCTAATTCAAATCCTGAGAGATGATGCTGTGAAAGTGTTGCACTCAATATGCCATCAAATTTGGAAAACTCAGCGGTGGCCACAGGACTGGAAAAGATCAGTTTTCATTCCAATTCCAAAGGAAGACAATGCCAAAGAATGCTCAAACTGCCGCACAATTGCACTCATCTCACACTCTGGTAAAGTAATACTCAAAATTCTCCCAGCCAGGCTTTAGCAATACGTGAACCGTGAACTTCCAGATGTTCAAGCTGGTTTTAGATAAGGCAGAGGAACCAGAGATCAAAGTGCCAACATCCGCTGGATCATTGAAAAAGCAAGAGAGTTCCAGAAAGCCGTCTACTTCTGCTTTATTGACTATGCCAAAGCCTTGACTGTGTGTAAAATTCTGAAAGAGATGGGAATACCAGACCACCTGACCTGCCTCTTGAGAAATCCGTATGCAGGTCAGGAAACAACCATTATATCTGGGCATGGAACAACAGACTTTTTCAAATAGGAAAAGAAGTACGTCAAGGCTGTATATTGTCACCCTGCTAATATAACTTCTGTGCAGAATACATCATGAGAAACACTGGACTGAAAGAAACACAAGCTGAAATCAAGATTGCCAAGAGAAATATCAATAACTTCAAATATGCAGATGACACCACCCTTATGGCAGAAAGTGAAGAGGAGCTAAAGGGCCTCTTGATGAAAGTGAAAGAGGAGACTGAAAAAGTTTGCTTAAAGCTCAACATTCAGAAAATGAAGATCATGGCATCTGGTCCCATCACTTCATGGGAAATAGATGGGGAAACAGTGAAAACAGTGTCAGACTTTATTTTTGGGGGCTCCAAAATCACTGCAGATGGTGACTGCAACCATGAAATTAAAAGACGCTTACTCCTTGGAAGAAAAGTTATAACCAACCTAGATAGCATATTCAAAAGCAGAGACATTACTTTGCCGACTAAGGTCCGTCTAGTCAAGGCAATGTTTTTCCTGTGGTCTTGTTTGGATGTGAGAGTTGGACTGTGAAGAAGGCTGAGTGCTGAAGCATTGATGTTTTTGAACTGTGTTGTTGGAGAGGACTCTTAAGAGTTCCTTGGACTGCAAGAAGATCCAACCAATCCATTCTGAAGGAGTTCATCCTGGGATTTCTTTGGAAGGGATGATGCTAAAGCTGATACTCCAATACTTTGTCCACCTCATGCGAAGAGTTGACTCATTGGAAAAGACCCTGATACTGGGAGGAATTGGGTGCAGAAGAAGGGGACGACCGAGGATGAGATAGCTGGATGGCATCACTGACTCAATAGGCATGAGTTTGGGTAAACTCTGGGTGTTGATGATGGACAAGGAGGCCTGATTGCTGTGGTTCATTGGGGTTGCAAAGAGTCGGACATGACTGAGCGACTGAAGTGAACTGTTTCTGGTTATTTAAAGAGGACTCTTCATTCTTGCCAAAGGAAATTGAAAAATATCCAACCATGCCTCTCTCTTTTGGAACCTTTCAGGCCACAGATCCCTGGACTCCCTTTGCCTAACACCATGGAATTTTATCCTTTGCATGCATTTGTTAGTATTTAGCACCTATCCAGGGGAGCTATGAAGATATTGTAAATTCTTTTTCTGCAGAGCTCCCTTTTCTCTGGAATTCTGTCTTTCAGCTTACAGGCACTTCATACTTCCTGCACAATGTCTACTCATTCTAGGGAGATCATGATGTTCTATTTATAATCCACTCCCTGGTTTATAGTTGTGTAATTGCTTCTAGACAAAACCCAGACAATTATGAGAGCCTCCCACTTTGTTCCTCTCCATTTTAGGATCACATTTCTGTATGGCCCTGTCCCAGTATTTGAATACAGATATATTGTGCTCAGTTTTTTTAATTTTTTGAAAAAAAAAAAAAACAGATGAAAACCTGCTCCTTGTTTTTTCTATCATGGCTCTTTCTTTATTTTAAGATTTTATTTTTTTCTCCGGATCTTTAGATAATTTAAATTATCATTGAATGAATTACTGTGTTTTTTTTTTTTTAATTTGGAAATTCTTAGTAGTATTGAGTGAAAAATATTTATTAATTACTTTCCTCAGTGCATTAACTTACATTGTCATTTCTAAACATGTCTCTTCAGTGAAAGTCACTCAGTCGTGTGCTATTCTTTACAACCCCATGGGCAGTAACCTGCCAGGCTCCTCTGTCCATGGACTTCTTTAGAGTAGAATATTAGAAGGGGTAGCCATTCTCTTCCCCCGGGGATCTTTCCAACCCAGGAATCGAACCAGGTCTCCTTCATTGCAGGTGGATTCTCTGCTGTTTGAGCCACCAAGCATGTTTCTTAAGGAAAGTAAATAAAACTGAGGTGAGATATTTACTTGAAAGAATTTTTGTGTTCAGTTCAGTTCAGTCTCTCAGTCATGTCTGTCTCTTTGCGACCACATGCACTGCAGCACATCAGGCCTCCCTGTTCATCACCAACTCCTGGAGTTCACCCCAACCCATGTCCACTGAGTTGGTGATGCCATCCAACCATCTTTGAATATTCAGAACCAAATCTTCAGTGCTGAGATGTCATATTTAGTTTATTTCCATGATGTGGTCATCTAGATAAAAATGATGAATATTTGTCTTCAAGTTGTTATAAATCAATTTATCAGATGAATTTAATTTCATCTGTTTTATAAAGAACCAGAAGTAGCTTAAGTGAGAGATAAAAATTGAGAAATTCTTTAGTTTTCCTTCATAATGTTCAACAATTTTATTTTCTTTAAAACTTGGAAGATTATTTGTTGTACCTTGACAAGTGTTATAACTACCCTGTTCCTCAGTTTTCTTCCCTTGAGAAGTGAAAATGAAAATGCTCCTCACCCAGTCACGTCCAACTCTGCAACTCCATGAACTGTAGCCCACCCGGCTCCCCTGTCTCTAGAATTCTGCAGCTTAATCAAGAATACTGGAGTGAGTAGCCATTCACTCCTCCAGGGGATCTTCCTTACCCAGGGATCTACACTGGTCTCAAAGAATTGCAGACAGATTCTGTACCATGGGGGCCACTATGAGAAAAGAGAGTTTCTTCTTACAAAGATGTGTAAGACTGAACTGTTAAATATAAAGAAAGTTGCTATATATATGGACCTGCTGCTCTGTATATGTAATAGATAATTAATGAATTTAATATTAAATAGTTTGTCTAAATAGGAGATAGACAGCAGTGATGCCTGTCTTGGGAAGGAAAATAAAACCTCACATAAATAACAGTTTTACTTGAGTGCATCTGATGGAATGTTGAAATTTAGAAAGGGAGATTTGCAGAATTTCCCAATGTAACATCTGAGATTGGATTGAATGCTTAGCAATATCTGGAACTGACCAAGTGTACTCCTTTTCTACAATGTGCAATTAATTTCTCTTTATGAAAGAAATAAGCTTATTTCCTGTCACTACTCCATCCCACAATCCCTAAACTCTTTAAAAGAAACTAATTGCAGGACAGAGAACAGTATGAGATCAATATCTGAAAAAATGTATTACAGTCAACTTGTAGGTTTTTTGAAAGTTTTTTTAAGCTGTCATGTTTGTGGTGTACTAAATATGCCAGCAAATTTGGAAAAACTCAGCAGTGGCCACAGGACAGGAAAAGGTCAGTTTTTATTCCAATCCCAAAGAAAGATAATGCCAAAGAATACTCAAACTACCGCACAATTGCACTCATCTCACACCCTAGTAAAGTGATGCTTAAAATTCTCCAAGTCAGGATTCAGCAATACGTGAACTGTGAACCTCCAGATGTTCAAGCTGGTTTTAGAAAAGTCAGAGGAACCAGAGATCAAATTGCCAACATCCTCTGGATCATCGAAAAAGCAAGGGAGTTCTAGAAAAACTTCTATTTCTGCTTTATTGACTAAGCCAAAGCCTTTGACTGGGTGAGTCACAATAAATTGAAAAATTCTGAAAGAGATGGGAATAGTAGACCACCTGACCTGCCTCTTGAGAAACCTGTATGCAGGTCAGGAAGCAACAGTTGGAACTGGACGTGAAACAACAGACTGGTTCCAAATAGGGAAAGGAGTATGTCAAGGCTATATATTGTCACCCTGCTTATTTAACTTATATGCTGAGTACATCATGAGAAATGCTGGCTGGAGGAAGCACAAGCTGGAATCAAGATTGCCGGGAGAAATATCAGTAACCTCAGATATGCAGATGACACCATCTTCACAGCAGAAAGTGAAGAAGAACTAAAAAGCCTCTTGATGAAAGTGAAAGAGGAGAGTGAAAAAGTTGGCTTAAAGCTCAACATTAGAAAATGAAGATCATGGCATGTGGTCCCATCACTTTATGGAAAATAGATGGGGAAACAGTGGAAACAGTGTCAGTCTTTATTTTTGGGCCTCCAGATCACTGAAGATGTTGACTGCAGCCATGAAATAAAAAGGTGCTTACTCCTTGGAAGGAAGGTTATGACTAACCTAGACAGCATATTAAAAAGCAGAGACATTACTTTCTCAACAAAGATCTGTCTGGTCAAGGCTATGGTTTTCCAGTGGTCATGTATGGGTGTGAGAGTTGGACTATAAAGAAAGCTGAGTGCTGAAGAATTGATACTCTTGAACTGTAGTGTTGGAGAAGACTTGAGAGTCCCTTGGACTGCAAGGAGATCCAACCAGTCCATCCTAAAGGAGATCAGTCCTGGGTGTTCCTTGGAAGGACTGATCTTGAAGCTGAATCTCCAATACTTTGGCCACCTCATGTGACGAGCTGACTCAGTTGAAAAGACCCTGATGCTGGGGAAGTTTGAGGGCAGTTGGGGAAGGGTACAACAGAAGATGAGATGGTTGGATGGGATCACTGACTCAATGGACATGGGTTTCGCTGGACTCCAGGGGTTGGTGATGGACAGGGAGGCCTGGCGTGCTGCAGTTCACGGGGTCACAAAGCGTCACACAGGACTGAGCGACTGAACTGACTGACATTTTTGTGGAAGTTCCAGCTTATAATACTTCAAATGAGCATGAAATAATACTCAAAATCAGAGCAAGTTCAGTTATTTTCAGTATCTAAATAAGTGTCATAGAAATTAAATGTAAATAAAATATAATTTTAAGAAAAATAAATTTCTGCAAATTATTAAGTTTTTTTCTTCTTAAATACCAATAATTTTAATTTTATTTTGTGACTTTCCCCCTGATTTATAGGCAAGAGATCAAAGAATATTGTTTCTATAAATTCATTTATTTTAAAGTGTAGAAACAGGAGCATTTGATGGTAGATTTACAATATCATAAACAATTAAAATTAGGTTTAATAGCATTTTAAATTTAATAGCTATATTTTTATCAATGTATTTGTGTACATTAAGAATTTAGACAGAGTTGTTAGTATTTCATGCAGGTAATTGGAATAAGTTTCCAGTCAAATGATTAATTAAAAAAAATCATGTTCTTAAACGACTACCTTGCCCTCATTGATTCTGTTAGCTGAGTTGGTTTTTTCCTTCATGTTTTACAACAGTTTGATTGACTGCGCAAACTTAACATGCCACTAACATCATTCAGCCTATGTATTGCATTAAAAAAAAAAAAAATCACATTTTAAGTCTTAACAACCTAAGCCATTTTTAGAACAAGAGTAGAGAAACCATCTACCTTTTTCATATTTCTAGTATGTTAAATAACTACATTTTGCAGCCATCATTACTTCTAGTTAACCTCAACTGAAGTCTAAGATATATAGTCACATTGCTTTACTCTTTAGATGAAAAATATTGTTCTTAAAAATGGATCTAAGAGAATTTTTCTGATTTATTTTACAATTATGCTGTTTATCCCAAAGTACCTACAAAGACCAAACTAATATTTTTTAAGATATTGAGACAAAAATATTCTAAACTACTGAATAAATGAGAGTTAGTTTATCTTTGGAAATAATAAAACATGAGAAAAATTGACTGGATTCTTGATTCAGTCCCCTAATTTATATCTTCCATTATTTCCTTTCTCTTTCATCTTTATAGAGCAGCAAGAATATTTTTAAGACTCAACACCAATCATGTCATCTCTTTGCTGAAAACCCATTAATAACTTTTCCATTGCTCTGAATGCATACCATAGTCATGTCAAAAAGGTCCTGCAAGGTCTTGGCAGTTGCATACAGATTTTTATTTTTTTCCAGCTTGGGGAATTTTGGAGAATGCTCATTTCCTCTGGTGAAAAAACAAGTGTATATACTCAAAACAGTGTTCATTTCCTCATATAGTTAATACTTAGCTATTCACCCTTCAGGTTTCTAGTCCATCATCACTTCCTACTTCAAAGCCACAAACATACATTGTCGGTACTAAACACTCCTTCTTCAAGGTACCTGACAGGAATGTAATTTTATATGTTTTTTGTTACTTATTTAGAGCCTTAATCTCTGGTATATACAGAATTATCAGTTAGGCAGGTATCATGCTGACTTAAATAACCACTGTAGCATCAAAGACTAACACAGTTTCTCCTGATATTTTAGTATATCTCAAAGAACATTTTTTGAATAGATGACCAAATGAGTTAACTTTAAAATTCAAAGAAAGTTTATGCAAATAACCAGTATCACCCCATGTGTATCTTGAGTATGTTCTATTGAATGTTCTATGTTCTGTGGTTCTATTGAATAACTTCTATGAGCCCTGCCCTTTCTGTGACATAAGAGACAGAAAATACTATAGACAACACTGATCAAATGAGCAAGGCTGGTGACCAAGACAGACTGATGCTGAAAGAATAAAGGTTCTATCATTGCCACGATATGTATCAAGGCACTTTGCCCAGAGAACAGGCAATATTATTTAGCAGAGAGAGCACAGCACTATATATAAAAGTCTCATGGTTTGTTTGAATTCTGCATTTTACTTGTTCTAACTCTGTTACAAAATGGAAGTTTTTATTTGAGCATTACATTCTACTGTAAGATAAAACTGTATTATAAATATTATAAACTGTATTATAAATATAAACTGTATTATAAATATTATAAATATTGTAGTAAATCCAGGTTGAATCACAATACAAATGTTCTGGCATTCAAATAGGTCACCTAGCCAAAATGTTGCATATAGATTTTGTCAATTACTGATTCTATGATAGTCTCTAGTAATAAAGAGATCAAACAAGTGTACTGAACTAAGAACTTGATACAGGAATTGGCAAGAGCATTGGTCTGAATGCTGGAAGACCTCAGTTCCCATGCTTGTTTTCATGCAGGTCAATTATACTTTTAGGCTCAAGTTCTTTTTCTATAAAATAAGACTTTCCCTGGGGTGAACTATTCTATGAATTACTCTGCATTTCATGTGGCAAGAATTTGGGGTGATGTCTCTCTTCTATGTGCCTAGATTACTTCTTAAAGGAGACAATGCAGACAGATGGATTTGTTTGGGGGACACAGTGTATTATTATTAAGACCTTAGCTGAAATAGTTAAATATCTGTTGCAAACCAAAAGTCTACATTTGGGTAGAAATTGCATTTCCATAGAAGATAAATAAATGGGGCATGTTTCCTTGACCATATGTAAGACTTTTGTGAGGGAGTTATGGCCTGGAATTATCTTAGATCTTGCCCAGGAGGTCTACCTGTAAGGATAAAGAAATATAGTTGGAAAGGGAGTACAGGCATACCATTTGATACACATGTTGTTCTCAGGTTGGTTATTTCTCTCTCCCAGTTCTCTCATTGCAATAAAAATTTGGAACATCTTCAGACTAAAGGGTTTAAAACAACAGACAAGTTACAGCTCAGTTACAGCTCAAGCAGATATACCATTATTAAACAGACATTCCCAAGACATGGGAACAGACCGACCTCAAAAGAGTCGTTCTTGCCACTATTCCCTCTTAGCTTCCCCCTTTTTATATTTCCTGTCTCCTCTGTTTGGTTGTGTCCTCTGCAATATAATCAGATGTATATATGTATAGAATATTTATGAACACTTAATTGCCTCCTTGTTGCCTACGGTTAAGCAGAAGACCCCGTGACCCCGTGGTCAGTTTGTTTCTACTGTGTGCCTAGGGCTGATGTGCAGGAGTTGGAAAAGTCTCGGAGGTTATCATGTAGCATCTGTTAGCTCCTCTGGTGTGTCTGGGATGAGGTTTAGAGAATAGCTTGCATCCATTTTGGCTAGACCACCTTTGGTTGCTCATGCCTAATTTTCTACCTAACAGCAGGGTGGAGAAAATAAGCAGCTAGCCAGAGAAATTATTCACCCACAACAAGGGAACTGTTTTGGGTACTTCTGAGGGTCCCTTGAAAAGATTTACAGTCAAAATGAATCATCTTTAATCATCTGCCAAAGCCCTTGGAAACCAGTACCAAATCAGTGTGAGGCAAATAATATGCATGTGCCCTGATCACTTTTACTTCCAAATCTAGGAAGAATCGTAGAGAACTTAGTGAGTAGGGATAGATAAACAGAAATTCTAGAGGGGGCAATGGGAAAGAAAAGCTGACTTCACTCCCTCACCTCTGCCCCATCTGCCACAAGCCTTAGCTAAGGGAAACAAAGAATCTTTACCCAAATGAAATCAATTTTTTTTTGTGTGTATTAACTAGGACCTTTTTTAATACAGTTTATGAGGTTCTTATGACATGTATAATGCAGTGGTTTGCCATTCCCTTCTCCAGTGTATTGGATCATATTTTGTGAGAACTCTCCCCTATGACCCGTCCATCTTGGGTAGTCCTACATGGCAGGGCTCATAGCTTCGTTGCATTACACAGGCCCATTCACCATGACAAGAAAAACATCTATCTTTGTTGCAAGACTACACCAAAGCCTTTGACTGTGTAGATCATTAAACTGCAGAAAGCTCTTAAAAAGATTGGACTACCAGACCATCATACCTGTCTCCTGAGAAACCGGTACACACGTTAGGAAGCAAGAGTTAGAACCCTGTATGGGACAACTGATTGGTGCAAGATAGAGAAAGGAGTATGACAAGGCTGTCTGCTGTCATCTTGTTTGTTTAACCTATATGCTGAACACATCATAAGAAACGCTGGGCTGGATGAGTTACAAAATGGAATCAAGATAGGCAGAGGAAGCAACAACAACCTCAGATATGTGGATGATATCACTCTAATGGCAGAAAACGAAGAGGGGCTAAAGAGCCTTTTGATGAGGGTGAAGGATGAGAGTCAAAGAACTAGTTTAAAACTTATATATTAAGAAAACTAAGATCATGGCATCCAGCCCCATTGCTTCATGGCAAATAAAAGGGAAAGGATGGAGGTAGAGACAGATTTCCTCTTCTTGGGCTCTAAAATCACTGCAGATGATGACAGTAGTCATGAAATCAGAAGATGATTGCTTCTGGAAGGAAAGCTATGGCAAACCTAGACAGTATGTTGAAAAGCAAAGACATTACTCTGCTGACAGAGGTTCATGTAGTCAAGGCTATGGTCTTCCCTGTGGTCATGTATGGTTTTGAGAGCCAGCCCCATAAAAAGGCAGAACAGCAAAAATGCTTTTGAACTGTGGTGCTAGAGAAGACCTCTGAAAGTCCTTTGGACAGCAAGATGATCAAACCAGTCAATCTTTAGGGAAATCAACCCTGAATACTCATTGGAAGGACCGATGCTGAAGCTTCAGTATTTTGGCCATCTGCTACTAAAAGCCAACTCATTGAACAAGTCCCTAATACTGTGAAAAATTGAGGGCAGAAGAGGGCCTCAATAAGATAAGAGGGCATCAGAGGATGAGATGTCTGGATGACATAACTGATGCAATGAACATGAACTTGGGCAGACTTTGGGAGATGGTGAGGGACAGGGAGGCCTGGTGCACTGCAGTCCATGGGGTTACAAAGAGTTTGCCATGATTGGGTGACTGAATGACAACATCCAGGACTAGACACACTAATAGATAAATTTGTATTCTTGAATTAAAACTGGAGTATTTTTTCTTATTCTGATTATGAACTGAAATGTTTCTCCCTGAGATTTTATCTAGACAGGAAATAAAGAGCTCACAGAAATTGTTTGAGTATGTTGTATGCCAGTTACACTACAAATATATGATAGTATAACATTTCATTTCTGAAGGAATACTCAACTTTAGTGTTACTACTGAGAAGACAAAGAGTGGAAATAACTTGTGGTTCTGGATTGAAAGCTGTAGGACATTTTCACCAGAGGTTAAAGTTAACGTATTGAGGGAAGACATTGTGTGTTCTGGCAAGAAAATTATAGTAATATATCTCATAGTCTATACTGGACCACTATTTCATTCTAATTACTCATCAAACATAAAAAAATAGAGGGGGCATCATGAAAATAAATACCATACTTACTATAGTGTATGATAAAAATTGTTATCTTTTAAGAGCAATATATTTATGCTTTTAACTTTTGAATTATGGAGCTAGGTGAATAAAGAGTGGGGCAGAATGAAGCTAATGTTATTTAATGCATACAATTTAATAAGAAAATTGTTCTTAGAACCAAAGCAGATTGCCATTCTGTCCCCATTGTGGAGTAAAATAGAATGCTGTATATCTCTGTTTATTAACCTTATAGAGTGTTAGCTATTTCATCAAACAATAATTGGTCATTATAGAGCTCGATATTTTCCCAGATATTTGATTTGAATTGAAGGAATTCCCTGAGTGGCTCAAGATAACAGCATAAATCTTGAGTAATTTTATGGTGCAAATAGACCAGTAACCTATTGACTGGCCTAAACCATGTAGGATAAGACAAATTATATAGCTTCAATTTCTTTATTAAACAATGAGTTTTATCTTATGTTTTAGCACTAAGCATTGGTGGTCATATAATTTCTCTGTTAACATACTCCATTGGCTAAAAATAGACTCATGGAGGATCTATGGCCCTTATTGGAAAATGAGAACTGCAGGTCCAAATGTCCAAACGTAACATTAGTAGAAACACTCCAAACTGAAGAAAAGTATGATTTATAAAATAGAAGGTTCTGAGCCAACTACAATATGATAAGTTGATATGTCTATTCAACCTGTCACTGATGTCAGTTTAGTTCAGTTCATTTCAGTTGCTCAGTCGTGTCCGACTCTTTGCAACCACATGAATCAGCACACCAGGCCTTCCTGTCCATCACCATCTCCTGGAGTTCACTTTAACTCACGTTCATCGAGTCGGTGATGCCATCCAGACATCTCATCCTCTGTCGTCCCCTCTTCCTCCTGCCCCCAATCCCTCCCAGCATCAGAGTCTTTTCCAGTGAGTCAACTCTTCACATGAGGTGGCCAAAGTACTGGAGTTTCAGCTTTAGCATCATTCCTTCCAAAGAACACCCAGGGTTGATCTCCTTCAGAATGGACAGGTTGGACCTCCTTGCAGTCCAAGGGACTCTCAAGAGTCTTCTCCAACACCACAGTTCAAAAGCATCAATTCTTTGGCACTCAGCTTTCTTTACAGTTCAGCTCTCACATTCATACATGACCACTGAAAAAACCATAACCTTGACTAAATGGACCTTTGTTGGCAAAGTAATGTCTCTGCTTTTGAATACGTTATCTAAGTTAGTCATAACTTTCCTTTCAAGGAGTAAGTGTATTTTATTTTCATGGCTTCAGTTACCATATGCAGTGATTTTGGAGCCCAAAAGATAAAGTCTGCCACTGTTTCCACTGTTTCCTCATCTATTTCCCACGAAATTATGGGACCAGATGCCATGATCTTCGTTTTCTGAATGTTGAACTTTAAGCCAACTTTTTCACTTTCCTCTTTCACTTTCATCAAGAGGCTTTTTAGTTCCTGAATTTCACTTTCTCCCATAAGGATGATGTTATGTGCATATCTGAGGTTATTGGTATTTCTCCTGGCAATCTTGGTTCCAGCTTGTGCTTCTTTCAGCCCAGCGTTTCTCATGATGTGCTCTGCATATGAGTTAAATAAGCAGGGTGACAATATACAGCCTTGACATACACCTTTCTCTATTTGGAAACAGTCTGTTGTTCCATGTTCAGTCTAACTGTTGCTTCCTGATCTGCATACAGGTTTCTCAAGAGGCAGGTTAGGTGGTCTGGTATTCCCATCTCTTTCAGAATTTTCAACAGTTTATTGTGATCCACACAGTCAAAGGCTTTGGCATAGTCAATAAAGCAGAAGTAGATGGCTTTCTGGAACTCTCTTGCTTTTTTGATGATCCAGCGGATGTTGGCACTTTGATCTCTGGTTCCTCTGGCTTTTCTAAAACTAGCTTCAACATCTGGAATTTCATGGTTCATGTATTGCTGAAGCCTGGCTTGGAGAATTTTGAGCATTACTTTACTAGCATGTGAGATGAGTGTAATTGTGCGGCAGTTTGAGCATTCTTTGGCATTGCCTTTCTTTGGGATTGGAAAGAAAACTGACCTTTTCCAGTCCCATGGCCACTGCAGAGTTTTCCAAATTTGCTGGCATATTGAGTGCAACACTTCCACAGCATCATCTTTCAGGATTTGAAATACCTCCACTGGAAATCCATCACCTCCACTAGCTTTGTTCTTAGTGATGCTTCCTAAAGCCCATTTGACTTTACATTCAATTACCCGGGTCATAAAGATAATTTTTGTACAGTTCTTCTGTGTATTCTTGCCACCTCTTCTTAATATCTTCTGCTTCTGTTAAGTCCATACCATTTCTGTCCTTTATTGAGCCCATCTTTGCATGAAATGTTCCCTTGCTGTCTCTTATTTTCTTGAAGAGATCTCTAGTCTTTCCCATTCTGTTCTTTTCCTCTAATTCTTAGCATTGATCACTGAGGAAGGCTTTCTACCTACTGTGTATACATGTATCATATGAATATGTAGCAAAATATGCTTACATTACTTGATAGTTATAGGGAATATGTTACTAAAGATGTGTTGCTGAGTATATTATTGTAGTTGCTATATTATTTCTTTCTAATTAAAGTGTCTTAGATATTGATGTATTTTTAAAAATTGCATTTCCATAATCATTTTCAATAACTTTTGAATGTCAATGACAAAAATTATTTTTCATTATATTCTTTCATATTAGTTTTTGGTACATAACTACAGTAAGGGAATAAAAACAAAGCTGAGACCTATCATGAATGTGCACAAAGTGACTGAAAATTTCCCATTTTAGACCTTAAGAACAATGTTTCTTTTGTTTTACTCCATCGTCTAATCAATGAAAAGAAAATCTTAATTCTTTTACTCTGAGCTCTGATTGGAGTATAGGTTTTTATTTACATCATCATTGCTATTTCAACCAATGATAAAATAATCATGATAGCCTATCCTTCCATCCTTCCTTGCTCTGTCATGTCTGAGTCTTTGTGATTCCATGGCCTATAGCCTGCCAGGCTCCTCTGTCTGTGTTGCCATTTGCCATTTCCTACTCTAGGGAATCTGCCATACTCAGAGATCAAATCGACCTCTCTTACATGTCCTTCACTCACAGTGGATTCACAGTGGTGGATTCTTTACCAGTAGCGCCACCCAGGACCACTAGTGGCTCAGAGGTTAAAGCGTCTGCCTGCAATGCAGGAGACCAGAATTCGATCCCTGGGTCAGGAAGATCCCCTGGAGAAGGAGATGGCAACCCACTCTAGTATTCTTGCCTGGAGAATCCCATGGAGGTAGGAGTCTGGTAGGCTACAGCCCACGGGGTAACAAACATGCCTGAGCTACTTCATTTTCACTTTCAACACCACCTGGAAGCCCAGTCACGATAGCATTTATGTTTATATATGTGATTAAAAATTTTTATGAGCTTAACATTTTATTTAATCTCCATTAGTATAAGGTGCATTTGGTTTCACATTTGTCCTATTACCTTTATTCAGTAATATTAACAATTGATTTAACCACATTTCTCTTACTGATTTATATCTGAACATATCATTTTTGTTTTCAACAGCTGAAGATGCATGTGGAGGAACAATGAGAGGATCTAGTGGCATCATATCAAGCCCTAGTTTTCCTAATGAGTACCATAATAATGCTGATTGCACTTGGACCATTGTAGCAGAACCTGGGGATACAATTTCACTCATATTTACTGATTTCCAAATGGAAGAAAAGTATGATTACTTAGAAATAGAAGGTTCTGAGCCACCTACAATATGGTAAGTAGACAGTTTCTATCAACTTAGCATTGATGTCATTGCCTGAGGCAAAATTGGGATTCAAGAACAACTATATTTGGGCCTTTAAAGAATTAGATATCTTAAAAAATTAACAGATGCATGAAAATTATAAGGAGTAATTATCAGAGCTGAGGAAATTTTGAAGATTGGGCACTGATATATAGAGTGGATTTTTGAAAGATGAAGCATTTCATCAAGTATTTGCTTATCACTCAATCAATGAAAAATAATTTGATTTTATCAAAACTTGTGAAAGGAAATAAAAGTTGTTCCTACAGATTTGTTCCTTAATGTGCCAGTTCATATTTGGCATTTCTTTTTGAATTAATTGAATAGTCCTGGAAATAATTTGCCTTTTGTTTTGTAAATAGATCTTTGATGTAGCATGATATTTGAAGGCAAAACTTAAATACTATGATATGTGTGAATATGATCTATTTCTTTAGAAACTCAAGACATGGTCTCATGAAACTGTAGAGTTTTCAAAACATAATTTTAGGATATAATATTTTAAAAAAGAAAATACATTTGTATGCTGTTTTAAAAATTTTAATGCACTTTTATCATTGAAGTGTAAAGTAAAATCAGTAATTGAGTGAAGAATGGTGGAATTAGTGAAATGAAGTCATAGGTAAAATCTAGACTAAAAGTGTATTTTGAGAAATGTAAAAATTTGATAAGAATACTGAGAATTTATTGAAAGATTTTTATCAAAATTAATTAAATGAAGAGGTTTGCATTTTCAGATGATGATTCTTACTGAAGTATAGGGATTGATTTGAAGTGAGGCTAGATTAGCTACAGAAAATCTCTTAAGAGGTGATTGCTGTAATTCAAGGAAAAAAATCATGATAGCTTGTATTAGGACGATATTGATGGTGATAAAGAAGAAGAATGACTTGATAGATATTTAGGAGGTATAGTGATAAAGACCTCTGTAATGAAGAATGTTAAAGAAGGTGGTGTTCTAATAAAACATCATTTTCTAGCTGGCATAAATTGATGAAGGCTGGAGATATACTGACTGGGTTGGAAAATGTTGAAGAAAGGTCAAGTTTCAAATAAAAATACTGTGATTATTGAGAGTTGTTTTAGATATAAATAGTTTGAAGTCTCTTTGAGACATATTAAAGCCATCTGGTAGACAGCATCTATTTATATGATTCAATAGTTGTGAGTAGAAGCACAACTGATATGTACTTGATATTGATGGTAAAAAAACAAAAGCCCATTGATAGGAGTCTAAAAGATAGGAGGAAGAGAGACAGGAGGAAATACAAGGGATAAAGTGTCATATAGGCAAGAGAAGTATGAAGAAGGAGGAATAAGACGACATGGCAGATTGCCATTGAAAGGACACTAGGTAATTGTGTGTGTGTTTCTTTTGTGATCCCATGGATTGTAGCCCACCAGGCTCCTCTGTCTATGGGATTTTCCAGGCAAGAATACTGAAGAGAGTAGCTATTTCCTTCTCCAGGGGATCTTCCTGACGTAGGGATCGAACCCAGATCTCCTACATTGCAGGTGGATTCCTAACTGCTGAGCCACCACAGAGGCCCATATATTATATGTAAACATATAAATTAGATATACACACACATATGTACACATTAGTGTGTGTATATGTGTGTCTGTGTGTGTGTGTGTTATATATATATATATATATATATATATATATATATATATGCTAATGGCTTCCCTGGTGGCTTAGCGGTAAATAATCCATCTGCCAATGTAGGAGACATGGGCTCATTCCCTGGGTGGGGAAGATCCCCTGGAGAAGGAAATGGCAACCCACTCCAGTATTCCTGCCTGGAGAATCTCATGGACAGAGGAGCCTGGTGGGCTCCAGTCCATGGAGTTGCAAAAGAGTTGGATATGACTTAGTGACTAAATGACAAAAAAATATGTGCTAATAATTCCAAATTTAGCAGTATTTCTCATATGGGGTTTTGAGTATGTGTGTGTGTGTTGTAATATTTACATCAGAATTACCTTCAGTGTTCATTAAAGTGCAAATTTACAAGCTCCTGCACAAATGTATTGATTTATATGCTACAGACATGAAATCAGTAGTCTGCAAACTAGATTATTCCCCTCATTGCTATGGCAAGTAAAACAGTAAGTTTGGTTTTATCAGTATTGTAATTCTGTCAATATAACTGTCCTATAAGCCATCCTACAAGAGCTAAAATATTTATTACCACTCAAAAACTGAAAATCAAATAACATGGTATATGAAACTAATCAAACTAATTCTGTAACATTTACATTTACATATATGGTATGGATTTATATAATGGATAGCACAAAGATTGTGTTAGTGAATCAACAATTATCCAACTAAATAAGATAATTTTATTAGAAGTAACTGACTATAATTTCATTCTACAAAATAGATATTACATATACTAATCAAATTGTCAACATCCGCTGGATTATCAAAAAAGCAAGAGAGTTCCAGAAAAACATCTATTTCTGATTTATTGACTATACCAAAGCCTTTGACTGTGTGAATCACAATAAACTGTGGAAAATTCTGAAAGAGATGGGAATACCAGACCACCTGACCTGCCTCTTGAGAAACCTGTATGCAGGTCAGGAAGCAACAGTTAGAACTGGACATGGAACAACAGACTGGTTCCACATAGGAAAAGGAGTACGTCAAGGCTGTATATTGTCACGCTGCTTATTTAACTTCTATGCAGAGTACATCATGAGAAACACTGGACTGGAAGAAACACAAGCTGGAATCAAGACTGCTAGGAGAAATATCAATAACCTCAGATATGCAGATAACACAACCTTTATGGCAGAAAGTGAAGAGGAACTAAAAAGCTTCTTGATGAAAGTGAAAGAAGAGAGCGAAAAAGTTGACTTAAAGCTCGATATTCAGAAAATGAAGATCATGGCATCCGGTCCCATCACTTCATGGGAAATAGAGGAGGAAACAGTGGAAACAGTGGCAGACTTTATTTTTGGGGGCTCCAAAATCACTGCAGATGGTGACTGCAGCCATGAAATTAAAAGACGCTTACTCCTTGGAAGAAAAGTTATGACCAACCTAGATAGTATATTCAAAAGCAGAGACATTACTTTGCCGACTAAGGTCCGTCTAGTCAAGGCTATGGTTTTTCCAGTAGTCATGTATGGATGTGAGAGTTGGACTGTGAAGAAGGCTGAGCACCAAAGAATTGATGGTTTTGAACTGTGGTGTTGGAGAAGACTCTTGAGAGTCCCTTGGACTGCAAGGAGGTCCAACCAATCCATTCTGAAGGAGATCAATCCTGGGATTTCTTTGGAAGGAATGATGCTAAAGCTGAAACTCCAGTACTTTGACCACCTCATGAGAAGAGTTGACTCATTGGAAAAGACTCTGATGCTGCGAGGGATTGGGGGCAGAAAGAGAAGAGGACGACAGAGGATGAGATGTCTGGATGGCATCACGGACTCGATGGACATTGAGTCTGAGTGAACTCCAGGAGATTGTGATGAAAAGGGAGGGCTGCCTTGCTGCGATTCATGGGGTCTCAGAGAGTCGGACACAGCTGAGCAACTGAACTGAACTGAACTGAGCTGAATCCTACTGTTGCTGCTAAGTCACTTCAGTTGTGTCCTACTCTGTGTGACCCCATAGACGGCAGCCCACCAGGCTCCCCCATTCCTGGGATTCTCTAGGCAAGAGTACTGGAGTGTGTTGCCATTTCCTTCTCTAATGCATGAAAGTGAAATTAAAAGTGAAGTCGCTCAGTCCTGTAGGACCCTCAGCGACCCCATGGACTGCTGCCTTCCAGGCTCCTCTGTCCGTGGGATTTTCCAGGCAGGAGCACTGGAGTGGGGGTGCCACTGCCTTCTCCAGTACTAATCCTATCAAACAGGTATTTCTCTTTACCACCTTATTTATGATAATTATGACACTAAAATGTACAGTGAAGAAGCTGTTGTTCTCTATATTATTGTTGCTTATTCACAGCAGTAAAATAATTTGATTAAATATTCATTGTGGTTCTATAATTTTGAATTAACATTCATTGCTGTGATGAGAATTTAACATAAGATCTAGCAAAATTTTAAGTGTGCAATACAATGTTCTTAACCATAGGCACAATATTGCACAGCAGATCTGTTGAATAGCACTTACCTGTTTTACATAACTAAAACTTTAATTCTAGTGGATAGCAAATCTCCATTTCCTTTTCCCCAGCCATTGGCAAATACCATTACACTCTCAGTTTCTGTAACTATGTAAGATATCTCATATAAGCAAAATCACGCAATATTTGCCCTTCTGTGGCTGGCTTATTTCACTTAATGTAACATCCTTAAGGTTCATCCATATTGTTGAATATAGCAGGATTCTTATTTCCTAAGGTTGAATGTTATTTCTTTATACATGTATGCTATGTTTTCCTTACCCATTCTCCCAAAATGGTTGCCTCTCTGTAGACAAGTAGAGTACTCATAAAATGGTAAGAGCCAGAGGGATTTTAGGGATCCAGCTGCCCAGGGTTCTTTGAGGGAAATATATTTTGAGGCTTATTGTGTATGTTGAAAATTCAGGATGAAAACTAAGATTTTCTAATAGCTACTTCAGTGTAATTTTTGACAAAATTAATTCTTGTTATGCATACAACCAGGTCTTTCTCAAAAATATATACCATATATCAGTAAAACATTTTGAAAGCCTAAAACTCTGACATATGAATAGAACAATATGCATTAATGCAGTTAAATACCTCAAGTTCCTACTAGATATTTAGTTGATACCTAAATACGAATTTGCATCAAACAAAACTTCTTATAGATATCTAAGAATCCTTAGTATGGTTAATTTACCGTTTTTAGTACATCTGAATGTATTTTTTTCTACCTTAAGGAAAACCTGTTTGACTGCACCTAGAAGAGGTAACACTGTACATGCCTTGTTTGCTAATTCACTAAAATAAAAATTACATAATAGATGAAACCAGAATTAACACAAATAGCTGGGGACTACTGAGAGAAGCATTTTGAAAGTTTTCTAAAAAGACCACTTCAGTTTAAGTACATGATATTTCCTCTCTGACTTCCTTTTCATAGTACTCTTAAAAGAAATGGAGTATAATTGCTTTACAGTGTTGTATTGCTTTCTTCTATACAGCAAAGTGGGCTTCCCTGGTGGCTCAGAGGTTAAAGTGTCTGCCTGGAATGAGGGAGACCCAGGTTTGATTCCTGGGTTGGGAAGATCCCCTGGAGAAGGAAATGGCAACCCACCCCAGTACTCTCGCCTGGAGAATCCCATGGAGGGAGGAACCTGGTAGGCTACAGTCCATGGGGTCTCAGAGAGTCGGACATGACTGAACGCCTTCACTTCATACAGCAAAGTGAATCATTTACATATATACATTTATTCCCTCTTTTTAAGATTTCCTTCACATTTAGGTTACAAAAGAGCACTGAGTAGAGTTACCTGTGCTATAAAGTAGGTTTCATTAGTTATCTGTTTTGTATATGATAGTGAATATATGTTGATCTCTGTTTCCCAATTCATTCCACTCACTCTTTCCCACTTGGTATCCGTAAGTTTTATCTCTACATGTTTGTCTTTATTTCTGCATTGAAAATAAGTTCATCTGTACCATTTTTCTAGATTCCACATAAAAGTGATATATGATATGATTTTTTTTTCTCTTTGTGACTTACTTCACTCTGTACATCAGTTTCAAGGTCTATTCACTCCTCTGCAAATGGCATTATTGTGTTCCTTTTTATGGCTTAGTAATATTCTATTGAACCACCTCAGATATGGTGACTATATGTGTAAATACACACACGCACACACACATTGAATAAAGTATGGAAAACCACTAGATCATTCAGAAGTGACCTAAATCAAAAAAGAAGAGAAACCAAAGGCAAAGGAGAAAATGAAAGATATATCTATCTGAATGCAGAGTTCCAAAGAATAGCAAGGAGAGATAATAAAGCCTTCCTAAGTAAACGATGCAAAGAAATAGAGGAAAACAATAGAATGGGAAAGACTAGAGATCTCTTCAAGAAAATTAGAGATACCAAGGGAACATTTCATGCAAAGATGGGCACAATAAAGGACAGAAATGGTATGGACCTAACAGAAGCAGAAGATATTAAGAAGAGGTGGCAGGAATACTGAAGAACTATACAGAAAAAG
This sequence comes from Nanger dama, assembly GCA_917880005.1. Classification (NCBI taxonomy): domain Eukaryota; kingdom Metazoa; phylum Chordata; class Mammalia; order Artiodactyla; family Bovidae; genus Nanger; species Nanger dama. The sequence continues at coordinate 15,403,067 of CAKJTW010000037.1, forward strand.
ATCATAATGACCGAGATAACCATGATAGTGTGATCACTCACCTAGAGTCAGACATCCTGGAGTACAGAGTCAAGTGGGTCTTAGGAAGCATCACTATGAACAAAGCTGGTGGAGGTGATAGAATTCCAGCTGAACTATTTCAAATCCTAAAAGATCATGCTGTGAAACTGGTGCACTCATACTCCAGCAAATTTGCAAAGGTCAGCAGCAGCCACAGGACTGAAACAATTCATTTTTCATTCCATTCCCAAAGAAAGGCAATGCCAGTGAATGTTCAGACTACCACACAATTGTACTCATTTCAAATGCTCACAAACTAATGCTCAAAACCGTTCAAGCTTGGCTTCAACAGTACCTGAACAGTATGAGAACTCCCAGATGTATAGGCTGGATTTAAAAAGGGCAGAGAAACCAGAGATTAATTTGCCAACATCCCCTGGATCTTAGAAAAAGCAAGGAAATTCCAGAACATCTACTTCATTACTACACCAAAGACTTTGACTGTGTGATCACAAAAAACTAGAATATTCTTAAAGAGATAGGAATACCAGAACACCTTACCTGCCTCCTGAGTAACCTGTATGCAGGTCAAGAAGCAATAGTTAGAACCAGTCATGGAACACCGAACTAGTTCAAAACTGGGAAAGGAGTACATCAAGGCTGTATATGGTCACCCTGCTTATTTAACTTCTATGCAGAGTACATCATGCAAAATGCTGGGCTGGATGAGGCTCAAGCTGGAGAAAAGATTGCTGCGAGAAATATCAGTAACCTCAAATGGCAGAAAGTGAAGAGGAACTAAGGAGAGTCCTGATGAGGGTGAAAGGAGAGTGAAAAAGTTGGCTTAAAACTCAACATTAAAAAAAGCTGAGATCATGCCATCCAGTCTCATCACTTCATGACAAATAGATAGGGAAAAAATGGAAACAGGACAGACTTTATTTTCTTGGACTCCAGAATTACTGTGGATAGTGACTGCAGCCAGGAAATTAAAAGATATGTGCTTCTTGGGAAAGAAAACTGACAAACCTAGACAGTGTATTAAAAAGCAGAGACATCACTTTGCTGCCAATTGTCCATATAGTCAAAGCTGTGATTTTTCCAGTAATCATGTATGGATAAGAGAGTTGGACCATAAAAAGGCTGCTGCTGCTACTGCTGCTAAGTTGCTTCAGTCGTGTCCGACTCTGTGACACCCCATAGACTGCAGCCCATCAGGCTCCCCCATCCTTGGAATTCTCCAGGCAAGAACACTGGAGTGGGTTGCCATTTCCTTCTTCAATGCATGAAAGTAAAAAAGTGAGCTCTGAGGAACTGATGCTTTCAAACTGTGATACTGGAGAAGAGTCTTGATAGTCCTTTGGACAGCAAAGTGATCAAACTGGTCAATCCTAAAGGATACTAGCCCTATATATTCACTGGACTGATGCTGAAGCTGAAACTCCAGTACTTTGGCTACCTGAAGCAAAGATGGGAAGAGCTGACTCATTGGAAAAGATGCTGATGCGGGGCAAGACTGAAGGCAGGAGGAGAAGGGGATGACAGAGGATGAGATGGTTTGGATGGCACATTCATTGGACATGAGTTTCAGCAAACTCAAGGAGATAGTGAAAGACAGGGGAGCCTGGTGTTCTGCAGTCCATATGGTCACAAAGAGTTAGACATGACTGAGCAACTGAACAATAATAGCATACATACATATTTGTATAGCATGCATATTTACCACATCTTCTTTATCCATTCTTCTATTAATGGACATTTGTATTATTTCAATTTCCTGGCTATTGTAAATAGTGCTGCTGTAAACACTGAGGTCTGTGTATTTTTGAATTATGGTTTTTTTCCAGGTATATGCCCCAAAATGAAACTTATAGGTCATATGGTAGTTCTATTTTTATTTTTCTTGAAGACTTCCATAATGTTCTCCATTATGGCTGTACCAGTTTACATTCCAGCAAACAGTGTCAGAGAGTTCCCTTTTCTCCACACCTTCTACAACATTCATTTTTTTATTTATTAAAAAATATTTTTGATTGTAGGAAACTGCTTTACAGTGTTGTGTTGGTTTCTGCCATACAACAGTACTAATCAGCCATCATTAAATATGTATCACTTCCCTCTTGAGTCTCCCTCCTACCCCCATGCTGTCCCTCTAGGTCACTACAGAGTTCCAGGCTGGACTTCCTGTGTTATATATCATCTTCTTACTCACTATCTATTTTACACTTGGTAGTGTATATATATTGTTTCTTCTTTCTCCATTCATTCCACTCTTTGCTTTTCCTATTGTGTCCACAAGTCATTTATCTATATCTGCATATCTATTCCTTCTCTGCAACTTAAGTTCATCAACACATTTTTTCTCGATTCCATATATATGTATTAATATATGATAATTGTTTTTCTCTTTCTGACTTGCTGCACTCTGTATCACAGGCTCTAGGTTTATCCACCTCACTAGAACTGACTCAAATTCGTTCTTTTTAATGACTAAGTAATATCCCTTTATATATATGTACCACATCTTCTTTATCCATTCATCTGTCCATTGAGTATTCATCCATTGACAGATGAATGTCCATGTTCCTTTCATGTGCTAGCTATGGAGTAAAGAGTGCTGGTATGAACTTTGGGGTACATGTGTCTTTTTCAGTTATGGTGTTTGCAGGGTATATGCCCAATAGTAGGAGTGATGGTCCATATGTCAATTTTATTCCTAGTTGTTTAAAGAATCTCCATACTGTTCTCTGTAGTGGCTGTATCAATTTACATTCCCATCAACAATGCAAGAGTGTTTTGTTTTCTCTGCAACCTCTCCAGCATTTATTGTTTGTTGCTTTTTTTGACTATGTCCGTTCTGACTGGTGTGAGTTGATATCTCACTGTTCTTTTGATTTGAATTTCTATAATAATTAGTGATGTTGAGCATCTTTTAATGTGTTTACTGGCTATCTGTATATCTTCTTTGGAGAAACATCTGTCTAGGTCTTCTACCCATTTTTTGATTGGGCTATCTTTTTTTTCTGTTATTGAGTTGTAAGATCCCCTGGAGAAGGAAATGGCAACCCTCTCCAGTACTCTTGCCTGGAGAATCCCATGGAGGGAGGAGCCTGGTAGGCTACAGTCCATGGGGTCACAAAGAGTCAGACACGACTAAGCAACAAACTGCTAATGAGTTGCTTATATACACTGCAGATTCCAACATTTATTTTTTGTAGATATTTTGATAATAGCCATTCTGACAAGCCTGAAGTGATATATCATTATAGTTTTAGTTGTATTTCTCTAATATTTAGTGATGTTGAGCATCTTTTCATGTTTCTCACCATCTGTATGGTTTCTTTGGAGAAATGTTTGTTTAGATCTTCTCCCCAATTTTTGATTCAGTTATTATTATTTTTTTTTTTAGTTGAATGAGCTGTTTGGATATTTTCGATGTTAATCTCTTGTTGGTTGCTTCATTTGCAAATATATTCTCCCATTCTGAGGGTTGCCTTTATATTTTTAATTTTTTCTTTATTTTTATTTATTTTAAAAATTATTTTTATTGGAGTACAGTTGTTTCACAATGTTGTGTTAGTTTCTACTTTATGGCAAAATGAGTCAACCAAACATATACATATATTCCCTCCCTTTTGAACTTCAGGTCACCACAGTGCATTATGTCATTTCCTGTGCTCTTCATTATGTTCTTATTAGTTATCTATTTTATACATAGCATTGGTAGTATATGTGTGTGCATCACAATCTACCAATTCTTCCCACTCCCCTCCCTTTTGCTATCCATACATTTGTTCTCTAAGACTATCTCCGTTTCTGCTTCTCAGATAAGATCATCTTTACCATTTATATAAGTGATATTATACAATATTTGTTTTTCTCTTTCTGACTGACTTCTCTCTGTATGACATTGTCTAGGTCCATCCATGTCTCTAAAAATAACCTAATCTCATTATATTTTATGGCTGAGTAATATTCCATTGTAAATATTTACTGCATCATCTGTATGCATTCTTCTATTGATGGTAATTTAGGCTACTTCCATGTCCTGGCTGTCATAAATAGTGCTGCTGTGAACATTGGGGTGCATCTATCTTTTGGAATTATGATTTGCTTCTGGTATATGTCCAAGCGTGGGTTTTCTGGGTCATATGATAGTTCTATTTTTAGTTTTTTGAGGAACTTGTATACTGTTTACATGGTAGTTGTTTCAGTTTACACTCTACCAAAAGTGTAGAAGTGTTCCCTTTTCTTAGTACTCACTCCAGCATTTATTGTTTGTAGATTTTTGATAATAACCATCCTGACCAGTGAGAGGTGATACCTCACTGTAGTTTTGCTTTGTATTTCTCTAATAATTATAATAAAGCTTTCCTGGTGGCTCAGATTGTACAGTGTCTGTCTACAATGTGGGAGACCTGGGTTTGATCCCTGGGTTGGGAAGATCCCCTGGAGAAGGAAATGGCAATCCACTCCAGTACTATTGCCTGGAAAATCCCATGGACAGAAGAGCCTGGTAGGCTACAGTGCATGAGTTCACAAAGAGTCAGACACTATTATAATTATAATAGCAATATTGAGCATCTTTTCATGTGTTTGTTGGTCATCTGTATGTATGTTGAATTTTATTAAATGCTTTTTCTACAACTATTGAGATGATCATATGTTTTTTGTTTTTCTTTTTGTTGGTATGGTGTGTCACATTGATTGCTTTGTATATATTGGATCATCCTTCTGACCTTGAAATGAATCCACCCAGGTCAAAATGTATGATACATTTTAGGTGTTTTTGTATTTGGTCTGCCAATATTTTGTTGAGAATTTTTGCATCTATATTCATCAAAGATACTGACTTTACTTTTTGGTAGTGTCTTTGTCTATTTTTGCTATAAGGGTGATGATGGTTTCTAGAATGACCTTGAGAATAGCTCCTCTTTAATGTTTTGGAAGAAATTGAGATGGGTTGGTATAAGTTCTTTTTGCATGTTTGGTAACTTTCCTCAGTTAAGCCGTCTAGTCCTGGATTTTGTTTACAAGGAGGTGTTTTTTTTTTTTTTTTTTTTTTTAATTACAGACTCTATTTCACTTGTAGTGATCAGTCCACTCAGATTATCTTTCTCTTCTTGATTCATTTTTGATTTGTTGGCATTAATTTGTTCATTGTATTCTCTTATTTATTTATTTATTTTTGGCATATCTTTCATAGGTTGTTATTTCTCCTCTTTCTTTTCTTATTTTATTTGAGTCTCTCTTTTCTTCTTCATGAGTCTGGGCAGAAGTTTGTTGATTTTGTTTATCCTTTCAAAGAATTAGCTCTTGTTTTTATTGATTTTTTCTCATATTTTATGAATGTCTAATCTATTTCTTCTTTTATCTTTAATTTTTTTCCCTTTTCTTCTGCAAACCTTAGGTTTTGTTTGTTCCTCTTGTTCTAATTCTTCTAGGTGATATGTTAGGTTGTTATGTGAGATTTTTCTTGTTTTTTGAGGAAGGCCTGTATTGCATGAAATTCCTTCTTAAAGCTGCTTTTGTTGTATCTCACAGATTTTTATGGGTTTGTTTTGTAATTTTTGTCAAAGTATTTTTTTCCAGTCTTATTAAGATATAATTGACACACAGCACTATGTAAGTGTAACATAATGATCTGACTGATGTACATCATGAAATGATTATCACAGTAAGTTTAGTAAACTCCATCATCTCATAAAGATATGAAATTAAAGACAGAAACAATTTTCCATTGTGATGAGAACTCTTAGAATTTATTTCTTTAATATATAATGTACAACAATCTTAATTATATGTATGTAATGTTGTACATTGCATCACTAGTACTTAATTGTCAAAGTATTTTTTAAATTTCTTCTTTGATTTCACCACTGAGCCATTGTTTTTTATTCTTATGTTGTTCATTCCACATGTAATCTTTTTTTTTACTTGTTTGTTTCTCTTTCTGAGATTAATTTCAGTTTCATGCCATTTTGGTCAGAAAAGATGCTTGAAATAATTCCTGTTCTCTTATTGTTGAGACTTGTTCTGTCTCCTATTAGGTAGTCTCTCCCAGAGAAAGTTTCATTTGCACTTGAGAAGAAAATGAATTCTGAATTTTTAAAATGTAATTTCTTGAAAATATCAATTAAGTCCAACTGTAAGTATCTTTGTCGCCTGATAGATTTTCTAGATTTTCTAGTTGGAAGATCTGTTCCATTGATGTGAGTAGGGTGTTAAGGTCTCCTACTGTATTTCTGTCAGTTTCTCCCTTTATGTCTGTTAGTATTGTTTTATGTATTTAGGTGCTCTTTTATAAAGTGCTTATATGTTAATGAGTGTAATGTCTTATTGATCCTTTTTTCATTATTTACTGTTCTTATCTTTCTTTTTTGAAGTCCATTTTGTCTGATATGAATATTGCTGTCCCCAATTTCTTATCATTTCTGACTGCATGAAATACCTTTTTCCATCCCTGCTTTCAATCTATATGTGCCCTTTGCCCTAAGGCAGGTCTTTTATAAGCAGTATATTCTCATTTGATTCATTTGCAAGTATATTTTCCCATCCAGTTGTTTGTCTTTTCGTTTTGTTTCTGGTTTCCTTTGCTGTACAAAATACCTTTTTGCACCACATTTAATTTACTGGACACACATAATGTTGTGGTTTTAAGACATCATTATATTTGTTTCCCATATGTAATCATGTAAGATTCATCATGGTAAATCAAACATAATGTAAAGTATGGAATTTAATTATCTCTAAGTAACTATTACATGTACAATAAACTGTGGAAATTTCTGAAAGAGATGGGAATACCAGACCACCTGACCTGCCTCTTGAGAAACCTGTATGCAGGTCAGGAAGCAACAGTTAGAACTGGACGTGGAACAACAGACTGGTTCCAAATAGGAAAAGGAGTACATCAAGGCTGTATACTGTCACCCTGTTTATTTAACTTATATGCAGAGTACATCATGATAAATGCTGGACTGGAAGAAACACGAGCTGGAATCAAGATTGCTGGGAGAAATATCAATAACCTCAGATATGCAGATGACACCACCCTTATGGCAGAAAGTGAAGAAGAACTAAAGAGCCTCTTGATGAAAGTGAAAGAGGAAAGCGAAAAAGTTGGCTTAAAGCTCAACATTCAGAAAATGAAAATCATGGTGTCCGTTCCCATCACTTCATGGGAAATAGATGGGGAAGCAGTGGAAACAGTGTCAGACTTTATTTTTGGGCTCCCAAATCACTGCAGATGGTGACTGCAGCCATGAAATTAAAAGACACTTACTCCTTGGAAGAAAAGTTATGACCAACCTAGGTAGTATATTCAAAAGCAGAGACATTACTTTGCCGACTAAGGTCCATCTAGTCAAGGCTATGATTTTTCCAGTGGTCATGTATGGATGTGAGAGTTGGACTGTGAAGAAGGCTGAGCACCAAAGAACTGATGCTTTTGAACTGTGGTGTTGGAGAAGACTCTTGAGAGTCTCTTGGACTGCAAGGAGATCCAACCAGTCCATTCTGAAGGAGATCAGCCCTGGGATTTCTTTGGAATGAATGATGCTGAAACCGAAACTCCAGTACTTTGGCCACCTGATGCGAAGAGTTGACTCACTGGAAAAGACTCTGATGTCGGCAGGGATTGGGGGCAGGAGGAGAAGGGGACGACAGAGGATGAGATGGTTGAATGGCATCACGGACTCGATGAACCTGAGTCTGAGCGAACTCCGGGAGATGGTGATGGACAGGGAGGCTTGGCGTGCTGCGATTCATGGGGTCGCGAAGAGTCAGACACAACTGAGTGACTGAACTGAACTGAACTGACTACCTGTAAGAGTATTCTAAAAGTTTATAGTATCCTTAAAAGAAAAAAAAATATATAATAATAAGCAGCCTAGTTTTTATATTTTGTGTTATATATATGTTTTTATATTTTGAAGAAAGGTGTAAAAGCACCAAATAGAAGATACTGGTTAAAAGTATTTATGAATTCACAAAATGGAGAACCATTCAGATTGTGGTTGGGAGGGAAACTTACAAAGAGCTTTAGGCCCTGAATTGCATGTTGAATGATAATAGTCTTTGAGCCAGTTACATGAAATTCCTGCTCATGCCATATCCATTAATCCTGCTACTTTTTATTCCAACATTTAGGGAGTAGAATTATGTTTCCCTTAAAAATATATATTCAGACCCAAGTCTGTTGTGTCTGTAAATGTGACCTTATTTGGAAATACAGTCTTTGCAGATATATTCAGCTTTAGATAAGGTCAGTTTAGATTTTAATGTGGGCCCTAATACATTGATTGTCACTATTATTAGAACAAAATTTGGATATAGACATACAGGAAAGAATAATATGTGATGCTGAAGCAGAGACTGAAATTACATATCTAGAGCTAAGGACTGACAAAGATTTCCAAAACCTTATGCAAGCTAGGAAGAAGTAAGGCAGGATTCTTCAGTAGGACAGAGCATACATAGTGCTGCTGACCCTTGATTTCAAAATTCTGTGTATAGAGCTGTGTGATAATAAAATTCTGTTGTCTTAAGATTCCTAGTTTTTGGTACTTTTTGATTAAATCCATTGGAAATTAATGAATTAACAGCAATTTTCAATAATTCTTTCCAGTTTCAAAGGACATTTAAAGGTATAACTAAGCTTTTTCTTATAGTATATAAAATTTGTTCAAGGATTCAAGGACAACTTTCATTTAAGAGGTGCTGAAATCCATCTGTTTGGCAGACATCACTCAGTATATACACCAGAGGCCATGTTGATTGCTAACAAAAAGAACCAATAAGAGCACTTGCCCACAGTGCCAAAGAATGAGGCAGAAGGTGCTATATTCAAGCCTAGATATAGAGTGCATTTACTTGAGAGTGGTAGAATGTGAAGAAAGGAAAATATTTAAAAATACCAAGGTAGTTTATTATAAATATAAAAGACATTAGTATCTTATATGTATAGTCTGGAAGATAATCACTCCAGATTTCTCTGCAACAATACACTTAAAGAAGAGTACGTTGTTATAAGTGATTAAGAAGTGAGAATGTCATAATAGAGAAATAAATCAGTGGTATAAGTGACTTTACAAAGAAATCAAAAAAATAATATTGAATGGGAAAGTACTACTTAATTTTTACTTAAATAAAATTTTGGAGTATGTCCTTCTAGTGTGTAGCTTTTCAGCTCTTTCATGCCTGTATGATTTGCCTTCATCTAAGTTTGTAAAAAGATTGATGTACTATTTCTCGTATTTAAGGCATTTCATTTTTCTTCAGACAAAATGTAAAACCCTTTAAACTTACTGTTACTTCAAACTTCAAATGCAAATTTGGAAGCCCTTCTATATAATATTCTCTCTGCTGCTGCTGCTGCTAAGTTGTTGAGTCATGTCCGACTGTGTGTGACCTCATAGACGGCAGCCCACCAGACTCCCCGTCCCTGAGATTCTCCAGGCAAAAACACAGGAGTGGGTTGCCATTTCCTTCTCCAATTCATGCAAGTGAAAAGTGACAGTGAAGTCATTCAGTTGTGTCCAACTCTTAGCAACCCCATGGACTGCAGCCCACCAGGCTCCTCCGTCCATGGGGTTTTCCAGGCAGGAGTGCTGGAGTGGGGTGCTGTTGATTTCTCCAATATTCTCTCTACTTAGAAAAAGATGAAACTAACTTGAATGGAAGAAAACTCAAAGTTTAATACTAGGGTGAATTGTTCTGGTAATTATTTCACTATTGCTAGGAAGTTCACTGAAAATAAGATTACCTGTGGTGAAAATATAAATGAAGATTTTGTGTTAATACAATAATTATAACTTTGCTAACCAGTCCATTCTGAAGGAGATCAGCCCTGGGATTTCTTTGGAAGGAATTATGCTAAAGCTGAAACTCCAGTATTTTGGCCACCTGATGTGAAGAGTTGACTCATTGGAAAGGCTGGATGGCGTCACTGACTTGATGGATGTGAGTCTGAGTGAACTCCGGGAGTTGGTGATGGACAGGGAGGCCTGGCGTGCTGCGATTCATGGGGTCGCAAAGAGTCGGACACGACTGAGTGACTGAAATGAACTGAATTGAACTGAATCTTATAATTATTAAGAATATATTTGCCAAAACATTTTCTTCAGTATTTACTGAATAGTGATATTTATTTTGAAAAATTCTAAGTTATTTTTACAATCTCAGTCATTTGTTTTATTTTAATATTTGATATCTAGAGGTAGCTTAGAATAATATTCAGTTCAGTTCAGCAGCTCAGTTGTGTCCAACTCTTTGCAGCCCCATGGATCACAGCACGCCAGACCTCCCTGTCTATCACCAACTCCCGGAGTTTACCCAGACTCATGTCGATCCAGTCAGTGATGCCATCCAGCCATCATCTCATCCTCTGTCGTCCCCTTCTCCTCCTGCCTCCAGTCCCTCACAGCATCAGAGTCTTTTCCAATGAGTCAACCATTCACATGAGGTGGCCAAAGTATTAGAGTTTCAGCTTCAGCATCAGTCCTTCCAAGGAACACCCAGGACTAATTTCCTTTAGGATGGACTGGTTCGATCTCCTTGCAGTACAAGGGACTCTCAAGAGTCTTCTCCAACACCACAGTTCAAAAGCATCAATTCTTCAGCACTCAGCTTTCTTCACAGTCAAACTCTCACATCCATACAAGACAACTGGAAAAACAAGAAGGGACTTTGTTGGCAAAGTCATGTCTCTGCTTTTGAATATGCTATCTAGGTTAGTCATAACTTTCCTTCCAAGGAGTAAGCGTCTTTTAATTTCATGGCAGCAGTCATCATCTGCAGTGATTTTGGAGGCCAAAAAATAAAGTCTGACACTGTTTTCCCATTTATTTCCCATGAAGATAGGTTGACCAAACAGTTCCTTTGAGTTTTTCTGTAAGATGTCATGGAAAAGTTTGAACGAACTTTTTGCCAACTCAGTAAATATTCTTTGAAAAGATAAAGGGCAAAACAAAACAAAACAAAAAACCCCTTCACATACACTTCCTGTGTCAGGATTGCTAAAATGTTGTTTTAATCCTTGTCCAATGTAGCATTTTCACTAATCTAAAATACATGCTGCCTGTGAAACAAAAGATGTTTTCACAGGCTTTGCATCCATAATATTGCATGTTTCAGAAAGTAACAGGTACAAATTAACTAGTGTTCAAATCATTTTTTTTTTCTTTCCTTTTACCCTTTGCTTTAAAAGGAGACGTGGCTTGATTTCTTGTATATAGTGATATGGTTCTGAAGGTGTTTGGTGAATACATCTTCTCTGTGGCATTTACATATAGATGTAATTCTTATGAGGATCTTATCCATCCCTTACTCTTCAGATAGAATAAGAAAGTGATGCAGTGGTTTTATTTAACTCACAATATTTTCAAAATAATTTTCTCAAAGAGAAACAAAATAAAATATAGACTTTATAATTAAGATTTCCACTTCATTAAAGCCAACATAGGCATTCAAAAATTAATCAAAATGAAGTTTTTCAACCCCTCAATTTATACAAAAGCAGAATGACTAAGATAAGGAAAAATAAAATCATGATGTAATTTGTTTTATGTTCCTTTATTTTAATGAAAGTTAAGCTGAACTGTCATTTGGTTAGCTTATAATTTTCTTTTTAGGTTAAGAATATTTTGAGGCAAAGAACATATTTCATGTTTACTTTACTAAATTGGAATTATTTAAACAATAGAAGTCTGTGCAACACACAATAGATTTCTTAAGAATCAGTACCATGAAAGAATACTTAATCTATTTTATTTGAAATTTGTTTCAATGGGATCTGTGTGGCGTGCAGGAAAAGGAAGTATATACTATATTCCCCATCTAACAAGTAGAGCTGGGAAAGTGATACAATATAAAACTCCAGGAGACTAGAGGCATACCATGGTCTATGTAAGTGGCACCTGTTTCTGTTGTACAGTGCACAGCTAGTATGACTATAAATGGTATCCTTTTTGTATTGAGTTTAGTTTCTTTCCAGGATGGTCTTCCTCTATCCAGACTGTACTACTGTGAATGAAAAGCTTTTACGTCAATTCTTTTTTGATGAGTGAACATCCTTTCCTAACTTCAAATTCCCCTTCGTTTATGTTTTAGATTTTACTTATATTTTCACATTAAAAACTCTAATTAGGCATCTCAGAAAACAAAGAAATAATCTGGTGCTGGAAACATGTATTCTTTCTGATTTCTCCCATGTCAAAAATGAGTCTTAAATTCAATCTCAAATATTAGTGATTTCTGACTTTTTAATTGTCCACTCCAAGTAGTTAAGTTACTGGTTGACACATTCCTTGCTATCTCTTCTCATATTACATATTTTTGTATTCCTAAGTGATGTTAAACTAGCTTCTTTTCATCTGTAGTCTTTCTTGTGTGTTAGAGATATTTGCTACTGCTGCTGCTAAGTCACTTCAGTCGTGTCCGACTCTGTGTGACCCCATAGACAACAGCCCACTAGGCTCCCCCGTCCCTGAGATTCTCCAGGCAAGAACACTGGAGTGGACTGCCATTTCTTTCTCCAATAGAGATATTTATTAACTAGTTTTTCTGACTCTATCCTTCCACTCACTTCTTGTCATAATGTCTTCCTCAGTTCAGTTCAGTTGCTCAGTAATGTCCAACTCTTTGCAACCCCATGGATAACAGCACACCAGGCCACCCCGTCCATCACCAACTCCTGGAGTTCACCCAAACTCATGTCCATTGAGTTGGTGATGCCATCCAGCCATTTTATCCTCGGTCGTCCCCTTCTCCTCTTGCCCCCAATCCCTCCCAGCATCAAGGTCTTTTCAAATGAGTCAACACTTCACATGAGGTGGCCAAGGCATTGGAGTTTCAGCTTCAGCATCAGTCCTTCCAATGAACACCCAGGACTGATCTCTTTAAGGATGGACGGGTTGGATATCCTTGCAGTTCAAGGGACTCTCAAGAGTCTTCTCCAGCACCACAGTTCAAAAGCATCAATTCTTTGGCAGTCAGCTTTCTTTATAGTAAAACTCTCACATCCATACATGACTACTGGAAAAACCATAGCCTTGACTGAACGGACATTTGTTGGCAAAGTAATGTCTCTGCTTTTGAATATGCTATCTAGTTTGGTCATAACTTTCCTTGCAAGGAGTAAGTGTCTGTTCATTTTATGGCTGCAGTCACCATTTGCAGTGATTTGTCATGCCTCAAAAAATAAAGTCTGACACTGTTTCCACTGTTTACCCATCTATTTCCCATGAAGTGATGGGACCGGATGCCATGATCTTTGTTTTCTGAATGTTGGGCTTTAAGCCAACTTTTTCACTCTTCTCTTTCACTTTCATCAAGAGGCTATTTTTGTTCCTCTTCACTTTCTGCCATAAAGGTGTTGGCATCTGCATATCTAAGATTATTGACATTTCTCCTAGAAATCTTGATTCCAACTTGTGCTTCTTCCAGCCCAGCTTTTCTCATGATGTTCTCTGCATATAAGTTAAATAAGCAGGGTGAAAATATACAGCCTTGACATACTCCTTTCTCTATTGGCACCAGTCTGTTGTTCCACATCCAGTTCTAACTGTTGCTTCCTGACCTGCATATAGGTTCATCAAGAGGCAGGTCAGGTGGTCTGGAATGCGTATCTCTTTCAGAATTTTCCACAGTTTATTGTGATCCACACAGTCAAAAGCTTTGGCATAGTCAATAGAGCAGAAATAGATGTTTTTGGAACTCTCTTTCTAGGAATGTCATCCTAAACATTTCTTCCTAGACTAGTAATGTCTAGTCTAGGAATGTCTTCTGAGAATAACCCCAAAGGATAGGTGTTGTTATAACCATAGTTTATAGTTCTATCTCAAGTTGGAGAAAGTAGGGAAAACCACCGGGCCATTCAGTTACAATCTAAATTAAATCCCTTATAATTATACAGTGGCAGTGATTAACAGATTTAAGTGATTAGATGTGGTAGACAGAATGCCTGAAAAACTTTAGATGGAGGTTTGTAACATTATACAGGAGGTGGTGACCAATACCACTCCAAGAGAAAGAAAAGCAAGAAGGAAAAGTGGGCGTCTAATGAGGCCTTACAAATAGCTAAGAAAAGAAGAGAAGCAGCAAAAAGGAGAAAAGGAAAGATATACCAACTGAATACAGAGTTCCAAAGAATAACAAGGAGAGATAGGAAAGCCTTCTTAAGTAAACAGTGCAAAGAGATAGGGAAAACCAACAGAATGGGGAAAAGACTAGTATCTCTTCAAGAAAATTGGAAATGCCAAGGCAAAACTTCATGCAAAGATGAGCATAATAAAGGACAAAAATGACAAGGACATAACAGAGGAAGAGATTAAGAGAGGTGGCAATAACACACAGGAATTATTTTAAAAAAATTCTTAAATGACTCAGGAAACCATGATAGTGTCGTCACTAAGCTAGAGCTAGATAATTCCGAATGTAAAGTCAAGTAGGAAGCATTACTATGAACAAAGCTAGTGGATGTGATGAAATTCCAGCTGAGCTATTTCAAACCCTAAAAGTTGATGCTTTATTTTTAATATAAATTTATTTATTCTAATTAGAGGTTAATTACTTTACAATAATGTATTGGTTTTGCCATACATCAACATGTATCCGCCACAGGTATACACGTGTTCACTATCCTGAACCCCCCTCCCACCTCCCTCCCCGTACCATCCCTCTGTGTCATCCCAGTGCACCAGCCGCAAGCATCCAGTATCATGCATTGAACCTGGGCTGGCGACTCATTTCATTTATTATATTATACATGTTTCAATGCCATTCTCCCAAATCATCCCACCCTCTCCCTCTCCCACAGAGTCCAAAAGACTGTTCTATACATCTGTGTCTCCTTTGTGCTTCACTCAGTTTGCAACAAATTTGGAAAACTCAGCATGGGCCACAGAACTGGAAAAGGTCAGGTTTCATTCCAGTTCCAAAAAAGGCAATGCCAAAGAATGTTCAAACTTCCACACAATTGCATGCACTTCACATACTAGCAAAATAATGCTCAAAATTCTCTAAGCTTGACTTCAGCAGTATGTGATCTGAGAACTTCCAGATTTTGAAGCTGGATTTAGAAAAGAGAACCAGAAATCAAATTGCCAACATCCATCGGAACATAGAAAAAGCAAGAGAGTTCCAGAAAAACATCTGCTTTATTGACTAAGCCAAAAGTCTTTGACTGTGTGGATCACAGCCAACTGTGGAAAATTCTTAAAGCGATGGGAACACCAGACCATCTGACCTGCCACCTGAGAAATCTGTATACAGGTCAAGAAGTAACAGTTAGAACTGGACATGGGACAATGAAATAGGTCCAGATTGGGAAAGGAATAATTATATGCAGAATACATCATGCAAAATGCTGGGGTTGATGAAGCACAAGCTGGAATCAAGATTGCCAGAAGAAATAACAATACCCTCAGATATGCAGATGACATCACCCAAAGAAAAGCAAAGAAGAACTAAAGAGCCTCTTGATGAAAGTGAAAGAGGAGAGTGAAAAAGTTGGCTTAAAACTCAACATTCAGAAAATTAAGAGCATGGCATCTGGTCCCATTACTTCATGGCAAATAGATGGGGAAACAATGGAAACATGACAGACTTTATTTTCTTGGACTCCAAAGTCACCGTAGATGGTGACTGCAGCTATGAACTTAAAAGACACTTGTTTCTTGCAAAACAAGCTATGACCAACGTAAACAATATATTAAAAAGCAGAAACATTGCCGACAAAGGTACATATCATCAAAGCTATGGTTTCTTCCATTAGTCATGTGAGAGTCGGACCGTAAAGGAGGCTGCTGCTGCTGCTGCTGCTAAGACGCTTCAGTTGTGTCTGACTCTGTGTGACCCCATAGACGGCAGCCCACCAGGTTCCCCCTGTCCCTAGGATTCTCCAGGCAAGGACACTGGTGTGGGTTGCCATTTACTTTCCCATTGCATGAAAGTGAAGTCGCTCAGTCGTGTTCGACTCTTAGCGACCCCATGGACTGCAGCCTACCAGGTTCCTCCATCCATGAGATTTTCCAGGCAAGAGTACTGGAGTGGGATGCCACTGCCTTCTCCGAAAGGAGGCTGAACGCCAAAGAATTGATGCCTTTTAATTGTCGTGCTGGAGTGAATTGTGGTGATGGAGAATACTCTTGAGAGTGCCTAGGACAGCAGGGAGATCAAACCAATCAGTCCTGAAGGACATCAACCCTGAATATCACTGGAAGACCTAAAGCTGTAGCTGAAGCTCCAGTTTTTGGCCACATGATGTGAGGAACTGACTCATCAGAAAATACCTCGATGATCGGAAAGCTTGAGAGCAGGAAGGGAAGGAGATGACAGGATGAGCTGGTTGGAAAGCACTCAGTGGACAGGAGTTTTAGCAAAATTCAGGAGATAATGAAGGTAAGCCTGGTGTACTGCAGTTCATGGGATTGCAAAAAGTTGGACATGACTTAGCAAGTGGACAACATCAACATAGTTCTATTATCCATTCATTTCTAATCCACTGTATAAGAATATGCTTTAATGAGATAAAATTTGCTTCAAATTTTATCTATAAATGTTATAATAACAAAGATCATTGTGAAGATTCCTTAAAACACTGGAAATAGAACTGCCTTATGACCCAGCAATACCACTGCTGGGCATACACACCAAGGAAACCAGAACTGAAAGAGACACGTGTACCCCAATGTTCATCGTAGCACTGTTTATAATAGCCAAGACATGGAAGCAACCTAGATTTCCATCAGCAGATGAATGGATAAGAAAGCTGTGGTACATATACACAATTGAATATTACTCAGCCATTAAAAAGAATACATTTGAATCAGTTCTAATGAGGTGGATGAAACTGGAGGTGATTAAACAGAGTGAAGTAAGACAGAAAGAAAAACACCAATACAGTATACTAATGCATATATATGGAATTTAGAAAGATGGTAACAATAACCCTGTATCAGCTCAGTTCAGTTCAGTCGCTCAGTTGTGTCCGACTCTTTGTGACCCCATGAATTGCAGCATGCCAGGCCTCCCTGTTCATCCACATCTCTTGGAGTTCAATCAGACTCCCAACCATCGAGGCCGTGATGCCATCCAGCCATCTAATCCTCTGTCATCCCCTTCTCCTCCTGCTCCCAATCCCTCCCAGCATCAAGTCTTTTCCAATGAGTCAACCCTTCGCATCAGGTGGCCAAAGTATTGGAGCTTCAGCTTCAGCATCATTCCTTCCAAAGAAATCCCAGGATTGATCTCCTTCAGAATGGACTGGTTGGATCTCCTTGCAGTCCAAGGGACTCTCAAGAGTCTTCTCCAACACCACAGTTCAAAACCATCAATTCTTCGGTGCTCAGCCTTCTTCACAGTCCAACTCTCACATCCATACATGACCACTGGAAAAACCATAAGCTTGACAAGACGGATCTTAGTTGACAAAGTAATGTCTCTGCTTTTGAATATACTATCTAGGTTGGTCATAACTTTTCTTCCAAGGAGTAAGCATCTTTTAATTTCATGGCTGCAGTCACCATCTACAGTGATTTTGGAGCCCAAAAAACTAAAGTCTGACACTGTTTCCACTGTTTCTTCATCTATTTCCCATGAAGTGATGGGACCAGATGCCATGATCTTCATTTTCTGAATGTTGAGCTTTAAGCCAACTTTTTCACTTTCCTCTTTCACTTTCATCAAAAGGCTTTTTATCTCCTCTTCACTTTCTGCCATAAGGGTGGTGTCATCTGCTTATCTGAGGTTATTGATATTTCTCCCTGCAATCTTGATTCCAGCTTATGTTTCTTCCAGTCCAGCATTTTTTAAGATGTACTCTGCATAGAAGTTAAATAAGCATAGTGACTATATACAGCCTTGACGTACTCCTTTTCCTATTTGGAACCAGTCTGTTGTTCCATGTCCAGTTTTCACTGTTGCTTCCTGACCTGCATGCAGATTTCTCAAGAGGCAGGTCAGGTGGTCTGGTATTCCCATCTCTTTCAGAATTTTCCACAATTTATTGTGATCCACACAGTCAAGTGCTTTGGCATAGTCAATAAAGCAGAAGTAGATGTTTTTCTGGAACTCTCTTGCTTTTTCCATGATCCAGAGGATGTTGGCAATTTGATCTATGGTTCCTCTGCCTTTTCTAAAACCAGCTTGAACATCAGGGAGTTCATGGTTCACGTATTGCTGAACCTTGGCTTGCAGAATTTTGAGCATTACTTTACTAGCATGTGAGATGAGTGCAATTTTGCAGTAGTCTGGGCATTCTTTGGCATTGCCTTTCTTTGGGATTGGAATGAAAACTGACCTTTTCCAGTCCTGCGGCCACTGCTGAGTTTTCCAAATTTGCTGGCATATTGAGTTCAGCACTTTCACAGCATCATCTTTCAGGATATGAAACAGCTCCACTGGAATTTCATCACCTCCACTAGCTTTGTTCGTAGTGATGCTTTCTAAGGCCCACTTGACTTCACATTCCAAGATATCTGGCTCTAGATTAGTGATCACATCATCATGATTATCTGGGTCATGAACATCTTTTTTGTACAGTTCTTCCATGTATTCTTGCCACCTCTTCTTAAATATCTTCTGCTTCTGTTATGTCCATACCATTTCTGTCCTTTATCGAGCCCATCTTTACATGAAATGTTCCCTTAGTATCTCTAATTTTCTTGAAGAGATCTCTAGTCTTTCCCATTCTGTTGTTTTCCTCTATTTCTTTGCATTGGTCATTGAAGAAGTCTTTCTTATCTCTTCTTGCTATTCTTTGGAACTCTGCATTCAGATGCTTATATCTTTCCTTTTCTCCTTTGCTTTTTGTCTCTCTTCTTTTCACAGCTATTTGTGAGGCCTCCCCAGACAGCCATTTTGCTTTTTGGATTTCTTTTCCATGGGGATGATGTTGATCCCTGTCTCTCGTACAATGTCACGAACCTCATTCCATAGTTCATCAGGCATTCTGTCAGATCTAGGTTCTTTAATCTATTTCTCATTTCCACTGTATAATCATAAGGGATTTTATTTAGGTCATACCTGACTGGTCTATCCGTTTCCCTACTTTCTTCAATTTTAGTCTGAATTTGGTAATTTGGAGCTCATGATCTGAGCCACAGTCAGCTCCTGGTCTTGTTTTTGTTGACTGTATAGAGCTTCTCCATCTTTGGCTGCAAAGAATACAATCAGTCTGATTTCAGTGTTGACCATCTGGTGATGTCCACGTGTAGAGTCTTCTCTTGTGTTGTTGGAAGATGGTATTTGCTATGACCAGTGCATTTTCTTGGCAAAACTCTATTAGTCTTTGCTCTGCTTCATTCTGCATTCCAAGGCCAAATTTGCCTGTTACTCCAGGTGTTTCTTGACTTCCTACTTTTGCATTCCAGTCCCCTATAATGAAAAGGATATCTTTTTTGGATGTTAGTTCTAAAAGATCTTGTAGGTCTTCATAAAACCATTCAACTTCAGCTTCTTCAGCATTATTCTTTGGGGCATAGACTTGGATAACTGTGATACTGAATGGTTTGCCTTGGAAACAAACAGAGATCATTCTGTCATTTTTGAGACTGCATCCAAGTACTGCATTTCGGACTCTTTTGTTGACCATGATGGCTAGTCCATTTCTTCTGAGGGTATCTTGCCTGCAGTAGTAGGCATAATGGTCATCTGAGTTAAATTCACCCATTCCAGTCCATTTTAGTTCGCTGATTCCTAGAATGTCGACGTTCACCCTTGCCATCTCTTGTTTGACCACTTCTAATTTGCCTTGATTCATGGAACTGACATTCCAGGTTACTATGTAATACTGCTGTTTACAGCATCGGATCTTGCTTCTGTCACCAGTCACATGCACAACTTGGTATTGTTTTCTCTTTGGCTCCATCCCTTCATTCTTTCTGGAGTTATTTCTCCACTGATCTCCAGTAGTATATTTGGCACCTAATGACCTGGGGAGTTCCTCTTTTGGTATCCTATCATTTTGCCTTTTTATACTGTTCATGGGGTTCTCAAGGCAAGAATACTGAAGTGGCTTGCCATTCCCTTCTCCAGTGGACCACATTCTGTCAGCCCTCTCTACCATTACCCACCCATCTTGGGTTGCCCCGCAGGCATGGCTTGGTTTCATTGAGTTAGACAATGCTGTTGTCCTAGTGTGATTAGATTGACTAGTTTTCTGTGAGTATAGTTTCAGTGTGTCTGCCCTCTGATGCCCTCTTGAAACATCTACCATCTTACTTGGGTTTCTCTTGCCTTGGGCGTGGGGTATCTCTTCACGGCTGTTCCAGCAAAGCACATCCACTGCTCCTTACCTTGGACGAGGAGTATCTCCTTAGTGCCGCCGTTCCTGACCTTCAATGTGGGATATCTCCACTAGGCCCTCCTGTTCCTGCACAGCCACCGCTCCTTGGGTGGCTCCTCCCGGTTACTACCCCTGGCCTTGGGCTCGGGCTCGAGGTAGCTCCTCAGGGTCACTGCCCCTGGCCTCTATCGAGAGGTGGCTCCTCCCAGCTGCCGCCCCTGGCCTCAGGCTCCTGGAGGCTCCTCAGGATCACTGCCCCTGGCCTCAGGTGCCAGCCGGCTCCTCCCAGCTGCTGCCCCAGGCTTCAGACGCAGGGTGTCTCCTTCGAGCCGCCCCTGACCTTGGACACGGGGTGTCTCCTCGTGGCCGCCCCTGACCTCGGACTCAGGGTGTCTCCTCCCGGCCACTGCCCTGACCTCAGACGCTGGGTAGCTCCTCTCGGCCATGCTTAGTGTGCCAGCTTGGCTCTCACAGCCACCTGCACTTAGTGCGCCGGCCCAACACAGATGTATAGAGCAGTCTTTTGGACTCTGTGGGAGAGGGAGAGGGTGGGATGATTTGGGAAAATGACATTGAAACATGTATAATATCATATAAGAAACAAATCACCAGTCCAGCTTAGATGCAGGATACAGGATGTTTGGGGCTGGTGCACTAAGATGACTTAGAGGGATGGTACGGGGAGGGAGGTGGGAGGGAGGTTCAGCATTGGAAACACATATATACCCATGGCAAATTCCTATTGATGTATGGCAAAACCAATACAATATTGTAAAATAATTAACCTCCAATTAAAATAAATAAATTTAAATTAAAAAAATACTTAAGAAGGAACAACTCAAAAAAGATTATTTAATATTTAAAAAATAAAAGTATTATTATATATACCACACTGTACCTCTACCACTAAATTTTTGCATTAGCTCATGCAAATAATTACTCTCTCTGGTAATGATCTCTCTGGGTTTTACACTTTTTCTATGCTTTTTAAGATCAAAGGAAAGTTTATATTTTATGATTGAAAAACCCCCTCTAACTGGTCTATATTTAGTGTTGATCTTCTGGGTGTTATAACATTGTCTTCTGGCTTTAATTTATAATTTAAATTATCTTAGACTTTAAATTATGAAGGATTAGACTAATGTTATAATTGGTTCACAAATCTGTCCTTGAACATAACAGTAGAAGACTTAGTATAGACAATTTTGATAAATAGGTATCAACTTCAAAAGGTTAATTATGAACACAAAAATTTGTAATCAACATATCTACACAGATTACTTACTGTATATGTAATGTCCATGAATTTATCTTAGGTCTAGTTGAATAAGTTTTATTTCCATGTTCTTACTGCTATGTATAAAGACTGAGATGCATGAGTTTGCATATTACTTCATATGGTAACATCTTTGCTGTCTTTGTTTTGCTTAAACTCCCTCAAGCTTCAAGGGTGATTTCTAGTGATAATGCTCAATAGGAATACGGTAGGTGTAGAGACCAGAAGAAATTGTGACTTCTTCATGCACAATTTTTATGTCTCCTGTTTTCACATGTCAAATTATCTTTGATTAAATGGCAGAATTTACCAAATTTTAGCTTTTATGTTTCTAATAGAAAATATTGATTTTTACAGATAAATGATACATTGCTTTTAACTTTTTTAGGTACCTTGTCATTTCTAACAGTGACATACTCTGTAAAATATTTTTATCCTATTTGTTTTCATGCAGGGGTCAGTATCAGCATGATCCTTAACTGTGTTGATATTTTGTACCACCTAAATAGGTTGTAATAGATGAGGTATTTTGAATACTGTAGGCATATTTCATGACCATTGTTTTCAGTGAGTCTCTTTCAAATATTAAATCTTTTATCTCTCTTTTGATGAGAATGAATTAACCCAAGGCACTATTAGATCTGGTACTATTGTCTATATGTGTATTTTGAAAATATTTCATAGTAATCTTAAGCATAAAATACTTAATACTTTTGATGGTCATATGATGTCATTTCAGATGTTTAAAATATTGATAATGCAAGAGAGATGATACTTAGCCTGCTTGAATAAGTGGAAAAAACTGAAGGTAACAGTTATAAATTATTAAAGGAAGGAATTTGGTGCAAGATAAGTAGACTCTTTCAATGACTAATGATTCCCTCCAAAAGAGATGACTTCTTACAGACAGTAATTATTGATAATAAAGGATTCATTAAATGAATAATGATTATTAAATATGACTATTAAAATACCCTTTAATGTAGGGCTTCTCTTTGACAATCTCAGAAGTTTTTCCTGAGTGCTACTGATATTAAATGATATGTTAATCAAATACAACTTCATCTAGCCTGAATTTTTCTTAAACTGTGCTTGCTACAATACCAGTCATTTAGCCATTCACTGGTCATCTCAGCCTTAAAAATGTAGGCCATTATCAAAAGCAAAATTACAATAAATAAGATGAAGTAAAGATTGAAAATACTATTTAAACTTAGTATTTGAGCCATCTAAAATAATATTAAACCATATTTAACTTTCATTCCCCCTCAAGGACTTGCCAATTATAAAATATTTCTACTTTCCTATCAGTTCAGTTCAGTCACTCAGTCGTGTTTGATTCTTTGCAAACCCATGAACTGCAGAACGCCAGGCTTTCCTGTCCATTACCACCTCTTGCAGGTTATCAACTCATGTCCATCGAGTCAATGATGACATTCAACCATATCATACTCTGTCTTCCCCCTTCTTCTCCAGCCTTCAGTCTTTCCCAGTATCATGATCTTTTCCAATGAGTCAGTTCTTCGCATCAGGTGGCCCAGCTATTGGAGTTTCAGCTTCAGCATCGGTCTTTCCAATGAATATTCAGGGATGATTTCCTTTAGGATGGACTGGCTGGATCTCCTTGCTGTCCAGGGAATTCTCTCAGAGTCTTCTCCAACTCTAGAGTTCAAAAGCATTAGTTCTTCAGCCCTCAGCTTTCTTTATACTCCAACTCTCACATAAATACATGACTATTGATAAAACAATAATTATGACTAAATGGACCTTTGTTGGCAAAGTAATGTCTTTGCTTTTTAATGTGTTGTCTAGGTTTGTCATAAATTTTCTTCCAAGAAGCAAGTGATTTTAATTTCATGGTTGAGGTCATCATCTGCAGTGATTTTGGAGCCCTCAAAATAAAGTATGTCACTGTTAACCACTGTTGCTTCATCTATTTGACATAAAGTGATGGGACCATATGCCATGATCTTAGTTTTCAGAATGTTGAGTTTTAAGCCAACTTTTTCACTCTCCTCTTTCACTTTCATCAAAAGGCTCTTTAGTTCTTTGCTTTCTGCCATAAGGGTGTCATCTGCATATATGAAGTATGAAGTGAAGTGAAAGTCACTCAGTCATGTCCGACTCTTTGCGGCCCCATGAACTGTAGCCTACCAGGCTCCTCCCTCCATGGGATTCTCCAGGTAAGAGTACTGGAATGGGTTGCCATTTTCTTTTCCAGGGGATCTTCCTGACCCAGGAATTGAACCCGGGTCTCCTGCATTCCAGGTAGACACTTTAACCTCTGAGCCATCAGGGAAGCCCCTGCATATATGAGGTTATTGTTATTTTTTCTGGCAATCTTGATTCCATCTTGTGCTTCATCTACTGCAGCATTTCTCATGATATACTCTGCATATATGTTAATTAAGCAGAGTGACAATATACAGCCTTGATGTACTCCTTTCCCAAATGGGACTCAATCTGTTGTTCCATGTCCAGTTCTAACTGTTACTTCTTGACCTGCATACAGATTTCTCAGGAGGCTGGTCAGGTGGTCTAGTATTCTCATCTCTTTCAGAATTTTCCAGTGTTTGTTCTGATCCTCACAGTCAAAGGCTTTGGTGTAGTCAATAAAGCAGAAGTAGATGTTTTTCTGGAACTCTGTTGCTTTTTCTGTGATCCAGCAGATGTTGGCAATATGATCTCTGGTTCCTCTGCCTTTTTAAATTCAGCTTGAATATTCAGAAGTTAACAATTCACATACTGTTAAAATCTGGTTTGGAGAAATCTGAGCATCACTTTGCCAGTGTGTGAGATGAGTGCAACTTTGTGGTAGTTTGAACAATCTTTGGCATTGCCTTTCTTTGGGATTGGAATGAAAATTGGCCTTTTCCAGTCCTGTGGCCATTGCTGAGTTTTTCAAATATGCCAGCATATTGAGTGCAGCACTTTCACAGCATCATCTTTTAGGATTTGAGATATCTCAACTGGAATTCCATCACCTTCACTAGCTTTGTTTGTAGTGATGCTTCATAAGGCCCACTTGACTTCACATTCCAAGATGCCTGGTTCTAGATTAGTGATCACACCATTGTGATTATTTGAGCCATGAAGATCTTTTTTGTAGAGTTCTTCTGTGTATTCTTGCCTCCTCTTCTTAATATCTTCTGCTTCTCTTATGTCCATTCCATTTCTGCCCTATATTGAGCCCATCTTTGCATGAAATGTTCCCTTGGTATCTCTAATTTTCTTGAAGAGATCTCTAGTCTTTCCCATTCTGTTCTTTCCCTCTATTTCTTTGCATTGATCACTGATGAAGGCTTTTTATCTCTTCTTGCTATTCTTTGGAACTCTGCATTTAAATGGACATCTCTTTCCTTTTCTCCTTTGCTTTTGGCTTCTCTTCTTTTCACAGCTATTTGTTAGGCCTCCTCAGACAGCCATTTTGCTTTTTTTGCATTGTAGAAAAAATAGGAAGTTAAGAGATATCTTAAGTTACAGGCAAGTTTGGCTTTGGAGTACAAAATGAAGCACGGCAAAGGCTAGTAGTTTTTCCAAGAGCTCTCTAGTCTTTCCCATTTTATTATTTTCCTCTATTTCTTTGTACTGATTGCTGAGGAAGGCTTTCTCTTGCTGTTCTTTGGAACTCTGCATTCAAATGGGTATGTCTTTTTTTTGTCCCTTGCATCTTAAGTCTTTTCTTTTCTCATCTTTGTAAAGCCTCCTTGGAAACCATTTTGCCTTTTTGCATTTCTTTTTCTTGGGGGTGAAATGATCACTGCCTCCTGTACAATGTCACGAGCCTCTGTCCACAGTTCTTCAGGCACTCTGTCTATCAGAATACCATAAATCTATAGCTCACTTCCCTGTATAATTGTAAGGGATTTGATTTAGGTCATACTGGAATGGTGTAGTTGTTTTCCCTACTGTCTTCAATTTAATTCTGAATTTGGCAATAAGCATTTCATGATCTGAGCCACATTTTACTCTTAGTCTTGTTTTTCTGACTGTATAGAGCTTCTCCATCTTTGGCTTATATTATAGATTATATTAAATTAATCTATATTAAATATAGATTATATTAAAGAATATAATCAATCTAATTTCGATATTGACCATCTGGTAATGTCCATGTGTAGAGTCTTCTCTTGTTATTGGAAGAGGGTGTTTGCTATGATCAGTGCCTTCTCTTGGCAAAACTTGTTAGCCTTTGACCTGCTTCATTTTCTACTTCAAGGCCAAATTTTCCTGTTACTTCAGGTATCTCTTGACTTCCTGCTTTTACATTTCACTCCCCTATAATGAAAAGGACATCTGTTTTGCATGTTAGTTCTAGAAGATCTTGTAGATCTTCATAGAACCATTCAACTTCAGCTTCAGCATTATCAGTCAGGGCATAGACTGGGATTACTGTGATATTGAATGGTTTTCCTTGGAAAAGAACAGAGATCATTCTGTCCTTTTGAGACTGTATCCAAGTACTGCATTTTGGACTCTTTTGTTGACTATGATGGCTATGGACTGTAGCCTACCAGGCTCTCTGTCCATGAAATTTTCCAGGCAAGATTACTGGAGTGGATTGCCATTTTCTTGTCCAGAGGGTCTTCCAAACCCAGGGATCGAACCCTGGTTTCCTGCATTGCAGGTGGGCACTTTACCATCTGAGCCATCAGAGAAGCCCAGTAGTCAACAAAATAAAATATTTTACTTATATATAGGAAAGCATAATATACATAAAAGTGTGTGTGCCCTTGTAATAAACTTTTCTGGAGAGATTAACAATTAATAATGGCTTTCTTTTAGATTAAGTTAAGAAACATTTGTCCAGTATTTTTGATTGTTTATAGAGAAACTCCATGGCCATGAAACAAAGTAAATAAAACTCTAAGCGATGTCACAAAAGTAGCAAACACAACGTCTTGAAGGTCTCAGCTATATGGTCTTCCAAGTGTTCTAACTAACTATAGTGTGAAAGATTATATGGTACATAATTCAATTCATTAAGATTCTGATTGGAGCAGGCAAAATTTTACATTCTAATTTTCTAGTTATCTAGGTTTCTGCAAATGACATACTATTAAAAACCTGCTAGAAACGTCTGACTTAAGGTTATGCATCCCATAGCTCTTGATAATATTCAGTTCCAAATTGAAATAACTTAATTACATTCTCCAAGGATCCATTTTCAGAGTAGGTGCAGCTGTTGCATTTTCTTTTTAGAAAGACAATTATAATTACAGGCAACTTTCTTAAGAAGATGGAATTAATAATTCATTACAATTTCATGTAGGAAAAAGAGACTGGTGATGATACACCAATAGAAACCAAAATATTCTTTGTGTGTATGATTGTGTGCATACGTTAAGTTACATTTTGCAGACAGCATATGTAAGATAATCTAGCAATAAATTTATTTTTTTAGGGAGTTTCATCTAGTGTTTACTACATACCAGACAGTGTACAGAATACATAGTCAAAAAGAAGCACAATAAGCATAATATTTAGCAAGAAGATCACAGTCTTGCAAGAATAACCCTCTATAGTCAACAATTTCCTGAGAGATTCTTATAGATATGTATAAAGCATATCTGAGTCAATATAGGAGGAAGAGACTGGCTCATGAACTTAAGCGAAACTTCATGTAGGGAGTACAATTCAGCAAAGTCTTAAAACAAGGCTTTTAATTAATTAGGATGACAAGACTGGGGGCCATAGGAACCAAAATTAGACAACATTCCCTAGGGAAGAACCTGTCAACTGTGAAGGGTCATAAATTGTATTATGTTTGTCAGCTAACAGGTTAGAATCCAATATTTTAATGTATTCAGGAGAAAACACAAGACCCCTACATCAGATTCAAAGGCCTTTATTTATTAATCGTGGCACAGCAACAGGGTGAACTTCAGGTTTGTGTCAATCTTTCCTACTCCATTTCACATAAAGTGATACAAAGAGGACTGAGTAACAGCTGCATGTGTGGTAGGTCCCATTATGAGAGAAAACCTGAGTTGAGGAAACCTGTATCTTTGATACTGGACAGTAAGAATTGCCTACACATCCTCTGTAACAAGATGCTATCTCCATCTTTCAAGGCTGTGAGGAATCCTACACTTTATTACACTTAACTGAGTCTGAGTGAACTCTGTATCTTTGATACTGGACAGTAAGAATTGCCTACACATCCTCTGTAACAAGATGCTATCTCTATCTTTCAAGGCTGTGAGGAATCCTACACTTTATTACACTTAACTGAGTCTGAGTGAACTCCAGGAGTTGGTGATGGACAGGGAGGCCTGGTGTGCTGCAATTCATGGGGTCACAAAGAGTCGGACATGACTGAGTGACTGAACCGAACTGAACTGTATTAGGAGTCTTTTTGTGATCGAAAAATCCTTGAAAAAATAGTCTATGAAGAAGTAAGTCAGTGAATCTACTTATAAGGTGTGCAGAAATGAGAGACACTCGTGAAAAAACAAATGCAAAATCTCTGAGCTTAAATATTATATTTTGTCTCAAAAGCTCAAAGAAGTCTCATATGGATAAATGATAGTGTGTTATTTGGTCCATGAAAATTCCAGGGAGTATACTGATTATGAAGATCTTGGCATATCTTCCTAATATATTTGGTTTTTATTCTAAAGGTTCATTGAGTAGATGAGGACCCACAATTATTCTAAACAGGTGTGTTACATAGTCAAATTTGAAATTTGAATTATCATTAAGCCTGTTGTGTGAGGATGAAGCTAATATTTGTAGACAAGAGTGCTAACTCATAAGGCTTGAGGAGGCCCTTGTGAGTGATGAAAAGAATATTAATGAGTCAAGTTATACCCAGGTTGAGGATTAGCAGAATGATTTAAATTTAACTTAAAAATAATTTGGTATTTGCAAATCCATTGGAGGTAAGATGGGATAAAAGAGAAGCAGGAATTGAGCATGTCTCAAAATACAGAGGAAAAGGAAATTGAAGGGTGAAAACCATTTAACTGTTTAAATATTTACTGTCCAAAGAATGAGACATTGTGGGTAGAGTAGATTTATAATTTGAGCAGGAATAATTCTGGGGAACCATACTGGAATAAAGCAGTTAAAATATATGAGCTCAAAGGGAACGAGTGGGATAATAAAACAGATAAGAAGGAGCAACTTTGGGATGTGGGGAAAAAGAGAAATTATGAACTAATGAGACAGTAGTAAGAGAGAACGGAGGAGAATGCAGAAAGAGAGGTTCTGTGGAAACAAGGAGAGGCCACATCGTCAGGGAGGATCAGTTCAGTTCATTCAGTCACTCAGTCGTGTCCAACTGCGACCCCATGGACTGCAGCATGCTGGGCTTCCCTGTCCATCATTAACTCCTGGAACTTACTCAAACTCAAGTCCAACCAACCATCTCATTCTTTGTCATCCCCTTCTCCTCCTTCCTTTAGTCTTTCCTAACTTCAGGGTCTTTTCCAATGAGTCTATTTTTTGCATCAGGTGGCCAGAGTATTGGAGCTTCAATTTTAGCATCAGTCCTTCCAATGAATATTCAGTGATTTCCTTTAGGATTGATTGATCTCCTTGCAGTCCAAGAGACTTAAAAGAGTCTTCTCCAATTCCAAAATTCAAAAACATCAATTCTTCAGTGCTCAGCTTTCTTTATAGTCCAACTCTCACATCCATACATGACTATTGGAAAAACTATAGCTTTGACTATATGGACCTTTGTCGGCAAAATAACATCTCTGCTTTTTAATATGCTGTCTAAGCTGGTCATAGCTTTTCTTCCAAAGAGTAAGCATCTTTTAATTTCTTGGTGGCAGTCACTATTTGCAGTAATTCTGAAACCCAAGAAAACAAAGTCTGTCACTGTTTCCATTGTTTCCCCATCTATTTGCCATGAAGTGATGGGACCAGATGCCATGATCTTAGTTTTTTGAATGTTGAGAATTAAGCCAGCTTTTTCATTCTCCTCTTTCCAATTCATCAGAAGGCTCTTTAGTTCCTCTTCGATTTCTGCCATAAGGGTGGTGTCATCTGCATATCTGAGGTTATTGATATTTCTCCTGGCAATCTTGATTCCAGCTTGTGCTTTATCCAGCATTTCTCATGATTTCTGCATATAAGTTAAATAAGGAAGGTGACAATATACAGCCCTGACGTACTCCTTTCTCAATCTGGAACCAGTCTGTTGTTCTATGTCCACTTCTAACTGTTGCTTCCTGACCTGCATACAGATTTCTCAAGAGGCAAGTCAGGTGGCCTGATACTCCTGTCTCTTCAAGAATTTTCCACAGTTTGTTGTGATCCACACAGTAAAAGGCTTTAGCATAGTCAGTGAAGCAGCAGTTTTTGTTTTTTTTTTTTTTTTTGTTTTTTTTTCTGGAATTTTCTTGCTTTTTTGATGATCCAGCAGATGTTTGCAATTTGATCTCTGGTTCCTCTGCCTTTTCTAAATCCACCTTCAACATCTGGAAGTTCTCAGTTCAGGTACTGTTGAAGTGTGGCTTGGAAAATTTTGAGCATTACTTTGCTAGCATGTGAGATGAGTGCAATTGTGTGGTAGTCTCAACATTCTTTGGCATTGCCTTTCTTTGGGATTGAAAACTGACTTTTTCCAGCCCTGTGGCCACTGATGAGTTTTCCAATTTTGCTGACATATTGAGTGCAATACTTACAGCATCATCTTTTAGGATTTGAAATAGCCCAGCTGGAATCCCATCACCTCCACTACCTTTGTTCATATGGATGCTTCTCAAGGTCCACTTGACCTCACACTCCAGGTTGTCTGGCTCTTGGTGAATGATCACACCATCGTCGTTATCTGGGTCATGAAGATCTTTTTTGTACAGTGCTATGTATTTGTGCCACCTCTTCTTAATATCTTCTGCTTCTGTTAGCTTCATAAAGTTTCTACCTTTTATTGTGCCCATCTTTTGTGAAATGTTACCTTAGTATCTCTAATTTTCTTGAAGAGATATCTAGTCTTTCCCAGTCTGTTGTTTTCCTCTATTTCTTTGCACTGATCACTGAGGAATGCTTTCTTATCTCTCTTTGCTATTCTTTGGAACTCTGCATTCAGGTGGATATATCTTTCCTTTTCTCCTTTGCTTTTTGCTTCTCATCTTCTCTTAGCTATTTGTAAAGCCTCCTCAGACAACCGTTTTGCTTTTTTGCATTTCTTGGGGATGGTCTTGATCACAACCTCCTATACATTGTTAGAAACCCCCATCCATTGTTCTTTAGACACTCTATCAGCTCTAATCCCTTGAATCTATTTCTCACTTTCACTGTATAGTCATAAGGGATTTGATTTGGGTCATATCTGAATGATGTGTGGTTTTCCTTACTTTCTTCAATTTAAGTCTGAATTTTGCAATATGGAGTTCATGAT
This sequence comes from Nanger dama, assembly GCA_917880005.1. NCBI lineage: Eukaryota > Metazoa > Chordata > Mammalia > Artiodactyla > Bovidae > Nanger > Nanger dama. The sequence goes on from CAKJTW010000037.1 coordinate 15,433,985, forward strand.
CTGAGCCATAGTCAGCTCCTGGTCTTATTTTTACTGACTGTATACAGTTTCTCCATTTTCAGCTGCAAAGAGTATAATCAGTCTGATTTCGGTATTGAGCATCTGGTGATGTCCATGTGTAGAACCTTTCTTGTGTTGTTGGAAGAGGGTGTTTGATATGATCAGTGACTTCTCTTGTCAAAAGCCTATTAGGCTTTGACAAACTGCTTCATTTTGTATTCCATGGCCAAACTTGCCTGCTACTCTAGGTATCTCTTGGCTACCTAATTTTGCATTCCATTCCCCTATAATGAAAAGGACATTTTTTTTTTTTTTTTTTTTGGTGTTAGTTCTAGAGGGCATTGTAGGTCTTCATAGAACTGTTCAACTTCAGCTTCTTTGGCATTAGTGGTTGGGACATAGACTTGGATTACTGTGATATTGTATGGTTTGCCTTGGAAACAAACAGAGGTCATTCTGTTGTTTTTGAGACTGCACCCAAGTACTGCATTTTGGTTTCTTTTGTTGACTATTAGAGCTACTTCATGTCTTCTAAGGGATTCTTGCCCACAGCAGTAGATTTAATGGTCATCTGAAATGAATTCACTTATTCTGGTCCTTTAATTCACTGATTTTGAAATGTCAATATTCACTCTCCCTATCCCCTGTTTGATGACTTCCAGTTTACCTGGTGCATTGACCTGACATTCCAGGTTCCAGTATGCAATATTGTTATTTATAGCATCTGACTTTGCTCCTATCACCACTCATATCCACAACTAGACGTTGTTTTTGCTTTGGCTCAGCCTTTTCATTCTTTTCTGAGCTATTTCTCTACTCTTCTTCAGTATCATATTGCCCCCTACTGACCTGGAGTTCATCTTTCAGTGTCATATCGTTTTCCTTTTTCCATACTGTTCATATTGTTCTCAAGGCAAGAATACTGAAGTGGTTTGCCATTCCCTTCTCCAGTGGACCACATATTGTCAGAACTCTCCACCATGACTTGTCTGTCTTGGGTGGCCCCACATAGCATTATTCATAGTTTCATTCAGTTTTTGAGGCTATGATCCTTGTGATCAGTTTGGCTAGTTTTCTGTGATTGTGGTTTTCAGGCTGTCTGCCCTCTGTTTGATAGGAGAAGCGGATACTAGCCAAGAATATTGGAAGTTTAGAAAGATCAAGAAAGAAATATTTGGAAGAACTTGAAAATTAGAAAGTCCCAGAAAAATTGGAAACAACTATTTTTCTAGAAGATTTCCATCGTTCGTGGCACATACTACTGGCTGACTGCTTTATGCTAATTGATTCTTACTATTTTGGGAATGTCAGAGTGTTCAGTTAAGTATATTCACCTTCCAACATTCCAAGAATTTTTGCCAGTGAAATTCATTTATAGTTCACTGAGTTTAGGAGAGGAATTTTGAAAAAGGACCCTTGCCCAACATAGCCTTTGGCAAAACTTTCCCTTCACTTTCCTCCACTACTTTCTTGCCTGAAATGCAGCAGTGATGGCTAAAAGAGTGGCTGTTATCTTACTGCAAGCATGAGGTTGCAAACCACCGTCATGTATCAGTTAAGATCTAGGATATGGAATAAAACAAATCAACTCTGACATCTCAGGGGCTTAATAAACAAAGGTCTATTTGTCTGTTTATTTAAAAAAAAAAAAAAGCTGAATTTACATTTACTCTCCACTTAGTGGTAGCTAGATAAATTGCAGGCAATAACAAGTCCTCTCTAGGGCAGGCAGTCCTTCTGTAAAGTGAAGTACAAGAGAAAGTCACTTGATCATGTCCAATTCTTTGCAACCCCATGAGCTATACAGTCCATGGAATTCTTCAAGCCAGTATACTGAAGTGGGTAGCCTTTCCCTTTTTCAGGGGATCTTCCCAACCCAGGAATTGAACCTAGGTCTCCTACACTGCCAGCGGATTCTTTACCAGCTGAGCGACAATAGCTGCCTTTTAAACAGTGGCTAGGGGATCTAGTCAGCTGCTATTCTATAAGTGCAATTACAGCCCAAGGCTTCTAAGTCAGGAGGAGAGCAGGATAGATTAAGAGGGTCATGAAGAGACTTTTTACTACCTTAGAGTCGGATACGACTGAGGGACTTCACTTTCACTTTTTACTTTCATGCATTAGAGAAGGAAATGGCAACCCGCTCCAGTGTTTTTGCCTGGAGAATCCCAGGGACGGGGAGCCTGGTGGGCTGCCATCTATGGGGTTGCACAGAGTTAGACATGACTTAGCAGTAGCAGTTTGAAAGTTACAGAAGACCTCTGCTCTTGGTTTTCTGGTCTGAATTCATCACGTGACCTTGCCTCCCTACAAGAGAGAAAGAAAGTAGTGCAGTCTTCAGTGAGCTCAGGAAGAGCCAGAGTATCAGAGACAAGGGAATTAATGAATGCAAAAGTTTAATGTACCTTAAGCAATTATATTAGCCCTGTACTGCACACCTCTGGACATCTTACTGAATGAAAACAAGGTATTTCTATTCATGACAGCTACCATAAGTCAGATTTAGGGGCTTCTCAGGTGGCTTAGTGATAAAGAATCTGCCTACCGAGCAGGATATACAGGTTTGATCCCTCGGTGGGAAAGATCCCCAGGAGAAGGAAATGGCAACCCACTCCAGTATTCTTTCCTGGGAAATCCTATGGACAGAGTTACCTGGTGGTATGCAGAGTTGGATATGACTTTAGCGACTAAATAAGTCAGTTATATCCCCTGAAATGAAACAGAATCCTGATAGACTTAAGAAAAAATATAATATTTAATTTAATTTAAATTAGCTGTTAAAATAAATGCCATTTTACATTAATGGAAATTAAAATGTTAGTTTATTTATTTACTTAGTTTTAACTAAAATGTTAGTTCAAATCCCATATTGCTGTTTTAAGACTAGCAGACAGGGCTAGCAACAGAACTGAGTGGGCACTGAAATGGAGTGGTGTGGTATTTCAGGCCTGCAGACAGTGGGATCCAGAAGTTTCCTATGATGTGCTATTTCCTTCACTGATAGATGAGAGGACCTCCCTGGAATAAATAAAACATATGTTTATTCTCTAAACTGCTAGGTGTCATTGTGAGTGCATGGCAAGTTTAAAATAGCCTGTTCTAATGTACAGACGATTTAAAGCTCATTGTGAAATATGCTAAGGAACTTAAATAAATTTATATTATTTGGTGTTTTTGTCAGGGAGGAAGGGTATAAATACATAGGAAAAATTTTTGTCTTTTATACTCTTCCTTTTATTTGTTTATTTGTTCTTTTGTTTGACTGAGACCTTGGTACTGTTTCAGATCAGTTCAGTACAGTAGCTCAGTCATGTCCAACTCTTTGCGACCCCATGAATTGCAGCACGCCAGGCCTCCCTGTCCATCACAAACTCCCGGAGTTCACCCAAACCCATATCCATCGAGTCAGTGATGCCATCTAACCATCTCATCCTCTTTTGTCCCCTTCTCCTCCTGCCCCCAATCCCTCCCAGCATCAGAGTCTTTCCCAGTGAGTCAGCTCTTCGCATGAGATGGCCAAAGTACTGGAGTTTCAGCCTCAGCATCAGTCCTTCCAAGGAACACCCAGGACTGATCTCCTTTAGGATGGACTGGTTGGATCTCCTTGCAGTCCAAGGGACTCTCAAGAGTCTTCTCCAACACCACAGTTCAAAAGCATCAATTCTTCGGTGCTCAGCTTTCTTCACAGTCCAACTCTCACATCCATACATGACTGCTGGAAAAACCATAGCCTTGACTAAATGGACCTTTGTTGGCAAAGTATGTCTCTGCTTTTGAATATGCTATCTAGGTTGGTCATAACCTTCCTTCCAAGGAGTAAGCATCTTTTAATTTCATGTCTGCAATCACCATCTGCAATGATGTGGGAGTCCTAAAAGATAAAGTCTGACACTGTTTCCCCATCTATTTCCCATGAAGTGATGGGACCAGATGCCATGATCTTCGTTTTCTGAATGTTGAGCTTTAAGCCAACTTTTTCACTTTCCTCTTTCACTTTCATCAAGAAGCTGTTTAGTTCCTCTTCACTTTTTGCCATAAAGGTGGTGTCATCTGCATATCTGAAGTTATTGATATTTCTCCTGGCAATCTTGATTCCAGCTTGTGCTTCTTCCAGCCCATCCTTTCTCATGATGTACTCTGCATAGAAGTTAAATAAGCAGGGTGACAATATACAGCCTTAGGCTAATGGAGATAGACACCTACGTGAGGTAATAGTATTTTTAATAATAGTGGTCTCCCTGTTTACTTAAGAGCAATGTGTATATTTGTTTGTAGATCATTTCTTAGTAATGTTTTCACATGATATGAGTTTAATAAATGTGCCTTGTATTTGTAAACACTTTATACTGTCTGATTTTAAGTATGTTGATAAGTTGTGTCTGACTCTTTGAAACCCCATGTACTGCAGCACTCCAGGTGTCCCTGTCTCTCACTATCTCCTAGATTTTGCCCAAGTTCATTTCCATTCGGTTGGTGATGCTCTCCAACCATTTATCCTTTGCTTTCAATCTTTACCAACATCAAGGTCTTTTCCAATGAGTCTGCGCTTCACATCAGAGTATTGGCCAAAGTATTGGAACCTCAGCTTCAACATTAGTCCTTCCAGTGAATATTCAGAATTGATTTCCTTTAGGATTGACTAGTTTGATCTCCTTACTGTCCAAGGGACTCTCAAGACTCTTCTCCAGCACAACAGCTCAAAAGCATCAATTATTTAGCACTCAGCCTTCTTTATGGTCCAACTCTCATATCCATACATAACTACTGGAAAACTGTAGCTCTGACTATAAGGAACATTGCCGTCAAAATGATGTTTATGCTTTTCAGTATGCTGTCTAGGTTTGTTATAGGTTTCCTTCCAAAAACCAAGCATCTTCTAATTTCAAGGCTGCAGTCACCATCTGCAGTGATTTTGGAGCCTAAGAAAAGAAAATCTGTCATTGCTTCTACTTTTTCTCCCCTTTTATTTGCCATGAGATGATGGGACTGTATGCCCTAATAGTTTTTGGATGTTGAGTTTTAAGCCAGCTTTTTTACTCTCCTCTTTCACTCTCATCAAGAAGCTCCTTAGTTCGTCTTTGATTTCTACCATTATGGTAGTATCATCTGCATATCTGATATTTTTCCCAGTAATCTTGATTTTATCTTGTAATTCACCCAGCATGACATTTTGCATGTTGATGCTTTTGAACTGTGGTGTTGGAGAAAACTCTTGAGAGTCCCTTGGATGGCAAGGAGATCCAACCAGCCCATCTTAAAGGAGATCAGTCCCAGGTATTCATTGGAAGGACTGATGTTGAAGCTGAAACTCCACTACTTTGGCTACCTCATGCGAAGAGTTGACTCATTGGAAAAGACCCTGATGCTGGGAAAGGTTGAGGGCAGGACGAGAAGGAGATGACAGAGAATGAGATGGTTGCATGATATCTTCAACTCAATGGACATGAGTGGTGAACTCCAGGAGTTGATGATAGACAGGACAGCCTGGCGTGCTGTGGTTTGTGGGGTTGCAAAGAGTCAGACACGACTGAGCAACTGAACTGAACTCAATAAGTTAAATAACAGGGTGATAGTATAGATTCTTGCTGTACTCCATTCCCAATTTTGAGCCAGTCTGTTGTTCCATGTAAAGTTACAACTGTTACTTCTTGACCTCTATACAGGTTTCTCAGAAGACAGGTAAGATGGTCCGGTATTCCCTTCTCTTTAAGACTTTTCCACAGCTTATTGTCATAGATCCACATAGACAAAGGATTTCCTGTAGTCAGTGAAGCTGAAGTAGATGTTTCTCTGGAATTCCCTTGCTTTCTCTATGGTCCAGTGAATGTTGGCAATTTGACCTGTGAGCAGTGCTAAAGAACATTAAAAACAGTTGCATTTGTTTCCTATGCCATTAAGGTTGTGCTCAAATCTTAAAAGCTAGGCTTCAGCAGTACTTGAATTCAGAATTTCCAGATGTTCAAGCTGTGTTTGGAAAAAGCTCAGGAACCAGAGATTATATATATACACACACATATATATACATAATTTTTCCAATTAAGGGAAAATAAATTAGTTTATGGCAAATAAATACAGATGAATGGTATTAATGACTAATATCTTTGAATAGAGAAAATAGAAGTTATCACTTGAAAATTCTGATAATTTCTCAGAAAATAAAAAGACATTTTATAGGAAGAACTTCACAGAAATGAGACTGGTTGAGTGATGACTTATAAATGAAGGAGGAACAATACAGTAGGAAACCACCCTAGCAAAAGATAAATTATAAGATGATAAATAGAAAAATTATTTCAGACTGATGTCAGCAACATGAAAAACTAACTTTGTCTATTCCTTTAAGCTATAACTGATAAAAAATATCTACAAGGCAAAAAAAGTTCCTGTGCCCAACACACACTAGTACATTAGAAAATTTCACACATCTCTATATCTAAAGGTAGGTGGTCTTAAACACAAAGAGATGAAAGCAAGAGAACAGCAGAGACAGTGGCTATAGTCCCAGCCCTCCAACTGAAACTTAGAACATTGGACACTTTCACTATTTGTGTATATCATGATTATATATATGTGTGTGTGTGTGTGTGTGTGTGTGTGTGTGTGTGTGTATAAAACCCTAAAAACATCACAAAAAATTATAATGAAAGGATCAAGTTTCAGGGTTCAAAATCAACATACAAAATCTGTTGGATTTCTATATGCTAATAGAGAAGAAAACAATCCCATTTTCATTTTCAACAGCAACAAAAAATACCTAAGACTAAGTTTAACCCAGGTGGTGAAAGACATGGATGCTGAAAACTGTACAGGTTTTGACATTGTTGAAAGAAATAGAAGAAGATATTGTTGAATGAAAATGAAGAAGACACAAAGAAATTGAAAAATAATCTGTGTTCATGGATTGAAATAATTTTTGTTTAAAATATCTGTATTACCCAAATCAGTGTACAAATTTGGTGCCATCTCTTTCAAAACTACAAAGACATTTTTCACAGAAATAGGACAAAACATGCTAAAATCTTATGGAACCATAAAAGGCCCCAAATAGTTAAAGCAATCCTAAGAAAAACGAACAAAACTGGAAGTATTGCACTCCTTGACTTCAAATTATATTACAAAACCATAGTAATCCAAACAGCAAGGTACTGGATGCAGTGAATGAGTTGCCTGGCACTGCAGGTTGAGAAAGAGCCTGGCGATACAGGGGAAATTATGAAGCCACTTCTGCTGCTGCTGCTGCTAAGTCGCTTCAGTTGTGTCTGACTCTGTGTGACCCCATAGACGGCAGCCCACCAGGCTCCCTCATCCCTGAGATTCTCCAGGCAAGAGCACTGGAGTGGGTTGCCATGTCCTTCTCCAATGCATGAAAGTGAAAAGTGAAAGTGAAGTCACTCAGTCGTGTCCAACTCCTAGTGACCCCATGGACTGCAGCCTCCCAGGCTCCTCCATCCATGGGATTTTCCAGGCAAGAGTACTGGAGTGGGGTGCCATTGCCTTCTCTGAGCCACTTCTGTTAGTTAACCTCAAAAAATCTGAGGCAGAATGGCCAAAATGACAGAATGGAAAGGCCCTGAGCTTGTCTCCTCTCACAAGTAGACCAAAATCACAACAATCTGCAGAACAACTATTGATGGAAAAAGATTGGAATCTACCAGAAAAGATCTTCTATAATTAGATATATAGAAGGAACCATGAAACAAGCAGGAGTGGCAGACTTTTGATATAATCAGATTTCGTATCCCCTTAGTAGGTAACTCACAAACTGGAGAATAATTATATTGATAAGGTTCTTCCTCAAGACTTAGAGTTTTGAATTCCATGTCAGGTTTCCCACCTGGATGTCTGGTACCAGGAAGATGAGTCCCCAGAGCATCTGTCTTTAAAGAGCAGCAGAGCTTAATTGTAGGAACCACACAGGACTAGGGGAAATAGAGTCTTCACTTTTAAAGGGTGCACACAAAATCTCACATACACCAGGACTCAAGCAAAAGCAGTAATTTAATAGGAGCCTGAGCCAGACTTACTTGCTGGTCGTGGAAACTTTCCTGGAGAGGCAGAAGGTGGCTGTGGCTCAACCTGGGGATGTAGACAGTGGTGGCAGACATATGTAGGAATATTCAACCCTGTGAACACTGCTGATGACTGTCATCTTGGATCATTAATGTGGAGAACTGGCCCAACCCAATTACCTGTAAACACTGGTGCCCAAATTAAGTCGGCAGGGACACAGCCCTACTGGTTAGCAGACAGTCTGCCTAAATGCTTCCATGCTCCTAGATACAATCTTGCCCACTAGAGGGCCAAAATCCAGCTCCCCCTACCACAAGGAAGCCTGCACGAAACTCTAGATCAGTCTCACCCACCGTGGAGAAGACATTAGAAGCCAGAAAGCTATGATCCCACAGCTGATGGATCCAAGTCCACTAATGCAGGCTAGACCCTGCTCTGGGACCAGGTGATCCCTGGCCACTCTGCCCATTAGCAAACCAATACAACCTTGGGACACCCCAGGCCATACACAGCTGTGTCAAGAACCAGGATAACCCTCCCCACTCTCAATTATCTCAAAATCTCTCTGGATACATGAGCCCTGCAGCTAGACTCCAGGAACCAGCTTTGCCTGCTAGTACTCCAGCACTAACTCCAGGACATAGCTTCACCTGTAAGTGGGTGGGCAACAGCCCCAGAATCAGGACTAACTGTCTACCAGCAAACCAAAATTAGATCCAGGCCCCCTCTTGGGTTCTGCCTGCCACACATGACTAGGCCCCACTGAAATTCTACTAAACATTTAAAGAAGAGTTGACACTTATCAGAAACTATTCCAAAAATAGTTTTCATAACTATTCAAAAAAGGAAAGAATGCTTCTGAATTCATCCTATGAGGCCCCCATAACCTTGATACCAAAAATCAGACAAAGATATCACAAGAAAAGAAAATTACAACCCAGCATCAGAAGATATCAGAAGAAAAGAAAATTACAGCCCAGCATCAGTGGTGATCATAGTTGCAAAAATCCTCAACAAAAATACCAGCCAGACAACTTCAGCAATGCATTAAAAAGGTCATACACCATGATCAAGTGAAATTTATCTCAGGAGGTAAAGAATTTTTAATATCTGCAAATCAGTCATTGTGATATACCATATTAACAAGTTGAAAAATAAAAGTCATATGATTATCTCAATAGATGCAGGAAAACTTTTGATCAAATAAAAGATCATTTATGATAAAAACTCTCTAGAAGGTGGGCATAGAGGGAACAAACATACTTCAACATAATAAAGACCATATATGACAAACCCACAGCTAATATCCACAATGATGAAAAGCTTTCCTCTACAATCAGACAGAAGACAAAGATGCCCACTCTTACCAGTTTTACTCAACAAAGTTTTGGAAGTCTTAGACACAGCAATCAGAGAAGAAATGTAAAGGATCTAAATTGGAAAAGAGGTGAAACTCACTCTTTGCAGATGATGTGATACTATACATAGAAGATCCTAAAGGTGTCACCAGAAAACAAATAGATTTCATCAGTGGACTTGGTAAAGTTGCAGGATAAAACTTACTGTATTTATATGTACTAACAACATGATATCAAACAGAAAAATTAAGGAAAGAATCATATTTACATGCCAAAATTAGTAGAATACCTAGGTACAAACCTACCTAAGGACACAAAAGACCTGCCTTCCCAAATTATAAGACACTAATGAAAGAAATTAAAGACCACACAAACAAATGGAAAGATATACCATATTCTAGGATTGGAAAAATCAGTTTTGTTAAAATGACCATACTACCCAAGGCAATCTGCAGATTCAATGCAATCTCTATTAAGTTATCATGAAATTTTCACAGAACTAGAACAAATAATTTAAATTTTGTATGGAAATATAATACAGCCTAAATAGCCAAAATGATCATGAGAAAGAAGAATGAAGCTGTAGAATGTCAGACTATACTATAGATCTATAATTATCAAAACAGAATGGTATTGGCAGAAAAATAGACACAAAAATTAATGGAACAGAATAGAAAATCCATAAATAAACTGACTCCTTTAAGTTGAATTAATCTATGACCAAGGAGGTAAGAATATACAGTGGAAAAAAAGAGCCATTTCAATAAGTAGTACTTGGAAAGCTTGATTACTGTTTGTAAAAGAATGAAACTTAAGAGGGGCAGGAATAAATTAGGAGTTTGGAATTAACAGATGCATGCTAATATGTTATTAAGTAAACAACAAGTAGTTACTGAATAGCACAGGGAACTATATGCATTATCTTGTAATTACCTACAATGGAAAATAATCTGGAAAACTGAGTTAATTGAATCACTTTGCAGTATACCCAGAAGATTGTAAAACAGATATATTTGAAAAGAAAAGGAAAAAGAAAAGAATGAAACTAAAATATTTTGTAACAGTACATACAAAAATAAATTTAAAATTGATTAAAAAGAAAAATGTAAGCCTGGATTCTATAACACTCCAAGATGTTGATATAAATAGCACCCATATGTATTTGGATCTGCCATCTAGGGTAATGGAAATAAAAGCAAAAATAAACTTAAACACTTTTGCACAGCAAAGGAAAGCATAAACAAAGTGAAAGACAACCTACAGAATGTGAGAAATATTTGCAAGTGATGTTACTGAAAAGAGATTAAATTCCAAAATATACATATAACTTATACAGCTCAATATTTAATAAAAAATAAAAAAAATAAAAAATGAACAGTAGACCTAAATAGACATTTCTCAAAAAAACAAAACAAACAAAAAAACCCCAAAAGACAAAACCCACAGATGGCCAATAAGTACATGAAAAGATGCTCAATATCACTAATTATTAAAATAATGCTGATGAAAACTATAATGTAATAACATATCACCTGATCCTAGTCAGAATAGCCACTGTGAAAAAGTCTAGATGATAAATGCTAAAGAATATGTGGAGAAAAGGAAACCTCCTACACTATTTGTAGGAACATATATTGGTAAAACTACCACAGAGAACAATGGGAATTTGCCTAAAAAAATTAAAAACAGAGTCTCTATCATCTGATCAAGGAATCCCAGTCTGGGTCATAAACTGTAAAAGGCAAAGCTTTAATTAAAAAAGATATTTGCACCCCAATGTTCATAGAGATACTGTTAACGATGGCCAAGGTATGGAAGAAACCTGAATATCCATTGACATATGAATGTATAAAGAAAATATGATATCTTTAGTTTGTTTTCTACAATTCCAGAGACATGGAGAATGAAGTAGATTAAGAAAAAAATAGTAAGAAAAGAGCAAATGAAAGAATCTGAAAGTGGTTAAATATACTGATTTAGAAAAATATGAAATAAATATTGACAGTGACCATTTGGTAAAAATATATTTAAGCCAGTTACACTTAGAATAAATGCTAAGAATAAACATTATCTCAAAAAAGCTAAGCGCTAAGACAGAGAAGAAAAATAATTTGATTAAAATAAAATATTCCATGCATTGTAAGTGGTTAAATAGTAAAAAAGAAAAACAATCTTTAAGCAAAAGTATCTATTTCTAGATATTATTATTATAAAATAGATTCAGTTCAGTTCAGTTGCTCAGTCATGTCCGACTCTTTGCAACCCCATGAATCGAAGCACACCAGGCCTCCCTGTCCGTCACCATCTCCCGGAGGTCACTCAAACTCACGTCCATCGAGTCGGTGATGCCATCCAGCCATCTCATCCTCTGTCATCCCCTTCTCCTCCTGCCCCCACCCCCCCCCCTCCCAGCATCAGCTTCTAACGAGCTCAACTCTTTGCAGAGGCGCCAAACTGGAGTTTCAGCTTATATATGTAAACACACTAAGATAAAACTAAATTTCTTACACACATAAAAAACTCATTTTACTGATTTAGATTTTTATTTTAAATCTAAATTTCAAGGTTATTATTCATAAATTTTGACTTTTATTACTTTCTTGCTATTAATATTTGGCATTGGTTTAATCTGCTTATTATTATTCATACAACTGGGCTATAGTCATCCTATTTCTTCTTTCTTTTAAAATTTTCCTTTTATAATGGTGGCAAATATGGGCAGCCCCTTGCCCCAGGGGTTTTTGTAGTAATTTCTTAAGTTTCTTTAAGATTTTCAAACAATTCTAAAGTTTTATATTTAAAATTGCTAGAATTTTAGATAAATTTAAAGAATTTATTGGCTTATTTCACTTGCTACCTGTTAACTTACAAGAAGCGGTTGCCACAAAATTCATGATTCAACTCTGAATAAGTGCCTCCTCAAATAGAATGCCTTAAAACTGCCTATTCTGACAATATATTTATAATTTAAGTACTACCTTCACACACACACACTCTTTTTCTCTTGGATGATCACTTGTTTATGCATATAGTCAGGGAAAATAATATGTATATATTCATTTATTGATTATCCATCTTTTGTCAAACACTAGTAGTGTTTGTCAAACACACTAGTAGTGTTTAGTAAATGAAAGTCGCTCAGTCATGTCTGACTCTTTGTGACTCTAAGGACTGTATCAGTTCAGTTCAGTTCAGTCACTCAGTCGTGTCTGATTCTTTGCGACCCCATGTTGCAGTACGCCAGGCCTCCCTGTCCATCACCAACTCCTGGAGTTTACTCAGACTTATGTCCATTGAGTCAGTGATGCTATCCAGCCATCTCATCCTTTGTTGTCCCCTTCTCCTCCTGCCCCCAATCCCTCCCAGCATCAGAGTCTTTTCCAATGAGTCAAGTCTTTGCATGAGGTGGCCGAAGTACTGGAGTTTCAGCTTAAGCATCATTCCTTCCAAAGAAATCCCAGCAAAGACTGTATAGTTCATTCCAAACTCAGGAATTGAACCCAAGTCTCCCATGTTGCAAGAAGATTCTTTACCAGCTGAACCACAAAGGAAACCCAATGTTCAGTAAAAGAGGACAGAATTTATGACCAAATAGGGAGTGGTTTATATGAATTATTCTTGCATACTAAAGAGTTCAATATTTAAATAAATGTATTTTCAGCAGCAAAAGATGTAAATAAAATCCTTAGACTCAGATGTAAATAGCTACTGCTTTGAGGACCATCTTTGCAAATATGTCATATTATAGGAGAAAAATCCTAGTAGACTTTGAAGGAGGGCTAAGGCTGTGTTGAACCTTCTGGTCAATATTCCTGAGAGAGAGATGGGATAGTATAAAGTGCTGATGTTATAGAAACTGACAAACCTAAATTCAAGCCCTATTTTACTTAGTCATGTGTCTATGAATAGTTAAACTATGTAAGTTTTTCCTCATTTAAAAAATTGAATAGTCATAGAATTTTTTCTGCTTGATTTAAATGAAAAATGTTTACTGATTGTCTAAACTAGGACATGTGTCTCTAAATACACTATGGGACATATTCCTTGTCTTCATGATAGTAAGAGAATATCCTCCTGCTTTTTGGCCATTATTGATAGAATAAAGTAACCAGAGGTAGTAGCAGACTAGAATTTTAGAATTCCCTTTTAGAGCAAGGACAGTGACTTCCATTTAGACTGGATCATTACTGAAAGATCTGATTATTAGGAGAATACAGAGACTAAAGGAATCTAAAAATTTTTCACTTAATTATTTTTCTACAGCCTTTGTTTCCCAGGTAAACTTTTGGAGCAAAGCATACAACCAAAGTCAGAATTCTCTTTTCCTTTGCTTACCATTTCAAGAAGCCAATATTAATCTCAAATTATTAGGGAAAAAGTTCCTTTAGGAATCAGGCCTTAACATTGACTAACCCATTTTCAGGCTGTTCTCTTCCAGTAGAAATAAACAAAATGCCATTAATTCCTACCCCAACCATACCCAATTTATTATGGTATAGTATATCAACATCACAAAGCAACATTTTCCTTTGTCTTGACCGTTTGAGAATTTGAACCACCAGCTTTAATTTCTTCAGAGATAGTCCATGATTTTAAATGACCTTTGATGGCAGATTCTTTTTTTATACTACAATTTAGTCATGTACATTAAAATCAGGGAAGAAGGTATATTTTGATTTATCTTCCCATGTGGCTTATGTAAATAATGTTTGTGAGGCTTGTTTTTTCTCTGATTTATAACAGGAATAAATAAAAGTTCAAACAAAGCTAGAATCCAAAACATGACCAGTTTAAAAAGGCTGAAAGAGAGAGAAGGATGAATTAGAAGTTTGGGATCAACAGTATATATGTCTAAGGGGAATCAGTGGCTCAAAGGTAAAGAATCCACCTGCAGTGCAGGAGGCACAGGAGATGCCCATTCGATCCCTGGATCTGGAAGATCCTCTGGAGAAGGAAATAGCAACCCACTCCAATAATCTTGCTCGGAAAATCCCATGGACAGAGGAGCCTGGTGGACTATAGTCCATAGGGTCTCAAAGAGTCAGACATGATTGAGCAACTAAAGACAGGAACATATGTGTGTGTATGTATGTATAGACTATATATATATATGTATATATGTTATTGATAGATAACAAGGATCTATTGTATAGCACATGGAACTATATTCAGTATCATGTAATAAGCTGTAATGGGAAGAATGTTAAAATGAAAATGTGTGTGTGTGTGTAACAGAATCACTTTACTGTGTACCTGAAACTAACACAACTAAATAAAATTGACAAACCATTAGCCAGACTCATCAAGAAACAAAGAAAAAAAAATCAAGTCAATAAAATTAGAAATGAAAATGGAGAGATCACAACAGACAACACAGAAATACAAAGGATCATAAGAGACTACTATCAGCAATTATATGCCAATAAAATGGACAACGTGGAAGAAATGAACAAATTCTTAGAAAAGTACAATTTTCCAAAACTGAACCAGGAAGAAACAGAAAATCTTAACAGACCCATCGCAAGCACGGAAATTGAAACTGAAATCAAAAATCTTCCAGCAAACAAAAGCCCAGGTCCAGACGGCTTCACAGCTGAATTCTACCAAAAATTTCGAGAAGAGCTAACACCTATCCTACTGAAACTCTTACAGAAAATAACAAAACATTGTAAATCAAGTATACTTCAATTAATTTTTTAAAAAGACTGAAATTAAATGCATTGGAAAGAATTCTGTTATTTTAAGTAAAATCTCCCTTTCTGATTGGTCAAAAACATATTTAATCTTATTCATATTTTAAATAATATGTGTCATCTGTTTCTTTCCTTTTTTATTAAAGTGAAATTCTCTACTACAGCCCTTTCCTCACTCTTTACTTCATCTTTCCATAACAAACTATAGGTAGGGTTTACATCTAATACTTAAGAGTACCTTTTCCCTCTAAGACATATGCTAAAACCCTTAAAATCCTCACAAAATTCTTGAAATTCTTGTAAAACTCACGGATGAAGAACCTGAAACTTTAAATATGAATCATCCTCTCTGTCACTGAACTAGTATATGCCAGAACTGAAATATGAAACCTAGTCTTCACCCTGATATCACATTACTGAAAACGAGTGTAATTTCTTCCCTAATGCATTGCAAATCTTGAACTTTCATCCCAATATACTGTAAAATAAACAGGTAAAACATAGACTTGACTATTTTACTGCTTATCATTATGCTGTGACACAAAAGACAGAGCAAGATGATTTGCTTTTGTCTGGGATTTTGGTTTATAGACAAGAAAGAATAGAGCAAAAGTCTCCATGCTTTTAAGATTTGCAGCCTATTAGGAAAAAATTGAGCATGCATGGTCAATATATGTTTGCTTAATTGTTTATTCCTTTATAAAGTGTCTGTGTATGTATACAGATATTTAATATTATATAAAATATGTGACAGCATAGTATATATTATAAAATATTACAACAATATGTTAAAGAATATTTAATCATATAATATATAGTAATACTAACAAATCATATGCATTTCACAAGTGATATGGAGACTACTGATTCTAAATTTTGTGAATTTGATTCATAATTTCAGCTATGTAATATCTCTTAAACCTTGCTGCTGCTGCTGCTGCTGCTAAGTCGCTTCAGTTGTGTCCGACTCTGTGCGACCCCATAGACAGCAGCCCACCAGGCTCCCCCATCCCTGGGGTTCTCTAGGCAAGAATACTGGAGTGGGTTGCCATGTCCTTGTCCAATGCATGAAAGTGAAAAGTGAACATGAAGTCGCTCAGTCATGTCTGACTCTTAGTGACCCCATGGACTGCAGCCTACCAGCCTCCTCCATCCATGGCATTTTCCAGGCAAGAGTACTGGAGTGGGGTGCCATAATTACTGGTGTCTTAATGAAGGGTTTGAAGGAATGCATTATAGCTTTCAGTTGAAGGAACAGCAGGCTATTTTTGTCCCTCATCCCTTGTATCTTATTTGGATTTTAATGACATTGAACAACATTTTGATGTACTTGAAACTTAAAATAGCAAGATAACTGTTTTCTAGAATAATTTTATGGTTTTATTGTTACAAACTAGAGGTGACCTAAGAAATTGCCAACATCCATTGGATCATTGAAAAAGCGAGAGAGTTACAGAAAAACATCTACTTCTGTTTACTGACTAGGCCAAAGCTTTTTTTTTTTTTTTTTTTTGACTGTGTGTATCACAAAAAACTGTGGAAAATTCTTAAGAGATGAGAATATCAGACGACTTGACCTGCTTCCTGAGAAATCTGTATGCAGGTCAAGAACCATAGAACTGGACATAGAACAGACTGGTTCCAAATCTAGAAAGGAGTGCATCATAGTTGTATATTGTCACCCTGCTCATTTAACTTCCATGCAGAGTACATCATAAGAAATGCTGGTCTGGATGAAGCACAAGCTGAAATCAAGATTGCAGGGAGAAATATCAATAACGTCTGATATGCAGGTGACACCACCCTTATGGCAGAAAGTGAAGAACTAAAGAGCATTGCCGGGGTACAGCCCCTGGTGGATCCAGGGTAATTTGAAGCAGGGATGGAGTTGACGTTTAGGGAAGGACTATTTAATTAGAAAAAGAGATTAGGAAAGAATAGTGTAGTAGGAAAATTAATGGAGAAAAGAGGCTGATATTCCTTGGTTTACATGGAAAGCTAATAAAGTCTCAAGACAAGAAACTTGCACCGTCTACATTAGGCCACAGGCACCCGCTTGAATAGCAGAGGGTGCCCCGCCTTGGGCTCCCTCTCGGATGGGTCTTAGAATGCCGGGCAAATAAGTAGACGTAGAGAGCCTCTGCGTTCCAAGGGACTAGCCTGAAAAAGAGAGGGAGGGAGAGGGAGAACGAGTCAACACGGGTGAGGCCAAGCTTGTGCAAAAACCCCATAACTTTATTTTTAAAAGGTGTTTATATACCCTAAGTTTTACATAATGGAAGATACAGAGTCAAGGTCTCAGGTGATTTACATTATCTTCTGGTCAAGAGGCCTGTTAATACTTTATGGCTCTCTTTGTTAGTGAATGTTAATCTCATTTTCCCTGAAGTGTTTTTCTTTAATCTGCATCACCCTCAAAGTACTAAAGTTACATCCCTATAGAACCATTGTGCAGTGGGTTATAAAAAAGAAGGTACTTAACTCAAAGATCTAGGTCGCTACTTGTTTTATTTATATATATACACCAACTATATCAACAAATAAAAGATATGAAAATTTGGCAGCAAGTATTGGCTCAACAAATGAATCCCTTAATCAGTCCTATTCTAATGATTTTGACTCCTCAGAAGCCCCTACATTCCTAGGATGTTTTGAGTTTCCTGTGCCTCTCGCAGTCGGGAGGCCACAAACAATCACATGTGCAGCTGTAAGAGTCCTGTAGGCAGGCTAGAAAACCATCAGAGGGTTTTGGATTGAAACACTATTCTTATGCCAAGGAGACTTATCTAAAAGCTCTAAATTAATTTTTCCAGAAAAGATGGGGGGGTGGGGGACAGCCCCCTGCTAATGTCAGACGTGTAAGCGAAAAGCATAATGCAGTATGGCAGGCAGACTCTGGTTTTGGGGTTTGATGCTCGAGAAAATCCAGCGAGGCTCCCTTTAGGCCAGACTCGTCTTTGCCTGTCGAGTCCCTTAACCTCATGATCTTTGCCACCGGCGGGACTCCGAGCAACTTGATGAAAGTGAAAGAGGAGAGTGAAAAAAGTTGGCTTAATGTTCAACATTCAGAAATCTAAAATTATGGCATCTGGTCTCATCACTTCATGGCGAATAGATGGGGAAACAATGGAAATAGTGACAGACTTTATTTTTCTGGGCTCCAAAATCACTGCAGATGGTGACTGCAGCCATGAAATTAAAAGACACTTGCTCCTTGGTAGAAAAGTTATAACCAATCTAGATAGCATATTAAAAAGCAGAGACATTACTTTGCCATTAAAGGTCCATCAAGTCAAGGCTATGGTTTCTCCAGTGGGTGTGAGAGTTGGACTATAAAGAAAACTGAGTGCTGAAGAACTGATGCTTTTTAACTGTGGTGTTGGAGAAGACTCTTGAGAGTCCCTTGGACCGCAAGGAGATCCAACCAGTCCATCCTGAAGGAAATCAGTCATGAATATTCATTGGAAAGATTGATGCTGAAGCTCAAACCTCAATACTTTGGTCACTTGATGTGAAGAACTGACTCATTTGAAAAGACCCTGAAAGACTGAAGGCAGGAGGAGAAGGGGATGACAGAGGCTGAGATGGTTGGATGGCATCACTGACTTGATGAACATGAGTTTGAGTAAGCTCCGGGAGTTGGTAATGGACAGGGAAGCCTGGCATACTGCAGTCCATGGGTTCGCAAAGAGCCAGACATGACTGAGCAATTGAACTGAAGAAACAGCACATCCACCTATTTATTTATTGCCAAAAAAATGTAGCTTGTTAAAATAAAATCTAACCAAGCCAAAGCACTGTGTTTAGTGTTTATTTCAGTTCAGTTCAGTTGTCGCTCAGTCATGTCCGACTCTTTGCGACCCCATGAATTGCAGCACGCCAGGCCTCCCTCTCCATCACCAACTCCCAGAGTTTACTCAGACTCGCATCCATCGAGTCCATGATGCCATCCAGCCATCTCATCCTCAGTTGTCCCCTTCTCCTCCTGCCCCCAATCCCTCCTAGCATCAGAGTCTTTTCCAGTGAGTCAACTCTTCGCATGAGGTGGCCAAAGTACTGGAGTTTCAGCTTTAGCATCATTCCTTCCAAAGAAATCCCAGGGCTGATCTCCTTCAGAATCAACTGGTTGGATCTCCTTGGAGTCCAAGGGACTCTGAAGAGTCTTCTCCAACACCACAGTTTAAAAGCATCAATTCTTCCGCACTCAATTTTACTGATACCTAATTAGTTTATATCTAAAGACTTTAGATTATCAATTATATGATGGATGTTTTTACTCATTGTGAAAGATACAGCAGGAAAACAGACAGTTTACAAATAATTGTTGTATGAATACTTTATTACACTAAGGTGTACTATGTTGAAAAGCATTCAAGCAAAACTTACAGTTTATCTTCTGTATGGTACGTAATTTTGTCTTTCAAGCAACATTTTGTCTGTATGATAGAATAGATCCAGGGTATTTCCTAGACTTGCAGAGATGGGATGGTTTCAGTGACAGTGCTATAATTCCTCTTTCAAAACAGAGGAGAATAAAGTCCTAATCTGTGGAGTGTTCCAGTTCCTTAGTCAACCAAACTAGTAACCTGTCACTGAATATGAAGAGATATGTAAGTTCTCATAAGCTGGACCAGGAGGCTCCATCTCATCATTGGATAGCTGTATTTTCCTCTTTTATTAAATACCATTTACTAGTTTTATTAATAACTTATTTTTATCCTGTAGTATTATTAATGAAAATATCATATACTTTTGAAGAGAAAGGTAGAGCTTAAATAAATTAAGAAGAAATATGTCTTTTTAAAGAATTTCAAGATTTGTGTAAGTTGTTTATTATTACCTTATGGGTTTCTTGCTCTGTAAAACATGGTAAGTAGATCATACATTAAACAAAGTGAAACAGAAAAAAACAGAACAATTTATACATACTTTTTAGCAAAATGAAAAAGTGGCAATGTGTTTATATATACTAGTTGTAGTAATAAATTTATTTTTAATTCAATCCACGTTATCAAAGGCTACTTTCAGTAGTTACCTAAGCTACTTAGTGTTTGAGGATGAAGAAAATAAAATGTTGTCATGTAAAGCTATTGAAATGATTTAAAAATACTGATTATACAGATTATAATACACCTCTACCATTATAATTGTCATTTAAGCAGTGAATTTTAGATAACTCCTTTAAATATTATAAAATATAAGAGTATTTGAGTCTATTAATATACAATTAAAATAAATGCTTCCACAATATTACATTTATTGATTTTAAAAAAATCTATAAACAAATTACATCTAAAGAAAATAGGATATCTTCACCTAAACAAATGCAGTGGAAGGATGTTGGGTTTGTAAACACATCTTTCCAGTAAATAAAGAGGTGAAAATGCTGTGACATGGGTCAGTAGTTTCCAGACTGATCTATTGAGCACAGCAGGTGGCTAATGATCAGCCTTACAAGATGGTGCCCCTGAGCAGTGTGCTTGTTTTCTAGGTCAGGGTTTTAATTTTCAAAGGAAATCAAGTGTATACATAAGTAGTGAGTCTGACATAGATTGAGTTGCATTTTCATCACCAAATTAAATGTAAATCTGATAATGCAAAAATATATATATGCTAAATATCAAACCTGCTATTTTCAGTATAAAATGTAAAATACATTTTAAATCAATAGAGTTTTCAAATGAATATCCATGTAGTGAAGATATTCTTTGGCTAAATAACTTTAGCCCCACAGAATTAACAATATCAGTTGGATAAAATGTAGGGTGGAAGGCAGAATTGGTTGTTTCATCACTTAGTCATGTCCAGCTCTTGGCGACACCATGGACTGCAGCATGACAGACTTACCTGTCCTTCGCTGCTTCCCAATGTTTGCTCAAGTTCATGTTTGACTTGCTATGCCATCTAACCATCTCATCGTCTGTCACCTTTTCTCCTTTAGCCTTCAATCTTTCCCAGCATCAGTGTCTTTTCCAATGAGTTGACTCTTCACATCAGGTGGCCAAAGTACTGGAGCTTCAACTTCAGCATCAGTCCTTCCAATGAATATTCAAGGTTGATTTCCTTTAGGAAAGGGAGGCAGGATATTCTATCCTTATTGTACAAATTGAAAGGATTTAGGCAAATCTGATTTCTAATTGCAATTAATCATTATAAGGTGTATGGCTTTGTTTTCTTTTTCATTACTTTTCTTTTCAAATTTATGAAAACAGTCAAAATTTTATTCAAATTATTTCTTACTTATAAGTTGGGCTTTAACAATATGACAATTGGAATCCACTAAATGTGTAATAAAGTATACCTACTTTCATATTTGTGTATGTAAACCACCTCCAAAAGTAGAAAATACGTTTGTGTAGCTTCAGATGAATTCAGTGAACACAGTTTTGCAAAACAAATTCCCAGACCGTAAGTTTGGGAATACGTATGAATATGTATATGTATTTCTTGAAGATATGTCAGTGACTACATAGTGAATGCTATCTGTATGAAAACAATTTGAATGCTTGGGATCAGTTTAATAAGTATGATCACTAAAAATATCTAAAAACTGAGTATGGAACAGATACCTTTAAAAGTAGGCATATAATAACTGAAAATAGTTAAAAATAGAAAGTAATAGAAAAATAGTAGAACAATAATATTAAAAAGAAGAATTTTAAAACAAATTGTTTAATAGGAGTTTTTAATTACTTTTCAACTTTAAATAAATGGAATGGTAAGGAACTATGTTACATGAACTATATATATATAGATATGAATATATTAAAAGTTAATTACAATTATTAGATATCTGCCTAAAGGGAGAATTCTTGGGTTTATATCAGGAGATTTGTGGATGAGTGTACATCTACATATCTTAAAGTATTTATAATTTTTGTTGATCCTTTTACAGAGTGTTTGATACCCCCACTAACTTCATTAACTTATTTGTGTGTCCCAATTATACTGAGTAAATGTGCTTATCAAATATCAAGAATACATGAAAACTAAACCAGTTATTTGAAAAAGCAAGAGTTCTAGAAAAACATCTATTTCTGCTTTATTGACTATGCTGAAGCCTTTGACTGTGTGGATCACAATAAACTGTTAAAAATTCTGAAAGAGATGGGCATACCAGACCCCTGATGTGCCTCTTGAGAAACCTGTATGAAGGTCAGGAAGCAACAGTTAGAACTGGACATGGAACAACAGACTGGTTCCAAATAGGATAAGGAGTACATCAAGGCTGTATATTGTCACGTTGTTTTTTAACTTATATGCAAAATATGTAATGAGAAACACTGGGCTGGAAGAAGCACAACCTGGAATCAAGATTGCTGGGAGAAATATCAATCACCTCAGATACGCAGATGACACCACCGTTATGGCAGAAAGTGAAGAGAAACTAAAGAGCCTCTTGATGAATGTGAAAGAGGAGAGTGAAAAAGTTGGCTTAAACATTAACATTCAGAAAACTAAGATCATGGCATCCAGTCCCATCACTTCATGGCAAATAGATGGAGAAACATTGGAAATAGTGGCTGACTTTATTTTTTGGCTCCAAAATCACTGCAGATGGTGATTGCAGCTTTGAAATTAAAAGATGCTTACTCCTTGGAAAGAAAGTTATGAGCAACCTAGATGCATATTAAAAGTAGAAACATTACTTTGCCAACAAAGTTCCGTCTAGTCAAGGCTATGGTTTTACCAGTAGTCATGTATGGATGTGAGAGCTGGACTATAAAGAAAGCTGAGCACCAAAGAATTAATGCTTTTGAACTATGTTGTTGGACAAGACCCTTGAGAGTCCCTTGGACTACAAGGAAGTCCAACCAGTCCATCATAAGGGAAATCAGTCCTGGGTGTTCACTGGAAGGACTGATGTTAAAGCTGAAACTCCAGTATTTTGGCCACCTGATCCGAAGAGCTGACTCATTTAAAAAGACCCTGATGTTGGGAAAGATTGAAGGTAGGAGGAGAAGGGGATGACAGAGGATGAGATGGCTGGATGGCATCACTGACTTAATGGACATGAGTTTGGGTAAACTCCAAGAGTTGATGATGGACAGGGAGGCCATTCATGCTGCGATTCATGGGGTTGCAAATAGTCAGATACGACTGAGTGACTGAACTGAACTGAACTGAACTGAAACCAACTGCTTAAAATTAAAATAACTTTTGAGAAAAGTCCATTTGAAATGTATGAACAATTAATCCAATCTGTTTCTTTACCATCAATTCCAAACTATAGGAAACTATCAGTTTGTTTGTTTTCTGTCTCTGCTGCCTATTTCCTTTCCTCCTCTAATTCCTAGAATCTCACCTAGGACTTAATTCTCAAACTGACAAATTTGTTCTGCATTGTGGTTCAAACAGTTGTGTTGGATGACTAATATCCATGTGGATGATGGTCCCTCCAACACTCTAGTACAGTCTATTTGACACTAAAATTCATCCTGTACATAAAGCTGATGCAGAAACTCCTGAAGTAATAAAGATGTTTCAGGGAGGGAGTACGTTTCAAAATAAAAGAACAGTGTGCACAAGATTCCAAATATTAGACAGCAGGGAAATAGGAGACTGTAAAAGAACTGAGGAGAAGCAGTCCTAGAGATGAAAAGAAGTAACAGTTATGGACTCATGGAGGAGAAGAGAAGCAGGTATTGGAGTTCTAGGGGGCAACGGCACATTTTTTGCATTATCATTTGTTACAATCTCTTTTTCTTCCTTGTTCATAAAAAAAAATATATATATATAGTAATGTTTCTTTATAATATATGGCACTTCTTATGAAGTATATGGTTACTGTAGCTTAAAAGGAAATATTTTAATAGGCACAAATAAGTAGGAGAAGTATCACAATTTTCCTGTGGTTAATTTTATTTTGTAACCAATTAAGTAAGCTCAGGTTTATGGTATTCTGTTAAGGATCTGCAGCTCTGAGTCCCACATAAACCTTGGCAAGAAAACAAGGCCTTGTAGTCTTTATAACCTACTGCTTGGTTAATTACCCTTAATTAACTTGTATATCTTATTAAAAACAAAAAGTGTACATTTGACTCTATCTTCTGCTGAGTCCCTAGCTACTTCCCAGATATGTCTTCTGCTTTCCTCTGCAGTTCAAATAGAAAATTCCTGTTTCTGTTTTCAATGTAAATGTTGCCAATAGAAACCTGGAAGCAAAGGTGATACCTATATCCGTTTCTCTCTTTGTTCTCTGTATGTCAGACCTTTTAAAGAATAACTGATGTTTCTAAAGTGATTCATGTTTCAAAAATTCAAGTTAGTTAGCAAGTAATATCACATCTTCCATATATATACTATCTCAGGTTCTTTTTTTTCCCCACATTTCAGCCAGTAGCCACTTTCAAAATTTAATAAGAGACAAAGGGATTTCAAGCACAATTTTTAGTAGTTTTGTTTCAATTAGTGTTAGCAAAAATAGCAGCAGGGAAAATTGTATCTAATTTATATATTTATTGTAACAAAGGCAGTATCTATGAAGTAGGAGGAGAAATGGGTAGACTGTTGATTGATTATGGATGTAGGATGCAATAATTGAAGGATAGCTATTTTCAAGGCATGATGATTAGACAGTTCTGTATGATGCCAAATCAGAAACAAATCTTTCCATTTGCCAAGTGCTAGATTTATATCTCAAAACACAAATCTGATGTATTTTGTTTCATGCAGTGATGGGAATGAAAATGTGGTGTTATAACCACAAATTAGATAGAATCTGACAAAATAAAACTATCTAGTTTGCTTTGAGTTACCTAGAGAGATGAACCTTTGTGCTTTTACTGTTAATTTCTAAACTATTTAAATTTTTAACAATTATGAACATCTCTGGGGAGTCATAAGTAGACTCTGTGCTATGTATTGTAAAAGCATTAATGTTGCATTATGTAATTTCTTGAATAAATTTGCTAATTTCAGGTGATTACAACTCTCCTTACCTTTTGCTATGGTAGCTATAATGTAATTTGTTAGTTATTATTTGAGAATGCCTCTAAATCATTTATTGAAGTCTATATTATCTCTAGTGCGCTTTAATTAAAAAAAAGACTCTATTTCATTGTGTAGAATTTTTTTGTACATAGCATTAAATTTTTAAATTAAAAACCAACCATAGAGAAAAAGTGTAATTTTTGGCTTATTCAGTATTTTCAAATAAGTGAAGCCATAAGAAGACACTGGATTTTAGGTATCACTAGGGAAGCTGTTTCTATAGATTTATAAAATCAGTTTAATTAAGGTAGAAATGATACCTAAGGGAACATTTGACCATAAAATTGTAATATAAATATGTCAATGTTATTTTTAATCAGCTCAGCATCTTTAAGCATATCATTTTAGTTATGCATGTTTTTAGCATTGATATTTGAATGGAAACAGCTGAATTTACATATTCTAGATCATATGTCAATATTAGACAAACTGAACTTAACTAGACAGCTTTATTTCCAATATTTCTCTCTGTTATTATGGATTAGAGGTTAATTTTTTTCCCTTGTTGGTTTGAAAGAAAAAGCAATCAAAGACAGACATCTAAGAGGTTCACCTAGAACCAACAAGAGAATTTGTGTGACTGAGAATAAACTTTGGCTATTTAAAGCCCTTGAAACAGTAAAGTTATTTGTTAGTAGTCTAGTCTATTCATATAATATTATGCTTGAACTTTATTTAAAGTATAGCTGTTTCATTAAAATTTTAACAGGAAATATTTAAAGTTCAGACCATATACTAATGAAACACAGAATATCTGGTGTTGTAAACTAGCTAATATTTCAGAGGAAATTAGCTTACTGATTAAAAATAATAAAAACAAAGAAATTATATTATTATTTTCAAGTTTTCCTGATAAAATATGATGAAATATACTTCAGAGAAGCTTGTATACCCAATTGTATGAATTTTCAATGGAATTTTACTATTTTAACCACAGTATTTCTATATCAATAAAAGTTTATTTTTGTGACAGTGGGTTCAGTTGAAAGAAATCTCTATCAAATTATTCAAATATTTTACTTAATAGGTAAAAAAGCTCAGTTTTGTTTAGTGATTCCATAATAGGAAAAACAAAATGAGGAAATTTTGTTAAGTTTTTGCTTACGATGTGTTGACAAAATGTGTATTACTATTTAGTTCATTACTTCAGTTATCAACCAAAAACAGCACTGTTTTATGTTTTAAATATTTCATATCCTACATACTCAGCCTTGAAGTACTGAATTCTAGTCACTCCTCTGCATTTAAAAGTAGTAGTTGTTTTGAAGTAGTTATTATATATGTATGTTCAGTTCAGTTCAGTCACTCAGTCATTTCCGAATCTCTGAGACCCCATGAATCGCAGCACGCCAGGCCTCCCTGTCTATCACCAACTCCCGGAGTTCACTCAGACTCACGTCCATCGGGTCAGTGATGCGATCCAGCCATCTCATCCTCGGTCGTCCCCTTCTCCTCCTGACTCCAGTCCCTCCCAGCATCAGAGTCTTTTCCAGTGAGTCAACTAACTCTTCGCATGAGGTGGCAAAAGTACTAGAGTTTCAGCTTTAGCATCATTCCTTCCAAAGAAATCCCAGGGCTGATCTCCTTCAGAATGGACTGGTTGGATCTCCTTGCAATCCAAGGGACTCTCAAGAGTCTTCTCCAACACCACAGTTCAAAAGCATCAACTCTTCGGCGCTCAGCCTTCTTCACAGTCCAACTCTCACATACATACATGACTACTGGAAAAACCATAGCCTTGACTAGACGGACCTTAGTCGGCAAAGTAATGTCTCTGCTTTTGAATATGCTATCTAGTTTGGTCATAACTTTTCTTCCAAGGAATAAGCATCTTTTAATTTCACGGCTGCAATCACTATCTGCAGTGATTTTGGAGCCCCCAAAATAGTCTGACACTGTTTCCACTGTTTCCCCATCTATTTCCCATGAAGTGATGGAACCAGATGCCATGATCTTCGTTTTCTGAATGTTGAGCTTTAAACCAACTTTTTCACTCTCCTCTTTCACTTTCATCAAGAGGCTTTTTAGTTCCTCTTCACTTTCTGCCATAAGGGTGGTATGTCGTGAAGTCGCTCAGTCGTGTCTGACTCTTTGTGACCCTGTGGACTGTAGCCTACTAGGCTTCTCTGTCCATGAGATTCTCCAGGCAAGAATTCTGGAGTGAATTGCCATTTCCTTCTCCAGGGGATCTTCCCGACCCAAGGATTGAACCCGGGTCTCCCGCATTGGAGGCAGACGCTTTAACCTCTGAGCCACCAGGGAAACTTTTATTCTAGTCATGGAACTTCGGATTCTTGGTTGTCTTCATGTGTAGATATTTTCTTTTATCTTATTAATATTACTTATAGATGAAAATTCTCTTATGGATATTTAAATAAAATTATTCATTGATAAATTGATTGTGTCTTTTCTAATTTATGATTGAGTAATAATGCATGATGATAATATGACCCAAATTCAAGTTCTTAAATATTATTTATGAGTTGTTATAAATCCATCATCTAGTAACTTTTAGATTAGAGACAATTTCACTTTGTTGTCACAGATTGTCTGGGGAATATGCATTTTTTTGAGCGAAAAAAAGACCTAAATTTTCTTTTTAAAGTATAAGTTGATATTGAAGTTTCTATTCAGTTCAGTTTTAATAAAATTGTTTAAATTGGATTCTATACTACTATGCAGTTCTAAGATAGATGATAAAGATAGACAAGCTCTCTGCTTGCTTGGATCTGATGTTCTAAAGGAAGGGCTTCTGAAATTACTACATTAGTAAATAAAGGAAACAGCTTCAAAAACAGAAAAAAAAATGTAAATATTAAAGTAGCATAATGTGCTAGAGTGGGGAGGGTGTGTTACGGATCAACCAACTAGTCATGTGCGTGCCTGTGTGCTCAGTCATGTCCCACTTTTTGTGACCCCTTGGACGGTATCCTGCCAGGCTCCTCTGTCCATGGCATTCTCCTGGCAACAATACTACAGTGGGTTGCCTTTTCCTACTCCAGGGGATCTTCCAAGTCTCCTGTGTTTCCTGCATTGGCAGACAGATTTTTACCACTGTGCCACTTGGGAAGCCCAGTATAGTTATATTTGAGGACTGAATTCTTGATTGAATAATGAAGATGAGGCTAACTAACCACTGGGGAAATGGCATTCAAGCTCAGCAAATGTTAAGTGCAAAGGCCCTGTGATGGCAAATAATTTCCTATGTTTAAGGAGAAAGAAACAGTGTGACTAAAGTGTGGTGAAGGTAAAGTTGCTTTGTATGAGATGCGTGAGAAGGATGGATCAAGACCAGAAATTTCTAGGCCTTCTGAGGACTGAGTAAGGAGTCAAAATTTAATTCAAGGTTAATGAAAAGTAAAGCTTGGCAATGACCTGTTGGTTGGAAAAGAATGCTTTAACAGCTGGATAAGAAGCAGTTTATAAGAATGCTTGGTAGAATCCAAAAAAAAGGGACTACTGCATCGTCTGTGTGAGAACATGGGCACCTGTATGTTATCATATGAGCAGAAATTTTTTAAAAAACGAACAAATTTAGGATGGATTTTAGAGGCAGAAGAAGATTTGCAAATTCATTGGGATTCTGGGAATGAGGAGAATAGAGAATTAAAAGATGACACTTAAACGTTTGACAGACTCATGTGTGATGGTGCCATTTGATGAGATGTATTGAGGAATAGGGGTTTCCCCAGTGGTGGCTCAGTGGTATAGAATCTGCTTGTGATTTAGGAGAATCAAGAGACTTGGAGGATCCCCTGGAGAAGGAAATGGCAAACTACTCCAGTATTCTTGCCTGGGAAATTCTGTAGACAGAGGAGCCTGGCAGTCCACAGTTGCTAGGGTTGCAAAGAGTCAGACACGACTGAAGTGACTGAGGATGCACACACACACTTAAGAATAGAGGAAAGACATACTTGTGAAGAGAACATTAAAAATTCTGATTTGGGGAGGGGCCGGGGCAGGGGGTGTTGGGGTGGGTGTGGTGGCGGGATTCCCAGTGGCTGCAGTGGACAGTGGTCTTGAGATGATTTCGCAGGTCCTCTGGCAGACCTCCTCCCCTCCCCAGCTGCAGAGGCCCTTAGGGCACTGGGACCTGGCTTGTGTAACATCGAGAGATTACTGCCCAAGGAGAACTCCAAGTTCAGTTCAAACTTGTATTGGTTGGTACTGGTGATACTCAAAGAATACATTCATGCAAGATCATCTAACTGGTGAATTTGAGAAGTAAATTGTTGAGGTCCATCTCCTTGTGCTCCATACCACCAGAGGACCAATTAAGTTCAGTGTATGGGATACAGCTGGTCAGGAGAAATTTGGTGAACTGAGAGTTGGTTATTATATCCAAGCTCAGTGTGTCATTATTATGTTTGATGTAACATCGAGTTATGTACAAGAATATGCCTAACTGACATAGACACCTGATAGGAGTGTATGAGAACACCCCCACTGTGTTGTGTGGCAACAAAGTGGATATTAAGGACCAAAAGATTAAGGCAAAGTCAAGTTGTCTTCCACAGAAAGAAGAATCTTAGGTACTATGACATTTCTGCCAAAAGTAACTAAAACTTTGAAAAGCCCTTCCTCTGTCTTGCTAGAAAACTGATCAGAGACCCTAACTTGGAATTTGTTGCCATGCCTACTTTCATCCCACCAGAGGTGGTCAGGGATCCAGCTTTGGCAGTGGCAGTACAAGCACAATTTAGAAGTTTCTCAGACAGATGCTTTCCTGTGAGAAAGTGAAGCTGGGGCCCAACATCTGAAGTCTAATATTATAGGCAACTGTCCTGTGATATCAGTGGTACAGTGTGTTTGCCATTTGATTATATAGGGAAGCAGAACATGTGCTTCATCTTTGGATGCTAAAGGAGATGGATGGGCTTCGTAGTGAATATGCAGTTAAAAAAAAATCTTCATTGTTTTGACCTGCATATTTAGGTGTTTCAGAACACAGTTGTTTCTTCTTTGAGTTTCAAATAGAAGACTGCTGTAGTCACATGACATATTGAGAGGTGGGATCTTGTTTTTGTCATTCCCTTTCCTTTTTATTTTGAATCAGAATAAAGTTGTATTTCAAATATCTTAAAGAAAAAATTCTGATTCAGAGTTTAAGACACCTATTTGAAACCCAAATGGGGATGTTGAGTAGAAAATTTAGATATAGTAGGTAGCATTGAAAAACAGGCAGCACTTGGACATGGACAATGGGATTGTTGCTTTACGTTCTGCTTTGGTACACTGCTCCATGATGTCCAACTGCTGCCTTTGTTTCTGCTGTCATTGAACTTTTCCCCTGATAATGACACTTAACAGCGTTTTGATCTTCTGCACTGATGACTGCTGCCACTTGGTTTTTCTGAGCATAAGCATTGTGTTCCCCAAGCACTGTTTCCTCTGCTCTGGATTTAATTTTGGTGGATTATCAGAGGTCTGCTGCATCCTCTCTGATACTCCATGAGAGATATGAACCTTGTGATGTTTGGAAGTATTTTCCTTCTTAATTATCTGTGAAAGCTCAAGCTCTCCTAGGACAACACATACTGCTTCTCAAAGGAATCATGGCAAACTGCATTGATGCTGAGGGGCTGAGAATATTAGGATGAGAAGGGATTTTGACAATATTGAGGTTCAGTTTATTGAATTTTTGTTACTGGAAACTGTAATGAGGATGATAAGAGGTATATGAAACATAATATTGGTATAATAGATAAAAACATTTAAATAACATATAATCTATATTATGGGTTATACGTTTATGAAGAAAAGTAAAACATGGAAAAATGACAGAGCAGTGAGGAGATAAAATTTTAAACATAGTGTTCAGCATTTATAACAAAAGGTGTGGCAGGGAGAGTGAACGAGAGAGCCTTGCAGGTACATTGGAGAAGGCATTCTAGGATAAAGGATTACTGCTGCTGCTGCTGCTAAGTTGCTTCAGTCATGTCCAACTCTGTGCGACCCCATAGATGGCAACCCACCAGGCTCCTCCATCCCTGGGATTCTCCAGGCGAGAACAATGGAGTGGGTGCCATGTCCTTCTCCAGTGCATGAAAGTGAAAAGTGAAAGTGAAGTCACTCAATAGTGTCCGACTCTTAGTGACCCCATGGACTGTAGCTTGCCAGGCTCCTCCGTCCATGGGATTCTCCAGGCAAGAGTACTGAAGTAGGGTGCCATTGCCTTCTCCGAAAGGATTACTAAGGATTACTAAGTGCTAGAATCTTGGTACACCTCTAGAGCCATTTAAGTATAGCCTCTACTCTCTCTGGAATGGAAGCTCATCTGGAATGGGTTCAAGAGGAAAAGTTAGACAAGAAATGAAAAAGTATGTTCAGAGAGTTCTTCCCAAGAGTCATTTTGAGAGGAAGCAGAGAAATGGAGCTGCAGGAAAAGAGAGCATGCTAGTTGTGGGATGTCTTAATAAGAGTGTAAATAACTTGACTGAAAGTAAGTATTTTATATACTGAATAAAAATGAATATTATATAATAATATTTTAATATAATATACCTGAAATAATTTTTATTGTTAATCTGTTCCAAGTTGATTCAGGTAAATGGCTTTTAAACCTCTTTTTTGAATTGTGGCAATGTAGCCTATTTATGTTGTAGTCATAATACCCAACCCTATTATAAGTAACAAAGGTAAATTATGCTTAATTACTAGAAATATTTCTAGTAAAATCTGCCTCTAAATTCTCATGTGAAAGTAAGTTTAGAGTGAAGTCCTTAAAAAATTCCCTCTTTTCACCATTTTTTTTTTTACTGATATACCATGTTATCACACTTTCTCTTTTCCTTGATGAGAAAAAAATCGGTTGCTTTTTCTTGAAGGTTAGGTGTTGACCTTTAATGTAATTCAACATGCATTTACTGAACACTTGTTATAAGCTTGTGCTATAAACACTAATTTCAAATGAAGACCCAGCCTTCAGGAAATTACAGTATAGTTCAATGGCCAAGTTGGTTGTTAGTGTTTTCACAAATACAGAATTTTCTTTGAAGTTTATATACAAGACTTTCAAATTCTTCTAACATAAATTTCTAACATTATACATATGGAAATAGAAGGTGGTCAATCAATATCTGCTTATAAATTATTTGTGTGAAACTTTCATGTGTAAAGTCGAGTAACAGAAGAAGATTTGAAGAGAGTAAAATTTAGGAATTTGCAGATAGAGCTCTTTGGAAAAAATAATTCAGTTCTTTAACATAAAAATAATGTAAAATCTCTATAGACAAGTTTTATTTTTGATCTAGTGGGAGAACTTGAACTGCATATATTCTTTGACAGATATCCAGGGTATTGTTGGAGAAGGCAATGACAACCCACTCAGGTACTCTCGCTTGGGAAATCATATGGATGAAGGCGCCTGGTAGGCTACAGTCCATGGGGTCCCGAAGAGTTGGACATGACTGAACAACTTCATTTTAATTTTCACTTTCATGCACTGGAAAAGGAAATGGCAACCCACTCCAGTATTCTTACCTGGAGAATCCCAGGAATGGCAGTCTAGTGTGCTGCCATATATGGGGTTGGACAGAGTCGGAAACGACTAACTTGACTTAGCAGCAGCAGGGTATTGTGGTAATCTTAGGAAGTTTGTTTTCAAAATTATCTCATTTGGAAATTAGAGGTGGAGTGGAAGTAGTTTATCTATCTAGACTATGCACTTTTCTCACTGAATACAGTAGAAAGAATGAAATGACTCTGAGCCATCCAGGCTAATGTAACCAACAATATCGAGAGTGTATTTTTCAATGTCAGAAGTATATAGCATTTACTTTGCAAAATATCACCTTCAAAGGACTACTACATTTTGAGTATGCCTTCGGAAAATTATTAGAGTGTTTTACACTTATAATGTTGAAGCTTTGCTAAACTTGAAAAAAAAAATTTGAAGACGAAAATTTGGAAATAACTCACTCCTCTTGTTTACCATTTTCTTCCATTAAATGTTACATATATCACTACTGCTAGATGTGGAAGCTTCATTCTTGCAGAATTCTAAATTGCTGAAAAATTCAGTTCAGTTAAGTCACTCAGTCGTGTCTGACTGACTCTTTGCGACCCCATGAATTTCAGCACACCAGGCCTCCCTGTCCATCACCAACTCCCGGAGTTCACTCAGACTCACGTCCATTGAGTCCGTGATGCCATCAAGCCATCTCATCCTCAGTCGTCCCCTTCTCCTCCTGACCCCAATCCCTCCCAGCATCAGAGTCTTTTCCAATGAGTCAACTCTTTGCATGAGGTGGCCAAAGTACTGGATTTTCAGCTTTAGCATCATTCATTCCAAAGAAATCCCAGGGCTGATCTCCTTCAGAATGGACTGGTTAGATCTCCTTGCAATCCAAGGGACTCTCAAGAGTCTTCTCCAACACCACAGTTCAAAAGCATCAATTCTTTGGCACTCAGCCTTCTTCACAGTCTAACTCGCACATCCATCCATGACCACAGGAAAAACCATAGCCTTGACTAGACCTAGGACTTTAGTCGGCAAAGTAATATCTCTGCTTTTGAATATGCTATCTAGGTTGGTCATAACTTTTCCTCCAAGGAGTAAGCGTCTTTTAATTTCATGGCTGCACTCACCATCTGCAGTGATTTTGGAGCCTCCCAAAATAAAGTCTGACACTGTTTCCACTGTTTCTGTATCTATTTCTCATGAAGCAATGGGGCTGGATGCCGTGATGTTCGTTTCTGAATGTTGAGCTTTAAGCCAACTTTTTCACTCTCCTCTTTCACTTTCATCAAGAGGCTTTTTAGTTCCTCTTCACTTTCTGCCATAAGGGTGGTATCATCTGCATATCTGAGGTTATTGATATTTCTCCCAGCAATCTTGATTTCAGCTTGTGTTTCTAGAATGTTTAATTCTATCTCATGTTGTAAATTAAAAGAATAAATGATACAGATCTCTAAATAAAGTATTTTGACATTTGTGAGATGTTTAAATTGATTCACATGCCTAATACTTTATATTAAATAACTTAATGGATACCTATTAAATTGATTTGCCCTTTAAACAATCAGAAGGGAACAGTTATTACTGAGCACAAGTCTGGAATCTGCGAATACTCTTTTAAATTGGAAAATCTTAAATGTAATATAGATATGAACGTATATGTTCTTTTTAATTTCTTTTATTTGGAAGACAATTGCTTTACCATGTTGTGCTGACTTTTGCCATGCAACAGTGTGAATCAGCCATAAGTATACATATGTTCCCTCTTCTTGAATATCCCTCTCACTTCCCACCACATCCAACCCCTCTAGGTTGTCACAGAGCGCCAGGTTGAGCTGGCTGTGTTAATAGCAGCTTCCCATTAGCTATCTGTTTTACTTATAGTAATGTATATGTTTCAGTGCTACTATCTCAATTCATTCCCGTGGCATGGGTCAGAAACAGAAAAACAAATATCGTGTTTTAATGCATATATATGGAAATCTAGGAAATGGTACTGCTGAAGTTATTTGCAGGGCAGGATTAGAGATACAGACATACAGAGAACAGACTTGTGGACACAGTGGGGGAAGGGAAGGATGGACCATTATATTTTTTTATATGCCTTTTTAATTTTCAGCAGTACTCTGTAAGCTTGGTATGAACTTATTCTGGCTTTGACATTTGTCATTTTTACATCACTGAGAGAGTTGGCTAATTCTTTAATGCCATTTTCTTATTTAAGATAAGGCTGTCTTTTGTTTCTGATCCATTGTCTCTGAACTCTGCTGA
The DNA here is from genome assembly GCA_917880005.1 of Nanger dama. NCBI lineage: Eukaryota > Metazoa > Chordata > Mammalia > Artiodactyla > Bovidae > Nanger > Nanger dama. The sequence goes on from CAKJTW010000037.1 coordinate 15,468,769, forward strand.
TAACTAACCATACATAACTTATTTACATAGGTTACTAAATATGCAGTGTATAATACAAATATGTGTCAAACAGTATATAGATTTAAAGGTTTACAGAATATACTGATATTTCTGTTTGTTATTTTTACTTTTCCTCTCATCAACTGAATATAATATATATCATGCAAACCAGATTTATTCATTATTACTTACATGTATGACTTCTAAGATTTATAAACCTACTTACTTTATTTTAGCAGTATATGCTTTGACTATCTTACTTAATTTTTTTTAATTTCCTTTAAAATTGAGGGCAATTTCCTTAATAAAGCATCCTTATTTTTGTTTCCTCCAGAGATAACTAGTTATATCTAACATTAAAAATAAATCATTTCATGAGTACATTCCATTGAGAGCTTTTTGTAAGGTGATGAAATGTAATGTGTTGTTGGGCATTATATGAAAGGTTATGTAATATGAAATGTTGTGACCTTTCTGTGTCATTTACTCTGTTATATCACATGGATATCAATATAACATAATCACTGAAAAGTCTCCTCAATCACAGTCTGTGTGGATAATAAACAGGAAAGAAATATACTTCTACCCTTAAATTTTTACATTCTTTTATAAGCTCATTAAAAAAATATGCTGACACCAAATCTTGCTTATTTTGAAACCTCTGTACAATTGAAAATTTTAACATAAAAACATATTATGCAAATATATTATAGAATATATCTTAGAGGACATACTTTTATAATTAAGGTTCCACTTAAATGAAAATTTGATTCTGTGTGTGTGTACATGTACAAGAGCTATTTTTTTGTATGAATATTTCTTACATGAACTCATAAACTACTTGTATCCCACAATATAACTTTTTTTTCTAAAAGTGAAGCCAGTAGTCCGTTTAATTGAGGATATTTATGGAGAAGGCATGGAGGAGCCTGGTGGGCTACAGTCCATGGGGTCGCAAAGAGTCGGACATGACTGAGCGACTTCACTTTCACTTTTCACTGTAATGCACCGGAGAAGGACATGGCAACCCACTCCATGTTCTTGCCTGGAGAATCCCAGGGACGGAGGAGCCTGGTGGGCTGCCGTCTATGGGGTCACACAGAGTCGGACACGACTGAAGTGACTTAGCAGCAGCAGCAGCAGCATGTTGAATACTATTTATCTGATATTTGGTTGTACAACAAAATCATAAATAGAAATATTTATGATTTTAAACATAGATGAGTATATTCAAATTTATAAATTTATATGTCATCTTTCAAGCTGATAGAAGGGCAAACATAGATACAATATGCTTAAACTTGTTGTACTATTGTATTTATTTGGTAAACATTTATTATTTAAACATATTCATAGAAATATACCATGAAATGGTAGTTCTATGATATTAATTCAGTGACTTTTCCTAATTCAGAGGAGATCACAGAACACTATACCATAAGTAATCAATTTTAAAACACATTCTGTTTTTAAAAATAGATTTAAAGGACAACTTTTGGAAAAAATTCAGTATTTTTATTGTAGCTATGCAATTGTGTATGTGTGTTAAAATATTAATACATAAAATTGATGCCTGAGAAGGATGATTTTATCATAAATTACACTTCAATAAACCTGACTTTAAGAAAGCAAAAAATAATTTTGAGAGATTTTGGCTTGCTAATTAATAACACTAAAATATAATATGTATATTTCTGTGATTAGAAGCATAAAGTTGAAACAAATCTATTCTCCCAAAGAAAATGACAGAAAGTCATTTTAAATTATTTGAAAAGATTATTCTCCTTATAACTAGAGGAATTAAACCTCCACATGCCCACCCCACCCCCAATTTTCTTGTGTCCCTCTGTAATAATTTTCCCCTTAACTCCAGCCCTCAGCAACCAGTTACAACATCTGTATAGTCTTTCCTTTGTTTAGAATGTCATATAAAAAAATCATACAATATGCAGACCTATAGTATGTGGCATGTGTATTCTTTCATTTACAGTGATTTTGAGATTCATTTGTGTTGTTTTATGTATCAACATTTCATTCTTTTTATTGGTGAGTAATAGATTATTGAATGGATGTACCAAATTTATTTGCCACTTTTGACTTTTTGTGATTATGAAAGAAGATGGCATGAGCATTTGTGTACAAGTCTTTTTATGGCCATATATTTCACTTCTCTTAGGTCAATGACTAGGAGTGAAATTACTGAGTGAATGTGTACTTAATTTTATAAAAAATTGCTGCACTGTTTTCCAAAGTGTCTCTGCCACACTGCATTCTATCAGCAATGTGTAAAAGTTCCAGTTGTTCTAAACCTTTCCAAACCTGAATTTTTTGCCTTTGAAATGAAAATTATTTTAATTTGATTTGTCAGTTCATTGTTATTTTATAATTAGCTGCTTTCTTAAGTGGATGACAGTGAAAGTGACAGTTGCTCAGTCGTGTCCTACTCTTTGTGACGCCATGGACTGTAGTCCATGGAATTTTCCAGATCAGAATACTGGAGTGGGTAGCCATCCCCTTCTCCAAGGAGTCTTCCCAACCCATGGATAAAACCCAGGTCTCCTGCATTGCAGGTGAATTATTTACCAGCTGAGTCACAAGGGAAGCCCTCCTAAATGGATAGTAGTGTATCATTTCAGTTTGCCTATTATTAAGGATATTGCAAAAGGAGGAAGTCAAGACACATGGAGTAACTGGCAAATTTGGCCTTCGAATATGGAATGAAGCAGGGCAAAGGCTAATTGAGTTTTGCCAAGAAACGCACTGGTCATAGCAAACACCCTCTTCCAACAGAACAAGAGAAGACTCTGCACATGGACATCATCAGATGGTCAACACCGAAATCAGATTCACTATCTTCTTTGCAGCCAAAGATGGAAAGCTCTATACAGTCAGCAAAAGCAAGACCAGGAGCTGACCGTAGCCCAGATCATGAACTCCTTATTTCCAAATTCAGATTTGAAGAAAGTAGGGAAACCACTAGATTATTCAAGTATGACCTAAATCAAATTCCTTATGATTATACAGTAGAAGTGAGAAAAAGATTTAAGGGACTAGATCTGACAGAGTGCCTGATAAACTATGGATGGAGGTTCGTGACAGTGTACAGGAGACATGGATCAAGACCATCCTCGTGGAAAAGAAATGTGAAAATCCAAAATGGCTGTCTGTGGAAGCCTTACAAATAACTGTGAAAAGAAGAGACATGAAAAGCAAAGAAGAAAAGGAAAGATATAAGCATCAGAATGCAGAATTCCAAAGAATAGCAAGGAGAGAAAAGAAAGCCTTCCTCAGAGATCAATGCAAAGAAATAGAGGAAGACAACAGAATGGGAAAGACTAGAGATTTCTTTAAGAAAATTAGAGATACCAAGGGAACATTTCATGAAAAGATGGGCTTGATAAAGTACAGAAATGGTATGGACCTAGCAGAAGCAGAAGATATTAAGAAGTGGCAAGAATACACAGAAGGACTGACCAAAAAAGTTTCACAACCCAGATAATCACGATGGTGTAATCACTCACCTAGAGCCAGACGTCCTAGAATGTGAAGTCAAGTGGGCTTTAGAAAGCATCACTACGAACAAAGCTAGTTGAGGTGATAGAATTCCTGTTGAGCTGTTTTAAATCCTGAAAGATGATGCTGTGAAAGTGCTGCACTCAATATGCCAGCAAATTTGAAAAACTCAGCAGTGGCCACAGGACTGGAAAAGGTCAGTTTTCATTCCAATCCCAAAGAAAGGCAATGCCAAAAATGTTAAAACTGTGACACAATTGCACTTATCTCACATGCTAGCAAAATAATGCTCAAAATTCTCCAAGCCAGGCTTCAACAATACATGAACAGTGAACTTCCAGATGTTCAAGCTGGTTTTAGAAAAGGCAGAGGAAGCAGAGATAAAATTGCCAACATCAGCTGGAGCATGGAAAAAGCAAGAGTTCCAGAAAAACATCTATTTCTGTTTTATGCCAAAGCCTTTGACTGTGTGGATCACAATAAACTGTGGAAAATTCTGAAAGAGATGGGAATACCAGACCACCTGACCTACCTGTTGAGAAATTTGTATTCAAGTCAGGAAGCAACAGTTAGAACTGGACATGGAACAATAAACTGGTTTCAGATAGGAAAAGGGGCACATCAAGGCTGTATATTGTCTCCCTGCTTATTTAACTTATATGCAGAGTACTTCATGAGAAACGCTGGACTGGAAGAAACACAAGTTGGAATCAAGATTTCCAAGAGAAATATCAATAACCTCAGATATGCAGATGACACCACCCTTATGGCAGAAAGTGAAGAGGAACTAAAAGCCTCTTGATGAAAGCCTGCCTCCCAATTCAGAAAACATAAGAGATGCCGATTTGATCCCTGAGTCAGAAGATCCCCTGGAGGAGGGCATGGCAACCCACTCCAGTATTCTTGCCTGGACAATCCCATAGACAGAGGAGCCTGGCAGGCCACACTCCATAGGGTTTTGAAGAGTTGGACACAACTGAAGCAACTTGGTGATGGACAGGGAGGCCTGGCGTGCTGCAATTCATGGGGTCGCAAAGCGTCGGACAGGACTGAGTGACTGAACTAAACTGAACTGAAGCAACGTAGAATGCATATATTTGGGCCTGCAATTCTACTGTGAGCTTTATTTGTAGAAAAGAATATGACTGTCCATGTAATCTATTTCTTGTTGTTTTGTAGAAAGTTTTTACTTCTATCTCAGTTTGAAAGGATTTGTTATCAAAGTAACACTCTTGTTATATACAAATAAAAATTTTCTAGCTTACTTTCAATATACTAACATTAAAAGAAAAGAGAAATAGAAATAAAGGAGGCTACATTACAAATTGAGTTTTGACCAATGTTAAGACTTAAACAGTGCTGGGAAATCCTATGACACAGCACATCAGGAGTCCCTTTTGGGAAAAGGTCCCAGACAGCATGTTCCTTCCATTGGTGAGACTTCAAAAATTGCTGCTTCAGTTCCTGCTTATAATCCCAGGAAGCAAACTGATTCACTTGTAAGTCTGTGAGAAAACTGAAGCTCTGGTTTCAGTTAATGCTGTTTGTGTTGTCTTGAAAAACGGACTGTTGTTAAGCTTGGAGGCATGGTTGGCCAGACCTCCAGGAGCTCAACACTCTCAAGTTTCATCCTCTATTTTATCTATAATTTGTGGTACCACAAGACTTGCACTCACAGCAGTCAGGCAGTCAGGGCATTCGTGGTCAGAACAGTGTCCAGCCAGATTAGAACAAAGTCAAAGGACTGCTCTGCTTTGTCTCTGAAGCCTAAACAAGACTATCTATTTAATTTCCCTAACACTGGTAGAATGAAGTTTTGCAGTATATACCTTTCAAGGAGTTTTTCGTTTCACCTAATTTTTCAAATAAGCTGGAATGAAGATTTTGTTTATAATACTGCATTAAGATTATTGAAATATCTGTATTTTCTTTGATGGTAAATCCTTATTTAGTTTTGTAATTTGTATTCTCTTTCTTTGATTAGTCTACTAGGATCTTTATCAATTTTATAGATCTTTTCAAAGAACAAGGTTTTAGTTTTATTGATTTTTCTCTATTGTTTTTCTGTTTTTAATTTTTTGCTTTCTGCTCTTACTTTCACTATCCCTTTCCCTTCCACTTGAAGTGGGTTTGGATTGCTTTCCCCTCCTAATTTCTTAAAACTTTGATTATTGACTTGAAACTTTATTGTTTTCAGCTCAGTAACATCATATGTAAAATTTTCTCTACTTGCTATAAATACTCAAGTTATTGACTTAGTTCAATTCAAAGACTTTAGATTCAATTTTGCTTTCTTCTTCACATTTGAGTTATTTAGAAATATGTCATTTAATATTCAAATATTTGATCAGTTTCTCAATAGTTTTGTTATTTATTTTAAAAAAAATTCTAAATATATCAACTGTGCTCAATCTTCATTGCTGCACAGGCTTTTCTCTAGTTGTGGTGAATGGGAGATACTCTTTAGTTGTGGTGCATGGGCTTCTCATGATGGTGGCTTCTTTTTGTAGAGCACAGGCTCTAGTGTTCACTGGCTTCAGTAGTTGAAATGCGAGGTCTCAGTAGCTGTGGTTTCTGGGCTCTAGAGCACAGGCTTAATAGTTGTGGCACATGGGCCCAGTTGCTGCATGGCAGGTAGGATCTTCCCTGAACAGGGATTGAACCCATGCCTCCTGCATTGGCAGACAGATTCTTCACCACTGAGCCACTAGAGAAGCCCCTGTTGTTTATTTTTAGTTTAATTCATTTTGGTCAGAGAACATACTTCATAAGATTCTAATTATTTTAAAACTGTTGAGATTGGTTCTCTGTCCCAGAATAGGGTCTTTTTGTTTGTGTCCATTAAAAAAAAAAATGCTGCTGAGTAATATATTTTATAAATGTCTTCTAGAAAAAAATTTTTGGTAGAATTGCCTAGGTCTTCAATATCTTTATTGATTGATTCTCTGTATACTTTATCACTAACTAAGAGAAGATTTTTGAAGACTCTCACTATATTTGTGGCCTATGTATTATTTTGTTTGTTTCAGTTTTTGCTTCAGGTAAAAATACATGAATAATACTAGATAATATTTAGTCTTATTTGGTAGATGTATTCATTTATCACTATTTAATATTCTAAATTTCTCCAGTAATATTTCTTTCTTTGAGATCTATTTATATTAGTGTGACCATCCCCTAATTTTTATGATTACTGTTTTCATGGTGTATTTTCTATTATTTACTATTTATTTATTATTTACTATTAATTCACTAGATATTTTTAATAGAGTTGTTGAGATATGGTTCACATATGTTAGAATTAACTCATTTTAAGTATAAATTCAGAATTCTGTAATTATTACAATAATCTAATTTTAGACTTTTTCATCACTCCAAGAAGAGAACTCATACCCAGCAGCCAACACTACTCATCTCAACCATCATTAGTAGCAGTCCTAGATAACTACCAATCTAATTTCAGGCTCTTAAGTTTTGCCTATCCTGGATATTTCCTATAAACAGAATCATTCAATATGTGGTCTTTTGTGACCGGTGTCTTTCATTGAGCATAATTTTTCAAGCTTCATGTGTGTCAAAGCATTTATCAATACTCCATTTTCATTGACAAATAACATTCAATTGTATGGAAGTACCACGTTTTGTTTGTCCATTCATCAGTTGATAAACAATTGAATTTTGGGAGCCTTTTGCAGGAATAATACTATTTTAAGTTTGTGAATAATTGTGATCAATATTTAAGATTTCTATTTTTTTTTTTTATTTTGAGGCATTGTAGATTTACCTTCAGTTGTAAGAATTAATACAGAAACATTTGCATACTATTCATTCAGTTTCCTGCAATTGTAACAGCTTGCATAACTGGAATCCAATGTAACAACAGGAAATAATCATTGAGACATTCCATTGAACTTATTCAGATTTCACAAATTTTTCATGCATTCATTATAAGTGTCTGTGCATGTATTTAGTGGCATGCATTTTACCACAAGTATAGATTCTTGTGACCATCACCACAGTCAAGATACAAAAAAACTCCATCAAAAAAATCCCTTGAACTACACGTTTGTAGCCATAGTCATGTGCTCTCACACCCCCACACAATATCACCAAACCTGGCAACTACTTCTGTATTTTTCATCTTTTTCATATTGTCATTTCAAGTATGTTCTATAGGTGAAAATGTACAACATATAACCTCTAAGAGACTTCTTTTTTTTTCTGACTTAGAATTTTTGCTTTCACGTATACTTTGAGAGTCATACAAGTTGTTTTGAACATCAGTAATTTGTTCTTTGTTATTCGTGAGTAGTTTGAACATTCTTTGGAATTGCCTTTCTTTGCTGCAAAGTCACTTCAGTCGTGTCCGACTCTGTGTGACCCCATAGACGGCAGCCCATGAGGCTCCCCTGTCCCTGGGATTCTCCAGGCAAGATCACTGGAGTTGGTTGCCATTTCCTTCTCCAATTCATGAAAGTGAAAGGTGAAAGTGAAGTCGCTCAGTTGTATCCAACCCTCAGCAACCCCATGGACTGCAGCCTACCAGGCTCCTCCATCCATGGGATTTTCCAGGCAAGAGTACTTGCCATTGGGTGGGGTGCCATTGCCCCCAACTGACCTTTTCTAGTGCTGTGGCCACTGCTGAGTTTTCCAAATATGCTGATATACTGAGTGCAGCACTTTCACAGCATCATCTTTTAGGATTTGAAATAGCTTAACTGGAATTTCATCACCTTCACTGGCTAAAGAGATGGGAATACCAGACCACTTGACCTGCCTCCTGAGAAATCTGTATGTAGGTCAAGAAGCAACAGTTAGAACTGTACATAGAACAGTTAGAACTGTACATAGACTGGTTCCAAACTGGGAAAGGAGTACGTCAAGGCAGTGTATTGTCACCCTGCTTATTTAACTTATATGCAGAGTACATCATGCAAAATGCTGGGCTGGATGAAGTCCAAGCTAGAATCAAGATTATAAGGAGAAATATCAATAACTTCAGATATGCAGATAACACCACCCTTATGGCAGAAAGCAAAGAAGAACTAAAGAGCCTCTTGATGAAAGTGAAAGAGGAGAGTGAAAAAGTTGGCTTAAAACTCAACATTCAGAAAACGAAGATCATGGCATCCAGTCCCATCACTTCATGGCAAATAGATGGGGAAACAATGGAAACAGTGAGAGACTTTATTTTCCTGGTCTCCAAAATCACTGCAGATGGTGACTGCAGCCATGAAATTAAAACACACTTCTTGGAAGACAAACTGTGACCAGCCTATGTGTCTGACTATTTGTGACTCCATGGATCATGGCTCTCCAAGCTACTCTGTCCATGAGATTCTCCAGGCAAGAGTACTGGAATCGGTTGTCATTTCCTTCTCCATACAACTGCCTCTGTGTGTGTGCGTGTGTGTGTGTGTGTGTGTGTGTTTTAGTCACTGTCATGTCTGACTCTTTGTGACCCCATGGACTGTAGCCTGCCAGCCTCCTCTGTCTATAGAATTCTCCAGGCAAGAGTATTGGAGTGGTTTGCCATTTCCTACCAATGTGAGAGTTGCTCCAACTCACACCCATACATGACTACGGGAAAAACCATAGCCTTGACTAGATGAACCTTTGTTGACAAAGTAATGTCTCTGCTTTTTAATACGCTGTCTATGTTGGTCATAACTTTCCTTTCAAAGAGTAAGCATCTTTTAATTTCATGGCTATAATCACCATCTGCAGTGATTTTGGAGCCCAGAAAAATAAAGTTAGCAACTGTTTCCACTATTTCCCCATTTATTTCCCATGAGGTGATGGGACTGGATGCTATGACCTTAATTTTCTGAATGTTGAGCTTTAAGCCAACTTTTTCACTCTCCTCTTTCACTTTCATCAAGAGTCTCTATAGTTCTTCATTTTCTGCCATAAGGGTGGTGTGGTATGCAAATATTATTTTCCATATTATACCACTGGATCATGATATATAATTCTCTTCTAGTATTCTGGATTTAATGTGCTAATATTTTATTGTGAATTTTGCATCTAAGTTAATGAGCTAAATTGATTTGTAGATTTTGTTTTTGATTTTGTATTTTTGTTTTTGTACTGACTTTATGCTTTTGAACTGTGGTGTTGGAGAAGACTCTTGAGAGTCCCTTGGATTGCAAAGAGATCCAACCAGTCCATTCTGAAGGAGATCAGCCCTGGGATTTCTTCGGAAGAAATGATGCTGAAGCTGAAACTCTAGTTCTTTCGCCACCTCATGCGAAGAGTTGACTAATTGGAAAAGACTCTGATGCTGGGAGGGATTGGGGGCAAGAGAAGAAGGGGACGACAGAGGATGAGATGGCTTAATGGCATCACCAACTCAATGGACATGAGTTTGAGTGAACTCCGGGAGTTGGTGATGGACAGGGAGGCCTGGCATGGTGCAATTCATGGGATCACAAAGAGTCGGACAGGACTGAGTGACTGAACTGACTGACTGAAATTACAAGTTTAATTTTGAACTGGTGGTAGTACTCTTCACCTGTTCTATTTATCTTTGTTAAAACTTGGTAGTTGAATACACACACAGATTATATCTAAAGTATAAACCTGGATTTCTCTGAAGCATGTGTTTAGATAAAAATGACACTATTCAGCAGCAACTAATTTTTATCAGATAACATGTATCTGAAAGATAGATCATAGAAGTGGGGGATAAGTGGTAAAACAGAGTTGGGGGGCAGATAAGGATATATAAGTAAGGTGTGTGGCTAAAGGGGAAAGAGAACACTTTGTGTTCCTACTTCTTTATATGCCTTGCAAGTTCTTTATTGCATCTGGCTTCTGAGAAGTTGTACTATATAACACAATACTTAGCTTCTTAATGATCTTGTTAAAACCATATAGGATTGTATGTTCTGTAGGCCAGTGACTTTCAAACATCTAACCAAGAGCAGAGTCAGAAGTCTGTGACAAAAATGTACAGTTTTGTCAGTGTCACTATCTGTACACCACACACACAGAATATTCATGGCTTGAATAGAGTGAAATATTAGTGCTTTTGATGCCATCCATAAATGGATTAATTTTCTTGTTAAGATAGTATATCTACTTATACTGCAGAACATAATAGAAAGCTTATTAGTTTTTCATTTTGACTGTGTTTAAAGATGTTGATTTTTCTTGGGACTGTGGAATACATTCCTAAGCAAACATAAATAACATCAGTGGTTTCTGAAAGGGTTCATTAAACTAATTCCACTGCATATAATTTGACTTTAAGGCGAAATGTGAAGAGAGGAGAATCTTTGTTGAAATACATTTAAGGAATTCTTTGTTAAAACATATTTTTAAAAACTATGGGAGGAGGATACAGTTACAAAAGAATAACTCAAAAACCTTTTGACTAGTGTACCTTCCCTCATCCCCAAAAGCATTTTTGGTGGCTAATTTCTGTAGCACATACATTGAGAAATTTTGTAAAATGGAATTACTTTACATGATAATTATCATTTATTATCTATAGTTTGAAATGTGCTTGTGGATTCCACGATAAATCCAATGTGGCTCATTTTCCAAATTCTTATAATTTGCGGAATATATATAATAAGATGAAATCAGTATTAAGTGCCCAAAGAAAAGTTTAACAGAGGAATAACCTTCAGCTAAGAAAACTGAAGAACTCTGAAGGAAATACAACTTTAGATGGACCTTAAAAAATAAAAGGATGCTGCAAAGAACATTGGGGTACACGTGTCTCTTTCAATTCTGGTTTCCTCGGTGTGTATGCCCAGCAGTGGGATTGCTGGGTCATAAGGCAGTTCTATTTGCAATTTTTTTAAAGGAATTTCACACTGTTTTCCATAGTGGCTGTACTAGTTTGCATTCCCACCAACAGTGTAAGAGGGTTCCCTTTTCTCCACATCCTCTCCAGCATTTATTGTTTGTAGACTTTTGGATTGCAGTCATTCTGACTGGTGTGAAATGGTACCTCATTGTGGTCTTGATTTGCATTTCTCTGATAATGAATGATGCTGAGCATCTTTTCATGTGTTTGTTAGCCATCCGTATGTCTTCTTTGGAAAGATGCCTATTTAGTTCTTTGGCGCATTTTTTGATTGGATCAATTATTTTTCTGGAGTTGAGCTGCATAAGTTGCTTATGTATCTTTGAGATTAGTTGTTTGTCAGTTGCTTCATTTGCTATTGTTTTCTCCCATTCAGAAGGCTGTCTTTTCACCTTACTTATAGTTTCCTTTGTTGTGTAGAAGATTTTAATTTTAATTACATCCCATTTGTTTATTTTTGCTTTTATTTCCATTATACAGGGAGGTGGATCATAGAGGATCCTGCTGTGATTTATGTCGGAGAGTATTTTGCCTATGTTCTCCTCTAGGAGTTTTATAGTTTCTGGTCTTACATTTAGATCTTTAATCAATTTTGAGTTTATTTTTGTGTGTGGTGTTAGAAAGTGATCTAGTTTCATTCTTTTACAAGTGGCTGACCAGTTTTCCCAGCACCACTTGTTAAAGAGATTGTCTTTACTCCATTGTATATTCTCGCCTCCTTTGTCGAAGATAAGGTGTCCATAGGTGTGTGGGTTTATCTCAGGGGTTTCTATTTTGTTCCACTGATCTATATTTCTGTCTTTGTGCCAGTACCATACTGTCTTAATGACTGTGGCTTTGTAGTGGAGCCTGAAGTCAGGCAAACTGATTCCTCCAGTTCCATTCTTCTTTCTCAAGATTGCTTTTTGCTATTCAAGGTTTTTTGTATTTCCATACAAATCTTGAGATTATTTGTTCTAGTTCTGTGAAAAATACTGCTGGTAGCTTGACAGGGATTGCATTGAATCTGTAGATTGTTTTGGGTAATATATTCATCCTAGATGTCCATCAACAGATGAATGGATAAGAAAGCTGTGGTACATATACACAATGGAGTATTATTCAGCCCTTAAAAATAATAAATTTGAATCAGTTCTAATGAGATGGATGAAACTGGAGCTGATTATACAGAGTGAAGTAAGTTAGAAAGAAAAACACCAATACAGTAAACTGACATATATATATAGAATTTAGAAAGATAGTAATGATGATCCTGTACGTGAGACAACAAAAGAGACACAGTGGTATAGAACAGATTTTTGGCCTCTGAGGGAGAGGGAGAGGGTGGGATGATTTGGGAGATGCTGGGGGCTGGTGCATGAGGATGATCCAGAGAGATGATATGGGTTGGGAGGTGGGAGGGGGCTTTAGGATTGAGAGCTCGTGTACACCTGTGGCCGATTCATGTCAATATATGGCAAAACCAATACAGTATTGTAACATAGAATAAAGTAAAAATAAAATTAAAAAATGTAATGAGAAATATATAAAAAAGAAAAGAATGAAAGCATTTGATAATGGTATGAGATGGAATTACTGACAGTTTACATTAAAAATATGAATGAATGCTTAGATACAGAAAGATCAGGCATGTATCAAGTTTATATTCATTTATTTTCTTGATAAACAATTTCAGTGTATACATACTTTTAATCAGTCATTGTGCTTAGCACTAGAGACTTAATAACTATTTCAATGAAAATATAAAATAATACTGAAGATAGAAAACTTACTATTATACCAAATAATAAATGATGTGATAACAATATTCACAGGTGCTCTGTGAGGGCACAGAAGGAGAATGAGCATTTTTATTAACCTTGAAACTTTAAGGATAGCGTCACAAAATAAGAAAATGTTAAAAACATGGTACTTATTTCAGTCTTAAAGAGTAGTATGTGAAAAGACCCTGATATAAGATTTAAGGATGAATTTTAAAAATTAATTAGAGTTCAATATAAGACACTTAACATGATAACACAATCTTGGAGAACTAAGAAGCATGAGGAGTGACTCTTATCTCAGTCCCAAAGAAAGAGGGTCAAAAGAGATAAAAGAAGGAGAGTGGGGACAAGTGAGAGAGTGAGAGAGCAAGAAAGAGAAAGCATTAAAATTAGGAGAAAGTGGGAGTGGGAGAATTGTGGTGTCTGCCAGGTGATGATTTGAAAAATCATGGGTTTAGATTTGACTGTGTCTGTAAACTCTTGAGGCCCTGGTGGCTCAGAGGTTAAAGCATCTGCCTGAAATGTGGGAGACCTAGGTTCGATCCCTGGGTTGGGAAGATCCCTTGGAGAAGGAAATGGCAACTCACTCCAGTACTCTTGCCTGGAGAATCCCATGGAGGGAGGAGCCTGGTAGGCTACAGTCCATGGCGTTGCAAAGAGTCCGACACCACTGAGTGACTTCACTTCAAGTGATTTCACTTTCACTTTCACTTTCATAGACTCTTGAGGTTCCCTTGGACTGCAAAGAGATCCAACCAATCCATCCTAAAGGAGATCATTCCTGGGTGTTCATTGGAAGGACTGATGCTGAAGCTGAAACTACAATAGTTTGGCCACTTCATGCAAAGAGTTAACTCACTGGAAAAGACCCTGATGCTGGGAGGGATTGGGGGCAGGAGGAGAAGGGGACGGCAGAGGATGAAATGGCTGGATGGCATCACCGACTCGATGGACGTGAATCTAAGTGAACTCCAGGAGTTGGTGACAAAAAGGGAGGCCTGGCGTTCTGCAGTTCATAGGGTCGCAAAGAGTTGGACACGGCTGAGTGACTAAACTGAACTGAACTGACAGTTACTAAAGATGAGAGAAAGCAGATCAGATGGCCAAAGATGACATTTGTTGTTGGAAATGCTAATTCTGAGAAAATCGAGAACCAGAGATCCACCAAGGACAGCTATGAGGATGTGAGAAGAGAGTTATAAACCAAAGGAATAAGCTCAGAATAGTTCTAGGTCTTCTTTTAAAAACTGGTAAAGACTTCTGGTTCTTTTAGTTTCTTACACTTAATTGAGTTTTCTTTAATAGAAATCTATTTATTTTAATTGCAGGCTAATTAGTTTACAATACGGTATTGGTTTTGCCATACATTGAGTTTTAAAACAATCTTGTAAGGGTTATAATCATATTATTTATGGTAGTATCTATAAAAATAAAACATTTCATTTAATTTTAATGCTAATTTATGATTTAGTTATTTCTCTAGAAAATTGTATAAACAAAAGCAATTTTAGCAAAGATTAATTATGGCAGATCACACTGTATTATTGTCAGTATCCTATATTGAATATGCAATGAACTTTGATGCTATTATTAATGTACTGTGCTCATTCAAATGTATTAATTACTCAAATGGCATGTGTTAAATTCTTTTTGGAAATAAATAACTATCGTAGGTTACAAGTGTATGACACTTATTGTTATCATTATTGTTTTGGATATAATACTCCTAAAATCCAAGTTAATAATTATACTTTCACAATATAAAATCATGAGTATGGCTGTTTCAAGTGGAAGATAACAGACAAATTGAAATTTTATTGCTAGGATACACCTTTTGACACCTTCTGAAAATATCTTACTCATTTGTTTATGTTATCTTATTTGTTTGTAAGACCACAGATCTTGTTGGTGTTGTTTACAATTATATTTCCAACCCTTAACATCAGTGTTTGTCACATAGTAAATGCTCAGTAAATAAAGAGTATACTTAATCTCTTTCAGTACCAAGAGGTGATTCTCATTGGCTTTATACTAGAATTAATCCATATGGGCCTACCTTCAAGTGACCATAGTAGCTTCATATAGGGATAACAATGAGTTATATTTAAGAACTATCTCTGTTAGTATTTAAGAAATTGTCATAATTAGTTAATTTAATGCAATCTTTCTAGTTGGCACATAATCTCAGACCTCCATTTCTCAGACCTCCTGATAACATGTGAAATATATTGCACATATATGAAAATTCATTTACTAGATTGCTCAATAAGTCATGAAGTCATATAAATCATGTTTAAATAGTGAGCAATACTAAGAACAATTTGGAAACTCCATGTGACTCCTTATAACCAATGAAGCTAAATAGTTTTCTTCTTTGGTGGCAAATCGGTCTTTGGTGCACTTGCTTTCTATTTCTAGTTCAATGTCTTGGTTTGTCTACTGTTATGCTTCACGAGAATAATCACTGATCTGTCAGGAATATCTGTTTGGTCCCACCTCTCTTAAATTGCCATATTTTGCTCGACCTCATGCACATTTTGTTTTCTGGATAATTCTGCTCTAACATCTTCAGTTCTATATTTCTCAATTCCTGAAGCTGAATTCAGTTTATAAACTGTAGCTCCATAGCAGCTATTACTTGCCTTTTTACTTCATTCTATTGCTAGAATTATTTTTGATGTTGCTGAGAAAGGTGGAAAGTTTATCATTTTTATTATCTGTATCATCTTCTTTCCTCTCGCAATTTTCTTGATGTCCTTGTTGAGTTGCTTTTCATCTGCTGGATTTTCTAAAGGTCATTCTCCATACTGTATACTTTAGTCTTCTACAACCATCCATGTATTATATTCTCTCTATATTTATAAATGTGTGCAGCCTATCAGAAATAATTTAAACTTTCCCTAATGGTTGTTTATGCTCATTGAATTAGGGAATTGAAGAGCATAAAATTATAAATCAAAATCTGGCATGCTATGTACTGAAAATATAATTGTAGCAAATCCAAATTTTTTTCATTGAATTTTTGTTTAAACCAAGCCACCCAGAAAGGAAACAAAATTAAATATAACCTGGGAACTGCACTTTATGAAAGAAATGAAGTGAATTTTTAAAAAGTGAATTTTAAAATTAAGCAAGCATTTTACAAATATTTTTACTCAAATCAGATGCATTAAAAAAAAAAAAAGCCGGCTTTACTTATGAACAGTCATGCAAAGAAACGAGGAAATAAGACACTGATTCAGTTCAGTTCCATTGCTCAACCGTACCCTACTCTTTGTGACCCTATGATCTGCAGCACGCCAGAATCCCTGCCCTTCACCAACTCTCGAAGCTTGCTCAAACTCATGTCCATCAGGTCGGTGATGCCATGCAACCATCTCATCCTCTGTCATCCCCTTCTCCTGCCTTCAATCTTTCCGAGCATCACGATCTTTTCAAATGAGTCCGTTCTTCACATTGGGAGGCCAAAATATTGGAGCTTCAACTTTAGCATCAGTCCTTCCGATGAATATTCAGTACTCATTTCCTTTACGACTGACTGGTTGGATCTTTGAGCAGTCCAAAGGACTCTTAAGAGTCTTCTCCAACACCACAGTTCTAAAGCATCAATTCTTTAGCGCTCAGCTTTCTTTATGGTCCCAACTCTCACATCCATACATGACTCCTGGAAAAGCCATAGCTTTGGCTAGATGGGCCTCTGTTGGCAAAGTAATGTCTCTGCTTTTTAATATGCTGTCTGAGTTTGTTATAGCTTTTCTTCTAAGGAGCAAATGTCTTTTAATATCATGGCTGCAATCACTTTTGGAGCCCAAGAAAATAAAGTCTCTCACTGTTTCCATTGTTTTCCCATATGTTTGGTATGAAGTGATGGGGTCAGATGCCATGATCTTATTCCTTTGAATGTTGAGTTTTAAGCCAGGCTTTTCACTCTGCTCTTTTATTTTCCTCAAGCAGTTGTTTAGTTCCTCTTCACTTTCTGCCATAAGAGTGGCGTCATCTGCATATCTGTTCAGTTCAGTTCAGTTCAGTCGCTCAGTCGTGTCCGACTCCTTGCAGCCCCATTAATCGCAGCATGCCGGGCCTCTCTGTCCATCACCAACTCCCAGAGTTCACTCAAACTCATGTCCATCGAGTCAGTGATGCCATCCAGCCATCTCATCCTCTGTTGTCCCCTTCTCCTCCTGTCCCCAATCCCTCCCAGCATCAGAGTCTTTCACAGTAAGTCAACTCTTTGCATGAGGTGGCCAAAGTACTGGAGTTTCCACTGTAGCATCATTCCTTCCAAAGAAATCCCAGGGCTGATCTCCTTCAGAATGGACTGGTTGGATCTCCTTGCAGTCCAAGGGAATCTCAAGAGTCTTCTCCAACACCACAGTTCAAAAGCATCAATTCTTTGGTGCTCAGCCTTCTTCACAGTCCAACTCTCACATCCATACATGACCACAGGAAAAACCATAGCCTTGACTAGATGGACCTTAGTTGGCAAAGTAATGTCTCTGCTTTTGAATATGCTATCTAGGTTGGTCATAACTTTTCTTCCAAGGAGTGTCTTCATTTCATGGCTGCAGTCACCATCGGCAGTGATTGGGAACACAAAAAATAAAGTCTGGCACTGTTTCCACTGTTTCCCCATCTATTTCCCATAAAGTGATGGGACCAGATGCCATGATCTTCGTTTTCTGAATGTTGACTTTAAGCCAACTTTTTCATGCTCCTCTTTCATTTTCATCAAGAGGCTTTTAGTTCTTCTTCACTTTCTGCCATAATGGTAGTGTCATCTGCATATCTGAGGTTATTGATATTTCTCCCGGCAATCTTGATTCCAGCTTGTGTTTCTTCCAGTCCAGCATTTCTCATGATGTACTCTGCATAGAAGTTAAATAAGCGGGGTGACAATATACAGCCTTGACGTACTCCTTTTCCTACTTGGAACCAGTCTGTTGTTCCATTTCCAATTCTAACTGTTGCTTCCTGACCTGCATACAGATTTCTCAAGAGACAGGTCAGGTGGTCTGGTATGCCCATCTCTTGAAGAATTTTCCACAGTTTATTGTGATAGACACAGTCAAAGGCTTTGGAACAGTCAATAAAGCAGAAATACATGCTTTTCTGGAACTCTCTTGCTTTTTCCATGGTCCAGTGAATATTGTCTTTGCTATTTTTCCTGGCAACCTTGATTCCAGCCTGTGCTTCATCCAGCCTGGCATTTCACATAATGTACTCTACATGTGAGTTAATGAGCCAGGTGACAATATACAGCCTTGATAGACAGGCTGTATATTGTCAGTACAGCCTTGATGTACTCCTTTTCCAATTTGGAGCCATTGTGTTGTTCAATGTCCAGTTCTAATTGACTTCTTGACCCACATACTGATTTCCCAGGAGGCAGGTAAGGTGGTCTGGTATTCCCCATCTCTTTAAGAATTTTCCACATTTGTTATGATCCACACAGTCAAAGGCTTTAGCATAGTCAATGAAACAGATGCTTTTCTGGAATTCTCTTGCTTTTTCTATGTTCCAATGGATGTTGACAATTTGATTTGGCTTGGAGAATTTTGAGCATACTTTGCTAGTGTGTGTGATGAGTGCAACTGTGCAGTAGTTTGAACAGTCTTCAGCATTGCCCTTCTTTGGGATTGGAATGAAAAATGACATTTTTCAATCCTATGGCCACTGCTGTGTTTTCCAAATATGCTGGAATATTGAGTGCAGCACTTTGACAGCATCATCTTTTAGGATCTGAAATAGCTCATATGGAATTCCATCACCTCCACTAGCTTTGTTCATAGTGATACTTCCTAAGGCCCACTTAACCTCACACTCCAGGATGTCTGGCTCTAGGTGAGCAATCACACCATTTTGATTATCTGGGATCATTAAGATATTTTTGTATAGTTGCTTTGTGTATTCTTGCCACCTCTTCTTAATGTATTCTGCTTCTGTTAGGTCTGCACCATTTCTGTATGATTTGGTCCATACTGTCTCTGTATCAATTTAATACACTGATAGGGATAAGTTAAAGAAAATTCATTCCAAAGCTGGTGGAGAAATGGGAAACATATGTGATAGAACCCACCTTGTTCATCTTAGAATCCATGAACATTGGATTTCACAATACTGTTGCCAAGCCCATTGTATCCTTTCTTGGGCACAGTGATAGAATGAATGTGAATTCATAATTTTTGTGCTGTGGCAGGTGGTCATCCACTAAAAGCGATGACTAGCTCCCAAGCATCCTAGGAAATGTGAGTTTAGGGGAATACAAGGGAAGGATATAGGATAAAATGTTTTTGCTTCACTGTCTACATTTCACTACTGATTACATGTGCAAGGATGGATATTCTAATCTCCCCCTACCTGTCTCCAAGAATGAATGACTGCCAAGTATTGAGAGAAAAGTTGTAATCTCCTGCCCCAACACACACACACACACACACACACACACACACACACACACACACACACACACACACACGAGTGGTTTCATTTGTCTTCCTATGAAGAAGAAAACCATAGGTTTTGAAGATTGGGAAAGATATATCATATAGTGGTATTAGGAAACCTTTTCTAGAATTCTGCTTCATGATATAATAGTCTTTGAGAGCATTTTACCTTGGCTTTATAACGCACATCTACTATTTAAATAGGTTTATAGGGTGGTATTTTTGTTGAATTAAATCAGAAAAACTGCTTTGCTGGAAATCTTCAAAAGATTATAGAGCTTTGAAAGTTATTTCATCTGTTAATCAAGACCAATATCTGGGGCATAGTTTTAAATATTTACTTTAAGGAGATTATGCAATAATCTTTGTGACTAGATACATGGTGACTAAATATATATCCAAAATACAAACTGTTTTCTGTCAGTTGGAGCAGAACTCTAGTGCCTTATAGTATTATAATGAAAGCTCATCATACAAATGTACAATTCTATGAAATTACATTAAAATAGTGCTATTTCTATGAAATAGTGAAATCTTCCATTGAATGTGAAATGTTAAAAATATATAAAATGGAAAAAACTATATCAATTGCCTTAAAGTCTGTTTTGTAATTATACTATATCAGTTCATACATAGATTATGCAGTGACCAGCACTATTAACTAAGCAGCCATTATGTTTATTATCTATTTAATAAATTTGGGAGAATCAAAAATTACATTTAGTTTCCAGTTGATTTCATCCCTATATGAAACCTGATTGGAACAGCTTATTTTGAAATTATACTATTCTATGATTGACTTTTCTATGCATAAAACAACTATTTCACTTGTGCTTAAAAAGGTAGCAGTGAAAAGTTATGAATATTGTATACATGTAAACTTTTTGGGTCCCAATTCAGTGAAAATGTTTACTACTGAAAGCTTTTTAAATTTGTTTGTTGTTGTCTTCCATAATTCAGGTTATCTGGAATGAATATACCACCACCAATTATCAGCAACAAAAACTGGCTCAGACTGCATTTTGTTACAGACAGCAATCATCGTTATCGTGGATTTAGTGCTCCATATCAAGGTATATTTAATTAATACCTCTGTCTCTTTTGATGTGTAAAATGATTTTGGTATATACAACTGCTTTTTTTTATGTTAGAGGCAAAATATCTTTAGCTGTAAAACATGGTAATTTGAGTAAGCAAAAATGGCCATTTTCTTGCTGAGGCAATATTGTGATCATGACTAAACTGCAGTATAAAAGTTAGTTGGGTTTTATAGCACACTGTCCATAATAAAGAATATTATAACCTCTAAAAGATAATGTGTAACATGTAATATTTATCTTTAAGAAAGTGCTTTAGCAGTGGGACATGCTACCTAAACATATACCACAAAACACTGCAGAAAATTCAAAAATTCTAAACAGACTCTTCATTAATTAAAATCCATTTCCATATACAGTTTTTTTGTGGATGCTATTTTAGTTAACTTTGTTAAGATTGCCGGCTACCATTTTTATTAACAGGTATAATTTTGAATAAGTGAGATGTAGTATTGGCTATATTAACTTTAAAAAACTGTTTAGAACTTGATTATTTTGAGGGTATAGTATTAATAAAAATGTGTCTCCTGTAATGTTTAGTAATATTATGTGGATTTAGTGCACTTTATCCTCAGACTACTTATATAATTAATTCATTTCATTCTCAGCAGTGTATTAGCTACTATTCAGTGAACATTGCCACAGTTACATATTTCCATTTATCTATTTTTTTTTACAATGCTTTCCTTTTTAGTAATCTTCAGTATTAAGCACTTTGGGAATTTAATATGATGGCTTAAGGCAGCTTATAGTTAATAACTAAAACAGTATTAGACTACATATTGTTTTCTGGAATACAGATTTCAACAATTTATATTTTGTATACCAGTAACTTTTCTACAGCTACCCTGTCAATACGTTTCTCACAATAATAGCAAAAGATTAATATGATTGGAATTTGTAATAGGGTATTGAGTGTCACTGTAATACAAATTCCAAAGATTTTAACTCAAGATTTTAGACAAAGTTCACTGTAGAAAAACTATAATTTCTATTGTAAAGTTGTTGATTCAAATGGAAACATGAATGCAGATTTTCTCTTAAAACTATGCATTGTATTAACATGTCTTACGGTAGCATATATTGTCTAGTATATCCATTAGCTCATAAAACTTTATATTTTAAAATGAAAATTAAATATCTATAGAAATATTTGTTTTCCTTTATTTTATTAAAAATAACTGGGCATATTACCTAAATCTTATTATTTTAGCCAGTGTCATTTTAAAATTTGCAATCACATTTTGCTGAGTTTTTACTTAAATTTTAAAAAATTTTGTGTACTTCAGAAATAAGAGGACTTTTTAATTGAAAATAAATATTTTTTGTAGAGCCTCTTTATTTCTGGGTTCACCCCCTTTCTTTATGGAGTTTTCCACTCACATGATTTTATGGCTCTGATTTCCCTCTACAATGAGTTAAGGCAGATGGCATGGCATATATTCAAATGATTATCATCTTTGACTCATGTGGTGATCCTTTCTGCCCGATTCATGGAATCCTTCAGTAAGATGTACTCTTTATCTGATAGAAATAAAGTAGCACTTATTTTAGAGTGAAATGTACAACTTTCAGAGAGGAAAAAAATAGATGTCCTGTCTTAAAAACTAAAATGGAATTTCATTTGCTATATGCTGTATGCTTTCATGAAAATGATATCTTTAGATAGGTTGCTTTGCATTATAAGACAGTAGTACAAAATTGTTAGTAGATTTGTGTACTTAATTATCAATATTCTACTGATTGATCTTAAATTGATTTTTATAGTATTTTCAAGATTCAGTTTTATTTTCCTTCATTGCCTATCCAGTTTCAGCACTGAAGAGTGACATATAAAAAAATTTAATGTAGCAAAATAGGAAGTGTTTTATGGGCTATAATTATTTCTATTTTCAGCAGGAAAAGGAGCTCAAATTAGAGTGACTTTAGATATAATCTGTATCTTATAGAGGGAATAAGGTGGCCTGAGAAAATGTAAGCTATAATTTTATAATAAAATCAAGGAAAAGTTTTAATATATAAAAGCACACCTTTGCACTGTATCCTTTTAAAACTTTCTTGATTCAACTTTGATTTTTCCAACTGCATTATCTTCAAAAACATTTTACCTAAACCACAGAAGTTCAGTTGGAGAAGTAATTATTGAAACTATAATCAAAGAAATTTGGATTAACAGTACTCTGCTAGGCTAATTTAAGAAGCTATAAAATTCATAATTCCATAATCTGACATGCTGAATACGTGCCCAGACATGAAATGACAATCGTGGTTTTTAGATTGTTTTGTGCTACCATATAATTTCAGTAGTATCTAAACTGTAACCAATTCAAGATAGAAAAATTTGTGGAATATTCTACTCAAAAGTCACCACCAGGTCTCCATGTGGCATGATTTCCTACTAACTCAAATACTTATTGAGTACTTGTAATTATTATTGACTTATATTCTGTTTCCAAAGATTGATGTTTTTCCCCATAATGTTTTTGTTTAATCTGTATTATTTATATTATGAAAATAAACTGAAAACTCCTAAGATTCCTAAGTATCACTAGCTATTTTTAATAGCTTGCCCCATAATTGATCCTGTAATTGATAGTGTAGGAACATAGATACAGCAACATGCTTTCCCCCATGAGTTTCCTTTCAGTTATTTTATAGACTGGCTTCTTTATTATTTTATATACAGCAATTTAAATAGGGTTATATAGAGTTTGAGGATACACACTGAAATATATTATGTTCTGACCCAAAAGTAGTGAAGAAAATCATGATTTAAATGAAATGTCTTTGATACAGAAAATGCTTTTCCTCCCTTTGGTCTCACATTGAATATATTCACTCCTATCTAAAACTAATAAGGCATACTCCCCAAATTTATTTATATTGGAAATATCTTCATTTAAAGTTCCATTATTATATGTTCTATGCTTTAAAACTTTTCCTTTTTCAATTTTCAATTCTCCCTCAAAGGAAGATTTCAATCATTTTTCCATATTAGTTTTTGATTTTAAATAAGATTCTTATATATAATTTACATTAATCTCTTCTAATGAGAACTTGAATAGTGCTACTTCATACATAATAGTGAAATTTTTCTTTATCTGTAGTGTTTTCAAGTTCTCTTATTTATTTATAGAAATCTCCATATTATTGTCACTTATAAACCTAAAATCTATTATTTTCTATTTGCATGAATAACTAATCAGTTTTTCTTAATTTCTAAATTAGAAGGAGATTTTCAGATGACAACCATAGATAAAATTTTACCTCTACAGTATGTTTATTAAAAACTATAATTTTTATCAGATATTCAAGTGTGAAATAGTATTACAACAGTTTCATTTTAAGTTATTTGACATATCACACTTTTTAATATACAAAGATACAATTGCTGTATTCATAAAATTGTCTTTGGCATGCATATTTAGGAATTACAGCATTTAAATAATTCCAGATATATAAATATATAAGTAATCTTATAGTCTTCTAAATCTTTATAGATTTTATCACAGTTTGATTTTTCTTTTGTCTTCTATAATATTGTTGATATGATTCTTTTTATGCATATCAACATTTTGTAGATACAGTTTTAATTCAACAAAGATATGCCAATAGTAATAGAATGTGTTTTCAATTTATGTATAAAATGTTTTGTAATATTCTAAAAGGGATTAGCGTTTTCAGATCAGCAATGCATCATTTTGGTAAGAAAATCATACTTAATGGACAGACCTTTCAAATTCTATTGAAAATTCACATAAACTCCAATTACACTGAGGCCCTTGGCATTTTAGATGCACATAATATAATTTGGAAATAACATCAGAGTAGTTACTCTATATTTTACATTTGGAAAGGTTTTGACTTAAGTGTGTGTGCACTGTCACTGAACAAAATAAATAAAATTATCAGGGATGCAGTTTAATATAGTGGGAAAGAATAGAATTTTATGGTCAGAAGTTGAGTGTTGAATTGTGAAGTTACTAATTGCTATCTGAGTTATCTTAAGTTTTGGTTTCCCAAAGACTGAAAATATTCACAATAGCTAGACATGTTATCTTGGTGTAAATCAAAATATATTAGAATTTCTTTTAGTAAAATTCGGACATGCAGTGAATAAAGATACTATTTAATGAAAGAAATAATCAACTATATGGGATGAATGAGAAGCATATTATCTAACCATGAGGTACAAATAGTTAAAAAAATTGTGATGAAGCATAAAATTTAAATCTAACAATCACAATTAAAAGGAAGAACGTTAAGTTTTGTATTTCTCACTATCAAAAATGGTTTCTCACTATCACAAATATTTCTCTAGGGAAAAAAAAAGCACTTTTCCTTAGAAATTAAATTTAAAATACAATTTTTGTGAAAGTGTAACTGAAAAACAGTTTCCTCTGTATTAGAGAATTTTAAAAATCATAAAGTTTGAAAATAGAGCACAGCATCAAAGCAATTCTGTTTAAATGCATTGTTTTCTAATTTTGTTTAGATGATCAGCTTTTCCTGTTTTCCTTTATACATTGTTTTAAAAAGGCAGGGAATCATATTTCAGCATCTAATCTTGAAATATCTCCTCTAACTGAATAACTATCAATGTGAGTCAATGTTTATGATTTCAGGATTGAAGGTGGGAGCATGATATAGTAAGAGAATATTACCCCTTTTGGTTTGGGCAATTTAAGTGTAGTTTACTTCCGTGGGAGTGTAGCACATGGACAAATAGGCTATTTTTCTGATAAAGACAGTGGGCATAGCTTTGTCAGCACAATTTAAGAAATAGTCAGTGGTATATATGGGTGTGTGTGTGTGTGTGTGTGTGTGTGCATGCATGTGCTCAGTCGCTCAGTTACATCCAATGCTTTCCGACCCAATAGACTGTAGCCCGCCAGGCTTCTCTGTCCATAGAGTTTTCCAAGCAAAGTACTGGAGAGGGTTGCCATTTCCTCCTCCAGGGTATCTTCCCGACTCAGAGATCGAAGCCATATCTCTTGCATCTCCTGCACTGGCAGACAGATTCTTTACCACTGAGCCACCTGGGAAGTTTATATATATATATGGTAGTAGATATTGTTTCAGTTTTAATTGACCACATTCTGAGAGAACATTCACAAGCTAAATTTGAATCCTTATCTTAATCCTTTTTTCATACATGGACAAACTGCATTATTTTAAGCTTATATAAACTGTGCATGCATGCTAAGTCAATTCAGTTGTGTTCTTCTCTGTGTGACCCTATGAACTGTAGCTTGCCAGGCTCGTCTGTCCATGGGATTCTCTGGGTAAGAATACTGGAGTGGACTGCCATGCCCTCTTCCAGGGCATCTTCCCAGTCCTGGGATCTAACCTGTGTCTCTTATGTCTCCTTCATTGACTGGCAAATTCTTTACCACTAGGACCACGTGGGAAGCCTCGCAAATTAAATAGATAATTCATTTACTGAGTTTTAAGAGAATAGGAAGTTGAGTTCTATTGGTCTGTAGAGTTTAAAAATAGTTCCTAATCTTGTCATTTGTTTTATTTCCTTTTAATTTTAATAACAATGTAACCATTATATCATCATGTATCTTTTAGTGCTAAATAGTTACTTTACCTTGAAATACTTAAAAAAAAAAAAAAACTTCTTTTACTCCTCTGTCTTTATGAACCTCTATGGTCTATGAGGGAGAAGGCAATGGCACCCCACTCCAATACTCTTGCCTGGAAAATCCCGTGGACGGAGGAGCCTGGTGGACTGCTGTCCATGGGGTTGCGAACAGTCAGACACAACTGAACGACTTTACTTTGACTTTTCACTTTCATGCATTGGAGAAGGAAATGGCACCCCCACTCCAGTGTTCTTGCCTGGAGAATCCCAGGGACAGGGTACTCTGGTGGGCTGCCATCTACGGGGTCACACAGAGTCGGACACGACTGAAGCGACTTAACAGTAGGAGCAGCAGCATGGTCTATGAGATTCAGCAACTTAGTTAATATGTCTACAGAACCCATGGCAATAATTAAAAGAAGATATTTAGTTGTCAGAATGGTCTAAGTAACCCTTGGTCTAAAACAACCATTAAAAACTCCCTGATAA
Organism: Nanger dama; assembly: GCA_917880005.1. Lineage (NCBI taxonomy): Eukaryota > Metazoa > Chordata > Mammalia > Artiodactyla > Bovidae > Nanger > Nanger dama. The sequence continues at coordinate 15,495,483 of CAKJTW010000037.1, forward strand.
CATTTTCTTACATGATATAATTGTATATTTCATAGTTATGGCAATGTAATGTTTAAGGCCTTTGACCGTATTAGTTGATAATGATGTTAGAATTAAATTCTTCCATAGCTGACTATGGGGTTTCCCTGGTGGCTTAATGGTAAAAGAATCCACCTGCAATGCAAGAGACATGGGTTTGATCCCTGGGTCAAGAAGATCCCCTGGAAAAAGAAATGGCAACCTACTCCTGTATTTTTGCCTGGGATATACCATAGACAGAGGTTGCAAGAGTTGGACAAGACTTAGCAACTAAACCACTACCATCACGTAGCTGACTATATTTATGTTTTCAATTCAATCCTTAAAATTTATTTTCCAGTCATATATCCCCCAACGTAAAATTCTGTTCATAAATTATGAGTGTATTTAACAGTAAACTGGGTAACTGCTATTTAATTTCAAATGAAATTTGAAATGTGTAGAGAAGTAGTCATGTAAATCAGCAAATTAAATACTGGATTGAGATTCTGTTATGAAAATTTCATTATTTTCTGAAGAATTGAATCCATCTTCATAACATTGATACTAGAGGAATCCTGACTTATAGAAAAAAGGGAAATATTGTAGATCGTTATTTAGAAAAAGGACTATGATGCTTACATTTTCTGTGTTCTTAAGTAAAAGTCGCTCAATCATTTCCAACTCTTTCGACCCCATGGACTATACAGTCCATGGAATTCTCCAGGTCAGAACACTGGAGTGGGTAGCCATTCCCTTCTCCAGGGGATCTTGCCAGTCCAGGAATCACAACCAGGTATCCCGTATTTCAGGCAGATTCTTTACCATCTGAGCCACCAGGGAAGCCCATTTTATATACATACACACAAATATATATATACACAAACTCATTACTGACATATTTTAAAGAGTGAAAGTCAAATTATATTAACCTTATTTTAACATTTCATTGAATTTGTGAAAACCAAGATCTATCTTAGTAAAATAAATGGAATTTAGATTACTATCTTTAAGTATCAATAGAACTGTTACTAATAGGAGATAATCTATCAAATATCCAGTTTTAATGTAGATCATATACTAAAACACCTAGCAGGTTTAAAATATAGTACTTGATGACTATAAAACTGAAAAAAATTTGATTTACATTTTAATTTGGATCACACATGCCTACTCTTGATAGAATAAAGTTAAAATTTCACAACCTCTACTATGAGAAAAGTCTCTTTTGTGTTAACTCAACATTCTTGGGGTAACCTTCAAACTTTCATGGCTTAGGGCACCTCCTACTTCCTTTTTAAAGCAAACTTCTAGTTATAAGTGATATCTTTTGAACCCTCATAGTGATGAGTTGAAACCTACTGGTCATATATAAACCCCAGTTCTTATTCAGACATATTAACTGGTTTCAGTGGAGACTTCATTTCTTGGTACCTGAGAATTCTGCAGATATCACTGTTGGTGTCCACAGGCAATTTGTAATTTTGATTTTCGCATGGTCAGTTGTCTACCTTTCTGATTGTACTCCATATTTTTTTGCTGGGTCTTCCATTCATTCTGGCTAGAACTCTTTTAACCACATATTCTATAATAAATTTTCTTTTTCCCTTACCATAATAGACCAGTGGTAGGGTCCTGGCTCTCTGTTAACTCACTTATATGTTTCTGCCACCCAAAACCATCCTTCAGTGAAGTATAAAACTCTCAATTTGTTGAACATACATTATGCTTTCTGTGCTACTGAATGTGTATATGTATTTAAGAGACTTATTTTTCCATAAATCAATGCTGTAAGACTTCAGAATTAATTCCTTTAGCAGATGGACTTTAACAAATCTGTTTAAAATTTTGAGGTATCCTCACTAACCTCTATCCTCCATGAGAGATTTTTATATGAAGGTGCAGTTTATACTTCTTATTCCTATCAGATGGTGGGAGAACTTCTCTCTTGTCATGTGCTGAGTATTCACTAGTAATGGCTTTTGGTAAAGCTCTGTTAACTGAGTCTTCCAGGCTTGCCTCTTGATCTGAAAACATGACTCTTAAGACTAACATGTGGATTGGACTTTGAAAGTAAAAGTGTTAGTCGTTTAGTCGTCTCTGACTTTCTGGGACCATGTGGACTGTAGCCCACCAGGCTGCTCTGTCCATGGAATTCTCTTTGCAAGAATACTGGAATGGCTAGCCATTTGCTTCTCCAGAGTATCTTCTCGACCCAAGGATCAAACCCAGGTCTCCTGCATGCCAGGCGACTTCTTTACCACTGAGCCACTAGGGAAGCCAGGATTGGGCTCTAAATAATGTAATTTTCAGTCATGGTTGTACAAGAGCTCTCTCAAATAGGGAGGAATCCAAGATAATCAAAGAATGAGAAAATTCACAGAATCATGATTAATAGTAACAAGAAGTACAAATATTTAGATGTTCAAAATAGCCTACTTTTATTAAGTGAAAAACTGTTCTCCTCAAGGAAATATGCATATTATCTTTATTATGTAAACCTAAAAGATATTCTGTATTGATTTAATAATATTCAAGCTACACTTACAGCTTCAATTATTTTTAAAATGCATTGATTACAATATTTACTGTCTTTATTATCTCAACTAACTTTAAATTAACACTTCCCTTTCAGTTAATGTGATTTCTATCCAATACTTTAAATTAATATAAATTTAATTAATTAATTAATAATACATTTTTTAGTCTTTAATTGTATGAATTTCTTGTATTTCCAAGTATGCAAAAATTTAAGGCAAAGTATTATAAAATTTGCCATTGTTTTATGGTAGTACCACATGGTGTTTCGTTATTGTTCCATTTAGCATTCATTTATATATGAATATATTTGGTAGCATTTTAGTCACAATAAGGAATCTTAAGTCTTCATATTTACTCTCTCTAGTGAGGGCACATCACCTGAAGAATAGCATTTACAAAAATAATTGATCAAGTTGGTGTTTAATAAACAAAATTCACTGTTTTATAATTCTGCTGAGATAATTAAGATATTGAACAAGTAATTTTAGTTTCTAGTAATGACTCAATAATTGCACAAAATGACCTACAAAGGGCTTCAGTCAATCACAGCAAGTAGAAGTAGTCAAACACACTGTAAGAGATTGATTCCTCCATATCAGTATGGAAAATGGAGTTTGAGGCAATAAGCCTATAGGCTTTAATTATTATTTTTATTTTTTAGGTAGTTTTATCATGCCACTTGAAAATGACATTATGGGATTAAAATCCCAAGACTTTTAAATTTAAATTGAAAGATATAGAAATAGCTAAACGTAATTTAAGAAAAGTTTGTTTAAATTGACAAAGATATTATTAATTTAGGATTTTCCTGAAGTTTAGAGTTCTATGGTGTTTGATAGTCATGTGGAGGTCAGTTTTGTGGCCCCAAACACTTTGGAATCACTGGGTTAAACAAATTTATACTGAATTATTTTATTTAAATAGATAAGCCCTTTTAGCATTTTTTGGAACTACTATTCCTCAGGACACATTTTGCGAAATGATCCTATAAGTTATGATAGAAAAGATCGACTTTTATCTGCCAATAAATTTACCATCACTTCATCTGTTCTTTTCTTCAGTTATTTAATTCACTGAAACTATTAAATGAAGCATGTTAACTGCTAATATTTAATTAAACTAATCCAATGTTTAGATTAAAGCTCACATTAGAGATGTATTATAGAAAATTTATTTACTTACTTACCCATCCATCTGATTTTGTTCAACAAAAATATTTCTGAGCACCTACTCTGTACCAGACACTGTAGTATACTAGACTCTGGTATACAGTCCCTGAGCTTTTTGCATAAGAAAGCTTTTTGCCTAGTATGTAAAATATGAGTGAATATTCTATTAGGAGAAAAATAATTTATAAAATATTATAATTTAGAATATGTAACCTCATGTGGGTAGTGAAGGAGAATGTATGGTCCTGGAAAGCTTCCAAATTTGAGCCTGAAGGATGCAGAACAGTTTTCCATTACAACGAACATGTGATAACTATGAGATATAAAACTATATTAGTCCACTATTTGCTCTAAAGATAATTAAAATATTGAAATAGTATTGACTGGTAAATAGCTACTCCCAGCAGGCCCAGAGTACCTGTATTGCTTTCCTGACTCATGAACTGCCCCATCTCAGGACGCCCAGGATTGTCCTGTAATACAACTAATGGCTAATTGCTGGCATAGCTGGTTGCCTTCTGCATACCGCTGTGTCCACCGTTCACAATTCAGTTTCTAATTCCTGCTAGCTATTACTCAATATTCTCAGTATTATTCTCAGACCTCCTGCTGCTGCTGCTAAGTCACTTCAGTGGTGTCCAACTCTGTGCGACCGCATAGACAGCAGCCCGTCAGGCTCCCCTGTCCCTGGGATTCTCTAGGCAAGACCTCTGGAGTGGGTTGCCATTTCCTTCTCCAATGCTTTAAAGTGAAAAGTGAAAGTGAAGTTGCTCAGTCGTGTCCGACTGTTCGCGACCCCATGGACTGTAGCCTACAAGCTCCTCTGTCCATGGGATTTTCCAGGCAAGAGGATTGGAGTTGGGTGCCATTGCCTTCTCCTCAGACCTCCTGGTTTCTGACAAATTCAAAGTGACCGGCAAGTAGCAAAAATTACTACTATTACTATTGGATGCCTTTTTAAAATGTGTTGTTCTATTAAAAGAATAGTATAATCTGTGTAAATTAAAATGTATGGACAGTATAAATATTCTACCTATATACAAAAACTGGGAAACAGACTCTGAATTGTTATGATTTTATAATTTCCACCTCCCTAAAAAGAGTGACTGTGTCTTTTTATCTCTGCATCCGAGAGTGTATGATATTATAGGCACCCAGTATATGCTGAAAGAATGATTGAAATTATACATTCAGATATATTTGTCACACAAAATATTTGTGCATGCATTATTTCATGTGATCCTCACAATATCCCATCTATTGGTTTATCTTTGTTTTATCAAATAAGAAACAAAGACTCTGGGATAAGTTTGCTGACATGCTTTGCACAAGGATACCCAGGCTAGGTGGCGGTGGGAGCTGTGCACCTCTAGCTAAGCCCTTTACCTAATGCTGCATCACACAGGGAAAGGGGCTTATTTGTCTAATTCATTCCAACATCCTATTGAGCTGGCCACAACCCTGTCAAAATAGTGTTAGATGCAACATCATACTAGGAATTAGCAGAACCAGGTCTTAAACACTTAGAGCTTTCTACTTCTAAGGCCTACACTTACTTCAATATGAACTCCAGCCTTTCTTATCCTCAAATTTGCAAATTCACAGAAGGTTTTTTTTTTTTTTTTTTTTACTTTTATAAAGGCTAAAATGCTTCCCCCAGAGAAGGCAATGGCACCCCCACTCCAGTACTCTTACCTAGAAAATCCCAAGGACGGAGGAGCCTTGTAGGCTGAGTCGATGGGGTCGCTAAGAGTTGGACATGACTGAGCGACTTCACTTTCACTTTTCACTTTCATGCTTTGGAGAAGGAAATGACAACCCACTCCAGTGTTCTTGCCTGAAGAATCCCAGGGACGGGGGAGCTCGGCGGGCAGCCGTCTATGGGGTCACACAGAGTAGGACAGGACTGAAGCGACTTAAGAGTAGCAGCAGCAAAATGCTTCCCCAGGAGGTGCTAGTGGTTAAGAACCCTCCAGAGGCAATAAGAGGAATCAAGAGTGGTGGGTTCGTTCCTTGGGTTGGGAACATCTCCTGGAGAAGGGCATGGCAACCCACTCCAGTATTCTTGCCTGGAGAATCCCATTACAGAGGAGCCTGGTGGACTACAGTCCACAAGATCACAAAGAGTCGGAATTGACTGAAGGTACTTAGCATGCACAAAATGCATTGAGAGTCAAATGTGGTGAATAAAGTAAGTAAATTTATGGATATAGACTGTTCTTGATTATAAGTGACAGGTTCATGAAACAATATCAGTTTTTAAATTAGTTAATATATGTAAAGTGCTTTGATGGCATCTGACAGAGAATAAGCATTACATAAAATATTAGTTATTATTAAGAATATCAGCAGCATCAGGAGGAGAAGCATCATTATTATTTGACTAAAAATGAATTGGGAGGCAATTTCAAGTGTCTTATGAGTAACAGGGATGTTTTGTGAAATAAAAATATCCTAACCTTTTGTGGTAATTAGTTGGAGGCTTATTTATTTGATTACATAATATGAGTGGCTAGATGTTGCTTTTTAAAAAATGATCCATTAAAACAGATTTCAATGCAATATATATTATAATGAAAATTATTCACAGTGAAATATCTCAAATATTTAATAAACATCTTACAAATAAAACATGTTAGATATCAGCAGAATATATTCTTTACTAAGAAATAGAGGCAAATAACAGAATGGGAAAGACTAGAGATCTCTTCAAGAAAATTAGAGAAACCAAGGGAACATTTCATGCAAAGATGGGCCTGATAAAGGACAGAAATGGTATGGACCTAACAGAAGCAGAAGATAATAAGAAGCAGTGGCAAGAATACACAGAAGAACTCTACAAAAACAAAATTCACAACTCAGATAATCAGGATGGTGTGATCACTCACCTAGAGCCAGACATCCTGGAATGTGAAGTCAAGTGGGCCTTACAAAGCATCACTACGAAAAAAGCTAGTAGAGGTGATGAAATTCCAGTTGAGCTATTTCAAATCCTAAAAGATGATGCTGTGAAAGTGCTGCACTCAATATGCCAGCAAGTTTGGAAAACTCAGCAGTGGCCAGAGGACTGGAAAAGGTCAGTTTTGATTCCAATCTCAAAGAAAGGCAATGCCAAAGAATGTTCAAACTACTACACAATTGCACTCATCTCACACTCAATGCTCAAAATTCTCCAAGCCAGGCTTCAGCAATATGTGGACCATGACATTTCTGATGTTGAAGATGGTTTTAGAAAAGGCAGAAGAACCAGAGATCAAATTGCCAACATCCACTGGATCATGGAAAAGTAAGGGTTCCAGAAAAATATCAATTTCTGCTTTATTGACTATGCCAAAGCCTTTGATTGTGTGTATCACAATAAACTGTGGAAAATTGTTCAAGAGATGGGAATACCAGACCACCTGACCTGCCTCTTGAGAAACCTGTATGTAGGTCAGGAAGCAACAGTTAGAACTGGAAATGGAACAACAGACTGGTTCCAAATAAGAAAAGGAGCACGTCAAGGCTGTATCTTGTCACCCTGCTTATTTAACTTACATGCATAGTACATCATGAGAACGGCTGGACTGGACACAAGCTGAAATTAAGATTGCGGGGAGAAATATCAATAACCTCAGATATACAGATGACAGCACCCTTATGGCAGAAAATGAAGAAGAACTAAAAGCCTCTTTATGAAAGGGAAAGAGGAGAGTGAAAAAGTTGGCTTAAAGCTCAGAAAACGAAGATCATGGCATCCGGTCCCATCGCTTCATGGGAAATAGATGGGGAAATAGTGGAAACAGTGTCAGACTTTATTTTGGGGGCTCCCAAATCACTGCAGATGGTGACTGCAGCCATGAAATTAAAAGACACTTACTCCTTGGAAGAAAAGTTATGACCAACCTAGACAGCATGTTGAAAAGCAGAGACATTACTTTGTCAGCAAAGGTCTGTCTAGTCAAGGCTATGATTTTTCCAGTGGTCATGTATGGATGTGAGAGTTGGACTGTGAAGAAGGCTGAGCACCAAAGAATTGATGCTTTTGAACTGTGGTGTTGGAGACGACTCTTGAGAGTCCCTTGGACAGCAAGGAGATCCAACCAGTCCATTCTGAAGGAGATCAACCCTGGGATTTCTTTGGAAGGAATGATGCTGAAGCTGAAGTACTTTGGCCACCTCATGCGAAGAGCTGACTCATTGGAAAAGACTCTGATGCTGGGAGGAATTGGGGGCAGGAGGAGAAGGGGACGGCAGAGGATGAGATGGCTGGATGGCATCACTGACTCGATGGACGTGAGTCTGAGTGAACTTGGGAGTTGGTGATGGACAGTGAGGCCTGGTGTGCTGCGATTCATGGGGTCGCAAAGAGTTGGACACGACTGAGTGACTGAACTGAACTGAACTGATATGTGTTTGAGGTGAAAAAATACATAGATACTGTTCCAGACTTATTTATCCTTTTATTGGGTCAAGTACTATTGACTGTTATTATAAAATCCAAGAGAAAGCTGTATTTACAAAACAGTTTGGAGAAGGAAATGGCAACCCACTCCAGTATTCTTTCCTGGAGAATCCCATTGACAGACGAGCCTGGTGGGCTACCGTCCACGGGGTTGCAAAGAGTTGGACAGGACTGAGAGACTTCACTTCTACTTTAAGGTGAAAGAAGTATAATAGCCCTTTATAGGAAAGGCAATGATTTCATAATGCCCAATGTAGTTTCCCTGGAAAAGGTAAAATTAAAACCTATTGATCTAACAGGGAAACAACCACGTTGCATTGGGTTACATGTTATCTGACACAAAAAAGAACCTGACAGCAGGTTCTTTTGAGAGTTTCTGTTAAATAACTAACATGAACCTTCAGTTTTTGTGGTCATGTGCTTGCATCATACCTCCAAGCAAGTACTTGGAGATGCTTCCATTGAACCTCCAAGCAAGTACGTGTGTGTGTATACACATTTAATATATATATTTAAATGTGAAATTTATTTTTTATATTTTAAATATAAAATGTAATATAATATATTTAAATATAAAATTATATATATATATTTTTTTCACATTTCTGTATCCACAAAACAAAATAAAACAGGCAAAGTTAACTGTAATTCTTTTAAGCTTGTATGTCCAGAATGTTAACATTTCAACATTTAATCAATATAAAATGATAATGATATATTTTTCATCCTATTTTTCAGTTAATTCTCCCAAATATAGATGTATATTTCATACTCACAGCATAATTCATTACTGAACATTGTTTTCATTTGGAAGAGTTGATTTTTTATTAGAATAATAATTTAAAATAATAATTTATTAGCAATTATGCTTCACTTAGGCTTCAATATAATTCTTATTATCTGAATAAAATATTCAGATAAACACATTTTAATGTTGCCTTAGTGTATATGTCCAATACTTTCCCTACAATACTATATCTTATGCAATGCAGCATACGTAGTCTACCATTACAATAAAGTTGCATTTAATGGATAAAATATATTGTGCTGCCTGTTTCTAGACTCAAATTAAAATTGATTACGTTGAAATACAATTGAAAATTCAGTTATTCAGTCTCACTAGCTATTTTTCAAATGCTCAAGAGCCTCAGGTGGCTAGTGGCTGCTATATTGGACGCTTTGACTTCAACAGTCTTCATGTGGCAGCTGTTCATGTTCTGCAATTATAAAGAAGTAGAAAATCTCTTCAAAAATCACAATAAATACAATGAAGGCTATGATATAGTGTGAATTTTATCATTGTTTCTCAGGTTTTTGTTGTTATTACCCACTAAGGTGTGTGTTATTTCAGAACTTTAATATCCATAATTAATTTTTTAAATTATGCTTTCCCTCTTCACCATACACACTTTAAAATAAATCTATAACATAAAAGATATTGAACAAAATTCTTTCTTTCCCTATTTAATACCTTTAAAAGCATTAATTTATTTGAAAACAAATTTCTTTTCTTTTTCTCCTTTTCTTTTTCTTTCTTTGGTGCCCTTTAACGTTATGTTTACTCTGTCAGACATGTAGTACAGATTTATCTTTTCCTACCACAAAGGTAATGAGAAGATTAGCCTCCTAATTTAACAAATGGAATGAGTATTTCTGATTCATTGTATTCTGATTCTCTACTGTGGGCCTGATTTCATACATTCTGTTTGTTTCATTTCCCCTGTAAAGATATTTATTGACTGATTCAGCAAGTGTGGTGACTGTATGCAAAAAATATGTCACAAATGCATGTTAAGTTTTAATAAAAGCCTCAAATTTCTTCTAGTTTACACAGTTAGATATACAGATAATAATTTTAGTTTTATAAAAAGAAACGTTCAACATACATCTCCTCCAGGATGCAAAGCTAGTTAGGTCTGTTGTCACATTAAATGTGTAAAATATATTGCTAGGTCTGTTGTAGCAAGTTGCCACAGACTACTTGGCCCATAAAACTAGACACAGTTTCAGTTCTATAATTAGAAAACGGCATAGGCAAAACACTCTGACATAAATCACGGCAGTATCCTCTATGACCCACCTCCCATTCTGGCAAATAAAAGCAAAAATAAACAAATGGAACCTAATTAAATTTAAAAACTTCTTCATAACAAAGGAAACTATAAGCAAGGTGAAAAGACAGCCTTCAGAATGGGAGAAAATAATAGCAAATGAAGCAACTGACAACTAATTTCAAAAATATACAAGCAACTTATGCAGCTCAATTCCAGAAAAATAAATGACCCAATCAAAAAAGGGCCAAAAACTAAACAGACATTTCTCCAAAGAAGACATACAGATGGCTAACAAACACATGAAAAGATGTTCAACAACACTCATTATCAGAGAAATGCAAATCAAGACCACAACGAGGTAGACCATTTCATGCCAGTCAGAATGGCTGCGATCCAAAAGTCTACAAACAATACATACTTGAGAGGGTGTGGAGAAAAGAGAAACCTCTTACACTGTTGGTGGGGATGCAAACTAGTACAGCCACTGTGGAGAACATTGTGGAGATTCCTTAAAAATCTGAAAATAGAACTGCCTTATGACCCAGCAATCCCACTGCTGGGCATACACACCAAGGAAACCAGAACTGAAAGAGACATGTGTAAATGTTCATTGCAGCACTGTTTATAATAGCCAGGACATGGTAACAACCTAGATGTCCATCAGCAGATGAATGGATAAGAAAGCTGTGGTACATATACACAACGGAGTATTACTCAGCCATTAAAAAGAATACATTTGAATCAGTTCTAATGAGGTGGATGAAACTGGAGCCTATTATACAGAGTGAAGCAAGCCAGAAAGAAAAATACCAATACAGTATACAAATGCATATATATGGAATTTAGAAAGATGGTAACGATAACCCTGTATGCAAGACAGCAAGAGACACAGATGTATAGAACAGTCTTTTGGATTCTGTGGGAGAAGGTGAGGGTGGGATGATTTTGGAGAATGGCATTGAAACATGTATAATATCATATATGAAACAAATAGCCAATCCAGGTTCAATGCATGATATTGGAAGCATGGGGCTGGTGTACTGAGACGACCCAGAGGGATGGTATGAGGAGTGAGGCAGGAGGGGGATTCAGGATGGGGAACACGTGTATACCTGTGGCAGATTCATGTTGATGTATGGCAAAACCAAGACAATATTGTAAAGTAAGTAACCTCCAATTAAAATAAATACATTTAAATTAAAAGAAGAAAACTGGGACCCAGATATTAATAAAAACAATAAATTTGAAAACAAATTTATTTTATTTCTCTCCTTTTGAATGCCAAATTATTTTCTTTCTTTCCCATCCCAGGTCTTGCTAGTGAGGTACCTGTGTAAAGAAAGGAAAAGGTTGAGATTGGCTGTTCTGGTCTCTCCACCTTGCATTTTCCTTCTTCCAGACTCCTTACTTGCTGCTATTTCAGGTTTCTCTGAGATTCAGCAGAGGTAGAGGGGAGAAGAGGTAAAGAAATTGGCCTGGTCCTAAGTCCTAAGTAGGCTACAACCTCCCTTATCCTGATAGTCAGGCTAATTGTATCATGGGCAGTCCTGGGTCCTTTTCAATGATTTCAGGGGGATGCCTCAGTACCATCAAGTGACACTTGTCCAGCTTGGTCCCTGGCCATTGGATACCCTCAGTCTTCTCCTGAGGTATTTTTTAGACCTCATATGGCCTAATTGGACAAGTTCCCAGATGGTGCCATATTGAATCTCTAATCCTTGGTGAAAGGGCTTTCCAGAAACTGAGGGAGATGGATTATATAATCATTATTCTGGTTTTTTTGGCTAAGTTTTTAAAAATCTTAAATGCTTTCATTTCTTTTTTAAATAGCATATCAGTAATTTAATTATTTGCAGGTGACAAAATATCTGAGGGTTTGTGTATAATTAGAATTTTCCCAAACTGTGTGTACATAGCTATGAGAATAGATGTTAAGAGGGGCTGCTTTTCAACTCTGATTCTAAAAAATAATCAAACAAATGAACTTGATTTCTATATGATCTTAATTTAAATTACATAGTCCATGTTTTATGAATATGTCAACATACAAGATATATCTATCCTGGTTATTTTATTCATTTTAATGTTTATTCTATAAGTCTCCAGGCATCTAAACTATGGTTATATAATCATAATTATTTGTTAATTGTGTGACATGGTGGTTGACTGAGTAAACTGATGATTTGTCCTTTTTTTCCTGGTTCACAGTGACTCAGTAGTACTTGGTGAGGGGTTTATTTTGCCACCTGTTTTCTCAGTCTCTCTTGATAGGCAGATAGATAATCACTGGATGAAAGTTAAATTACTCAAAAGTGTTAGTCACTCAGTTTTGACAGACTCTTTGCAACCCCATGGACAAGTAGCCCATTAGGCTCCTCTGTCATTGGGATTCTTCAGGCAAGAATACTGGAGGGGGTAGCCATTTCCTTCTCCAGGGGATCTTCCTGACCCAGGGATCAAACCTGATCTCCCACACTGCAGGCAGATTGTTTACCATTTGAGGCATGAAGTGAAAGTGAAAGTCAGTCAGTTGTGTCTGACTCTTTGTGACCCCATGGACTATTCAGTACATGGAATTCTCCAGGCCAGAATACTGGAGTGGATAGCCTTTCCCTTCTCCAGAGGACCTTCCCAACCCAGGGTTTGAACCCAGGTCTCCCACATTACAGGCAGATTCTTTACCAGCTGAGCCACAAGGGAACCCCAAGGAAGCCCATAAATTACTCATCCATAGCGTTTTAAGCAGGACATCAAATTGGGTTAATGTTACCAAAATGTATTTGACAATATTATTAAATTACTTAAATCTTTGGAAATTATTCACTAAATTATTCACTAAATGAAGAAATTTCTTCACTGATCATGAAGAAATACTTTAGTAAACCAAATTAAAATGTGGCCTCAGAATTGTTTTCTTTCTTTTTTAAAGTTCTACATAAGTATTGCTAAAATAATTAAATTTCTTAATACAGAGATTTTAATTTTTAACTTTTTCCATTGAATTATAGTATTGACTCCATAGCTATTAAATTACCTTAATAATAAAAGGTCCTTTTCATGACATTGTTATTTTGTAAACAAAGACTCAATATTTTAAGTTTTCCTGTACATTACATTGCTCAGTAATTCTTCTGTTTTCTCTCATGCTTTCTCTTTGGCTATTGAATGTTTTTTAGTATACTTTTGTATATAGATGCCCCTGCAGTACTCTTATCTTCCTGTGATAATTCTTTCTATATAATTTCTGATGTATTTTCATGCTAGATTTTGCTGCTTCTTTTGCTACAGGACTGATTTAATAGCTCTGCATAATGCATTCCCATTTAATTAAATGATAAGTAGGACTGAAGGCCAAAATTAATCTGAATCTGAATGGGACCAATTTGTTTCATACTCTACAAGATAATTTCATTCCTTAGGGTTTTGTTGGTACTTAGAGAATAACACATTTTAAAGTCATACAAGTTCTATTCTTTTAATAGAAATTTCACAAAAATGTCTGTACTCGAGGGCCTCTTTAACCCAGATGATGTCAAACAACCAAAAAGAAAAAAAAATATATATCTCTTTCAAAATAAGTTGTATTGTGACAGTGTATTTCTGTCATTAGTTTTTACTGCTTTTGCAGGGGAATAGAGTGGTGATAGCTTATATATATCAGTGGAAAAAATTGTTTTGTATCTTCAGAGCCAGTGTCTTCAGTAAAGTGGTAGAGATATGTTGTCAAGGCCATAAGTATATATTGGGTTGGCCAAAAGGTTCATTCCACATAAAAGCTGAATGGACAAACCTTTTGGCCAACTCAATATTATATATACACACACACTCACACATACACATATACTTATATATGGATTTGATTGATAAATTGTTGAAATATATAGTTGCTTATATGATGTAATTTGAAGATAACAAGAATATTGGTCTCTTTTGCATAGTAGTAAATTGTGGTTCTGGATTCAGAATGTCTGAAGTTTTTCCATTAGTTCCAAAAATATGCTTTTCTTCATTTTCTCTCACTACATAATTCAGATTCCTGAATTTGTTCTTTCCTCCCCTTACCTTAAAAATTCTGTTATATCTTCTATTTTTTCAGAGCCTATTTTGTTCTTTATTAAACCATAAACTATTACTGGGCAAGTATTATGATTATTATAATAGTTTATTTCAATTTCTATATAACAATACTATCTGTGTTTTAGGCTGGATAACTGGCAAAAACATTTACTAAAAATACTGCAGAAAAAAATACTAAGAAAGTGTTTGCTAAAATAGCATATGGTAATCTGATTTTTAATAGGTGTGAAATATATTTTAAAAATCAATATCTTCAATACAAGTTAATGTCTATATTATTAAATATGAGTAAATTCTGAATTCTCACGATCTCTCACATCATGACTTATAATGTCATGTAATTATTTAGACATTTTTACAAACTAGAAATCTATAGTCGATTGTGGTAGATGTCAGAGGAATAATGACATATTCTCTAGTAAAATAAATTGACAGGAAAATCCGTATCTATTTATAAAAAGTGTCAGAAAACATGAGAAGAGTGTGTGCCATGTAATAAAGGTATAACCTAGTCAAATTAAATATTTTTCAGACCGTTAGCCCAACCTAATTCATGAACTGAGTCTTTCTTATCTCCATAGGTTTTGACCTCGAGCTTTCTCATCAGCACAGTCAAGTGAAATTCATTACTATAGTTGAGTAAACACACACATTTAGATTGAAGTGATTATATCAGATTTTCTTTTACTTAAAGCTGATTGCCTCATTAAAGAAAGCTCATAACTCTGATTCCACTTTTTTTCTCCATGAGTGAGAGTGAGTAAATTTTTTGTTTTTAGAGACAGTCAAGAAAGCTATAGTTTAACACAAGTATAAATATATATATATATATATATATATATAATAAAAATATAAAACAATTTAAATATAATTTATGAGTCATGATTTTTTTATGAATAATGGTTCTAAAACGCAAATTCTAGAAGAAGCCTAGGTTCATGTTTTGTTTTGTTTTGTTTTTTACCTTTTAGCTTCTCTAAGACCCTCATTAACTTAGTTTCTTCAATTGTAAAACAGAAGTGTTAATACAGTGTGTCACAAAGTGTTGTCCTATTGAATGACATTTTATAAAAGGAAATTAACACATCTCCACAAATACTAAGAGTTCTAAAAGTCAGCTTTTATTATTATAAAGTTCTTCACAGTAGAATACACTTCCATGTACCACTTAAGATATTTTGCCTCATTAGTTGTAGGTCGTCTTTTTTTTAATGAAATTCCTTAAGAGACATACAAAATTCACTCCCACAGAGACTCAATTGTGACCTGCCATGGCAGTTATTTATCCATTTATTCATTTACTTATTCAACAAATATTCATTGAATATGTTCTATTTATGTTGCTATGGGATAGGATGATAAAAGAGAGGTGCAAAATCCTTGCTTTCATGGCTATTATCCTTGGAGAAACAGTGAAATAAAATTACATATATATTAAACAAACTGACCAAAACAAAAAGAAAATGAAAAGGAAGAAATGAACTATAAGTATGAATGTCTGTTATAAACGAAGAAAAAAACAAGAAAAAGGAGGTGGCTGGAATAGAGAATAAGATAATGGATGTAGGACATAGGTCAGTTAGATACCCAGGGAACATAACTCTCTGATGAAGTAAAAATGCCAAGGAGAAACAATATTGAAACAGTGGAATGGAAGCAATGCCAGCACAGTGAGACTTAGGAGAAGGGGCTGATCAGAATGAACAAAGGCCGCACAGAATAAAAAGCTTACCTCTGAAGAATCTAAAAATACTCATGTGCTAAAACATGGCATAATTAAGAATTAAGTGACCTGAAGTAATGTAATAGGATCATGTCTTCAAGCAATGATAAAAAAACAGAATAATTTTAAGCAAGAGACAATTGGCAATATGATTTAATCTTTGAGTTTTTTTTTTTTTTTTTCCCCAACATATCTGTGGAAAATGTACTATAGGAGCAAGAATGAAAGTGGGGAAAGGGTTGGTGAAAGAAAACAACTGCCTGAATTAGGATAAAGAGGCTAAAATGAAGGGAGATTTGATATAAATTTGGGTTAACATGGACAGGACTTCCTATTTGGATGTTGCATATGAGGGATAACAAAAAATGAATAATGACTTCTAAAATTTAAGGAGACTCTATGGTGAAAATGCTGTACAGTGAAAAGAAATAAAAATAACTCCTTATGGCCTTTTATATTTGAGTTCATATATTTTGTGTATATTTGTGTCATCACAAATATATAGGTATGTTAAGAAGGAAAATGAGTATCTATGTATGGAGTTCATAGAGTTCTAAGTTTCACTTAGGATTCATCCCATAAAGAGAGCATTTAAAACCATGGGATTTAATGCATTCTTCATGAAGACACAATAGTGCAAAGTCAGAGAAAAGACAACCCAGGATTGAACCCTGAGAAACTCACTATTTAAATTTTATGTTGAGGAACATGAACCAACAAGAGATTGAAAAGAATCTACCAGTTATCTGTACAGTAGATTGAAAACTAGAAGGGAGTGCATTTATAGAAGTCCAGAAGACAGAGGAGAGTGAAAGAGCTGGCTTAAAACTCAACATTCAGAAATGAAGATCACAGCATCTAGGTCACATCACTTCATGGCAGAAAAATGGGGAAAATGGAAATAGTGACCGACTTTATTTTTGGGCTCTGAAATCACTGTGAATGTTGACTGCAGCCATGAAATTAAGAGGTGCTTGCTCCTTGGAAGAAAAGCTATGACAAACCTAGACAGTGTATTAAAAAGCAGCGACATCACATTGCTGACAAAGGTCTGTATAGTCAAAGCTGTGGTTTTTCCAGGAGTCATGTACAGATGTGAGAGTTGGACCATAAGGAAGGCTGAGGGCTCAAGAACTGATGCTTTCAAACTGTGGTGCTTGAGAAGACCCTTGAGAGTCCCTTGGACATCTAGGAGATTAAACCAGTCAATCCTAGAGGAAATCCACCTTGAATATTCATTGAAAGGACTGATACTGAACCTGAAGCACTTTGACCACCTGATGTGAAGAGTTGACTCACTGGAAAATACCTTGTTGCTGCAAAAGGTTGAAGGCAAGAGGAAAAGGGGATGACAGAGGATGAGATGGTTGGATGGTATAACTAACTCAATGCACATGAGTTTGAACAAACTCTAGGAGATAGTGAAGGACAGGGAAGCCTGGTGTGCTACAGTTCATGGGGTTACAAAGTATTGCACAAGTTTTGGCAATTGAACAACAGACAACAGAATGTTCCTTGAAAAATGGAGTGGTCAAGTATCAAGTTTCATTTACTGAATCCCCTCTGACTTCTGATCTGCATTCAGACTTTGCCATAAGTACTCTGGTTATCTCATGCAGTCTTGTAGCCATAAATATTTTATGCTGATGACTATTGGAGGGTTTCACAGATGGTGCTAGTGATAAAGATCCACCTTTCAGTGCAGTAGGTGTAAGAGACAAGGGTTTGATCCCTGGGTCTGGAAGATCCCTTGGAGCAAGGGATGGCAACCCACTGCAGTATTCTTCCGTACAGAATCTCGATGAACAGAGGCGTTTGGCAGGGTACCATCATAAGACTGCAAAGAGTCAGAAATGACTAAAGTGACTTAGAATGCATGTATAAAGACTATCAGAGTTGTATCTCCAGTTCAGATATAATTCCCGAATTCCAGCTTAGCATATGCAAGTACCTGTGCATCACCACTTGGACTTCTACTACGCTTCTAAATTTAACATCTCCATAGCTGAATGGATATTCTGTTGAAAATTCTGCTTCTTCCAGTGTTTTTCATGTAAGCAAATGACAATTCCTCTTTTCATCAGTATAAATCTTTGAAATCATCATTAACTCATTATTTTCTCACATTTCATGTCAGCAAGTTTTGATAAACTCTAACTTTAAAATATCCATTATTTATTTAATTAAATACATTATGTATTTAATTTAATTCCTTCCACATCCATTGCAACCACCCAATTTCTAGTCACCAACTCCTCTTGCTTTAGTCATTGCAACTTTTTCTTAAAAGGTCTCTCTTCTTCCATCCTTGGCCTTCTATAGTTTATTTGAAATAAAGCAGCCAAAATACTATTTTTAAAATTTGAAAATAGTATCATTGCTCAGCTATGAACTCTGTAATGATGCCATCTCAACTATAGTAGAATTGTATCTAACTTACTTATATGATTCAACTTTTTACCAGGTGTCATAAGTCCTCTGGTCTTGGGGTCTTCTTGTTTGTCATTCTTTTATCTGTGTGGCTCAGGTTTTGATATACTTCATGTTTTATTTTAAATCTCATTTTCTCTGTGAGGTCTTCTGTACCACCCAATTTAAAATTACAAGTCTTTTCATGGCATTCAAGTTCCTGCCCCCACTTGTATTATTTATTATAGTACTAGTCATCACCTGAATCAGGTAAGTCACTCAGTTCTCTCTGACTCTTTGTGACCCAATGAACTTCGGCATACCAGGCATCCCTGTCCATCACCAACTCCTGGAGTCCACCCAAACCCATGTCCATCGAGTCGGTGATGCCAGCCAGCCATCTCATCTTCTGTCGACTCCTTCTCTTCCTGCCCTTAATCTTTCCCACCATCAGGGTCTTTTCAAATGAGTCAGCCCGTCGCATCAGGTGGCCAATGTACTGGAGTTTCAGCTTCAACATCAGTCCTTCCAATGAACACACAGGACTGATCTCCTTTAGGATGGACTGGTTAGATCTCCTTGCAGTCCAAGGGACTCTCAAGAGTCTTCTCCAACACTACAGTTCGAAAGTATCAATTCTTCTGCACTCAGCTTTCTTTATAGTACAATTCTCACACCCATACATGACCAGTGGAAAAACCATAGCCTTGACTAGACAGACCTTTGTTGTCTAAGTAATGTCTCTGCTTTTTAATATGCTGTCTAGACTGGTCATAACTTTCCTTTGAAGAAGTAAGTGTCTTTTAATTTCATGGCTGCAATCACCATCTTCAGTGATTTGGGAGCCCCCAAAATAAAGTCTGACACTGTTTCCACTGTTTCTCCAACTATTTGCCATGAAGTGATGGCACTGGATGCCATGATCTTAGCTTTTTGAATGTTGAGCTTTAGCCAACTTATTCACTCTCCTCTTTCACTTTCATAAAGAGGCTTTTTAGTTCTTCTTCACGTTCTGCCATAATGGTGGTGTCATCTGCATATCTGAGGTTATTGATATTTCTCCTGGCAATCTTGATTCCAGCTTCTGCTTCCTCCAGCCCAGTGTTTCTCATGATGTCCTCTGCACAGAAGTTAAATAAGCAGGGTGACAATACACAGCCTTGACGTACTCCTTTTCCTATTTGGAACCAGTCTGTTCCATGTTCAGCTCTAACTGTTACTTCCTTACCTGCATAAAAGTTTCTCAAGAGGCAGGTCAGATGGTCTGGTATTCCCATCTCTTTCAGAATTTTCCAGATTATTGTGATCCACACAGTCAAAGGCTTTGGCACAGTTAATAAAGCAGAAACATGTTTTTTTTCTTGCGAAATCCATGATCCAGCAGATATTGGCAATTTGATCTCTGGTTCCTCTACCTTTTCTAAAACCAGCTTGAACATCTGGAAGTTCATGAAGCATGTATTGCTGAAGCCTGGCTTAGAGAATTTTGAGCATTATTTTACTAGCGTGGTAGATGAGTGCAACTGTGCGATAGTTTGAGCATTCTTTGTAATTGCTTTTCTTTGTAATTGGAATCAAAACTGACCTTTTCCAGTCCTCTGGCCACTGCTGAGTTTTCCAAATTTGCTGGCATATTGAGTGCAGCACTTTCACAGCATCATCTTACAGGATTTGAAATAGCTCAACTGGAATTCCATCACCTCCACTAGCTTTGCTCCTAATGATGCTTTATAAGGCCCACTTGACTTCACATTCCAGGAGGTGTGACTCTAGGTGAGTGATCCCACCATCGTGATTATTGAGTCATGAAGAGCTTTCTTGTACAGTTCTGTGTATTCTTGCAACCTCTTCTTAATATTCTGCTTCTATTAGGTGCCTACCATTTCTGTCCTTTATCGAGCCCATCTTTGCATGAAATGTTCCCTTGGTAGCTCTAATTTTCTTGAAGAGATCTCTAGTCTTTCCCATTCTATTGTTTTCCTCTATTTCTTTGCATTGATTGCTGAGGAAGGCTTTCTTATCCCTCCTTGCTATTCTTTGGGACTCTGCATTCAAATGGGTATATCTTTCCTTTTCTTCTTTGCTTTTTGCTTCCCTTCTTTTCACAGCTATTTGTAAAGCCTCCTCAGTGAGCCATTTTGCTTTTTTGCATTTCTTTTTCTTGAGGATGGTCTTAATTCCTGTCTCCTGTCCTCTGAATATGAGCTTACTAAAGATAGAGATGTCATGTATGGATATGAGACTGTAGAGAAAGCTGAGCATTGAATAACTGATGCTTTTGAATAAGTTTCTTGGACTGCAAGGTGATCCAACCAGTCAGTCCTAAAGGATATCAGTCCTGAATATTCTTCGCAAGGACTGATGCTGAAGCTGAAACTTTGGCCACCTGATGTGAAGAACTGACTCATTGGAAAAGATCCCGGTGCTGGGAAAGATTGAAGGCAGGAGAAGGGGCTGACAGAGGATGAGATTGTGGGACGGCATCACCGCCTTAATGGACATGAGTTTGAGTAAGCTCCTGGAGTTGGTGATGGACTGGGAAGGCTGTCGTGCTATAGTTCATGGGGTTGGAAAGAGTCAGACACGACTGAGCAACTGAACTAAAAGATAGGGATATTTGTTTATTTGCTACACTGCTGCTGCTGCACTACTAATATGCCAAATAACTAGACAGATTCTTGACATTAGTATGCGCACAGTAAATAGGATTGGTAACATAGAGGTCATTTCTTTGGGGAAATTTGAGTAGAACCCTAAAGGTACTTGTTTGAGTTATAAATATAAAGTGAAGATGTAAAAACAGATTTTGTAAACAGTGATTTCAGGAAATCCAGCTAAGAGGAAACAGAGATATGTAAATGTGGATGGAAGTGAAATGTAGCATTGGGATAAGGTTTTACTTTTTTTTTTTTTTAACATTGGTGACTGAGAGTATATTTCTTTAATTATGTAAATAACCATAAAGAATAAGATAGGAATTTCTTTCGTGGTCCAGTGGTTAAGACTCCATTCTTTCAATCCAAGGGGTGTGGGTTCTATCTCTGCTTGGAGAATTAGGAGCCACAAGTCTTTCAGCATGGTTTAAAAAAAAAAAAAAAGATAAATTTATGGTGCAAGAAGGCAAAGAATGTAACCCAAAACTGATGTGATCCAGAAAACAAATTGATAGATTTTTTTGGTTTACTCCCCTTTTTTTTTTTTTTTGTCTTTCATTGATAAGAAGAAGGATAATTCTTCCATAATAGGAGAAAGAGGGTAAATATTTATTGAATAAATATCATTAAAAATGCTTCTTTATTTAAATTATTCTCAAAGAATGAGAACTAAACTCAGGCTGTCTTTCATGTTGGAGTT
Organism: Nanger dama; assembly: GCA_917880005.1. Classification (NCBI taxonomy): domain Eukaryota; kingdom Metazoa; phylum Chordata; class Mammalia; order Artiodactyla; family Bovidae; genus Nanger; species Nanger dama. The sequence continues at coordinate 15,517,251 of CAKJTW010000037.1, forward strand.
AGTCACACATTTCAATATTCTAAAAAATAAAATTTTAATTATTTTAATTTATAAAATCATTTATAAGAATGGAAGAAAAGATAAATGTGCATAATCTCATGTTTACCAGTGTGACTACTGCCCAAAATAAAAGCAGTAGGTGAGAAAATTAGGAAAGAAGTCTTAAATAAAATGGAACAAATAAAGAAAAAAAAATTGAATATGAGTCTCTTTATTCTAAATCCCATTGTCTTTCTAATATACTTCACTATATGCTTTACTGAAAACTTTTTGTGTGTAAATATTATAATATTTAGTTAAATATTTCTGTACAAATTTGCAAGAAATAACATTATATAAGAAGTTTTAAAAAGAAGGAATACAGGATTTCGGAAATTCATTTTACTCCTATATGCTTAGTTTTGCCATTTTCTTACAAACAAAATACAGGAGCAATTGAATATAGGCATCAAAGTATTAAACTTGTAAAGCATGTTCAGTTGATTAGTATTTTATCTTCTGAAAATGTCCAATGCTATAAAATAGAAAAAAAAGTTCAGATATGATATCCCATTGAGCATCAAATTGCCATTTTTACATTTTGAGATTCTGATATAATTATTCTGCAGTCTACAAGTTTCCTAGGCAATAAATATCTGCCACATGGTTGTTAGCTATTATGCAGAATTCATACAACAGAATTTTATACAACTATATCTCTCTGAGAGAGTTACATGATGAAAAGAGATAGTCATCAAATAATCATAAATCATTTGTTAAAATCATTTAACTTTGAGTTAAATTTTGGGTGAAACATGTTCAAGAGTAAATAATTTAGAAATTGAGTTTTTAATTAATAAAGATGTTTAAAATTAGTAGCATGTTTGTTGAAGAGATGGAATCTATAAAGTGTGAAATAATCTTGTTCTTTTCCATTACTACCTTTAAATGCATTCTATCAAGTTTTTCTTTTCATCATTAGCACTGAACATTGCTTTTCCACTGGGCACTGAGTCAAACTTTTTATTTCCTATATTTCATTACATCCTCACAACGTATGATGTAGTGGTTTTCTTTTCTCCATTTTTACAAACTAGAAATTATAGATTCATAGTTACTAATCAATTTCATGATTTGTTCCCGCAAACAACCTTTGGTGTAGGGATTTGTAGCCAGATCTGTCTGACATTGCAGGGTATGTATGGTCTTACAACTGTAAGAGAAAAGCAAAGTGCTTCCATCAGAGACCACTGCTGTTATATATTACACTATCATCACTGTCTTGATTGACTTATTTCAGTGTACAGAATTATGGTTACATTGACTCTAAAACTTAAAGAGTAAATTTATCTTTTTGAATTGAGTTAATCTCTATCCCAAAGTTCATCTCACTTTCTTTCAAAGGCTGCTAATGTATATAGTGTGTGTGCACACTTATGCAGATTCCTTCATAACTGTTACCTTCTATCTAAAGCTATTTGATATTTTTCACCCATTATGTGAAATAGCTTTTCTTCTCAAAACCCTTTTTGAAATATCTAAGTGACAATCATTACAAAAAGCCACTTACTTATTTTCAGTAAGTGTGTCTCTCATTACTTAAACTGCTATTGATTTGTTTCCTATGAAATATGAGTTAGTTTGGTATTTCCTTGTCTGTGCCTATGCATATCTCTCTCAGAACAAATAAGTCATTCAGTTCAGTTCAGTTTAGTTCAGTTCAGTTGCTTAGTCATGTCCGACTCTTTGCGACCCCATGAATCGCAGCACTTCAAGCCCCGCCCCCGTCAATCACCAACTCCCGGAGTTTACTCAAACACATGTCCACTGAGTCAGTGATGCCATCCAGCCATCTCATCCTCTGTCGTCCCCTTCTCCTCCTGCGTGCAATCCCTCCCAGCATCAGGGTCTTTTCCAATGAGTCAACTCTTCGCATGAGGTGGCCAAAGTATTAGAGTTTCAGGTTTAGTATCGGTCCTTCCAATGAACACCCAGGACTGATTTCCTTTAGAATGGACAGGTTGGATCCCCTTGCAGTCCAAGGATTCTCAAGAGTCTTTTCCAACACCACAGTTCAAAAGCATCAATTCTTCGGTGCTCAGCTTTCTTCACAGTCCAACTCTCACATCCATACATGACCACAGGAAAAACCATAGCCTTGACTAGACAGACCTTTGTTGGCAAAGTAATGTCTCTGCTTTTCAACATGCTATCTAGGTTGGTCATAAGTTTTCTTCCAAGGATGAAACGTCTTTTATTTCATGGCTGCAGTCACCATCTGCAGTGATTTTGGAGCCCCCAAAAATAAAGTCTGACACTGTTTCCACTGTTTCCCCATCTATTTCCCATGAAGTGATGGGACCGGATGCCATACCTTAGTTTTCTGAATGTTGAGCTTTAAGCCAACTTTTTCACTCTCCTTTTTCCCTTTCATAAAGAGGCTTTTTAGTTCCTTTTCACTTTCTGTCATAAGGGTGGTGTCATCTGCATATCTGAGGTTATTGATATTTCTCCCAGCAATCTTGATTCCAGCTTGTGCTTCTTCCAGCCCAGCGTTTCTCATGATGTACTCTGCATAGAAGTTAAACAAGCAGGGTGACAATATACAGCCTTGATGTACTCCTTTTCCTATTTGGAACTAGTCTGTTGTTCCATGTTCAGTTCTAATTGTTGCTTCCTGACATGCATATAGGTTTCTCAAGAGGCAGGTCAGGTGGTCTGGTATGCCCATCTCTTTCAGAATTTAATGCAAAGAAATAGAGGAAAGAACAGAATGGGAAAGACTAGAGATCTCTTCATGAAAATTAGAAGCACCAAGGGAACATTTCATGCAAAGATAGGCACAGGACAGAAATGGTATGGACCTAACAGAAGCAGAAGATATTAAGAAGAGGTGGCAAGAATACACAGAAGAACTGAACCGAAAAGATCATCACAACCAAGATAATCTCGATGGTGTGATCACTCACCTAGAGCCAGACATCCTTGAATGTGAAGTCAAGTGGGCCTTAGAAAGCATCACTACTAACAAAGCTAGTGGAGATGATGGAATTCCAGTGGAGCTATTTCAAATCCTGAAAGATGATGCTGTGAAAGTGCTGCACTCAATATGCCAGCAAATTTGGAACACTCAGCAGTGGCCAGAGGACTGGAAAAGGTCAGTTTTGATTCCAATCCCAAAGAAAGGTAATTCCAAATAATGCTTAAACTACCGCACAATTGCACTCATCTAACACACCCTGGTGGGCTGATGTCTGTGGGGTCACATAGAGTTGAACACGACGGAAGCGACTTAGCAGTAGCAGCACCAGCAGCAGCAACACGCTATTAAAATAATACTCAAAATTCTCCAAGCCAGGCTTCAACAATACGTGAACCGTGAACTTCCAGATGTTCAAGCTGGTTTTAGAAAGGCAGAGGAACCAGAGATCAAATTGTCAACATCCACTGTATCATGGAAAAAGCAGGAGTTCCAGAAAAACTAAATCATTACACACCTTCAAACCCTTCTTTCTCCTCATAGACTTCATTAAATTAGATCCTGAACCTCATAAAGTAGACAAGCAACGTAAACTGTCCTGTCTCTCAAAGGATACAACATATTTTTAGTTATATCTTTCTGAGATTAGTAAGAATAGCTGAAAATATACTCTTCTAAATCAGATATTAAAAAATTCATGAAACAATTAAAATTACATTTTATAATTCTAATCATATGAATAGAATTTCAGTATTAGAAATGTTAAGGATGTGAAAATGACAAACAAGTATTCTCCTTTTCATTTAACTATTTCTACTTCCATTCTTATGATTTTATAAAATGTCATATGAATTAGACTGAGTCATGGTTACATAAGTTGATTTGGTTATTTATTTAGGGGACCTTAAATTTTTTAATGTTTATATACTTAAATTCCTCAGTCGCTTAAAATTTCTTAATACAAAATTTAATTAAATATTCCTCATACCTCCAAATGATACTTAAACTTAGAAATAAGAGATAAAAGCTAAAAGATGTGACATGTTATGGTTTCTGGGTGTTCAAAGAATAATAAATGACTGCTTCAAACTGCTTAATATTTTCATGTTACCCTTTATAGATTTCTCCTTTGCCAACTCCTCTCATATTATTTGCACCAAAACAGAACTAGCTGTCAGTTTCTTTATATTTTCATCAATTTTCATCTTTTAGTATGTTTTTCTCTCAACCTCAGCTGCTCCCTCTCATTGGCTGCCTACATGTCTTAAATGCAGTTTTTCCATATTTTTTGTTATATAGCAATTCAGATGTGATCTGTCTCTTTCCCCATCTTCTCTTGAGTCTAACTAGTTGGTAGAAATCTTGTATCTCCTTTCCCAACCCAGAGATCAAACCCAGGTTTCTCTACTACAGTGATTCTTTACCATCTGAGCCACCAAGGAAGCCGACGAATACTGGAGTGGGTAGCCTATCCCTTCTCCGGAGGATCTTCTGGATCCAGGAATTGAACTGGGGTCCCTTGCGATGCAGGCAGATTCTTTACCAGCTGAGCTACCAGGAAAACCCCAGTGGAAAATGTTTGTCTTATTAACCATCAGACTGAGAATAGTGCCCTGAAAATTATAAACATAGGTATCTATCTTTTATATGAGTGCATGTAAAAGTTTTATTTATTAATTTTTGTAGGATATTTTATACCAATTATATTTTAAGTATTTCCAGACGTCTACAAATATATTTTTCCAAATATAAAAATAAAAGACATTGTTCAGTTCAGTTCAGTCACTCAGTTGTGTCCGACTCTTTGTGACCCCATGAATTGCAGCACGCCAGGCCTCCCTGTCCATATGTAGTTATTATTATTTTTAATTGACAAGACCACTATTACTGCCTATTTGGGAATATTTTGAGCTGCTTAAGCATTAATATTAAGTATTCTAGTTAAGTATTCAAATTTTTAAATAAATATTATTTATATGCATAATTGGTTCTACATTTATCAGTAGTATAATGTGAGGAAGGGTGGGTGTGAAGATGTAGGGTGTCAGTGTAGTATATAGAAAAAGAGCATTTATTGAAGCTCATGAAATTGTTAGCCCTTAGAATCTCATTATTTATCATTTATAAAACAAAAACAATTTCTAACATATATGGTATTTTTTTAAAAGCATCTGTCACAGTACTTGGCCATTTTAGACATGAGGATTTACATCCTAATTAACTAATTTCCTGTTTTGTTGTTTTTCATGAAAAGACAGACAAAATAACTTTGTATTTTTTCTTTATTGTATTTATTTTCTTCATTGGAGTAATAATAATGAGGTATATGCCTATGATCTTTTCCAGTTTTCAGTTGCTTTTTCATCCAGTTATTCTTTACAATTCCCTTTCTGCTTGTAACTAGAAGAATACATACTCATTGAGTTGTAAATATCAGATGAATATCTAGGACATTATTTCACATATACAGATTGTGCTTTTAAAATTCCATGACAGGTTTAACCAGCACACTCACATATTTGTAGTTTTTATTTAGAATAAATTAGATTATTATCTAATTTAAAATTAATTTTAATTATCCCATGATCATTGGTTTTCTTGTTGAGTCATCTCATTGTCTTTAGTCATTAAGAAATATTACTCTATCCTTTATATCTGCCCTAGACTTCTCTTTGTTCTGTTCTCTGATTCTATTGCCTCTCTATAATCTATATGAAACTTCAGTGATTAAAAATAAGTAATAAAAGCATGTCAAACTCAAAACCTCACCATGGCTTCCCAGCGCATTTATTTAAAACCTTCATTGATACAACTGACTGTACATGTTCAGCCCTTGCCTGTATCAACAAACCCATCGCTATGCTTCTCCTCCTGCTTCTTACTCAGTGACATTGACTTTCTGGAAATTTTATCCTCCATCCTTCATGTGGTTGACTCCTTCTTGTCTTTTATGTCATAATATAAATATTCTCTTCTCAAAGAGGGTTTCACTGAACAGGTACAAGGTACTCTCTTTTATGCCACTTTAAAATTTTCTTCAGTTCACTATTGGACATTTCTTTTATTTGTAAATTTATAAGTTTATTGTATCTCTTTTCCTTAAAAAAAAAAAAAAAGTAAGTTCCATGAAAGAGAGATGGGGTATGCTTTTTCCTTTTATGTTCTCAGCATAATAATACCTAGCACATGGTAATAGCCATCAAATATCTGTTGAATGAACCAATGAAGGAATGTAGTCTCCTTGTTAGATATATTAGCTCATTTTCTTAATTCAAGAGATACCACATCTCATGTCATTCTGTAAAATACCCTAGTTATCATTTTCTTTTTATGTCCCATTTAGCCTTGGCATCCTTCTCATTCCTTAAATCTTGAAGATGAATACCTTGCATATACTTTGCCAGCACATATGATAAGCTTTAAGGGTCATGGAAAAAAAGCATTATTCACTGTCACATTTGTGCCAGTTATGCTGGTGTCTTCCCTGCTGCTCACAGCATCTGTTTCTTTCAGGGACTGTGCTGCTCAACTTTTAGCATTCTCATAATTTTATCTGTTATTTATTTGGAACATTGGTTTCAATTAGCCATTTGGATATTTTTTAAGCCTCAGTGCTCATTATACTTTCCATATCATCCCAGACAGTTCCTCATTCTGCATGGATCCCACTCTTGGCTCTTAATATGGGCTCTCTATTCTGACATATTTACTTTTCAGCCTTTTCAAATGTGAACTCTGGTGTAAAAGCTCTGTAGTAGATATTTTTAAACTTTCTCATCTCTGGAATGTTTCTTTGGGAAAAGAAGCCAGAAAACACACCTCATTTTCTTCCACATGCCACTTTGTCATGTACTTCTTGTCAGAGCAGCAAACTATTACCATAATCAACTTCTGTACACATGCATATGTGTACACATACATGAATATGCACACACATGCATGTCAATAGCAAAGTGATTTGTTTAAATTTAAATCAACTCTTCTTTTTATACTAATTACTTAGAATAAATTAAAAATTATATTTGGATAAAATGGTATACAAATCCCACATTTCCTACTACTTATTAACATTCTCCCATGCCTTCTTAGGTATTACCGTCTTTTTTATGTCTTAGGTTCTTTGCCGTTTTCTCTGAGTAGAAACGTGTGCCCTCAAGTCTTCCTGTGACAGGATCTTTTTTTTCTCCATCAAAAAGGAGTTAGAACAAAAATCTCCTTTTTAGAGAGGATAAGTCAATCGAATTAGGCTACTTTTAACAACCTAAGTATTCTGTCCTGTGTTTGTGCCTTCATAGTACTAACATTGCTGAAATCACTATGTGTATGTGTACTTCCTTGATATTTCTTCCCTTCCTTTGATGATTTTAGCAATCAGAGGGATGCCTGGAATGTATTAAATGTCTAACGCAGTTTGTAGGAGAAAAGAAAGAATATAGAAACCATATTAAGAAAGAAAGAGAAGGAGCAGGAAGGGAGGAAAAGGAGTTGGGGTAGAGAGAGAAACAGAGAGAGAGATAGAATGACAAGTGAGTAACATTAAAATAAGTGTATTATTTAAATTAATATTTCTAGTCTCATAGATTTATAGAGGTGCTGCTGCTGCTAAGTCACTTCAGTTGTGTCTGACTCTGTGCGACCCCACAGACGGAAGCCCATCAGGCTCCACCATCCCTGGGATTCTCCAGGCAAGAACACTGGAGTGGGTTGCCATTTCCTTCTCCAATGCATGAAAGTGAAAAGTGAAAGTGAAGTCACTCAATCGTGTCCGACTCTTAGCGACCCCATAGACTGCAGCTTACCAGGCTCCTCCGTCCATGGGATTTTCCAGGCAAGAGTACTGGAGTAGGGTGCCATTGCCTTCTCCGTTTATAGAGCTGGAAGGACATTAAAAACCTTATATAGCCCAGTGATTCCTTTTGGAGATTCTCTGGAATCATATCATCGTGATTATCTGCGTCGTGAAGATTTTTTTTGTGCAGTTCTTCTGTGTATTCTTGCCACCTCTTCTTAATATCTTCTGCTCCTGTTAGGTCAATAGCATTTCTGCCCTTTATGTGCCTATCTTTTCATGAAATGTTCCCTTAGTGTCTCAAATTTTCTCGAAGAGATCTTTAGTCTTTCCCATTCTGTTGTTTTCCTCTATTTCTTTGCATTGATCACTGAGGAAGGTTTTCTTATCCCTCCTTGCTATTCTTTGGAACTCTGCATTCAGATGCTTATATCTTTCCTTTTCTCCTTTGCTTTTCACTTCTCTTCTTTTGACAGCTATTGGTAAGGCCTCCTCAGACAGCCATTTTGCTTTTTCCATTTCTTTTCCATGGGGATGGTCCTGATCCCTGTCTCCTGTACAGTGTCATGAACCTCCATCCATAGTTCATCAGGCACTCTGTCTATCAGATCTAGTCCCTTAAATCTATTTCTTACTTCTACTGTATAATCATAAGGGATTTGACTTAGGTCATACCTGAATGGACTAGTGGTTTTCCTACTTTATTCAATTTAAGTCTGAATTTGGTGATAAGGAGTTCATGATCTGAGGTGCAGTCAGCTTCCTGTCTTGTTTTTGCTGACTGCATAGAGCTTCTCCATCTTTGGCTGCAAAGAATATAATCAATCTGATTTCGGTGTTGACCATCTGGTGATGTACATGTGTAGAGTCTTTTCTTGTGTTGTTGGAAGAGGGTGTTTGCTAGGACCAGTGTGTTCTCTTGGCTAGTCTATTAGCCTTTGCCCTGCTTCATTCTGTACCCAAGGCCAAATTTGCTTGTTACGCCAGGTGCTTTTTGACTTCCTACTTTTGCATTCCAGTCCCCTGTAATGAAAAGGACATCTTTTTGGGGTGTTAGTTCTAAAAAGGTCTTGTAGGTCTTCATAGAATCATTCAACTTCAGCTTCTTCAGCATTACTGGTGGGAGCATAGGCTTGGATTACCATGATACTGAGTGGTTTGCCTTGGAAACGAATGGAGATCATTCTGTCGTTTTTGAGATTGCATCCAAGTACTACATTTTGGACTCTTGTTGACCATGATGGCTACTCCATTTCTTCTAAGGGATTCCTGCCCATGGTAGTAGATATAATGGTCATCTGAGTTAAATTGACTCGTTCCAGTCCTTGGTTTTAGAAAAGGCAGAGGAACCAGAAATCAAATTGCCAACATCTGCTGGATCATCGAAAAAAACAAGAGAGTTCCAGAAACATCTATTTCTGCTTTATTACTTTGCCAAAGCCTTTGACTGTGTGGATCACAATAAACTGTGGAAAACTCTGAAAGAGATGGGAATACCAGACCACCTGACATGCCTCTTGAGAAACTTATATGCATGTCAGGAAGCAACATTTAGAACTGGACATGGAACAACAGAGTGGTTCCAAATAGGAAAAGTAGTACATTGAGGCTGTATATTGTCACCCTGCTTATTTAACTTCTATGCAGTGTACATCATGAGAAAAGCTGGGCTGGAAGAAGCACAACCTGGCACCAAAATTGCTGGGATAAACATCAATAACCTCAGATACGCAGATGACACCGCTCTTATGGCAGAAAGTGAAAGGAACTAAAAGGAAAGGAACTAAAGGAACAGAAAGGAACTAAAAAGCCTCTTGATGAAAGTGAAAGAGGAGAGTGAAAAAGATGGCTTAATGCTGAACATTCAGAAAACTAAGATCATGGCATTTGGTCCCCTCATATCATGGGAAATAGGTGGGGAAACTGTGGAAACAGTGTCAGACTTTTTTGTTGGGGGGTGCCTTCCAAAATCACTGAAGATGGTGATTGCAGCCATGAAATTAAAAGACGCTTACTCCTTGGAAGATGACCAACCTAGATAGCATATTCCAAAGCAGAGACATTACTTTGCCAACAAAGGTCCATCTAGTCAAGGTTATGGTTTTTGCAGTAGTCATGTATGGATGTGAGAGTTGGACTGTGAAGAAAGCTAAGTGCAGAAGAGTCAATGCTTTTGAACTGTGGTGTTGGAGAAGACTCTTGAGAGTCCCTTGGACTGCAAGGAGATCCAACCAGTCCATCCTAAAGGAGGTCAATCCTGCATGTTCATTGGAAGGACTGATGCTGAAGCTGAAACTCCAATAGTTTAGCCACCTCATGCGAAGAGTTGACTCATTGGAAAAGACTCTGCTGGGAGGGATTAGGGGAAGGAGGAGAAGGGGACAATAGAGGATGAGATGGCTGGATGGCATCATTGACTCGATGGATGTGAGTTTGAGTGAACTCTGGCAGTTGGTGATGGACAGCGAAGCCTGGCTTACTTCAATTCATGGGGTCTCAAAGAGTCAGACATGACTGAGTGACTGAACTGACTGACTGACTGACAGTGAGACAACCATAAAGATAAGTTTGGGTGGACCACGGAAGCTGGTGATGGGAGGCCTGGTGTGAAGCAATGCATTGCGTTGCAAAGAGTTGGACACAAGTGAGCGACTGTTCTAAACTAATACATAGACGGCACTTTGTCTGAATCACTTTTCTTTGTCTTCACCTTGAAAATTGTTGTTCATCTTTCTGCTGTCAATACCATATATTCCTTCAGAAAGCTTATCTTTAGTAAGTCACCCCCAAGACAAATTTAGTGCTTCCATTATATATTCTATTATATATTCAAATCAAATTCTACATTTTGCATATTTTGTCAATTATATTTACACAGCCTGTAAAAGCCACTCCAAATGTTAGAGGCTTAAATCAGCAATGCTTTACTTTTACTCACAATTCTCTTGGTTTGCAAGATATTTCTGGACTCATATATATATTTGCAATAAGCTGGAAGGTTTCATATATTGCAAAGTCTGATATGGCCTCACTCATGGAAGTGGCTCAGCATTGTCAATTGGGGCACTTTGGTTCTCCTTCTTATTCCTTTCATTTTCTGGTAGACAAGTCAGAATTCTTTCTATGGTAGTCTCATGAAAGAGTGTAAAGGTGGAAGCTACAAAGACTTGTGGAACTAATATATGATAATTCACGTGATAATCATCTGCTATGCTCTGCTGGTCATTGTAATTCCGCAAGACCAGTTAGATCCAGTGGCATAGGGAAATAGACCATGTCTCTAGCTGCAAACAGTTCCAAAGAATGGCCACCTTAAATTTAGCACACCAACAAAATGCAGTCACATTTTATTGATTTTTCTTGTTTGTTTGCTCTTATGTTTATATTCTCTCTCTCACTGATCATTGCATGCTAGCATTAACTAATGGCTAGCAGTTCAGTATATATGTGTTCATTGAATTCATCAAAGTTAGTGACCCTACTGATATTATTTTAATTTTTATTCCCTAAATTGAATTCAAATATATAAATTTCACTTTCAAAATGTAGTATTACCTGGAGTGTGAATACATACATATTACTTCATAGGTATATAGTGCATAAGAGACCATGCCACATATTTATAGAGAAAAAAATGAAATTCTTGAGTTCTAAGTGAATAGGAAGCAGTATATCATGAAGACTAAGAATACAAGCTAGTAAATCTGACAATCTGAATAAAAGTGCTGGATGTATCAAGTCTTTTATTTTTATTTCCTATTTTTTCATTTTTATTGAGGTTTTACCTCAAATGTCACTTTGCATTTTAGTGCTAGCTATTATCTTAATCTATTCATTCTTCATCTCTTTCCTTTGAATGTATTCTTTCTTAGGAAACATACTGTATGTACTATTCACCTCTGAATCATTCAATGCCTGATGTAGAGTGGGCACTTAGTATATTCTTATTAGATAAATACCTGAAAGAATGGAAGATTTAAGATAAACACTTGAGTTAATACCGGAATGAATGCCCTTAATAGGTTATCTCAGACTGTATTGATTTTGTATCTATTGCATATGATTTTACAAAGATTAAATGAAAACTGTTTTTCATGGAACTTGAAGAGAATGATTTGTAATTGATAAGAGCTTGGAATTAGTGAGGAATAGTGACTATGGACTAGTTGATTCCTAGATCGTAGGGGCAAAATTTCTCATAGTGAATTATCTACTCTCTATGAGTACTAAAATTTGTGTGAAACTGAGAGAAAAGATTTCTATTGTGGAATTTTCTGAAGATTAGAGAAGTCCTTACAGGTAAAAGTTCAGATTGAGAAATTTATAGTTACTTTGGCTTAATCCAGAGAGGGGGAAAAAAGAATCAAAACCTTGATCCAATTTAGCAACATATTAAGACGTAGGGATAATAATACAAGTCTTATAACTATTAAGCGACCGATAATTTTCAAAGATAAGGGAACAGATAATTTTCAAAGATAAGTGAAATTAGATTACTAAGATACGTTATGAGGGGAAAAACTATAACAGATAAAGGAGGAAAGAGTAATACAGAAGCAGTTTATGTCAAGCTGAAACTGGGTTATTAAAAAACAGCAAGACAGGCTATTGGATTGTATATATACATTTTCTGTATTTGAAAGTGAAACAAGTATATGAAATTGGATTTATCCATAGGCTTGCATGAGCAAGAAATGTTGTTTTGTTCTCTTAAATTCAAATAAAATTGAGAGCCCCTGTTGGCCCTGATACGAGGAGAGTTCTCTCCAGGCCATTGTGTGTGAAGGCAGAAAAAACTTTGGCACTTTCTTCACTTGAGTTGCAGAAGAATCCACAGGGTATTTGTAGTGCTTGGGCATTGGCACTTGTCATTATTATTCAAGCCTGAATTTCCCATGAAATCAGGTGATCCTGTGCTTACAAACCTGAGTAGGAATCTTAGCCAAAGGTGAGCATTCAGGTTCCTGGACTCTTCCACTTTCCTGAGATACCTCTAGGGGGTTGCGTATGCCATCTTCATTGCCTCCATTTGGCACCCAACCTCTACTCAAGTCACTGCCTTTCTCTTATCACTTGATGTAATCGCCTCAAAAATCCTAGACTGTTAGGAAACAAAAGCAATGAAATAATCTTAGGTCACATTTCTCTTTAAGTCCTGCCAAACCATCCTTCCTTCTAGCAAGGGTTTTGCTAGAGGGATCTGTAACAAGTCAGACTTCTGTTGGAGAAGGAGGATGGAGAATGCAGAGATGACAGAAAATAAATAAATAACTTATGTGTTGATCAGACACAAGTCTTTACATGTGCTGTTTTGTATTGGGGAGGTTAAGCAGAGGTGTAGTGATTTTCACGAGTCATTATTGTAATTTGGGGGTTATACAATTGGGGTCCAAATCCTAGCTTTTTAATTTACTAGCAAAGTGAGTTAGTATATGTTGTAAAAGTATTTGAACTTTAATATCCTCAGCTCATGGGTACTTTTGAGGATGAAATGAGTTGATTAGAACTATGTCTAGAACACAGTAAGTGCTCAGTATGTGATGATTACTCTATAATATGTTCATTTAAATAGTCTGTTATCTAGTCATCTAAATTAACCATTAGAATGATGAGTATGTTTATAGTGTCTTAATAACCTGTATTTAGAAGTTTGGGGAGGTTAGATACCATCCCACAGATGAAAAGCCAAATCTACATCATCCTCAAAAAGTTAAAAGATATACTTCAAGACAATTGTTTGTATTCATATTATTACCTGTAATTGGAATATACCAAAATCATCTGAATAGATATAAAGCTTTTGAGTATTTAAAATCACTTCAATGTTTAAGAAAACTTTCTTTTGCTTTAATTAATCTCTTTCATTTGAAAGTCAGTCAGTTAAACTGTATATGATCTTAATCAAAAAAATACTCTTAGTAACTGATATAGGTGTCATACCATTGTTTTACTGACATTATTTAAACAGTCTTTTTGCTTATAGTCTTGAAATAAAATACAGTCTTTGTAGAAAAGGAATTTGACAGAATAATTACATGAATAAATACAAAGGCTTATCTTTCAATGTGGTAGTATATATTTTAAATACCCTAACATCTAATTAATTATATGTAATACCCCAATATATAATGTATATTTCTAGTTAATTGTAGCTTTTGATGGTAAACTCAAGGTTCTTACCATTTCCAAAGGTTTTTAAATTTTTTTCTTCAATATACTATATTTTAAAGCCAAAATTGGTATTATTTCCCAAAAAAATCACTCGTGCTACTAATTAATTAGCTGCTCCAGAATGAAAAGTGTTTTACAGAATGTTGTGCAGAAAAATAAGACTTTTATGGCTTCAATTTCCATTAAACGCCCCTCAGCGTATTTATGCAGATATTCACCTGTTGCTCAGCAACCTTAAAAATAGTCTTTCTCCAAAATGCCAGCCCTTTCCTACCTGCCCACACCTCCTTGTTAGTAATGAACCTAGTTCTTGCAAATCATTTAATGACCACACAGGATCAGGTAGCAACTTATAAATGCATCAGCAAGGGGTTTTCAGTGATCTTGCTGCAAGCTTCACTCTCCTCACCAAAACATACTTCTCAGCCTGCCCCTGTTATTTCCTTTGAGGAGAAGAAAACTTTACAATGAACTAATTCAAACTAGTTAAGCAATCGCTCTCAAATGTGAATTCTTTCAACCAAAAAGGTGTTTGTCTGATTATAACAGAACGGTTTGAGAAGGCAATATATAATCCTCAAGAGCATTTTCTTTTTGAAGTAGCATCTGTATACACAGAAAAATGTCATAGTAAGTATAGCTCCTTGATTCCATTTAAATCATATCCCAAATGTAAAACATGCATTATGTATGCTTTATATTTAGGTATTAAAAAATACAAACACCTAGAGCTAATAAAAAGTGACCACCCCTCCTCCCCACCCCCAAACTGGAAGGCCATTTCAGAACGAAATGGAGGATAAACATGGATACACTGAGACAGTCGAGGTAAGCAGGACACAGGGACATGATGGGCTAGGCCAGGATAAAGCCTTCTCTTATTTTTTTTTTTTCTTCTTTCAAACATGGTATATATAAAGGGTAACTCCACTAGCTGCTTTCCCTTGTTTCTTTCCCTCTGCTTAGTTCAGTTCAGTTTAGTTCAGTCACTCAGTCATGTCCAACTCTTTGCGACCCCATGAATTGCAGTATGCCAGGCCTCCCAGTCCATCACCAACTCCCAGAGTTCACTCATATTCACGTAAATCCAGTCGGTGATGCCATCCAGCCATTTCATCCTCTGTTGTCCCCTTCTCCTCCTGCCCCCAATTCCTCCCAGCATCAGAGTCTTTTCCAATGAGTCAGCTCTTCGCATGAGGTGGCCAAAATACTGGAGTTTCAGGTTTAGCATCATTCTTTCCAAAGAATGATCTCAGGGCTGATCTCCTTCAGAATGGACTGATTGGATCTCCCTGCAGTCCAAGGGACTCTCAAGAGTTTTCTCCAACACCACAGTTCAAAAGCATCAATTCTTTGGTGTTCAGCTTTCTTCACAGTCCAGCTCTCACATCCATACATGACCACTGGAAAAACCTTAGCCTTCACTAGAGGGACCTCTGTTGAAAAAGTAATGTCTCTGCTTTTGAATATGCTATCTAGGTTGGTCATAACTTTCCTTCCAAGGAGTAAGCATCTTCTAATTTCATGGCTGCAGTCACCATCTGCAGTGATTTTGGACCCCCCAAAATAAAGTCTGACACTGTTTCCACTGTTTCCCCATCTATTTCCCATGAAGTGATGAGACCAGATGCCATGATCTTAGTTTTCTGAATGTTGAGCTTTAAGCCAACTTGTACACGATATCAAATATCATCATTACAAAATATTTTTGGGAGAGAAAATGGTGCTGGAGAATAGAAGAGGGAAATGCCACCCTCATTTGAAAAATCACAAATGAAGGAGTGATTTAGGTGTTCTTAGGTGTTCCTTCCTTTTTTCATACTTATGTAATATAAACTACAATTATATTATGTTTTTAGAGAGTTTATATCTGGATAGGTCACATTTCTTTCTTATATTTATATCTTTGAAATACATTTAATGCCATAAAGTAAAATGTTTTTATTTTTGAGAAATGCAGAATAGTACATTTTTTCACATTCATTCTCCTTTCATATATTTATGAAACATTCAAGGAGACATGAGAGATACGCAAGTATCAGACATGATTTTCACTTTCAAAATATCATTAATATATATCATTTATTAAAAACAGCAAGGCTGTGGAAGTGAAGGGGTTTCTTATATTACACTTTGGAATACAAGATATGTATAATAGGATCCCTTTTTCCTAACAAGGCCTTTAAATCTTCAATGAGAATTGACAGCTATTGCACAAGATTTAATATAGAAGGAAATTAGACACAGAAGGATGGTGTGTGTTAAGTTACATTTGTTTGTTTGGGGAAAACCCAGAATGATATATCTTTCTTTTGCTAAGAGATAAGACCTACTATAGGAAAGAGGTCTCAAAATGCAGGATTCTAGGAAATTGTTTTAGAAAGGTATAAAGGGGCATTCTTCCCCTTTTTCTAACTCTTATAAAATGTGACAAGGAGGCTGTGACTCTTATTTCAAAGGCTAGGTCCTCAAGTTTTATTGCCAGTATTGTTACTTTATGGAGGAAGATTATGCTTAGATACGCAAAAAAGGCTTCAGCTGTATTTTATGAAAATTTATTCTCGTGAGTGGTGTATGTGTTTGTAACTGGACATGTAAAATTTTTTTAAAAGACAACTTAGACCCACCACTGTACATCGTCAAGACTTCTAAAAATGTATGAAAAAGAGTGACAAGACACTGAAATTCCTTTTGCAACTTCATTTTAATCAACTAGGTGAAACAAGAAATGTCTCTTTAAGAGAGAAAAGCTTCAAGATCATTGCAACCCTCTACTTAAACAATTTTTCCCTGGCATGAGCTTACTATATTTTTAGTACTAAGAAATTAGATGTCTGTTCTCTGGCATTGTATTACAAAATGTGGTAATATATGTTATAGTCATATACATGCATTTATATACACATATAGTTTACATTTGTGTACTATATATATATATATTTTTTTTTTTTTGGTTGACCAAAAGAATACTCTTTATATGATTTTTATAACTTGGTATTTTCTATATTTCATTTAGGTAAAGGTATTTATGCTTGTTTGGCATGTGGGTTTATCAAACTTTAATTAATCCAGAACACGGAGTTTTAATCTTATATGTAAATAACTTGGCATTAGTATGTATTTTGTTGAATATTTGTTTTATAATCACTTATTTACTCTAGTAAATGTGGATTTGGTAAATGTATCACTAAATCTTGATATCATCAGTTTCAGTTTAGATTGAAAATATTTATTCACTTTGAATTTTAAAGCAGAGAGATCACTCGCATCTGATAAACAGTAACACATCCACTTGCAAAAGGTAATATTGATATCCTGATTTAGTGCTTAGAAATTTAAATAGAGATACATAATATAAATATATATATATATATCAATATATCAATGAATTCAGAAAAAAATAATGTATATTAAAGTATCAGGCCTATTTTAAAATTAATATGTACCTAATTTATTTAATTCATGATCATAGATAATCTGTTATTCAAATTAGTGATTTTTTTTTACTATACTATAATCAACTTGTTTCACATTTCAGTGTGTCAGAACTCTGAATTTAGGTGACAGCATTTTTGTGTTGCTATGCCATAGTTTAATGGTTCAATAGTTTCTTTCTTAGAGGTGAATCTTATAATTAAGAATATATTATATTTGGTTAATTAGATATTTTAATATCATTATCTTACATTTGTTCAAAGTACATGCAGCATTTTAATTTTAAATCAAAACTTTATAAGACCAATATAGATCTGCCCTTTAAAATTAAGTAATAATCTAAATTTTCAGGGTTTGTCTTTATTTTTGTAGTCAGAGAAACAGTTTCATACACCACCTTCTAAATGACACATTTAAAAATTGCTTTACACCTAGTATGAAATGACTAGTCAAAGACTTCCCTGGTAGCTTAGGTGGTAAAGAATTTGCCTGCAATGTGGGCAACATGAGTTTGCTCCCTGAGTTGGGAAGGTCCCCTGGGAGGAGGGCATGGCAACCCACTCCAGTATTCTTGCCTGGACAGTCCTGCGACAGAGGAGCCTGGGAGGCTACAATCCATGGGGTTGCAGAGTTGGACAGAACTGAGCGACTAAGCACACAATGACTAGTCAAACATACATTATTTATATTTTTCCTACATTTTAAGGACTACTTTCTATTTCAGTTTATTCATCCCTTCTGTAAGTTGCATATTCATAGTACATACATATTCACCAAATTATACTATTAAATACTGAGCTATACAGATTTAGGATATTGGTTTTGGAATGTTTAAAATGCAAAATATTTATTTTCCCAACTGCAGTATGCTTCCTGAAAATACATATGCTAACATTTATAGAGTATCTAAATGATGACTCACATAGAATTGCTGCATTAGTTGTATTTATATTTTATTTTAATGTTGTTTTGTATATTTTCTTTTGCATGTTTTCATGTTAGATGTTTATTGCATTTTTTCATTATATATCATGATACCACAAAATTATTCAGTTAGGATTATTTTGTTATTAAAGCTTTTATTCAAATGTTTAATTTGAAATGCTGAACTTAGTGCAACAGAATATATGTTTTATATAAAATAACAAGACAAATATATCTAAAAGCCGCTTCTATGAATATGCACCTATGTTTAACATGTACTTGTATAGCTATATGCATTTTGGGATTTCCACTTATATCTCTAGCAACATGTTCTTTATGTTTGTGATAAGTTAGACAGTAATTACAAAGCAATATAGCATAATTTTTAAAAAATATGTAAAGCTAGCATTTTAATCAAAATGAAATTCAAATTTAATTTTTATTTAATACATTTTCTAAATGACACATTTAAAAATTGCTTTACATAAATTATGTTTAGTCCTTTGAATATAGATGTTGAAATAGGAAAGCATTCAAAAATTTTATTACGATACTTAATAAAGTCCAAGTTTAATTGTATAATTTAATTTTGCTGTTATATACGTTTGCCAATTTACATGTGTAACATATGTCATGTTCCATTATCATAATTCCATGATGACATGTATTTATGATTTTAGAAGCATGTTTATATATGTATATCATTTCATTTTATTTTCATTGTATTTGGAAATGTTTTGTTTCAAATATTAATAAAATTATATTTTAGATGTATTTATATTGTAAACATCTAATTTATACATATATCTCAAGCAGTTTAGTTGACAGGATAATCTAATTGTGATAAACTATATTGGGTATATATGATTTGATTTCCAATGAAGAGTGGGTATTTTGAATGTACAGTTTATTTGTAAATTTGGGTTGTATGTCTTGTAACATCATTTAACATTGGGCTATTATAGACAACACTTATATAACTGTATAGTATACTTAAATTTTTTTAAAGAAACCAAACTATTATATTTAATATTCAATTAGATATATAATATATTCAATATGGTATTGTTGCTATATATAATCTTAAGCCTTTTTCCAGCTTCGGCAGTTTCCTTATAAAACAGCTAGGTATGCAAGATTATTGAGTGTTTTGAAACTGTTAAATAGTGCATTTTGACAAGTTAAAAATCTTTGTTTCACACACTGACAATTTAAAGTGGTACCAAAAATAGTATTCTAAATTGGTCTACATTTTAGATAAATGGTTATAATATATGACATAACTATATGGTGATGGATGATTTTATTGCTTTATAAGGAAATCATTGTTTTTATGTATATATATATATATATGTATATATACATATATATCAAGAATACATGATTAAATTTAGATGTACTTCTACTTCTGCCATTATGAGATATACTAGTTTTTACTCTATATTCAATATTTACTCTATATTCAACATTTAGAATATTGAATATTCTAAACAAATCCATTTCACACTAACACTGTAAGCTATCATGGTTTAAGAATGTTGACATGAAACTTCAAATAACTGTTACTTGTCCAACTTCAGTTTCCACACTTTTCAAAGTAATGTTTTTGAAAGTTCAAAACAAAGCCATCAAATTTTCCTTTCTTTGAAATAATTCTTCATTTCATTACATTATTTGAAATATGACATTGCCATGTTAAAACTGTAATCATATTTCATGTGTTAAATTTATCCTCTTTATGATTGTTAGTATTACATTAAAATTATTTTTGAATCCATCTATTCTTTCATTTTACTTTTGATAAATATTCCTTGAGGATCTACTGTGTACCAGGCACTATCCTAGATACTTGGGTTTCAGCAGTGAATGGAATTTGCCTAAATCTCAGCCTTCAGGGAGCCTGCATTCTAGTATGGGGAGGAAAAATTATGAAAACAGAATATTAGTAAAACATAAGAACTAGTTGGTAAAATATATTGTTTAAATATGTAGTTAGCTAGATTATGGTTATTAAATTGGTTTTTAATGCTTTATTCAAATGTTATACCCTGTTCTGAATTCAGGTTAAGAGAATAATATTGCTATTAGCCAGTGGTAGAGCTCTATTACCGAAGGTTTTAAGATTGGGATAGCTAGCAAATCCTGGGTCTAAATGCCACTAAAGATCAGTTTTAACTCAAAAATTTGGTTAGGAAATGTAATTATTGCCTGGAGTCTTCAAGAATATGTACATTTTGAAATTGGTCTGTTGATCTTAAAAGATCAGTTTTAGCAGCAGTTTGGACACATTCCTAAGAATTACCCTAGATGCATTTACCCAAATACTAGGGATTATTTGGGTTTCCTGGTGGCCCAGATGGTAAAGAATCCACCTGCAATGCAGGATACCCAGGTTCAGTCCCTGGTTTGGGAGGATCCTCTGGAGAGTGAAGCGGCTACCCACTCCAGTATTCTTATCTGGAGAATCCTATGGACAGAGAAACTGACAAGCTACAGTCCATGGAGCTGAATAGAGTTGGACACAACTGACCAACTAAGCTCAGAGATTATTTAGGATTAATGTAATGACCTTCAATGATGGAACATAATAAATAGCTGTTTAATTTGCTTCTATGTTAAAGGCATAACAGACACACTGAGATTTGAGACAGTACAAATTCCACAATTTTTCATACTTTTAGATTGCATTTAGCAACATATGTTTGTATTTAAATAGTTTCCTTTTTAAACTAAACTTGAAAGCCCAGACATTATGATAAAGTTAGGAAGAGTTTAAAGCATTAGTTTCTTTCATAAAGAAAGGTACAGTTAAATTCCCCAGAAGAATAGTATGGACCAGGTAATTGTTTTTATAGTAATGAGTACATGGACATCAAAAGATCTGATTTACCATGAGATCAGTTACTCAATATTAGTAATGCAAGTGTAGTTATTAATCATGTGACTAAAGAAAGCCTTCACCATATATTAGCTTAGTAAACATTGCTGGCTAATTTGCATAACCAATATGCATTTAGTAGATTCTGATCTTCACAAAATAACTTGAATATTCAATAGCATCTTTTTCTGATTAAGGCTTTAAAATATATTAAAAATCTTTAAAATTACTTGATAATTGTCATACTTCATTTACCACTGGTCACCACAAAGTATAATCATTTAATTCTTTTGAATTCCTAAATAAAATTTTAAAAAGTGGTAAACAATCCACCTGCCAATGCAGGGCACCCAAGAGACACAAGTTTGACCCCTGAATCTGGAAGATCACTTGGAGCAGGAAATGGCAACTCACTCCAGTATTCTTGCTTTGCAAATTCTATGGACAGAGGAGCCTGGTGGGCTACAGTCTATGATGTAGCAAAGAATTTGACACAACTGAGCGACTGAGCACACACACATATAGCAACACAAGCTGGAAGAATTAGTAATGGAAAAGTACTCTTTTGCTTGCTTTTGAATGAGGGACTGCTCTTGTTTGACTTCCTTTTGACTTTAAAGCAGAAACCTGAATTAGTTGTTCTACTAATCACCTGCCTACAGCTAAAGAGGGGTGGGGGAAGAAGGCAGAACATGTTCAAATCACATAATGTGATATAGCTGTTGTGTCTTTTGCAAAATGATTAAAATATTCCTTTGCATTTTGTCTTTTATATATATATATACATATATATGTGTGTATATATATATATATATATATATACACACACACACATACATACATATATATAAACACAAGTTTGAAATGCAGTTTGTTGAGAAGGCAAAGTATATGAAGACTTACACCCTTCAATGGCTTTAAAAATAGTCAGCCAGGAGCTGACTATTGGTTCTAATTAGTAGTTGTTCTTCCAAAATTCAGTTATTTTTTTCTTATTAGGCATTTTAGCTGTCAAGATCCATTTAAGCATGTCTTCAATCAGTTTCATGCTTCTGTTATTAAAATTGCATCTTTTTGTCATTATGTGAGAATTATTCTCTACTAAGTAAGATTTTTGAAAAAAGAGTTTAAGTGAAAGAAAAAGAAAATCCTAATTTGGAGTCTTTAAAACAATCACAAAATTATAGTGAACTTTTATAAGATTAAGAATATGGAGATTTACTGTGACATACTTATGAGATATTTGGAAATTTTAAACTACTTTTTAAAACCATTTTGTATGAATGAAATTTTCATGCTAATAGTTAATTTTTGGTAATTTCTAAATAAAATAATTTGTGTATTTTAACTAATTGAAAATTGGTTAATCTCAAATTTTACTTTAAAAGTCTGAAAAATATTACCCAACTTCCAAAACAACCCACTAAATTCTAAAATATATATATAGCTCATAACATTGAATATTTTATCATGTTGGCTTTTTTCTGGCAAATAAGGTAAAGACAGATATTTACAAGGAGTAATTATTTCAGTTTTTTTTAATCATTTTGTCTTCAATTTTGTTTTGATTTTTAAATTCTCCTTTCTTCACTTGTCTTAAAATTAAAAAAAAAAAAAGATATTTTCCCCAGAAATCATGATGAGATATGGCATAGACTATTCAAGGCATACTTTTGAGAAAAGTGTGGTTACATAGTTACCCATTCCGTCAAAACTTGTCACTTACTAGGCATTTGTTGCTAAAAATCATCTGTAAATAAATAATGAATAAGATTTATTCAAGGTCAGATAAAGGGTTTACTGTTTCTCCTTTTTCTCCCTATTGTGTTACCGTTAAAATGTGATATGATTATGTGTAATAACTCTTCCATACATTGATTGATATAAACAAAACCTCAGATCTGGTTACTTCACATTTTAGTGGCGTGTTTGTGTTTTGCCTTTTTATGTTAATTATACTTAAGATGATAGAAAAGAATATAATTTATGAAATTTATCAGAAAAAAAGCAACATTTAAAAGAAAAAAGTTAGCATCTAGTGCTACTGTGTCCCACAGGTTCTTCTACATTGACCCACACTACCTCCACTGGTGAGTTAGAGGAGCATAACAGGACTGCCACTGGTGCTATTGCTGTTGCTAGCACATCTGCAGATGTTACTGTATCCAGTGTTACAGCTGTCACCATCCATAGACTTTCCGAGGAACAGCGAGTGCAAGTAAAGAATCTCAGAAATTCAGGTCTGGACCCCAACACATCCAAGGACGGGCTCTCACCTCATCAAGCAGATACACAAAGTACAAGGAGAAGACCAAGAAATGCTGAACAGATAGAAAGAACTAAAGAGCTTGCAGTTGTTACTCATAGAGGTATTGGATGTTATTTTACTTGTGCCCATTTAGTTACAGCCAAAGCTATATTTGGGTAATTATTCCAATTAGAAAATGAGCTGAAACAGAGCCAAGATGTAGGAAATGCAAGAAAGAATTCAAAGTAGCTGAAAAATATAGACAGTAAGCTAGAACTTGAATAATTTGAAAACATAAAAGTTAGAATTTAAAAAAAATCAAAATGAAATTCAAATGTTGGAGGGAGGAGGGAGTAAATATAGAAAGAAAATAATACATAAATGATAGTAAAAACAAACTACCTATTGTGTATTATATACCAATTATGATATCTAGAGAAAATCAAATTAAAATAACCATTTTTCTATTAATAAGTGTACATATTTACAAATTGATGATTTAGCCAATGTAGTAGTTTTCATATTTGCATGATTTTTTTGTTATATAAATGCCAATTAATTATTGAAAAAATAGATAACTAGATTTGGAACAATGGGAACATTATGTCTGGTGATTATTTTATATAGCTTATTCTACTATTTCTGAATTACCTATTGACCCATATGATTGTACTGAGAACAGATGTCTCATTTTGAAAAGGTAACAGTTATTCCAGGCTTCCCTTGTGGCTCAGCTGGTAAAAATCTTCCTGCAATGCGGGAGACCTGGGTTCGATCCCTGGGTTGGAAAGATCCCCTTAAGAAGGGAAAGTTTACATGCTCTGTTATTCTGGCCTGGAGAATTCCATGGATTATAGTCCAAGGGGTCGCAAAGAGTCGGACACGACTGAGCGACTTTCCCTTTCCCTTTCAACAGTTATTCCTTGGTATTATGACTCCAGATTTAAGTGTTCCTAATTTTTAGAGATAAAAATATCAGAGTCAAATTATATGTTGATAATTTTCTAGTCAATTAATATAAGCCTATAGTTTACAAAATTTAGGAAGTATAGCAAGAATTTTTTTTTCTATTTTTTGGTATCAGCTTCACTGGAAAAATAGTGCAGTATGAAACACTAAAGAAACTTTATACTGATGTATTCATCAGTGGAGATATTAACAAAATGAACATATTTCAAGTACAAATATTTACTCCAGCTCTGTTTCCAACTCAAAGTTTTCTCCAAAATGGCAATGATTTTTATAGTATGATTATACATAGGTTGCATGATATAGGTAATGGAAAACCATTCAAATGCTTAGTACAGACTAAGGAAAAAAAAATTAAGACATCTTTGCTTAAGTTGATTGAAAATCATACATCTCAGAAATTCATTTTCCATCAGAATTTATACTGAAAGTAGTTACCTTGATTCTCTTTAATAAGAAGCATTCTAAAATGAATACTTAGCATGTGGTAATCTCCTTTAAAGGATTAAATTAATATCACCTTAGTTCTCTATTCACTCTCCTACCATGACTACTTCCACTCATGTGAATATAGGAATCATTATCAGATTTACAATTGCTTAATCAAGTAGATAGATTTTTTTATTACAGGAAGTAAAAATATGTAAATATTGATTAAGAAAAAAGCCCTTCAGTTTAGTGTTTTCACTCTCTTTGGAAATTTGCATGCACTAACAGACAAATTTCCCTGTATTCATTCTGTTGTCCATCGAAAAAAAGGCAGGTAATCTTTGGACATGAGTTTATTGTTTATTAACTAATAATACATATGTTCCAGGTAAAGTTTGCCATCAAATGATTTGAGAAACGCTGGTGCTATATATATATATATCCATTAAATATTTTGTAGAACTTGAACAAACAATTCAGACTGAAAAGAGAATAGTTATCAATTATTAAAGTGATTTGAAAGTTAATCTAAAATTTTGAAGTGCATTCAGCCAAATTTCAATTAAGCATCAAGATTACACCCTTGATTATTTTCAGTGCTCAAATTTTCTCAATTGTTATAATAATCTTCCAATGCTTTGTTAGCATTCATAGCATTTAGACCTGTTTCACTCATTCTTTCTAGAATAGTGTTTATGAATATGATATTCAGTGATGCAATCTACCTTGGAAATACATATTTTAAAATTATTGATATTTAAATTACGTGTACAGAAAACATTTTGAATGTCATGTTCATTTTTATTGACTTAAATTATTATGCTTGCGTCAAATCTTTATACAAACCTCAATATATAGTTGTATTTTCAGACGTAAAGCAGTCCTTAAAGACTTGACTCTTAAGCTGGACCAAATCTCTAAATAGGAATTTGCTGACATGAAAACAATATTCTTTTAAACAATAAATTTCAGTTTACGCAACATACCTGACATACCAACTGATGTCTTTTCTGTGCAAAAATAAGGATAAATAATACATGCCCCTTCTTTGAGAGACTGAGAGAAAGTAGAGGACATGGAGGAATCCATCCTGGTGGGGCAAGGAAGATTTTGTAAAGCTTATGGCTGAGCAGAGTACTAAAAAAACATAGGATATATGTGGGCAGTGAGTCCTTTAATTGATGTTTTAGATGAGTCAATAAAGATAATACAAAACTAGCTTGCTTAATTTTTCTAGATATTTTAGAGGAAAAAAATGTCTTGTTCTATTCCATTCTCCACAATGTAGTCAGAGTTACCTTTTAAAAATGAAAGCTTGATCACATTCTTTCATTGCTTTAAAGCTTCCACTGATTTCCCAGTGACTTTGGGAATAAAACCAAACTTGATGATAGCCCATTTGATCCTCTTATGTTATTTTGTCTACAAATTCATCTCATGCAACTCTGATAATCACTCTCTTGTTTTTTGCCAAACAGAATTACTTTTAGCTTATTCTTTTTGCCTCAGGCTAGGCCCATAAGCTATTCGTTCCTTTCAACCAAATCACTGTAATTCCTTTTCCAAGATTTACCTGAAATTGTTAATTCCTGGAAATTTAGAATTTCCTGTTGTGACTCATCATTTTAAATTCTGTAGGTAGGGAGAGAATGAGTATTGTCCATGGTTCATTCCCAGGTCTTAGAACAGCTTCTGACTCATAGACATATTTAGATAATATTTAGTAAACTGGTGAATAAATATTTGCAATTTCACTAGCCAGAGTATTCATTCAACTTACTTAAAGGCTAAAAATTATATTTTTCAATATAATGAAATGTTGATGTAGTTCAATTTAAAAATAGCTATTTTGTTATAGTTATAATAACCAATGTTTTTAACCCCTTTGAAAACCAAAAGTATTCTTACAAACTTAAAATGAAATATTGCTTTTTTATTGTGTTACTACTTAAAATTCAGAGTAAAACTAGATATGAATGCCTTGCTTATGGCCTTTTTACATTTATAAAATCAAAGAAAATTTTCTGATAAACAAAAAATAATAAAGTCAGTAAACTATATATGAATAAATATGAATGTAATATTATGAATATTATTTTGCTGAGATTAATTATCATCTAAAGCATATATACAATAGAGATTGTGATAGCATAGGTTTTTTTGATGTCTACAAGTGCATACAAATTTTGCACTGTGATCGTGTACATTTTTCATTTTCTATTCACACTGTAATTAAACTTTCATGTCTATGATGTCTTTTGATCATTGCTACTTTCTAATTTGTCTATTTTTAATAACTTGAGGCAATTAAAGTACTTAGTATTATCACTATGAAAACAAAGAAAACATAAACACTGAAATTGCACTTAGCATGTGGCACTTGGTATTTGTTAAGTGTATAGACTCAAAAGTCTACATATTAATTTATGAAAAATTAAGTCACTGTAATGAATCTATTATAAAAGCTGCACAATTAATTTGAAAAAAAGAAACAGAATATTTATCAAAGGTTTTTCAATCTCTGTAGGGTTCTACTCCAATTTTCCTATAGTACTATAATTAAGCATCAGTAATTAAATTTAAAGTATGTTCTTAAAAAGTGGGTTTTTTTTTTCAGTTTCTACTTGTTCTCAGTGAAAGAAAACCTCTTCTGATTTTTTTTCCATTTGAAAAGAGTCTTAGACATGAAATAAAATATAAAGAAGTAAAAGAGAAAAATATTGATGAAGAATGTTGGTTTAAATCTTCTTAAAATAATGTGTTAACACCACAGTTTATTAGTTCCCAATAGTTTTCAAAATGAACATTTGATTTTATTGATTGGATTTTAGTTTACTTTTCTTACCTACTGTGCATAAGAGTCTTTTTGGGTCACATGAAATATTAGCGTTGAATTTCCCTATCAGTAAAATAGTATTGTAGTATTATATTAGGGTTATGATAGTGAGGATTAAACACAGTATTCGGTGGAAATGCCAAAAAACCTCAAGTATTCTCTCCCAGTGTAAAGTGAAAGTGAAGTTGCTCACCGACTCTTTGTGACCCGTGGACCGTAGCCCACCAGGCTCTTCCGTCCATGGGATTCTCTGGGCACGAATACTGGAGTGGGTTGCATTTCCTTCTCCAGGGGATCTTCCCAACCCAGGGATCGAACTCAGGTCTCCCGAATTGCAGGCAGACGCTTTAATCTCTGAGCCACCAAAACTGCTCACCATTATTGGTTAGTTTTGAGGTCAGAGAACTAGGCTGAGTCTGTACTCTATCCCTTATTAGGTGTATGATTTTGAACAATAACTTCAACTTTAGAACCTGAAATGTCTTCGTAACTGAGAGTAGCTACCTGTAGGTATTTCATAATTATGTGAAAGAATTTAGCACAATTGTTGGCTTATGTTCAGCAGATAGTAATTGTGTTTATTTTTACTATTATTCATCAAATATATTTAACTCTTGCTATCTATGTGACATTGCTCTGGACAGTAGAGGTATAAAAATGTACAATGCAGGCTGTACTATGGAGTAGTCTATACAACTTATTTTATAAAGGGAAGCTTATTATGAGAAACATTGCCAGAGCAGTGTTTTTTTTTTTGTTTTGTTTTTTTTTTAATGTTACTGAAGTAAAGGAAAGGGATCTTTTGCCTCTAAATGTAAAAGTCAAGAAAGGCTGCACAGACATAAAATATTTGTACAAATTCAACTAGTAAATTGTGTTTATATTACTAACATATATAAAAATTGCTTTAAGTGGATAATATGCTAAATAGAAATATGATGATTGTATATCAAAATAAGTAAAGGAAATAGTCAACCTTCCTTTAAAGGATTATTTGCAGTTACATAAATAAACCTAAAAACAATTGATCTTTTTAGTTTATAGAATATCCAGATGTTTAAAATTAGATACCATAGTATCTAGTGATATTTTAAATTCCATCAGAATAGTTTGTTGAAGTATAAGATTTTTTTGAATTTATTTATTAATATTTATATAAAATACCTTTTCTAACAATCTCTAAATAGCATAATTTATTATTATATCTCTAAGAGATTTTAATTCATTGTTGACTTAAAACAGTAAGAAATATGTAGTATGATTAAAACATTAAGTAAAGGGTCCTTAATTTCTAGGATTTTATATTTTAAAATTGATGGAATCTTTTAGATCATTTACTACCACACCGTTACTTCTTATAGGAAATTGTCATCTGAAAAGGCCATGTGAAAACCCAATCTTCCTACCTTCTATTTACTCATGGTTCATAAAGGCTTAATGCATGAAGACCCTTTTATTAGATGATATTGAGGTTAAAGTAATATAGATGACAACCATATTTGGATTTTCTTCCTCAAGAGTTTAATATTTATATTATTAAAAATAGTCATTTAATGTCTTTTACTCTAGATAAGTTTTTAAACCATTGTTTTTCTTACATAATACAGTAGAATGAGATTTGTTTTTCCCCAGTATGTAGATAATTCCTGTCTGCTGTAAATAAGCAACCTTGATAGTTGCTGCTTGCATGTAAAAGTGTCAATATATCCTTCTGAAAAGTTCCTATATACATATATAATAATTATAAACACTCTTTTATGGTTTTTCTTAGAAATTTAGATGACTGTATTATCTTGTATAGTCAAATATGTGTCATTAGCATTTAATGCCATTGATGGTACTTGTTTTGATGTAGTGTAGCAAATACTTCCAGTATATTTAATAGCTAATGATCTTATTAACAGGATTGAGCAGGGTTTTAACTTAGTTTGTAAGATAAGGAGGGCTTTCCTGGTGGCTCAGATGGTAAAGAATCCACTTGCAATGCAGGAGACAAGGGTTTGATCCTGAGTTGGGAAGATGCCCTGGAGGAGGGCATGACAACCCATTCCAGTATTATTGCCAGGAGAATCCCCATGGACAGATAAGCCTGGCAGGCTACAATCCATGGGGTTGCAAAGAATCCGACATGACTGAGCAACTAAACACAACAGATAATGTTACATGAAATTATATTTAACTGAAATTTAATATGATGTATAAACACTCCCATAAGGGCAGAATAAAAGAAAATCTATTTTAATTACCAGCTTGTAAGTAGAATTTTTAATTGTTTTCAACTTTAAGGTAAGAATAGTTAATTCAGCATACCTTCTTAACTTTAGGTCAGCAATTTTAATCCAAACAAAAGCAGGAATTTAAAAAATATCATAAGCAATATTTTTTTCAAGTAACATCATCTGAGTTTTACATTGCTAAATAAAAAGAGGAAAACATTTGATGAGTATTGCTACTCCTGCTTTCTTTTGGTCTCTATTTGCATGGAATATCTTTTTCCAGCCCTTCATTTTCAGTCTGTATTTGTCCCCTGTTTTGAGGTGGGTCTCTTATAGACAACATATATATGGGTCCAATTAAAATAAATAAATTTATATTAAAAAAAAAGAAAAAAGGAAAACAGCATACTATCAGATATACAATCTACATTGAATTTCCAGTTTATTTCAAAAGTCACATACTATGATATGTAACCATTTTGTTTAAAACAGTGGACTGTAATATGACAAAAACTCTATTGTGTAGAAATAACAGTTCTTGGGTGCCTAGTAGGTGCCTTTCACTAATAGGTTATTTGGCCACATGTGAAATACAGTTTAAGTCTTTTCAATAGTTTGCAAGAACCTGTTTTCAAACTATATATTAATATCTTTATAGAGTATAGATTTATAAATCAAAAACATTCTTTTGCATCACCATGAGAAAATTCATTTATGGATGGTTAATTAGATCTTTGTGGATACTGATATGCATTTACCAAGTATCGGGGCTTAGTATACATATTATCTCAATGCTTAAGCATTTAAGCTTACGTTCATAAAATTTAAAATATGGTCTCTATTTTCAAAGGAAGAGTATAGAGATAAGATAATAGTAAAAAAATTATTGGTCAATTCTAAGAGAAACAATTTCTACAGAAGGAGAATGTTAGGATAAGTTATAGGTACCTTTTAAAATTATAATATATTATATGTAGGAGAGATCAAACCTGTTCTGCCATAGGTTGTAGAACTTAGTGTATGAAACCACAGGAAGATACAAAATATAGAGAAAACTATTCTAACACTGAGTTTTGTTCAAATATAGATTGTGTGCTCCAGAAAGCAGCAAATTCTTAAGTCACTGATAAGATATATAAGCTTGATGGACAAATTGGGTATTTGGAAAGTATTTAAGCATCAAAGTATTGAAATGATATGACCACCACTATCCCTTCTAATCCAAGTGTCTATCCAGAAATCTCATACATTAACTGATAGATTTATCATCATCTCCTATTTTCTCTTGAGCTTTGATCTGGCCTGGACTTAACTTTATGGTTATCTCATTGTAGAGAGAGATAAATTAAAACAAGCATAGAAGTGGCCAACACTACTATCGAGATAGTTGGATTGACACTCTCCTTATCCCAGTTAATGGAACTCAGCCATATAAACATTTTTCACCAGGACCACTGCCATATATACGCCTTAAGTTCCAGAACATCTTCATTTGAGGACCTAACTTTTAGGTAGTTAATGTCCAACATTAACTTTAACAGTAACGTCCAACAGTCCTTTATCAAGACTTTCATTTGTCTGTTCCTTTGTTCCATCCTTCCCTTCCCTTCCTTTTCCCTCTCCCCTCCCATCCCCTCTACTTCATTTCTCTCCTCTCCATTTCTCTCCCCTCCACTCTCCACCTCCTTCCTTCCTTTCCTTACTTTCTTTTTGTCTTTCCTTTTCCTTTTCTTTCTTTCTTTTAGTGCTATTTCTTCACTTCCTTCTTCCTTCCTTCTATACATTCATCCTTACTTCTCTTCCTATTGTTTTCTTTGTTTCTTTCTTCAACAAAAATTCACTGACTATTTTGCATGTCATATTTTCTTCTAGTTCTTTGTTTGTACAACATTGAACAAAACCTGGTTCTTTGAGTTTATATTTAAATGAGGAGAAAAAGACAAGGAAATAAACAAATAACTACTTAATGGCAGAGAAAACAACTAGATAGAAAGAGCTTGAGTTTTGCTTGCAAAAGAAAACCTGATGTGCCTGGCTACTGCTGCTAAGTCTCTTCAGTTGTGTCTGACTCTGTGCGACCCCATAGACAACAGCCCACCAGGCTCCCCCATCCCTGGGATTCTCCAAGCAAGAACACTGGAGTGGA
The DNA here is from genome assembly GCA_917880005.1 of Nanger dama. Lineage (NCBI taxonomy): Eukaryota > Metazoa > Chordata > Mammalia > Artiodactyla > Bovidae > Nanger > Nanger dama. The sequence goes on from CAKJTW010000037.1 coordinate 15,549,251, forward strand.
TTGCCATTTCCTTCTCCAATGCATGAAAGGAAAAGTGAAAGTGAAGTCACTCAGTTGTGTCTGACTCTTAGAGACCCTATGGACTGCAGCCTACCAGGCTCCTCTGTCCAGGGGTCTTTCCAGGCAAGAGTACTAGAGTGGGTTGCCATTGCCTTCTCCTGATGTGCCTGGAGTTCAGTGGAAAAAAAAAGGAAAGTGGAGATCAGTTGAGAAACTGGCAGGAATTAGACTATATAAGAGCTTTGAGGCCTAGGTAAAGAGATTTGTTTTAATCTCAGAGAGGAAGCAATTGGTAGACTTTATATTATCTGATATAACTTTTTATAAGACATCATTTTAGCAGGAAGATCCCCAGGTATGGGCATAGCAATCCACTTCAGTATTCTTATCTAGAGAGTACCTGTGGACAGAGGAGCCTGATGAGTTACAGTCCATGGGGTCGCAAAGGTTTGGACATGACTGCATGAAAAGCATGCACACACATAAGAAATTTTAAGTAAGCAGGAGCAGACAGACAAACTAGTACCGTATACAGATTTGAAATTAGTGATTGATAGAGCTTTTGGAGTCTAAGTCTTAGACTATGGTTCTCAAACTTCAGTGTGAACACAAAACACCTTGCAGTCTTACTCAAATGCAGATTGTGATTTCATGGAATTTTGATGGGATCAGAGATTCTGCATTTCTAACAAGATTGCATTTTTAACAGATTCTGCTGATATACTGATTAGCAAAAATTTACATAAGGATTATAATTATGGAGAGAGACCAGTACATACCCAACAGTACATGATAACTGGCCACTAGAATATTTACAATGTTAGTAAACCATCTCAGATAATATGGTAAATATGTTATCTCTATACAAATGATTATACTGGTGGGAGATTAACTAGTGGAAGGGATATTTTATGGCAGATGGATTTTCCAGATCAACCTTAATGACAGTAACTAATTCTGTCAACCCTTAGAAATGACTGAGCAGATTATATTACTTACGATTTTACTGGAAAAAAATTGATGAATAATTGATGAAGGCATTCCCAAGCTTAATTTTAACTCATTTGTTGTTTTTTTACCCTAAATCTATATCTTAAAATTAATTTTTAAATGTATTATCAAATAACAGAAAAAAACAAGGTTTTACTTTTACTTAACTTGTTTCAAATCTCTGAAAGTATGATAGGTGAAAGCAAAAGATAGTGAAAATTGGGATACAGAAATTGATTGCCAAATCAAAAATTTTCATGATTGAATAAATATGCATGATCTTCTATTTTATATAAATGATGAATTTGCACTTGCCTGCTCAAATTCCCATGTCCTTCTTTATGAGTTTATTTGATGTATTAATGTTTGTGAATGTTTATCATAAATAATAAGATACAACATTTTTAAGATACTTTCATTTATTAAATTAACTATTAGTCTTTTGTGTAAGAAGTTTGACACTGTTAGAGTAAATATTTATTTAACACATAGGGAACTGATAACATTTAGGTGGGTATACTATATATAAATGTTGACTGTTGCATTATCAATATCTTATCCTTTTATGTTGTTTTTGCATTGTTCTCTTGACTATTTTCCTAATCATATTATTTTGTTGAAAATTGTGTTAATGTTGATACTTGTAGCAATTAAAATCCATGTCCCCAAATGTACCAACTTATTATTTAAGTACATAATTATTTATTGAATATCATCTTCATATTTCATTTCCATATTTCATCACATTTGTGAAATTATGAGAACTATTATTCATAACAGTAAATATATTTTTATATTTTGCTGAATAAGTTGTATTTAGGGAGAATAAAATATTAGAAATTGCTTGGTAAAAGATTTTACATTCTTAAAAGGTACTAGATAGAAATACTCCAAAAGTACTGAGGACCTTTATGACAATATTAAGCATGAAAATTTTTTTTCACATATGATGTATCTGCAAATAATCATTTTAACAGTTTTATTCAATGCTACCACTCAAACCATGCTTTTGAGTTATTCCTATGCTGAGATTTTAAGTATTTCCAATAACCCCAATGTTTTCCTTTAAGTAAGTCTAAGGAAGCATACATCTTTTCACATTAACTGCAACTGTCATCTTGTAACAAGGATCTTATTTCATAAGTGTTTTGTTTTGTTTTTTTTTTTTTTAGATTTTCAGCCCCATTTTTATGCTCACCAGTAATTATTAATCAGAGATTTTGATACCTTATTGTTTATATTAACATATTATCTCATTTTTATAGAATGAGCAAACAAGGGAAATAATACTAATATGTATAGCATAAAAGAAAGAGAGTCTTAACTTTAAAGAACAAAGATGGCAATGATTTTATGTGTAACTGGCTTCCCCAAATGGATATCAGAGCTAATTATTTTGCCTGTGAATGGGATGGTCACAATGAGTGTGGGGTTGTGGTTTTTAAATCTTTTTCCTTGTTAAAGTATTTTGAAGGGGCTAGACATTATCTTTGTGCTCAAAGCTGGTGCCAAAGTGGACTCTGCCTTTTGGAGTATGAAAGTATGATCCTATGTTAGACATTTTTATCTTATTCAGAGTTATTTTGGGGCATTTTCACCCACATTTGCAGCAAGCTGCTTCCCTCCATATAGTTTTCTAGAGCATATGGCTACCCTGCTGTGCACAGTGTGAAATCACACAATTAAGCTTCACAATTTTAGGAAGAGAAGAACCTTTATATATGGCAGAACAGCATGGTGTTAGGTTTGGGGTACATTGCATAGTGTATTTTTTTCCTCCTATCTAATCATTTTTATTCTAAACCATAAACTGTTGCTTTTTAGTGTTGATGCTTGACTTTTCTTTTTCTTTGTCTTCAAATGGCATTTCTTCATAATACCAAATGGGATTAAAGTGTGAGAGATTTCTAGATTGATTTCATCCAGACAAATTAGAAAATTTTCATTTAGTTGGCTCACATTCAGGAAGTGAGGAGGGTGGAAAGCAGAGAACAGTGGCAGTCATCAACTCTCCTGAACTTTCCATTTGAAAGGAATGAGCCAAAGTTGATTTTACTAAAAACAAAACAAAACAAAAACAAAACTGTATGGTAATTTGAGTTTCAGCTAGCAGCTGGCTTTTGCTACACCTTTTATTCATCTGTTTATACTTTAAAAGTAAGACATCGAGAGGCTTCACAACATGGGATTATGCCTGGCACTATCAGTTAATAGTTAACATTATTTAGTGTTAAATTCAGTTAATGAAACTGGCTCTGCTCCATACTAAAGTAAACCATCCTTAAAATCAGATATTGTTGACTACTTAAATTTTTCTGTTATTAGCTTTGCATTAAAAAAAAAATAATGTGGATAGAGTAAATTAATCCAGTCCATTTGTGATTTCCCAGGATATATTTCAGTTGTTATTTCTGACTGGATATATGAAATGCTGTTATTCATGGTCAGGTGGTGGTGTTGATGCTAGGACTGAAGTTTTAAAGTCAAATGAATGAATGTATTTTACTAGTATATGTATTGGGCAATCTACTCAGCCTGTCTCCATTTTTACGTCTAGAAAGGAGGAAAATAATCCCATTTTGAATGGCTCTTTTGTGGTTTAAATGAGACAGTGGACAGAGTACCTATGCTTTAAACACACAACCATTAACTGATAGGCCCACTTCTGGAGCCTTTACAAGAAGAAAATACACTTTAGTTACATTAAAAGTTTTATCAGATAAAGGTATGTGAACAAAGTAAGAAAACAATTAGCACAAAGTTTTAAATTTCTTACATAGCTGATTTCCTTAGAAATAAAATATGTAGCCTAACTGGCTTCCTTAGTGGCTCAGCCGTAAAGAATCCAGCTGCAGTGTAGGAGATGTGGGTTTGATCTCTGGGTGGGGAAGATCCTGGAAGATTTAAATGGCAATCCACTCCAGTGTTCTTGCCTGGAGAATTCCGTGGACAGAGAAGCCTGGAAGGCTATAGTCCTTGAGATCGCAGAGTTGGACAGGACTGAAGCAACAGAGTGAGCATGAGCATATAGTATAATTCAATTGATAGAGAATTATGGAAACTGCTGATATATATAGCTGTATTTAGCTCTGTTCATATCGATCTCATGTATAAGTTATTACTAAAATATTGTGTAGTATCCAGTCCATCTTAGGTTTCTGTTAGGCCCATATTTATTTTTCTTGCCAGTTTTACCTTTCTTTCAATTACTCTCCAAATTCAGTACAGCTAATTAACTTGACTTCCTTTTTATATCCTCGATCCTTGTGAACGCTCTATGCTTCTTGAGGAAATAATTGCTTGAAAGGGCATAAGATATGTGCTCTAGATTTCAAAACAAGTAAAGAAGTAAGCAACCAGTGATAGAATGATGAGCAAAAACCATCCTTATTTCTACTTAGATATTATCTATTTAAGAGTCATTATAAACTAATTGAGAGATGAAGTTTAATATAGTATCTGAAAAAAAAAAAAAATCTCTAATGATTTCCTTGTGCCAGTGGTATAACTATAGAGTATGTAGGGAAACTATTGAATATGGGCTAATTCAAGGAAGGTTTATTTACAAAGGGATTGCTTTTAAATAAGCATATGTAAAGAACCACAAGGGATCATGCACCTAGGGTAGTAGCAACTAGGCTGTCATTATTCCTTACCCATTGGGATGAAGGAAGGGAGAGATGTTGGACAGATATATATATATATATATATATATATATATATATATGACATAAAAAAGACTAGTAACTTTCAGTTAAGGGCCCATCTCCAGTTAGCATAGTCGGCGAGACCTTTTAGAACAATCCTGATCCTACTTTCCTTCTTCCCTCCATCTTTCTGCTGCAGTTCTCTGGAGTTTGTTGATATAACCTGGAGCATCTCAAATTTAAATGTTCATAAGAATTACATAGTGGTCTTGTTAAAAGCTAATTTTAATTCATTAATTCTGGGAGGGCTTGATAATCTGTTTTTCTAACAAGTCCCTAGTTGATGTTGGTGCTTCTAGTGTAATGCCACAGTTTGTATAGCGGATGTAGCTTATTCAGGTCAACCAATGTACAAAGAATAAGGAGGAGAATAGATCTGGAAAAGCATGTGGCAAGGTATAAAATAGATGTGGAAAGGTATGGATGGGCTGTGAGAAGAACATAGATAAGTTATGATGAAAGTGCTTTGTTGTCTTCAATAGCCATGATTATAGCAGCATAACCCTGTGTCAAACACACTGTCAGAGTCCATCTATACTTGTTTAAAACAAGTGGTAGAGATATCAAGCCTCCCTCCAGTGAAGAACTTTAGATAGACCATAATAATCTTATATCAGAAGAAAGAGGGGATATTGTTGCTTATTAAAGTAATAACATCTCTGGATATTTTATTTAAAATTACTCAGTGTACTTAAGAAATTTGTAGTGGAAGAATATAATCCACTGCCATCAAGCTTATGATATTCATTACCCAAGGTCACTCTTATTCAAAAGGCTTCTTTCTCAATTAGTCTCATATTAGAAGGCATTATACTATAGATAACTGATCTCTGACATTATGTATAAAACAAATATGTGATATAAAATTATCTCACTCATTTTAACTTGAAAAAACATTATAAACTTGCAGGTATATTTTTGTTTTAGAGATCATTTGAGAAGTTTTTCCTAATCTTCATATTTTTGAAGGCTTTCATGTGAGAACCAGAGGCATTCTAAGCAGCCAAAAGAAAAGAAAGAAGAAAAATTGAATTTTATCATTCTTTATGTTACACTTCATAGTAAAAATAAATTTTAGTAAAAATTAATTAGTGAAAAGAGACAAAATTAAAAATAAAAGAAATATAAAATAATTACCATTCAAAAATCATAGGATATCAAAGCAAAAAGTACATAAGAAAATGATTGAATTGAGTGGATATTAATATTTAACTATAGGACTAAAGATAATTTTTAAAAGTTCACTTAAAGCTGTTAGAAAATGAAAATTAAACTTAATTAAATTAAGGCTGAGACAGTTGTAAAAGTGTTAAAAGTATTTGTGAACCATACCAATGGTAACTGTTTCTATATGGTGACTTTTATTATGCCAATTATAAGAATCCCTAAAAAGAACATAATCCCACATTTTTCTTATTTTACTGCACACCATAACTGTAAGACCTGTTACACCAAGCATTGTGTGTGAATCTGCAGGTGTCTACATAAGGGCAATGGATTTCTGAAGTTGTTCCATTGCTGGAAGAGAAGAGAGCCCATACACAAATTTTAGAATCTTTATCCAATAATTAGCATCTACTATTTATTAAATAAAAATACAAAATTAATTCAATCTGGAAGACCTATGAAAATTAGCAAATTGATTTTACAAAATACAATGTCTTCTTTCACACTTAGACTTTGTTCAGTTTTCTAAGTAAAAATTTTTGACTTATTTCTCAGTCTGAAGTGGTTGAAAAATAAAATTTCAAAGATTTATGGTTTAGGCTGATTTTGTACAACTATGAGACCTTAAAGCCTTAGGATCTTTTGTAAAAATGAAAATGGCCTGTTACAAGAATGATATAAATTATGCTGAATACCTACACATATGTTTGTAAGAACTGTTATGATTATATGTTAACACTTAAGAATGATTCTATACATTTATACCAAATATACTAGTTTGGCCAAAGGATTTTGAGGGGTTTATAATGATATAAAAAAAAAAAATTAAAGTTGGAAATCCAGAGAAAATTTATGAATTTGTATAACATATCTAAACAGTGAAAAGACATAACACAAAATAGTTGAGAATTTTATGATAGGGCATCCCCAATTGAAATGTCTCCTGAAAAGGACCAGATCTTAAAATTATAAAAAATTAAATAGCTAACATTTACTGAACTTTTCCATGTCCTGATTCTTGGTATTTATTATAGAATTTAAGTATATAACACAATATATGATTGTAAATTCTCTTTCAGCTAAAAAGAGGGGATCATAAGTGCTAGTTACAAGCTAGCAGGGTAGCATAAATAGATATTTTGGACTTAAAAATATTAAAGTATTCCTTAACTCTAGTGATTTTTAAAAGGTAAAATGCATTATATTTAAGTAGTTATAAAATGTAATATTCATCATTTCTTATAAAATTAATTGATCTAATTCTATCATTTTAAAATATTTAGACCTTGCATATCCCTAAAATGTGTCTTTAAAAATGAACTTTCAGTGTTTTTGAACATATTTCATTGCACCACTAGTTTTCTTATCAAATGGAAGCCAGTATTATTTCTTTTCTTCTAACATCTTCTAAAATAAAATATTTTTGGAAACACTCATGAACCACTTACTAATATGCCGCTGAATTTTCTATACTTTTTTACTGTATAGGCCAGAAACATGATTTACTTGCAACATACCTTTAGTCACTTTCTAAAATTACACTACAGAAATATTTATGAAGCTAATATTATTTTTCTAAGAAATTTATATCCAATGATAAATTTTACATGAAAGTTAATATAGAGTATCAGAGTAGTACTACCTAATTTTTACTGGCATCATTGTAGTTTCTTTTTAAAAATATATAAATTTATTTATTTTAATTGGAGGATAATTACTTTACAATATTGTATTGGTTTTGCCATACATCTTTCTTCTTCTAACAATAATATGGAAAGGAATAATCAATTATCAGCCTTCATGTTGCATATATTATGAAGAAGTATTCTACCAGTGTAGAATGTAGGGAAAAACAAAAACAAAAAACAGTGCTAACGTTTTTAGGCCTGTAACAGGGAGCCACCATTTACTTTCAAACCAATGAAATTTACTTTCAGAACATAGTAAACTACTTCTATAGTCTCTAAACACATTTTAATCTTTGAGATAAAACTGTTATTTCTGATTAGTCTTTCCATCTTCCTTTGCTCTAAATTCCATACCTAAATAACATGGGTAAATTAGTGAATCTCTTAGGAATATATAGAGAAGTTAAGCAACTTGTTCCATGTCTTAGGGGACTAGAACACAGGTTTCCCAACTTCTGGTCCAGTGAGAGAAATACTACAAATAACAGGCTGTGTTTTAAAGATCTGTAATAAAATCCCTACCAAGTGATTGGATTTCTTCATTACACATGTAAATGTATCTATTGTCAATGTTGAGATGAGCCATATTTTCAAGTTGGAACATATACACACACACACACATGAACACACATTAGTTAATTTTGATAACCAAAACAAAAACTGGCAACATTTTACTAGTGTACTTGATTTATTGAATATAAAGATAAAGGCACAGTGATACTTATTTCAAAATAAAAAGTAGAAATTATTTATCCAATTTTAAAAGGAAAGTCATTGTCTATTTGAGAAGTTGAAACATAAATAACCACCCAATCAATAGGATTCAAACTCTCTCAAAAAAAAATTATTTTCCTTTTCAGAAGGGCTGTCATACTCTCACTTAATCACAGATTTACAATGAACTTATTACCACTTGAAAGATAAATTATAGTCAAGATGCCTACTTCAAATTTGGAAAATTAAGATAAACAGAATTTTGTATTTATTTTTATTGTATTAAAATATAATTTAAGTAGAAAATGAAAGGATTCTTAGATGTTCAGATAACATCTAATAAATAGTGGCCAATGTTTCTCTACAAGAATTCCATACAAATCTAAAATAGTACTTTCCAATGAAAAAATGTTCTGCTCACTAAAACTAAACATGTCTGTTTCTTTATTTTCAAAGATGAACGTTCTCAAAATTACACGTTTCACTGTATATACATAGCAGTGAAATAGAATAAAAAATATTGGTGTGTGACTTTGAGGTTATATAGTAAAGAGTGATCAATTTTAAAATAAGAAAATTGAAGCCATGAAGTGTTTTATAACTAAATTTTAGAAGCTCAGTGATAGAAGGAACACTTGAAGATCATCTTTTCTAAACCTCCAGCTGATGGCTGAATATCTGTTAGTCCATTTGCGTAATGTGGTTAGTTTCCTAATGGTTAAAAGTGGCACCAGCACTTTGATTTTACAAATGAAGATTCTCTAACATAAAAATAAGCTCATATGCCACCTGCTTCACACACACACACACAAGAAGTGTTGATATTTGAAAGAAAATCTAGCGCATTATCCATATGTGGACATGCATGATTATTTTTAATAAGACATTGTAACCTTAATAATTTTAAATAAGTGATTTTAGGTGATTAACATGGAAGTTACATGAGGTTTATGTAACACCAAACAACATCAGTATTTTGGTAAGTTCTTAAAATCCATTTTATAAACTAAAATTCATTGTGAAAATAACAGAACAATATTGATCTGGAAAATACTGCAATGATAATTCTCTACAGTGATTTAAAACTGCATAAATAAGGATTATAAGAACAAAATTTTTTTAGTGTCTTGGGCTTACAACTAAAAAGATGGATTTGACTATGAGCCTAATAGATTCCTTTCTGACAGATATTTTCCATATTATAACATATTATATTATGAAATAATATGAAACATTATATAAATTTATGAAATTTTATAAATTTATTTTTATGAAAAATATTTCATTATGTTAAATGTGGCATGATCAAACCAAAAATGTAATAAGTGAAAATGAACAAAATTGTTTAGCAGGTGAAAAGTGAAAAGCAGAAGAAAATGAAGGTGATGAATCTCTGCATATATGTCCACAGGTCTTGCATTTAATGAAATATATTAAAAAGTTATCAGAACATGCATAGTTTAAAAAGCTTTTCACATAAAAATATTTCATCCTGAGCATTCATTTCTTTCCTTCCTAATTCATGACTAATCAAGGAAACTATCTGAACAAAATGCCTCCAGTTAAATAGAATTTACAATATTGCATATATACATTCAATCATACACTTGTACAACAAAAACCTCTTAAGTACATTAATGCTGCTGCTTTTGAGAAACACACAGTACAGTGGAAGAGATCAACACAAGCAGCACATTGTCTTTTATCATTTTAAAAATGATATACAACATATTTTAATATCTCTATGATAAAATAAATGTGACATGCTTATAGCTGAAATACACCTGTAGAAAAAGTTAATTTTATTAGATAAATGTGATGATTACAGCACTTATTCTTGATATCATGGTAATATTTAATACATATTCCTTGTAAAATGTAATAAATATATCTTTTATGGCATATATTTGAGAATTAACATCTCACTGATTTATGATTTAGAGCATATCTTATAATTGGTACTTGCAGTATTTGTCCTTTCAGTTTATTAATATTCAAGAAAAGATATGTGATATGCTCTTTGTATTGAAATTATAAAATTATCTAAATTATGGGTTTACTGTTTAACATAGTTTAAAATTTTGGTTAATTTAAATTTTATGTTATTTTTCTATTCACTCCATTTTAATCCCTAAAATGGGTATTCTCTTGGCTTTCCATCTTCTGTATCTGTTTTACAACTATTTTTACTTTTTACTTTTCTTCAATAAAAATTGATAAATAGATGCTTTTAAAAAATAAGGCCAGGTCCCTTCAGAACCAGGAAGCTATTTAAAACTTCTTGGTTTGAGATGGCATTTTCTTAGCTAGATATTGTCCCTGACAGCCAAATAATCATGTTTAAATGTAAGAACATTATATAAACCTCATTTCTACACACATATACACACATACACTCACACAGAGTAGTTTTCATAATTGACTATTTCTAGTAACTTAGCTCTTTGAGCCTCTGGACTTTTCTTTTCCAATTTTCTTCTTTGAGTTTATAATCTTTTCATGTTTTCTTTATTCTTTAAGAATTTCAGATATGTGTTAAAAATACTGTGAAATTTTGCAACGCCTCTGTAATATTAATTTCATAATGTAGAGAAAAGTAGAGGGAGAATTTCTGCTTATAATTCATATTTAGATCAGGAGAATTTAGAATTATGCCTCAAAATACAAAATGCAAATTTTGTTAAAAATAATTTTCAGACAGCAGGAAAATTTACAAGTAGCAGAACTAAATTTAAAGCAACCAACCAAATATAACAGTAGGACTAAACTTCCAGCTTACTTTAGTGGGCTGGGGTGTGTAAGAGGATTACAACAAAAAACATAACCTGAGAAAGATAGAGCCATTTTTTAACTCTAAATAAAGGGCCTCAGATAAAGAATCTCAGAATTGTAAAGCAGTCATCTAGTCCTAACTACTTATTTTAAGAGAATAGACTGAGATAAAAAGGCAGATTCTTGTCCAAAATCAATAGCTACTAAAGAATCAGATCTTTTAAATCCTACTTCAAGGATTATTTTCATTTTTTTTTAATATTATGTATCAGTAGCTCATAACTATATATTTCAGTAAGCCATCAGACTCTGTCTCTACCTTTGTTCTTTTAAAGTTAGTGAGCAGGAAAAAAAAATCCCTTTTAAATGCTTCAAAATCAATAAAATACCCTTCATTTGAACTAATTGGGTAAAATGGCAAGTAAGAATTAGTGTAATGATCACTTTAAACCTTCTAACAGCAATCAGTTTTACTGTTTTCAAATTCATGGAATGAAGAAAACCTAATTGCCAAAATGTTTCAGGCTATCATTTCTATCTGTAGTCCCCATAAAAAGCGATATGTAAAGCAATTCAAATTATAATTGAGGAAGCTAAATATATCCCTTGCATTCTTGTTCCTGTGTTTTTAAATTCAATAATTGTTATTTAAATGTATCATTAGATCAGTTTACATAATACTTTTTTAATTAATGAGGTTTTAATTAAAATTTAACTTTATTTCACTTGGTGTCATTAAAACTTAAATAAAGTAGAAAGTAGTCTTCTGGACTAGTTTATCACTTTTATAGGAGCTGTAGTTAACAAAATAATTTACACTTAAAAGATAATATTTTCATCTAAAATCCTTGAAAAATGTTTCTAAAATATTCCAAGTTACTTCATTGAGTTTATGTGTTTCTTTAGGCAAATCCAGTCATACCTGCTTTGGTAACAGTTAAATATGCTAGCCTTTTATGATCTTGATTTAATATCATAATATCAAAAATAGTAGCAACATATTTTAGATGAAATCCAAAAAGTTGTGATTCACTTTCATAAATTTCATAAAATATAGTCTGAACATTGATCATTGTTCAAAAGCAATGTTTATGAAATTTGGAAATGGTTATCAGAAATAATAAAATACATTTTAAGTTTTTTCAATGATGTCATTTTCTTAAATGTGTCCTAATATTTAAGTTAAGCTAAATTACCTTTAAAAATGCATTAGTTTATTTAAAAAGCAGATTCATTAAATTCTTCCCACTTTTATATCAGTAATTTTATTTTTCTAGTTTAATTTTTCATAAAATTAGATGAATTCAAATGATTTATGATAGTTAATTTTTCTTTTCTTTTTTTTTTTTGCTTTTCTACAAAAGCTCGTTAGTGTTTGAAAGTACCTATATGTGTTTGCAGGATTCTCCCTATAGAAACTTTAAAATTTTTAGACTGCTTGGTATTTTTACTATTTAGTAATTAGATTGCTATTTTTTCCTTTATTTTCTTCTGGGTACCCTACATCAGGCTTAAGAAAGCAGTTTTTTTAACTTGCATAATACCATGCTAACAAAATTTGTTAACTTGAATTTCACTTTGAAATTGTGTATCCTGATACATGTTTTTGTTTGTTTTCTTAACTAGTGAAAAGGCCATAGATTTTAAATCTAGAGGATTTAAATTGTTTCCAGGGAAAGACAACAGCAACAAGTTTTCTATCTGTGAGTGTACTCCTTTTTTGTTTCTTTCTCTAGTGCAAGAGTGAAGTTTGTGGTTGTCTATGTTGTTTGTGTGTTTTATAAAAGTGTTTGTGTATTTAGCAAATTAACTGCATTAATATCTATATAACATGCATGGTTATTATTCAATATTTTCTTATATTTAAATGTGGTAGGTTAATGTGGTAGCCTTTGGAGCTCAGGTTGTTTCAAAATGTAAAAACAAAAACTATTTTGATCTAGCATGTTGATAACATTCTAGTTTTCTAATTCTAGTATGTGAGATTAAAAAAATGAGTAAAAATAATTAAATTGATGATTTCCTGTAGGAATTTTTGTTTGAACATATCTACATTTCAACATACTTATTTTTGTAAGGAAAAATTTTAATAGCAATTTTGCATTTAAGGGAAAAAGATATTTTAGTTTGAGTTAATTTATACAAATCCTTTAAGTCAAGAACTTTGTAGTTGAATTAACTAATTAATTTTTTTTAAGATAAACCTCATGAAATGAACTGAATTACATATATTTATGTGTGCCCCAATACACAGTTTTGCTTAATATGCAGGGATTTATAGGTCGTCTGAAGTTCATCCATAAACCTCAGATTAAGAATCATTAAACTAGAATATTCATTATTATATGAATATAAATGAACATACAATAAAACATTTAAGAGAGCTATGCATTTTTCATTATTAATCAATAGTACTTTATAGATACATATTATAAATTTTGAAAGAAGACATTTATGACACCACATCTGATTTCTAAAATGCCTTATTGATAATAAATAAGATTAATTCTTATAAATACATGTTATTCTTTTTTAGAGAATTAGCATTATTTATTTTTATTCAATTCCAAATGATCTGATGAAATAAGTTTAAAATTATTTCTAAAATAGTCATTTACTATATCAGATAAAGGTTCTACCCCTATATTTGAGTTTTATTTGAAACAGTAAATGACATAATTGAGCAAGTACAACAATTATCAAAAGCAAACTTGGAGCTTGTTGATATCAAATATTTTAAAATGTTCTAATTTTAATATATGATTTTCACATTTTGTTAGATTTACGAATATGAAACCAAACATAGGAGATATAAGTAGGAAATCCTCAAATTGGATTACCTGATTGGAAAGCATTAGACAGTTCATTTCAAAGTATTTAGTCATATAATAATAATTTATTCTTTATTTTAATTTGTTTATTTGGTTAATTGGAGGAACAATTTTGTGTTGGTTTCTGCCATGAAAAGTGAAAGCAAAGTCATGTCCGACTCTTTGCGACCCCATGGGCTGTAACTACCAGGCTCCTCTGTCCATGGGATTTTCTGGGCAAGAATACTGGAGTGGGTTGCCATTTCCTTCTCCAGGAGATCTTCCCCACCCATGGTTCGAACTGAAGTCTCCCTTATTGTAGACAAATGCTTTACCGTCTGAGCCACGAAGCCACCAGGGAAAAAAAGCCACCAGGGAACAAAGCCACCAGGTTTCTGCCATACAATAGCATAAATCTGTTATAATTACAGTGTTATATTTTTAGGATTAAAACATATTTTCAAAATAGATATATTAGTTTTTAAGAACAATAAATATTATATAATATTTTCAGTATAAGTATTTGATACATTTCAGAGAGAAAAAATTTTTCTTAGAATAGAAAATATGAACAGAAAAATTTTGTTAGATGAAATTATTCTGACATATCAAGTTTTATCATGGCAACATGAAATAAATGTTTGCAGACTTAAATAATTCTATTTACTACTTTTCCCTCAATATTTTGTGTGGTTAATGTATTTATTTTGGAAACTAAGGAGATTTATAAGCTTTTCCTTTTCCTCATTTTGGCTAGAAAAATGTTATTTTATATGCTTCATACTTCAAAATTTTCTATGTCCTGGGGAAATCAGGCTATTACTGAACATCTGAGATTTATCAAGGAATTAAGATGTATAAAACTCTACATCACCAGCAATTATCTTACGGTATATATAAATGTATCATAATGTATACCTTAACATTAAACATTGTTACATGTCAAATTTATTTAGTAAAAAAAAACAAAAAATTGTATGTAGCTCTTTATACTTAGTACATTGCCTTAGTGGACATTTATATTATTTTCATTGTTCTTGTACAGTGGTTATGAGGGTGAACAAAAAGGGGATTAAGACATGAGTGTGTTTGGGGAGAAAAATAAACCCTAATTAAATATATATATATATATATATTTTTTTCTTTTTAACTAAAAAAATTACTTTTAAATTGTCAGGAATACAATTTTTGAGACAAAAATAAGAAAATTACTCATAAAGCAAAATATTTTATTTACTTCATAATTTTAAAATAAATTTTGCATTCATCTGTTACAGTTTATGTAGGAGGTAAAATATACTCTTGAGCTTTCTTATTTTTCTTTTTGAATATAAATCCATTTTCAACAAGACAAAATTATTTTTGTCAATTCTTTGATAGTCACAAAGTAATAAACCAATATAATTTTAAATTTTATTTCTCTACAATTTTTCCTCAAATGTTTAGTACTTGTTAATAGTTTAAAATATATATCATCTATGATTGATCACAGAGAGATTTACAATGCTTTAATTTTTTATCATTATGATATACTTGTTATCAAGTAAGCATTTGGATTTTCATCTCTTTGAATAATTTATTTAAAACAGGGCCAGATTTTCAAAGAAGACAATTTTTATCTGACATTAAACATTCACAAAAATAAAATTATAAAGCTTATATTATTTGAAAAAAAAATTCTATCACAAGAATTTCCAGGAGTGAGCATAATTATAGAGGACTTGAACTACAGACATTTTCAAAGTGTGTCTTCCCACAATAGCACCTTTAAATTTTAACTAAAAAGTAAATTAATGAGAGATTTAGGAAACTTCAACAGTTTTCATGGGAAGAATTTCATTGTTTAAATGGCTAATTCAAATTATTTTTCCAACTTCGGTACCTGATGTCTATGTAGTCTCTGTCTATATCTTGTTGTTTATCAAAGATAATAGATTTGCAAATAAAGTAAAAACTATTTTTAATTTATAAAATAAACTATTTTTATATTAAAAATGTTGAATTGATTGAACTTAGTCTTGCCCACTTTTTTAATATTATATACTATATAAAATTAGATGGTTCAGAAAACTTGCTTATAATAATAGTATTTTATTCTGATATTGACTAATTTTATAGTGTTTTCAAGCTAAAACATAGTATAATATAGTGTAAAAAGATTCTTATAGCATATTTTATAAATACATATATAATAAACATACTTCAATGTTACATGAAATGACAGTTCATCCAATTTTTAAAATTCTGCTTTAAATTTTAAAATTTAAAATTAAATTTAAATTTTAAATTTTAAATTCTGCTCTCCTCTCTGTTGTTTTTTCCTGCTGATATGTGGGGAAAGGGTTTCATATTGTACTAGTGGTAGCAGTAGTAATGATAATAATAACAGTATTATTATCATTAAGATCAGAGCAAAAGGAATATTCCCATAGTCATTTTTTTTTCAAGAGACAGGGCCCTGTCCATGTAATTAATTTTTAAAGAGCATGCATATTCTTTTTACAAGTTATTATTCAAATTGAAAGAATTAAAAGTTATGTATATTTGTCCAATTGTTTAAATGGCATTATTTAGTGAAAACAGGTGATTGAATGAATACTAACGTCATTTGAATATCTTGGCATCACTAGCTACAGAAAATTATCTAGTATCTAAATATCAGAAGGGCTTCTCAGGTGGTGCTAGTGGTAGAGAACTCACCTGCTAATGCAGGAGAGGTAATAGAAGAGAGAGGTAATATAAGAAATATGATATAAGAAATAAACCAGCATTTTTATGCTACTTGATTATTAAAAGGTGTTTTTAGGTGGTGCTAGTGGTAAAGGACCCACCTGTCAAGGCATGAGACATAAGAGACATGGGTTCCATTCCTGGGTCAGGAAAATCCCCTGGAGTAGGGCATGGCAACCCACTCCAGTATTCTTTTCTATAGAATCCCATGGACAGAGGACCCTGGCGGGGAATCGACTTAGCATGCATGTAAATATAAGAAAAATAGATTATATACTTTTTTTTAAAGTTTTAAATACTTTAACTAAAAACCTTAAATACATATATCTTGCAGAAGCTCTCCTATTTTCTTCACATTTTAAATTGGGAACTTTTTCACCTATTGTAGATATCCAGAAACAGTAGTTTGAAAGGTACTTTTGAAATAGACTAAAGTAATTTGACAATTAAATCTTACGAACTGGGATTAATTAAGTGAACATGGTGAAAATTATAAATATGCTTTGCATTATTCACTATCTGAGCCACTAGGGAAGAAAAAATATTTGGAAAAGTGTTTTAAATTTTAATTATTTATACCATTTTGCCCTTCTGAACTTTCTGTATAGGATGGAGTGCTCAAGAGTTAAGAGTAGAATTTCTTGAATCAGTGTGCCAAGGTTGCAACCTAGACCACGGCAGAAAGTAGAAATAGGACTTTAGAAATATGTTTTAACGTCTCTATATCTCAGTTTCCTCACCTGTAGGAAATGTATAATAATAGTAGCTACCCTTCAGATTCTTGTGAAAATTAAATGAGTTGATACATGTAAAAGGTGTAGATTGCTGCTGCTGCTGCTAAGTCGCCTCAGTCGTGTCCGACTCTGTGTGAACCCATAGATGGCAGCCCATCAGGCTACCCCATCCCTGGGATTCTCCAGGCAAGAATATTGGAGTGGATTGCCATTTCCTTCTCCAATGCATGAAAGTGAAAAGTGAAAGTAAAGTCGCTCAGTCATGTCCGACTCTTAGCGACCCTATGAACTGCAGCCTACCAGGCTCCTCCATCTGTGGGATTTCCCAGGCAAGAGTACTGGAGTGGGGTGCCATTGCCTTCTCCAAAAGGTTTAGATTAGTTACTGACATATAGTAAGTATGATGTAAGTGTTAACTGCTGTTAAAATTTACATTAAACTAGGTAATAATGATGATAAAGTAGAAAAATAAAACATTTATTTTTATTTTCAAATATATTCCCCCATTTCTATACTTATATATAATTTGTGTTATAAATTTAATATACTAATGTAAGAAGGCTGTATCATGCCACTACTTTTTCTTATCTCTATCATATGTTAAAAAGTCACATTTTAATGACATATACTACAATATTTTCAAAAGTCAGAGATAAGAAACACAGTGCTTCCGATAGAAAAAATATTCTACTCACTGTAAACAGTGTATAACACATTGTTTTTAATTAAACTGCTAGGAAATATTCACTGAGAATTCATTACCCCCATCTGGGTACTGTAGGAATATTAAAGTAATTATAGCTTTTTCCTTATCTTTATCAAATATATATTTGTATATACAGCAAAGGAATATGAAACTATTAAACAGTATGATAAGATAATTTAAAAATTAAATATAAAGTTATTCATGTTATATAAAAGGGAAAGTAAAAGTGAAAGTGAAGTCGCTCAGTCATGTCAGACTCTTTGTGATCCCATGGACTGTAGCCTACCAGGCTTCTCTGTCCATGGAATTTTCCAGGCAAGAATACTGAAGTGGGTTGCCATTTCCTTTTCCAGGAGATCTTCCTGACCCAGGGATTGAACCTGGATTTCCCTCATTGTAGGCAGACTCTTTATCATCTGGGCCACCAGGGAGGGTTAGAATATCTGAAAAGAAATGAGAGATTTGTATTTTGCAAAAGGTGGGACTTGAGCTGAGTCCTGAACATTATATATAAAATTGTGATAGCTAAAGAGGAACAAAAGGAAAACATGAAGACTTGGAGAAGGCACATAACAAAGAAGGAGCATGGCTAACCATTAAACTTGCATAAAAATAATCTGTTGGACTTGGGTTATGGATGTATCTTGGTGGCTACTGGGAAATACAATAGATATGCTTAGAAACCTAGAATCATAGAATATTGGACAGTAATGAAAGCTGTGTTTGAGAAAGTTTAATTCTCTTCTAGTACTCAAGATAAATTGGAAGAGAATGATAATAGAAAAAAATCAAGGATTAAGTTAGATTTGAGCATGCACATGAAATGATTAGATTTTTGGTAGGGACCTAGTAGGCCACTGAAGGATCAGGAAGGAGCTTGGGGGAAAAAATGTGATACAACCTTAGATTGAAGTCCTTAACAAAGAGAGAACTTTTCAAGTCATGAAGAAAATTCAGCATATTAAGAATTGTGGGTCAGTGCCTATAAATTCGCCCTCTGTATATGATATAAGCTAAAGTAAAAGGGTGGCCAAAAGAAAACATAATAACAAAAACCAAAGAAGTAAAAATAAATTAGTAAGTCAGCAGACCCAGAAAATGAAAAAAAAAAAAAACACATGAATTGTATGAATTAGTGAATTTATAACTAAATTGGGAGCAATAAAAATATATGTGAGGGTATCTGAGAAAGTAATTTTTATAGAATAAAAGTGCAAACACAAAATTTTTCATACCTAGTTGAAAATATGACAGCTTTATCAGAGTTATGACTGTTGGAAATACTTATCTTGATAAGCAAGATACTTATCTTGCTATCTGATAAATCAATTTAAATAAGTTGACAATCCTTGCTAAATGATGAAGGGATCCAATGTTTTTAAACACTGACTCTTCATTAGAATCCCCTGGAAGATTATTTAAAAACAAACAAGAAAACAACAACAAAACTAACTGGTTCACAGTGTCTGCCCAGAATCATTGCATTAGAATATCTAGACAGAAAAGTAAGCATCTGTTCTTTCAAAAATGAAAAAAAATAAAAATAAAAAAAAACTCTATAGGTGATCCCAATTCATAGTGTAGTACAAGAACTGTAGCAAATTTCTATTTTTTTTCATTTCTGGAGTCTCTACTCAGGTCCTATTCCTTTCTTTAAAAAGCAGATAAGTTGATGAAGAGCAAATAGAAGTTATTCTCCAATTTGCTATAAGATTGATTCGTGAAACAGTGTCACTCAGATATTTCAGACTTCATCTGGTTTAATAATCTTCCCACTAAAAAAAAAAAAAGATTTCTTAGGGAATTATTTATTTTCTGTGATCACATTCACTGAAAATATGAATATATAATTTATTAATAGGCTCTTCTGAAGCAACTCTTGAAAGTGTACAATGACTAACTAAAATATAGTCATGGGACTTGTTAAAGGGTAAGCCCTTTATTAGATTTTCAGCATTATAGCATAATTCAATGACATGCTTGATAATTTGCACCACAGTTTTATTTTCACATTGGCAGAATAAATTCCTTGTTATATACCAGTTAAAAAGTGTCATTATCCTTAAACTTTTTCCATAAAGTTTTATTTTTATGTTACAACTTCAATAATAAAAAGTATCTGATGACACTGATACAACTGTAGTGACTTCTCTGCTGCCAAATTAGTGGAAACTCTGGAAATGATACCTAAGGAGTGCATTACCAAAGATTTCACAATTTGATGTTAAAAATAAAGTGTTAACTGTTAATGTGTTAATATTCAAAGTAGTATGTCGATGAATAGGAACATGAAAATTATGTTTTATATATCCACAGATTAAAAAGTGTTTTTGCTCTCATTATTGGTTTATAAAATTATATTTCACTTTTTATGTATAAATTATAGTGATTGGAATAATAAAATACAAGAATACATTTTATGTACAATTTGAAATGAATATCACTCTTGATTTTCTAATCATACATGTTTTGATTCTTTCTTTTCTTGTTTTCCTGTTGTTTCAGTAAATGAGGGCGGTATTAAGACAGCTTCCAATTTATGCCCAGATCCAGGAGAACCAGAAAATGGGAAGAGAGTTGGATCAGATTTTAGGTACGATTTTAAATTATTTATTTAATTATCAACTTCGTTAAAGTTTTATTTTAATTTAAGTTTCAAATATAACTAATAATATGGAGATGAAGATGTGGTGACTTAAAAGTGTGGCAGCTAGATTTCGCTGATATGTTATGATTAATATTTCACTGAAGTGACTAATTAAATAACATCAAATTTATTAGGAAACTTTTGAAGTTTAAATGATTAATTTATTGTCATGTGCTATTGTGGGAGAAGTGGGTTAGATCCCTGGGTTGGGAAGATTCCCTGGAGGAGGGCATGGCAAGCCACTCCAGTATTCTTGCCTGGAAAATCATCATGGACAGAGGAGCCTGGCAGGCTACAGTCCATGGGGTCACAAGAAGTTGGACGTGACTGAGCAACTCAGCACAGCACAGCACAGTAAGTGAAAAATCATGAGATTCAATTTGAAATACATGAGTTTGAATTCATATTCTGATGTCTATTAATTGTCTGATCTTTAGTAAGTTTTTCAATCCTGTCTGCCAGAGTTTCCTCTTCTGTAACATGTAAATCAAATTTATCACATAGAATGATGTTTCAAATGAGATAATGCATGTAAAATATTCTTGCAAATGTTCTATAAACATTTAATTTGAATAAGTTTTATCTCCATCTTATATTTAGTATTTATTTTAAAAATTGAAATTAAGTTTACTTACAGCTTAGAAAATATACGTAGTAGACTAGGCTTCCCAGGTGGTGCTAGAGGTGAAGAATCTGCCTGCCAATGCAGGAAATAAAAAGACGTGGGTTCCATCCCTGATTCAGAAAGATCTCCTGGAGAAGGGCACAGTAATCCACTCCAGTATTCTTCACTGGAGAATCCCATGGACAGAAGAGACTGGTGGACTACAGTTCATGAGGTTACAGAGTCAGACACGACTGAAGCCATTTAGCACACAGAGCACTCATGGTTAAATGTGTCAAAGGAATAGTGCACTCAATAATATGGTAACTATTAATTTACACTATTACACAATATTGTTTAAAAATATTGAAGTTTCAGTAGTCCTCTGAATGTAACATTTTATAAATAAAAGATACAAAAATCCTATAAAATACTAAGTGATAATTTAGTTCACAAATACTATTTTACAAAATATTCATGATATATTAAATTTAAAAATGATAATGGTTACAGTTTCACATACCACACATTTACATTCTTTACTGCTTTATTCTGTTTGTGTAAAGGACAAATGATACGCTGAAGAAATTCCACATGACAAAAAAGGTAATTCTTATAATAAAAACCTATGGATATTTTGTCTCCATGGATCATTTGACTTAAAGTTATAGTTTGATATTCTTGGAGGGGAAAACAATATTATTTCAATATGAATAAAATTGTAATTTTCTAAAAAATTGCAGAATTTTAACCAGGCTGATAATTAATATGGATAATATTGTTTGAAAAATCACATTGAAAAGAAATTCAAAAGACCCAGAATTCAGTCAGAATTAGAGCTTAATAAACTAAGTAAATATATTAAAAATCAACTAAATCTCAATCTCAGTAGTTAAAAGTGATATTTTTAGACTGCAGAGTGTAATCAGTATACCTGGTATTTGTACATGTATTATTTATTTAACAAACCCTATAATAATAAAACTTATAATAAAAAAACCTGTTTGTTATTTTATTTCACTTTGACTCAGATGGTAAAATATCTGCCTGCAATGCAGGAGACCCAGGTTCGATCCCTGGGTTGGAAAGATCCCTTGGAAAAGAGAATGGCTTTCGGAGAAGGCAATGGCAACCCACTCTAGTACTCTTGCCTGGAGAATCTCATGGATGGAGGAGCCTGGTAGGCTACAGTCCATGGGGTTGCTAGGAGTCAGACACGACTGAGCGACTTCAGCTTCACTTTTCACTTTCATGCATCGGAGAAGGAAATGGCAACCCATTCCAGTATTCTTGCCTGGAGAATCCCAGGGACAGAGGAGCCTATTGGGCTGCCGTCTATGAGGTCTCACAGAGTCGGACATGACTGATGCGACTTAGTAGCAGCAGCAGCACCCACTTCAGTATTCTTGCCTAGAGAATTCCATGGAAAGGAGAGCCTACAGTCCATGGCATCAAAAAGAATCAGACACAGCTGAGCAACTAACACTTTTATTTTCACTTACAAATAATAAAACTGAAAGTCTGCTTATCCAGCTAATAATTTTATGGAGCTGGAATTTGAACTCATTACTTCCTGATTCTATATCCTGACCCTTTAATCACTGTGTTACATTATGCTTTGAAACCAAACAAACTTCATTCAGATCCCATTCTTACAATCAACCATCAATATATTGTCTTCTCTGAGGATGTTTTCCTCAGATCTAAAAATGATAATACCTGTTTCCTAGGATTGAGGGGAATATTGCATGAGATATGTAAACACGGTAGCAAACTTAAGACTAATAAGCATTTAATTCTAACTGCTATTACAGTATGGAAAGGTAAATGGAAATAATTATCATTGATGTTAGTATCTATTTGGTCTCACTTTTTACAAAAATATGGGGTTTATTAGAAATAGGCTTGTTATTATTAGTAATAGTAATATAGTGGGTTAAGTTACCTTTCAGTAAATTTCAAATCATCAGATTATCTTGCAGTAATTTTTAGGCTCCCTGATAAATGTTAAGAATCCAGGAGCTTACAGTCAGGCTAAGATGTACTCTTATAATTTAAGAATATTTAAAATATTATGGAGACAGAACAGTTATGGTATTTTTGGCAGCTAGATGAAGTTCACAGAGGCAAATGTTGAGCTATGTGATAAAGTGTGGTTAGAATCTGTTATGTAGAGACATGAAGTCCAGAGACCATTTATATATTTATACATTCATTATTTACTTGTTTTGCTTGCCTTTTATGTGCCTGCCTTTGAACCAGGAAAAATAACACACATAACAGCAGACATAATACATGTCCCACATAGTACTTGAAATTTAATGGTGAAAAAGACTAATTAAATGAATCTCAAAAAAAAAAAAAAAGTACTGTGAAGTAAAACATTGAGGATAAAATTGTCACAATAGGAACCCACCCATTGTAAGAAGGTCCCACTTTCATTGATACCAGAAGAATTTTATGCCTCTATTCTACAGGAAAGGAAAAGCCTCACACTCATAGAGAGCTTGATGAGCTATTTCAGGAAAATGAAAATCAGAGAGTATAAATTATAGAATGTAAATTGGAGAAAAACACAGAATGCAATAGAAAAGTGGTAGAATGAAGTTAAGGAGATGTGGAGAAACCAATCTCTTCTGCAGAGGAAGCAAATTGGCAGCCATTCTACCTAATCTGGTCTGAAGATATGTTTTGTTTTAAACACACAGTATTTTTAAAATATGAGGGTCAACATTTGAAAATCAGGAGATTTTACACACACACATTCATACACTCATTCATGTTTGTAATTCAGTTTTTAAATTTTGCCCCTAAAACTGATGTACCTTCCTTGCAACATCTACTGGAACCTATTAACACGTGTTCCCTTCAGGCAGAACAAGCTCTCTGGTTCACAGTGGTCACACCTAGGCTTCTTCACTCATTCAGCTTTCTTCTTGTCATTCTGTCGCTAAGTTGTGTCTGATTGTTGCAAACTTATGGATTGTAGCATGTCAGACTCCTCATTTAGCTTACTTGTCTATTAAGGAAGGTTATTAAGAGTTGTGAGAGAAGGAACAGATTCAATTTGTCGCGATAGATTAAAGGAAACAGAAGTTTTAGTTATAAGGCCACTGAAGTAGTCTGAATTTAAGATGGTAGAGACTTGTAATATGGTGATTGCAGTGAACTAGAATCTGTGACCTAGGTCAAAAATATATGCTACTTCATGATGTGATAAAATTTAAGAAGCTGTTTTATCATTCTCATGAGTGGCAAGATAAATAATTGTAAAGGAAGCAAGAGAAAGAAGTCTTTAAAAGGGGGTCCAGAATGTTGGATACAATTGAAAAATTGAAAATGATGAGGACAGAAGACTGTTAAGTTCGACAACATGAAGGTTGTTGGGAAGAGTGATTTCATTAGAGTGACAGATGTTGAGACAAATTGAGATAATCTAAAGAGTGAATAGACAATTCAGATAGGTAATAGCTTTGGAACATCAAATTCTGTAAAGCAGAAGAATAATGGGTAAGTTATGTAGTCATTAGGAAGTCAAAAGAGATTTCCTTTTAGAGACACAAGAAACCAGAGCATATTTATTGGTTAATATAAATAATCCTGTAAGAGGAAAATACTGATAATAGGAAAAAAAAATAAGTGAAAGAACATAACTCTTTTGGAGAAAATAAGCACAGTTTCAAGGATAGGTCGAGGTTTTGTTATAGGAAAATGAGAGAGCTCATATTTAATAATTTTACTTTGGTAATGATGCATCAAGCAAGAGCCTATATCACACACACACACACACACACACACACACACACACACACACACACACATTCCCATCTCACAAGAGATGGGGATGTATAGGAAAGGAACTTTGAGAGAAAAACTGGAAATAGTAATCACCAATAGTGGGAAATCAAGTTTGATATAGAAACATTGCCTTGCTAAGTAATTTTGAGAGTTCTGTTGAGATTGAGAATAATGAATATACCTTGTTATATGATTTCTATTTAGAATTCCTAAGTTTCCCAAGTATGAGCATGAAAAGGACTGTGCAAAGGCATGATAAACATCAGTACATTCAGGAAATTGCTAGTGATTCTGCTAGGCATAACTAATAAAATCATGGATCTGGAAAAAGAAAATATCAAGCAGAGACAGGAGTTGCGGCCACTTTACAAGAGGAGTGGATTAGATTGTCTTTCAATTTCAATGTCAGCTACAATCAGGATCGATTCAGAAATAGTAGATATAATTTTTTAGAGTAAACTTTTTCAGAAGGGAAAATAATAACTTTTATATGTTTAAAAATTATGAAACAACGGTCATTCATATATAAAAGGTATGAGAATCACCCCCAAAGAATAAGAAAAGGGAAAGTCCATAGAGGAATAAAAATCACTGTCAAAAGATACACTGTATCAGCCCATTATAAAGTGATACACTTTGGTCAGAGCTTAAATTAACTCTCTTTTACTGGGCTTGTGTCATCTCAAAGGAAAATTAGCCTTTATGAGGCAGATACACAATGAATCACAACCTCCACATACAGAAGCAAGACTGGTTTATTTAACTGAAGGACCAGCCTCTGTCCCATGTAAATATAAAATAACTTTTGCTTATAGGCTTCATATTTGTTAATGTTTTTCTCTGTTATTCATACATTAAAAACTTTACCAGGACAGTTTCTAAAGATTTACCAACCATCATTGCTAAACTAATGGCAGCCCCTGAATGTATTGGCATGGGCTCTAGGGAGAACAATACCTATATTATTTTCAAGTGGAGTATTTTTTTCTTTGTAATGCACAAAAATATTTAGGAGGTAGGGTGGCTTCCAATTTTTTAAATTGGAAACACTATTTCCTAGCAAATCAGATGTAAAACTTGATAGTAATTACAAGCTGCCAGGTGCATGGCAGGAATGAGAGGAAGACAGGAAAGTCAGTTCAGTTCAGTTCCTTCACTCAGTCATGTCCCACTCTTTGTGGCCCCATGAATTGCAGCATGCCAGGCCTACCTGTCCATCACCAACTCCCAGAGTTCATTCAAACTCAAGTCCATCAAGTCGGTGATGCACTCCAGCCATCTTATCCTCTGTTGTCCCCTTCTCCTCCTGCCCCCAATCTCTCCCAGCATCAGAGTCTTTTCCAGTGATTCAACTCTTCGCATGAGGTGGTTAAAGTACTGGAGTTTCAGCTTTAGCATCATTCCTTCCAAAGAGCATCCAGGACTGATCTTCTTTGGAATGGACTGGTTTGATCTCTTTGCAGTCCAAGGGACTCTCAAGAATCTTCTCCAGCACCACAGTTCAAAAGCATCAATTCCTCGGCCCTTAGCCTTCTTCACAGTCCAACTCTCACATCTATACATGACCACTGGAAAACCATAGCTTTGACTAGACGGACCTTTGTTGGCAAAGTAATGTCTTTGCTTTTGAATATGCTATATAAGTTGGTCATAACTTTCCTTCCAAGGAGTAATCGTCTTTTAATTTCATGGCTGCAATCACCATCTGCAGTGATTTTGGAACCCCCAAAATAAAGTCAGCCACTGTTTCCACTGTTTTCCCATCTATTTGCCATGAAGTGATGGGACCAGATGCCATGATCTCAGTTTTCTGAATGTTGAGTTTTAATCCAACTTTTTCACTCTCTTCTTTCACTTTCATCAAGAAGCTCTTAAGTTGTTCTTCACTTTTTGCATTTCTTTTCTATGAGGATGATCTTGATCCCTGTCTCCTGTACAATGTCACGAATCTCCATCCATAGTTCATCAGGCACTCTGCCTATCAGAACTAATTCCTTGAATCTATTTCTCACTTCCAAAACCAAAACTCACTTTTGGTTTTAATATTACCAAATAAGAAACCTATTCTCTGCTATTTCAGTCTTAGTATATAGCAGGGTTTTTATATTCCAAATGAAAACCCAAATTTTGGATCAAACTTTAATACATTTTGCTCTCAAAAAGACAAACAAGGTCTCTCCTGGTAAAGGAAAGTGTATATAAACCTAAGACTCTCAAGCTGAGCTTTCCCAGAATTTGTTTATAATTTCAAAAGATTTAAAAATTTAATTTATTGTTCAGCACAGAAACTGCTGTCAGGTTCATTATTCTTTGGCAGCATTTCTCCATTTAAAAGCCTGTTATACTCCATAGGAATTTCAAATTAAAACAAAACTTTTAAGATCTCAAAGCACAGACTCTGGGGCTCTCACCTTGGAGATTAAAACATAAAATGATAATTAAAATATAACAAGTTAATAATATGCCTTTATTTATCAAGGGTTTTCTTATGTATTTCCTCATTGCTTATAAAAATATTGGTTTTGTGCATGCAAGAATATTTCTTTTTAGCAACTGTTGCCTTATTTGTCGTTTAGTTTCATAATGAGTTTGAAATGCTGCTATAAATTCATGTTATCAAAGAATTTAACAGAAAAATGATGGAGCTCCGGGTTTGCTATCTTAAGCAGTTCAATTCACTACATATTGAACTCTCTTCATCATGTTTACAAAAACATGAATATTTTTCATATTAATAATAATCCTTGGAATTTCTGATTTCAAGGATTTTACACTTGGAAAAGTCTTTTAAGACCAGGAAAATATGTTTTAGTACACTGATGAAGATATGCACAGTGTTAGAGGAGTTTACCAGATTGTAACAGATTGTGGAAGCAGGAAAAGCTTTATGAAAGAGGTTTTCTAGTGGGTCCTTGAAGAATGAATAGGATGACACAAGCAAAAATGCTAGGACAGAATGCTAATACAACTGAGTGAAGATGTCAAGGAAAATCAGACATATCTGAGGCACACTATTATGTCACCATAAAAATTTGCTTGATAAATAAATATGGCAATATTGGATATATTTTGAGATGTTTTAGATGCCAAAATTGAGTTATCTGTGAATAAGTAATCCGTAGGACTGCTCTGCTGGTGTCTGAGTTGAAAAACACATTATCACAGATACTTTTGCTAAGACTAAGATGATAATGGCATGTACATAGATGAAAAGGGGAAAGATCTGCAGTGAGTAAAGCTGACACTGCATATAGGGTCACTACAAAATAAAAGGGCGACTATAATGTGGCTATGGAAAGTGAGATGGGGCAGCTCTTCTTAACTGTCAAATAATACATGTCTCAATTTAAATGCCTCTTTTCCTTTTCTCTAAACTTCTCCCTCACAGAAATCACTGCCATGCTAGGAGAATGAAATGTTTGAGTCTATTATACCAATATACTAGAAAAGTATATTGGTATACTAGAGAAGTATATTGTATAAAAGTATATAAGTATACTAAAACAGTCAAGAAACAACTGGAGTTACAGGCAAATTTGGCCTTGGGGTACAGAATGAAGGACGGCAAAGGCTAACAAAGTTTTGCCAAGATAACACACTGTACAGAGCAAACACCCTCTTCCAACAACACGAGACTCTATACATGGACATCTCCAGATGGTCAACACCGAAATCAGATTGATTATATTCTTTGCAGCCAAAGAAGGAGAAGCTCTATAAGAGTCTGCAAAAACAAGACTAGGAGCTAACTGTGGTTCAGATCATGAATTCCTTAATGCCAAATTCAGATTTAAATTGAATATAGTAGGAAAACCACTAGACCATTCAGGTATGACCTAAATCAAATCCCTTATGATTATACAGTAGAAGTGAGAAATAGATTTAAGGGACTAGATCTGATTGACAGAGTGCCTAATGAACTATGGATGGAGATTTGTGACAATGTACAGGAGACAGGGATCAAGACCATCCCCAAGAAAAAGAAATGCAAAAAGCAAAATGACTGTCTGAGGACCCCTTACAAATAGCTATGAAAAGAAGAGAAGTGAAAAGCAAAGGAGAAAATGAAAAATATACCCATTTAAATACAGAGTTCCAAAGAATACCAGGGAAGAGATAAGAAAACCTTCCTCAGTGTTCAGTGCAAAGAAATAGAGGTAAGTAATAGAATGGGAAAGACTAAAGATCCCTTCAAGAAAATTAGAGATACCAAGGCAACATTTCATGAAAATATGGGCACATAAAGGACAGAAATGGTATGGACCTAAGAGAAGCAGAAGGTATTGAGAAGAGGTGGCAACAATACACAGAAGTACTCTACATAAAAGACCTTCAAGACAGATAATCTTGACAGTGTGATCACTCACATAGAGCCAGACATCCTGGAATGTGAAGTCAAGTGGACTTAGGAAGCAAGTCCACAAGGTTAGTGGAGGTGATGTAATGCCAGTTGAGCTATTTCAAATCTTAAATGATGTTGCTGTGAAAGTGCTGTATTCAATATGCCAGCAAATTTGGAAAACTCAGCAGTGGCCACAGGACTCGAAAAGGCTAGTTTTCATTCCAATCCGAAAGAAAGGCAATGCCAAAGAATTTCAAACTACCGCACAATTGCACTCATCTCACACACTAGTAAAATAATGCACAAAATTCTCCAGGCCAGGCTTCAACAGTACGTGAACTGTGAACTTCCAGATGTTCAAGCTGGATTTATAAAAGGCAGAGGAACCAGAGATTAAATTGCCAACATTTGCTGGGTCATCAAAAAAGCAAGAGAGCTCAAGAAAAACATCTGCTTCTGATTTATTGACTATGCCAAAGCCTTAATTGTGTGGATCATAACAAACTGTGGAAAAATCTGAAAGAGATGGCAATATCAGACCACCTGACCTGCCTCTTGAGAAACCTTTATGCAGGTCAGGAAAGAACAGTTAGAACTGGACATGGAACAACAAACTGGTTCCAAATAGGAAAAGGAGTACGTCAAGGCTGTATATTGTCAGCTGCTTAATTAACTTATATGCAGAGTACATTATGAGAAACATTGGTCTGGATGAAGCACAAGCTGATGTCAAGATTGTCATGATAAATATCAATAACCTCAGATATGCAGATGATACTACATTTATGGCAGAAAGTGAAGAACAACTTAAGAGCCTCTTGATGAAAGTGAAAGACTAGAGTGAAAAATGTGCCTTAAAGCTCAACATTCAGAAAGCTAAGATCATGGCATCTGGTCCCATCACTTCATGGAAAATAGATGGGGAAACAGTGGAAATATTGGCTGACTTTATTTTTCTGGGCTCTAGAATCACTGCAGATGGTGACTGCGGCCATGAAATTAAGACGTTTACTCCTTGGAAGGAAAGTTATGACCAACCTAGATAGCATATTACAAAACAGAAATGTTACTTTGTCAACAAAGATCCATCTAGTCAAGGCTATAGTTTTTCCAGTAGTCATGTATGTATGTGAGAGTTGGACTATAAGGAAAGCTGAGCCCTGAAGAGTCGATGCTTTTGAACTGTGGTGTTGGAGAAGACTCTTGAAAGTCCCCTGAAATGCAAGGAGATCCAACCAGTCCATTCTAAAGGAAATCAGTCCTGAATATTCATTGGAAAGACTGATGTTGAAGCTGAAAGTCCAATAGTTTGGCCACATAATGTTAAGAACTGACTCATTTGAAAAGACTGATGCTGGGGAAAATTGAAGGCAGGAGGAGATGGGGACCACAGAGGATGAGATGGTCAGATGGCATCACAGACTCAATGGACCGGAGTTTGAGTAAACCCCAGGAGTTAGTGATAGACAGGGAGGCCTTATCTATTACAGTTCATGAGGTTGTAAGGAGTCAGATATGACTGAGTGACTGAACTGAACTGAATATTAAAAACAGTACCATAATGAGGAAAAGCTGACTCTCATCATGCATCTGTCACACTTTTGAATTTGGACCCATCTTCAACCCCTGTCTTAGCATGATTTCTAAATATGTTCACTTACATATCTAACTTTAGTATTTGCAAAGAGATCATTAGTAGAAATTTGCAAAGGTGCAAATCTTTATCTCCCATAAAAATCTTTTAAAGAATAGCTACCCATGTGACACTACCTTATCATACAACTACTTCCTAATGTTTTTTTAATCTAGCTTTTTGCATCATCTCTTTAATTACTAATGACTTATCCATGCTAAATTAAATTAGTTTGTAGTCCTCATTTCCCTTGACTCTAGTGTCATCATTGTAATATTTTTATTACATGGTCTTGGTTATTTACATGACCAAGAAATACCTTAGTTTCCCCAAATCTATTCTCCGCCCATCCATTTTTCATTCTTTTCTTGGGTAATTTGTTTTCTCCTCTCATTCCCTAGAAATAAACCTTTTTCAATGTTCCATTTTCAAAACTCTCATCTTCTACTGTATATTTGGCTTTAAGAGTAGCATTACTTTTGAAAGATTCAATATTCATGACTTTCTATGTTTCTCCTGCTGCTGCTGCTAAGTTACTTCAGTCGTGTCCGACTCTGTGCAACCCCATAGATGGCAGCCTACCAGGCTTCTTGTCTCCGGGATTCTCCAGGCAAGAACACTGGAGTGAGGTCTTTATTATTTTCACTCACCTGAGATATGGATATTTACTTGTTTTAACTTAAAAAAATTGTTAGTTTTTTCTCCACAACACATATACATCATTAGAAATGAGAGAACGTGGAATTTGGAATTAGAATAATCTTAATTTTAGATACGGTCACTCTTATTTGCTTTAGAGAAACTCATTATTGTTCCCAAAGTTCTGTTTCTTCAATAAAAATGGAAAGAGTAACACCAAACTGTTCTGCTTTAGTGCAGGACTAGATTATCTGTCATAAAATGGCATATTTAAGTACCCAGAATTAAGTAGGGCTCAATAAATGCTTGGTTATTCATCTTTTCTTTTTCTTTTTGATTTTCTTATGATTTTCCCAGTAAATATAGATTTAAAAATCTTTACTCTTTAAATACAGCAATTTATTGATTCTGCTTCTTCAATCTCATTAATTGATTATTTTCAACTCATATTGGCTCTTTCTTACTTTATGCCCTTAAGAATTCTAACCATTGCAGTAGCAATGGTTACCTCTTCTATTGGAGGTATATTACACTTGTCTTTCAGATAAAGATTCTTATTATACAGCTCCTGATACATTACTCCTGTATCAAAAATGTGTTATCTCCCACAGTTCACTGAATTAAGAAATTATATCAGTTATTTCAAATAGACATATAACATATGCACATGTGTGCTCAGTCACTTCAGTTCAGTTCAGTTCAGTTGCTCAGTCATGTCTGACTCTTTGCAACCCCATGAATCACATCACGCCAGGCCTCCCTGTCCATCACCAACTGCCAGAGTCTACCTAAACCCATGTCCATTGAATTGGTGGTGCCATCCAATCATCTCATCCAGCTGTCATCCCCTTCTCCTCCTGCCCTCAGTCTTTCCCAGCATCAGGATCTTTCCAAGTGAGTCAGCTCTTTGCATCAGGTGGCCAAATAATTGAAGTTTCAGCTTTACCATCAGTCCTTCCAATGGACACCCAGGATTGATCTCCTTTAGGATGGACTGGTTGGATCTCCTTGCAGTCCAAAGAACTCTCAAGATTCTTCTCCAACACCACGGTTCAAAAGCATCAATTCTTTGGCACTCAGCTTTCTTTATAGTCCAATGCTCATATCCATACATAAATACTGGAAAAGCCATAGCCTTGACTAGACAGATCTTTGTTGACAAAGTAATGTCTCCGTTTTGTAATATGCTATCTAGGTTGGTCATAACTTTCCTTCCAAGGAGTAAGCATCTTTTAATTTCATGGCTGCAATCACCATCTGCAGTGATTTTGGAGCCCAGAAAAATAAAGTCAGCCACTGTTTCCACTGTTTCCCCATCTATTTCCCATGAAGTGATGGGACCGGATACTATGATCTTAGTTTTCTGAAAGTTGAGCTTTAAACCAACTTTTTCTCTCTCCTCTTTCACTTTCATCAAGGGGCTGGTGCACAGGGATGATCCAGAGAGATTATATGGGGTGGGAGGTGGGAGGGGGATTCAGGATTGGGAGCTCGTATACACCTGTGGCGGATTCACGTCAATGTATGGCAAAACCAATACACTATTATAAAGTAGAATAAAGTAAAAATAAAATTGCTAAACAAACAAACAAAAAAGAGGCTCTTTAGTTGTGTCCAACTCTTTGTGACCTTATGGAAGGTATCCTGTCAGGCTCCTCTGTCCATGGGATTCTCCAAGCAAGAATATTGGAATGGGTTGTCATGCCCTCTTCCAGGGGATCTTCTTGACTCAAGTATCAAACACCTGTCCCTATGACTCCTGCATTGCAGGCGGATTCCTTATCCACTGAGCCACCAGGGAATCCCTGACATATAGCATATGAAAGTGAAAGTGAAGTCGCTCCGTCATGTCCAACTCTTTACGACCCCGTGGACTGTAGCCTAACAGGCTTCTTTGTCCATGAGATTCTCTAGGCAAGAATACTGGAGAGGGTTACCATTTCCTTCTCCAGGGGATCTTCCTGACCCAGGGATCGAACCCAGGTCTCCTGCATTGGAGGCAGACGCTTTAACCTCTGAGCCAACAGGGCATACGTTAACTTAAAGGTACTTTCACAACCATTATGTTGTTACTAATTAAAACATTGTACATGTCAATACTGCTGTTTTGCTCATGAGTAAACTTGTATGCCAGAAGTTTGCACACTTAGCAGTAATAAAGGCATGCCTTGAGCCCAGAGCTTATGGCTTGCAATTTAGTGCTCTTCCTGCCTTACTTATACATCTGCATTCTTGGATTTAAATTTCTCCTTAATATAGTCCAAATCTAACTTTCTGACATTATATTTCCATTTCTATCATATTGTGTTACAGCATGCTAAACGTGTGTCTTCAGAAAATACATCATTTTAGTTGTGTGATGTGTAGTTTAAAAAGAAACATTAAAAAACACAATTAACCATATTCCATTTTGCTTAAGGCAAATGGTTCTTCCAAATGTCTCTACACTTTATCAGCTCAGTAATATAACACATGCTCTTCTCCTGTCCTAGAATATGTTTGCCTATGAGAATTGTATCCACTCTTCAAATGGACTTTCATATTCCTGGGTTTCCCATAACTTGTATCCGTGTTCTCTTGTTCATATGGTTTGAATGATATTCACTTGTGTGCTTCCCTTACAATACTGGAATTTATTTTGTTTATTGAAGAAAGATATAACTGTATTATATTTTTGATCACCAATCCAGCAACAGTTTAAATACTTAAGAAAAGCTTGATGAGTTGAATTTGGGTAAATCTATATTGCAACATTCTCTGATGTTATAAGACCAGTGCAGTTTAGAATTATAATACTATTGTTCCTATTGAAAATTGTTTCTCATCTGTTTGAGAAAGTTCCTTTAAAAGATCTTACCTAGGTATGAAAATAAAGAGCAATACAAGCATATATACTCTATTGTGTAGGGCTCACGCTGCACAGGACAATCATGATGTCAAAACACTCCAATTTTAAAAAGTCTTTTAAGTTGCATAAATATATAGAATAAATAGTAAGAATAGATTTTTGAAAGTTATTCAAAGTGTATTACCTAAGCTGATAGGACATTTAGGAAATAAAATTTTTGACATGGGAAGGCAATCTTAAAACAAATAATGAAGCCTTAGTCTGTATACTGTACACAGTTTCTGAGCTTATAATTGTATATATTTTGTTTGCTTTATCTTCATAATTTCCTCATTACTGGAGGGGAAAAATGGAAAAACAAGCTGTTATTGAAATGTTATACTAAAAATGTTGAAAAGAAAGGTGATATAAGAAACGGTTTTAGGGTACACTTCATTTAAATCACGGTAATCTTTGGTTGAAATAAAGTTTAAAATATACGTAGTTAGAAATATATTAAAATATTACATTTATAGTATAATTTTGATGAATAAAATTATGGATAAATAAAGTACTTTTGCTTGTGTATGTGGGAAATGTTTGTGTATACTAATAGTAATTTTAGATTTATAAAAGTGAGATCATGTCATATATTTTATTCCATACATTATCAAATACAATTTTTGAAAAAAAAGTTGAAATAGTCTATTAATAATCTCTTCTAATTGATCAGCAGTATGACAGAGTAGAAGCATATGAGCTCACTTCTTGTTTCAAAATGCCCAAATCAAAAGTAACTGCTGAACAAACATCAGCGAAAACCAAACAAACAACAACAAAAATTGGAAAGTTCCAGAAAAAATAACTATATACAAAGACAAAGGAGGAGCAACAACAAGCTGGTAGGAAAGACACAGTTTCAATAAAATCAACCCAAATCAATACTGAAATCAGATTGATTATATTCTTTGCAGCTGAAGGTGGGAAAGCTCTATACAGTCAGCAAAAACAATACCTGGAGCTGACTGTGGCTCAGATCATGAGCTCCTTTTTCAAAATTCAGACTTAAATTGAAGAAAGTAGAGAAAACCACTAGGTCATTCAGGTATGACCTAAATCAAATTCCTTATGATTATACAATGAAGGTGACAAGTAGATTCAAGAGATTAAACTTGGTAGACAGAGTGCCTGAAGAACTATGGACAAAAGTTTGTGACATTGTACAGGTGACAGTGAAAAAATTATCTTAAAGAAAAGAAAAGCAAGAAGGAAAAGTGTTTGAGGAGGCCTTAAAAATAGCTGAGAAAGAGGAGAAGCAAATGCAATGGAGAAAGGGATGGATATACCCAACTGAATGCAGAGTTCCAGAGAATAGCAAGGAGAGATAAGAAAGCCTTTTACATGAACAGTACAAAGAAATAGAGGAAAATGATAGAATGGGAAAGATTAGAGATCTCTTCAAGAAACTTGGAGCTTCCAAGGGACTATTTACTGCAAGGATGAGCACAATAAAGGACAGAAACTACAAGGACCTAGCAGAAACAGAAGAGATTAAGAAGAAGTAGAAACAATACACAAGAGAACTATACCAAAATGGTCTTAATGACTTGGATAACCACGATGGTGTGGTCACTCACCTAGAGCCAGACATCCTGGAGTGTGAAGTCAAGTAGGTCTTAGGAAGCATTACTATAATCTACTGCTAGTGGAAGTGATGGAATTCCAGCTAATCTATTTAAAATCATAAACGATGCTGCTGCTTAATTGCTGCACTCAATATGTCATCAATTGTTGAATACTCAGCAATGGCCACTGGAAAAGGTCAGTTTTCTTTCCAATCTTAAATAAGGACAATACCAAAGAATGTTCAAACTACTGTTCAGTTGCGCTTATTTCACATGCTAGTAACATATGTATGTTTAGTTGCTAAGTTGTGTTCAACTCTTCTGTCCATGGGATTTTCCAGGCAAGAATACTTGAGTGGGTTGCCATTTCCTTCTTTTGGAGATCTTCCTGACCCAGGGATTGAACCAGCATCTCTTGCATTGCAGGTAGATAATTTACTGCTGATATACTAAAGAATTTCACTTTGAAGACCAGCAGGGTTTTATCTCAGGATTTTCACAAGTTTGAGGGAAATAGAAACGGACCTCCACAAAGTCCCAGGCACACCAGGAACCAGAGAAAAATGCAGTAACCTCATAAGAGCTTGGGCCAGATTCACAGGGTCTCCTGTGGAGGACTGGGGTGGCTGTGGTTCACTTCAGGGACATAGACATTCTCAGCAGCAGTTCTGGAGAGCACTTACTGATTCAAGCCCTCCTGGAGGCTTTCATTTCTATTTCAAGACCTAGCCCCATCCAACAGTTTGCAGGTTCCAGTTCTGGGATGCCTCAGGCCAGAAAACCAACAAGATGGGAAACACAGCTCCACCCATTAACAGACAGGCTCCTTAAAATCTTGATGAATATGAACCTGCCCACCAAAGTGACAAGACCCAGCTACACCCACCAGTTGGCAGGAACCAGACCTTCCCATTGAGAAACCAGCACAAGCCTCTTAGCTTCACTTACGAGAGGGCAGATAGTGGACGCAAAGAAGCACAATCCTTCAGCCTGTGAAATGGAAACTACAATCGCAGAAGGTTAGAGACAGCAGAGGAGTATGTCCCAGATGAGGAAGCAAGATACAACCCCAGAGAACAAGTAAGT
The DNA here is from genome assembly GCA_917880005.1 of Nanger dama. NCBI lineage: Eukaryota > Metazoa > Chordata > Mammalia > Artiodactyla > Bovidae > Nanger > Nanger dama. The sequence continues at coordinate 15,586,470 of CAKJTW010000037.1, forward strand.
GAAGTGAAAATGGGAGATCTATTGGAAAAAAATTCAGAGTAATGATAGTGAAGATCATCCAAGATTTTGGAAAATAATGGAAGCACAGGTTGAGAAGACATTAAGAAATGTTAAATAAAGAAATGTTTTATCTATAAAAACTAAAGAACAAATGGAGATGAGTGATATAACTCAAAAGAAAAATACACTGGAAGGAATCAATAGAGTAACTAAGGCAGAAGAATGAATAAGTGAGCTGAAAGATAGAATGCTGTAAATCACTGTAATGGAACAGAATAAAGGAAAAAAGAGTGAAAAGAAATGAAGACAGTCTGGGAGACCTCTGGGACAACATTAAATGCACCAACATTCAAATTATAGGGGTCTCAGATGGAGAAGAGAGAGAAAGAACCTGATGTTATAATAACTGAAAACTTCCCTAAAATGGAAGAGGAAACAGTCAACCAATCCAGGAAGTGCAGAGAGTCCCAATCAGGATAAACCCAAGGAGGAACACACCAAAGATCAAGAGTAATCAAACTGATAAAGACAAAGAAAAGATATTAAAGGCAACAAGGATAAAGCAATAAATAAAATACAAAGAAACTTGTGTAAGGTTATTAGCTGATTTTGCAACAGAAATTCTGCAGGTCAAGAAAGGAGTGGCACAATATATTTAAAGTGGTGAAAGGGAAAAACTTACAGCTGTGAATACTCTCCCCATCAAGATTTTCATTCAGATTAAACAGAGAAATAAAAAACTTTACAGACAAGCAAAAGCTAAGAGAATTCACCACCAAAGGAGCTTTGCAACTAATGATGAAGAAACTTCTCTAAGTGGAAAAGTCTACTACTAGAAACAAGAAAATTATGAATGGAAAAGCTCACCAATAAAGGCAAACATAAATTTAAGGAAGGAAATCATCTGCACACAAATATGATGTCAAAACCAGCACTTTGATAAGAGGGTAACACAAATGCAGGGCATTACATTTGAAATTAAAATGACAACAAATTAAAGAAATATTATATCAAAACCTCATGGTAACTTCAGACTAAAAATCACAACAGATACAAAAGAAAGAGAAAGAAATCCAAACACAGCACTAAAGTTAGTCAACAAATCACAAGAGAAGAGAACAAAAGAGGAAAGATAGAAAAAAGATCTACAAAAACAAATTGAAAATCTTTAAGAAAATGGCAGTAAGAATATATGTGTCAGTAATTTCCTTAAATGTAATTGGCTTAAATACTCCAATCATAAGATATAGACTCATTGAGCAGATAGGAAAATAGAATCCATATATTATATATTTTCTTTGAGAGACCTGCTTCAGATCTAGGGACATGTACAGGCTGAAAGTGAGGGAATGGAAAAAGATATTCCCTGCAAATGGAAATCAAGAGTAAGCTGTAATGGCAATAACCATATCAGACAAAATAGACTTTAAAATAAAGACTCTTACAAAAGACAAAAAGGACAGTACATAATGATCAAGGGCTAAATCCAAGAAGAAGATATAACAATTTTTATCATTGCACCCAATATGGGAGCACTCCAGCAAATAAACCAATACTATTAATATCAGCCATAAAAGGAGAAATTGACAATGACACAATAATAGTGGAGGACTTTTACACCTCACTTTCATCAATGGACAGATCATCCAGACAAAAGATCAAT